>CM046836.1:40924696-41567167 GCA_025618425.1 Heliocidaris tuberculata
AAAAAAGTGTACGTACGCATTACTGGGAGCGTTTCATCAAGCGTTTTGTCAGTGATTTTTACCGACAACTGTTATAAGCTACTGAAATCCCTGCATCTGATTGGCTGAGAGCAAATTTGTCAGTAAAATCACTGACAAAACGCTTGATGAAACGCTCCCCTGGTCTTTGGAGAACAAAGTTTTTAAAGGGAATTATCTGCGTTTTAAAGAAAAAGGAAAGGTTCATTTGGCTACAACATTTGGCAAATCAAATATCAGGGTTATTTTTGGAGTACAAACTCCGCGATTTTGAAAAATTGTCCATGACAATTTAATGCCGTAGTATAAATGGGTATTTTCTACTAAAGAGCCCTCTTGAAATGTGAAAAATAGGGGTATTTACTAATTTGAATTTGCCTCGTTTTTGTGTCAAAAAGTGTGTTAGTTACCTTATGATGCACTGGTTTTCTGCAGAATCGGGGGTACTTTGAACTCCTATTTCAGTCATTTGTTACCCCTTCTATATAGAGTGAACACCCAGATATGTAAGCTACACATGCTAAGATAAGCAAGGGTCCAACAGAATCAGGGTCTTCTCTTAAAGGTCTGTATCATTATTGTTAGTCCGTGATGTCATCATATTACGATTTCATTATCTTGGTTCTTGTTCTGTTCTTATGGAATGTGCATTTGATTACAGGTCATTTTCATAAAAGCGATTGATTTTTATTTTTTGTTTAGACCCGAATCAGTGTCTTTCCAATCCGTGCCTTAATGGCGGAAGTTGTATCGATGGAACCAACAGATTCACTTGCATGTGCCCGCAAGGTTATACTGGTACTCGTTGTGAAGTCAACATCAGTAAGTATTAATGCCTTTATGTAGGGAACACGGACAGAGGAAGAAAGAGGGGAATGTTGGACTATATCTAATAATTTTTCATAAGCCAATCAAGTTGATTTCCTGATAATTGTAAAAAAATTCTTTGTGCTAACTTATTCCCATCTTAACCCTTTGCCTACGATATACGGATGTTCCCTGTATCAGGCCTATGGTAATGAGAGAATTTAGTAGTCATCGGGTTAACTCTACAAGATGGAAACAGATGACTCCGTTTTGCTGGAAAATTCATCATTCTATGTGGAAAGCATGATTTTGTACACTGACTGATCAAGCCTGTCTGGCAGTACCCGCAAACATTTCGTGTCTTGGTGGAAAATGTAATTTTCACCTGTCTTTTTAATCTTTATTTTCACAAAACACAGACGAATGCGGCAGTAGCCCATGTCTGAACCAAGGACAGTGTTTGGACCAGGTAAACGCCTTTATATGCAATTGTGCAGTAGGCTTCGTCGGAACACGATGTGAAACTCCACTTGGTAAGAAACGATGCAGAAATGCATTCTCTTCGACATGTTTTTACCTGCCTTTTTCTATGTTGAATGATTATATTAGAAATAATTAGAAATAATAAAAATAAAAATAAATAAACAGCAGCACGAACAAAATTGTATAAAATTATCTTAAAACATATCCTATGTTACCATTCGATCTTCGTCTGTGATGTAGTTGAGTTTCAAGTCATGAGGCCGCTGAACTTGGTCCGAGGCCAAAGCTAAGGCCACTAAAATATGGCTTCAAGGCCGGACTCGACTACAGCACAGGTCATTGTTAAAATATTTCAAGGAGAACACTGCAAATTCTTCTTCCCTTTCTTACAGTTCCAGATGCATGTAGCTCTAACCCCTGCCAGAATGCGGGAACTTGTACCAGAAATAATGGCGGATTCTTCTGTCTTTGTCAACCTGGATTCTCGGGAACTACATGTCAAACAAATAACAGTAAGTTTGCCTTTGGTTTTAAATTACTTACATACATTTCAATACTGACAACTTGTATTAAATTATGTGGAATATTCCATTGTCTGCATGTCGAAATAACAAATACGTAGTGAGGACATCGAGGTAACGTAAAATGTGAGGTTGTCCTACTGCCTAATAGATTTTATTCAGAAATTGCCAATAGAAAGGGAGAATGTTTTATTTATTAAATTTGAATTGATTTAATTTGATTTGATCTATTCGATTCTGCATCCTCTTTTGAACATACATTTTCATGAGCGTATAAATATAGATCTGATAATTTTCCGAATACATATTGACATACATAGAAAATGTACGAAATTAAACAAGTATAATGAATACCTAGTGAACGTGAATAATTAGGTACAGGAGGGCTACAGCATAAGCAGGTAGCTTGACGTATCTGCAACCCTCCGAAAATATGCCAGCTGCCGTTCGATAGCTCGGGCCTATTTGAAGTTGTCAAATGATGTGCACTCTACGTAATACTTCTTAGCCTTAAAGGCTTGAAACTATATTCATATTTATCGAAATTTGATTGCAGCTTTAGGGGGTGGAATTCTGAAAGATGTCATAATGCTTTCCTCTTCATAAATCTATATTTGATTATTACGAATATGTAATTACCAATATTTGTAAAATGTACAATATCTGGGAAATGAACAGGCAACTTTCAAATTTACATGTAACCTTTTTATTTCTCTCCAGATGAATGCGCATCTAACCCTTGCCAAAACGGAGGTACCTGCTTCGATCAAGTTAATAGATTTACCTGCATGTGTACTCAATTCTTCACTGGACAGACGTGTACTTTTGCTGTTGGTGAGATGCTCTTTCTCATAAACTTTTTTTGTATCATTGGACCATATTTTTGTAAACTTGGCCTACTTTGGTCCACTAACTTATGGAAGGCCAAGTAAAAACTAATTATGCCATAAAACCATCTTAATCCTGTAACAAAATAAAGAAACAAAATTTAAGTGGTCTTGAATGAAAATCAGAAATAAATTCTGAGAGACATGTGTCCGTTTTTTTTCTCATATAACTGCAGAATTATTTTGACTTGTACATAATAATGAGGTTTAAATGAATTAGTGGACAAACTGTACCCTTAAAGTTAAGCGGCTTTCGAGAAAACAGGTCATTAATTTTAATGTATTTTTCATGATATTCATTTGAGAGTATATATTGCTGTGTTTGTGGGTGAGTTGGATGTTTATGCATGTGATACATGCTTTGTGTTTTGGGACGAGTAAATAATTTGTTCAGGACAGGGCCCTGTTTCATAGAACTTGTTTTCAATAGCAACTGCCAAAGTTCTATATCAAATTTGCACCCAGCCAATCAAATACAAGGATTGCAGCAGCTTATATCAGTTACTGAAACTTGTTATAGATAACAGGTTTTATGAAATGGGGCCCAGATCTACTTATCTGCTCTCTAGGGTTGTTTTACCAGTTTCAAATACTTAGTCATTTCTTAAAAATACAGTAAAAAATATTCATATCCATACAAAACGATTTATGAGAAATAGTTTTTATCTCTTTTTGTTGAAACTAAATCAGAATGATTGTCCCGCCCATCTGATTGACGGGAAAATTAGACAAACTCTACCTCGATAAAGAGAAGAATATTGTGCACTGGATTTCCACATAAGTATTCCACTTGTAAAGAAGAAATTTCGTCCTCTGCATGGTGTAATCGACCAATTGAAATGAACGTAACTCTCACACATACAGTAAAAAATATTCATATCCATACAAAACGATTTATGAGAAATAGTTTTTATCTCTTTTTGTTGAAACTAAATCAGAATGATTGTCCCGCCCATCTGATTGACGGGAAAATTAGACAAACTCTACCTCGATAAAGAGAAGAATATTGTGCACTGGATTTCCACATAAGTATTCCACTTGTAAAGAAGAAATTTCGTCCTCTGCATGGTGTAATCGACCAGTTGAAATGAACGTAACTCTCACACAAGTTTTACCCTTATTCTATTCACAGCTAATCCGTGCACATCTAATCCATGTTTAAATGGAGGTACATGTAGTGTCAATCCGACCAACTCCAATGCTTTCTTGTGTGCTTGCCTGTTTGGATTTGGTGGAACCCGGTGTCAAAATGGTGGGTTATAGAATGAATTATATCTATATGTTTGTGTGTATATTCAAATGATTGTAAAACTCACACTGAAGTTATGTTTTTTCCCCCTGTTTTATATTTTTGATTCCAAACTACGAAACTACATCCCTCGGTTCTTAAAAGACGCAACTTTGTTATTAATCTCATACACCCTCAAAGTGATTGTCAGCTCTAAGTAGCAAAAATCCTAAAATCCTTATAATCTATGTCACTCCCGTCTTATAATTAAAACTAGATACATACTTACCATGTTTGCTATCAAATAACAGATTTCAAGACTAAATCAAGTTTTCGCATCAGATAAGTCGGTCAAAAAGGGAACTTTGAACCACACAGGTTTCATACAATGCAGGGGATTTTCTTCTAGACTCCATATAACCGTAATAAGAAGCATGTTCTTAAGAAGTTCTGATGAATATTGACTTTTTCTTTCTTCAGATGGCAATCAATGTTTGTCAAACCCTTGTGCTAATGGCGGAGTATGTATTGATGGAAACAACCGATTTGCCTGCGAATGTTCGCCTGGATTCATTGGGGATACTTGTCAAATCAACAACAGTGAGTATTCACAATGACAAAGGAAATAGGTCATTCATACATGATTTGTCAGTGATATTTATGCAGTTATGGTAAGATATATAAATATATATAAATTTTCTGCGGCTTGATGGATATCCAACTGATATCCAACTTCATTATTCTAGAAGTATTTTCAGAGAGATATGGCTGTGTAAATACCAGCTTCTCTCTTTTCTGACATGTTTCAATATTCTGAGCGCTCAGAGACCGATTTTGAGGTAGTGATATGCGCTACAAATTGTTTTCACCAGTTCTGTTGTTTCTTTTATTAAGAAAAATAATAATTATACTTTTTTGTTCTATATAGATGAATGTGCAAGTAACCCTTGCCTCAATGGAGCTATTTGTAATGACTTCATCAATCGCTTCACATGTACCTGTCAACCTAACTTCAACGGCATCAGATGTGAAAACCCAATTCAAGGTGATCATATTGATATTACTGTAGCATTACATTACAACGCTTTGGCCTGTCTGTTTTTTAACTAAAATTTGAACCTGATTAAGCCAGGTTTAAGCTCGAGCTTAACGAAGGAAGTTAGACCAAGGTCTATATGTTTCCGTTTTTGTCTCGCCTGCGTAGCGGAGCGAGACTGTAGGCGTCACTATTTCCGGCGTCGGCGGCGTCGTCAACAACAATAATGCTGTAATCACAATAATTTTCTATGGATTTGAGGTAGAATCGAAAATTCATACCACAGGTACATCTCTTAAAGGCGCAGGTATTGGATCCTACCATGGAACGTAATGATTAAATAGTTGATGATATTATTGTTAGAAACGCCGAAAGACCTGTTCTCATTTTCTATTCTGCTCTTTCACTCGATCACATACAGAAATATGTTTGTAATTTGCTTTGTAATGCATTCTATACTTTTTCACTTTAGGACCATAACGCACTTGCCAATGATCTCGTACAGTTATGTCAGAATCTATAAGAATTCATATTTTATTCTAAATCGTATTAGTAAGCAAAGGGGCGTAACGTTGGTCCGTCCATCCATTTACGGGGTCACCGAAATCATTGGTGGGGTGGGGTGGAGGCACCAGCCTTATTACTTGGATGAAATGTGAGAGAACGAACTCATGTCATGTATTCTTTTCACTTTGCCTTCCCTTTCCCTTTCTCTCTCTCTCTCTCTTTACATATTTTTTCATCATTCGATTACGCCAATGGATATGCAGGTTTGCATGGCATTTGAAAGATAAAGATGAATCCACAGATATGTTTAACGTTATCTTTTCGATATTTACAGTGGCGAATCCTTGCGCGTCGTCCCCCTTGCCTTAATGGAGGATCTTGCTTCAGGACTGGTGAATCCACCTACTCGTGTGCCTGTCTTGCTGGATTTACAGGAACACAATGTATCTTGGAAACCGATCCAACAAGTAAGATATGGAATCATACTGACGTGTTGAAACATCACACAATGTGCTTAATCAATATTGAATTACAATTTCAAAGGCGCAACAGATGACATGTGTGGCTTAATATATATATATGTATATATATATATATATATATATATCTATCTATAAACTTTACATTTTTGACAATAAATGGTGGTGTTAAACACATGGATAATTCATTGGGCACGTTCTCCTATGTTAAAATTTGTTTGAAATCATGAAATCACATTGTTATAGCAATTTCACCATTATGCATATCGTCACTCATGAACAATATAAAACACATCAGGCATATATTATTGCCAATTGCAAGATCAATCACAAAGCATGACATGATTTATTTCATTGTCTAACCAAATTTACATAGGAAGAATGTAATAATAGTATTAATAATAATTTAGGGGTGCTGAATAAAAATTGGTAAACATGCTGAATTGAAGCCTCGCTTCCTTCCCAAGTTTTCGTGATGAACCATTGTTTTTCTTAATTTTCTCTAATCGACTTTTTCCGATAGCTTGTGCCGACTCACCTTGCAGAAACGGAGGTACTTGTAACCCAACGCAAAACGGGGGAAGCTACTTTTGTAGCTGCTTTGCTGGAACGACTGGAACAAATTGTGAAATCGGGCAGAGTAAGCTTGTCTTTGATGCTTTTCAGGCTAAAGCATTTATTTTCATGTTTCATACACTTTATTAGGTGCATTTGAATATTCCAATCCGCAGAAAGCTGTCAGCGATTTAATAAATGGAATTAATGTAGCAACTAATTCTTATTTGAATGGGTAAAAATTATTAGAACTTATGCAAACTTGCTGTTTCAGACTAAATCTTTTACTTGATTTTCAAAATGATTCTTTCTCTTGTTTTGAAAACAGGATTATTGCAATATCAATAAGTGCAGTCCTTGACGGTATTATTATTGCTCTTCTTCTCCTTCTTCTTCTTCTCCTTCTT
Organism: Heliocidaris tuberculata; assembly: GCA_025618425.1. Lineage (NCBI taxonomy): Eukaryota > Metazoa > Echinodermata > Echinoidea > Camarodonta > Echinometridae > Heliocidaris > Heliocidaris tuberculata. The sequence continues at coordinate 40,931,625 of CM046836.1, forward strand.
CTTCTTATTATTATTATCGATTATCATTATTACCATCACCATTATTCTTATCATTATTATTATTATGAAAAGTAGTAGTAGTAGAAGAAGAAGTAGTAGTAGTAGTAGTAGCATACAGTAGGTGGTAGTAGTACTAGTAGTAGTAGATTTGTTACGATTATGATGATGATGATGATGATGATGATGAGTATTGTCATTATCATTGTCATTATTAATCTTATTATTCTTCTCCTTATTATTATCTTTATTATTATTATCGTCATTATTATTATTATTATTGTTATCATCATTATCATCATTATTGTTCTTGTTATTTAATAGTAGAGTCACATAGATTGTCTGACTCTTATTTTTGTTTTTCGCAGCCGCGTGCTTCCCCCAACCTTGTCAGAATGGTGGGACCTGTATATCAATGACCAGTGGGGCAAATGGCTTCTTATGTCTTTGCCCGCCAGGAATAACCGGCACCACATGTCTAGGAGGAGGTATGTACATCTCTTTCTGTTCTCTTGACTTTTTTCCTTCCACTTCTGTCGTAGGTTTACACAATTCATTAGGGCAAGTGGTTGTCTCATATTATGCTATCCACTATAGCTACGAGTTCAGTATTCTGATGATTGCTTCGAATTGATGGCCGTAGTAGGGCGTGGGTCAGACAAAATGTCAAGATAGTAGTGTACGGGATACCAAATGACCAAATACTGTGATTTGCCCTTTCTCTCATTCCTTCTGCATGGGGTGTTCTGAATAAAATCTAAATGTGATCTCAATTCGATCTCAATTAAATCAAGCAATTCTCCCCTAGTATGTCACGGACACAGTCCAATGGGCAGAGTGCTTAAACTGCAAATTATATAGTGACCTATTTTATTCGATATTCATATTTAGTAATTAGATATATTCTTCTGTGATAAACAATTGTTGACGACCGAAAACTAAAATACATGTAGTTTTTTCTTGAAAAAAAGAGTTTTATGAAACTTAAGATAGAAAGTGACCATAGTCGTGAGTGACTTAAAAATAACAAAATGTTATCATTGACCGATACATAAAAATTATGTAATAAATCTGTTTGTCGAACTTTGCATTATTCTTTTTCCTTTCATTTTGAGTGTAAGTCTGCAGCTGATTAATTTGTTTTGATAAGGAAATATTCTGTGATTTCCATGTTAAAAAATATTTGACATTAACTAAATAATTTCAGTATTCCATGAAATAAGTACTGAAAACAATTAAAAGAAGAGGACAGGGAAATTATCACGTGCTTATACAGTTACCAGAGGCGTAATGAGCAAAAAATTTTGAGGGGGCTGAGCATAGGCATACGCAGCACAATTTCTGAAACAACATAAACTTTTTTATTGAAAATGTAATTTTGTTATACATCTGGAAGGTACTAAGTAATTCCAAATTTTTTCCTTCCTCTTTTTTTTTTGGCGTGGACCCTTTTTTTTTTTGGGGGGGGCTGCAGCCCCCAAGCCCCCCCACAAGTACGCCAGTGATAAAGACCACTCAAGAAAGACAAGAAAATGAACTTTACAAGTACGTGATCTTTATGCATAGGTTCTTTTAATATAGGTTTCAATGGAAAACACAATTCAAAGGAAATAAAAAATGTGGTCTATATAGACAAGTCGTCTTTCTATAAGGTGGTCGCTGAAGCAGTTTTGACTCTACAGTGATGAGTTCTTTTGGAGGTCATATTGTTTGTATTCTGCAGGAAACCCGTGTGGATCTAATCCATGTGTGAACGGAGGAACGTGCACGACAGTATTTACTACAGCAGGTACCATTAGCGGTTATAGCTGCACTTGTCTGCAAGGATTTACAGGGGCTCGATGTGAAACTCTGGTTACCATTCCAGGTAATTCATAGTAAAAAGTTGAAGATAAACTTGAATACTGGTCTTGCTCTACCACTGAGAAAAAAAATCTAGAAGCGATAGGGAAGGGTTGATTATGTAGTAAATAAGAATTGGTGGATACTGTGATGTTTTGGAATCCTCAAAACAATAAAAAATTATTGAATCAATCTTGCTAAAAAGTCACTTTGCTCTGCACACAGGAATGGGTATATGGGAGTACACATACATGTGGCATGAATGTTTGGTCTAAACTTTTCTGCCATTTCTTGTCGGATTTCGAATATGATGGCACTTGAAGAGCAATCCTTTCCAGCGGACATTTCTTCTATGACATGTATGAGAGTTTTCCAGACTGACATGAAAGGAGTGAGAAAGTTCACAAATTATTTTTCACCTTTCCCAGAACTCAACCTTAGTTGTTCATTCATTCCTAATTTGTTGAAAGTAGCACGCCGCTGTGGTTTGGTTATTTATTTTTTAGATAATTATCTGACTTCTTTATTCTGACTTCCCTTTTGACAAGTTAAGATATTGTTCAATTTCTATTTCAGTATCGCCGTGTGTCAGCAACCCGTGCCAGAATGGCGGAACTTGTACCAACAATGGAGGAACTTCTTTCTTCTGTACTTGTCTGACTGGATTTACCGGCACAACATGCCAAACATGTAAGTGCTTGCTGATTTCTTTACGTAATCGTTCATATCCAGCGCAAAATAGTCAGACTAGATGACCGAGCTTGAATGACCTGTATTTACAAAAGTCGACTAAGATAAACCTGGCTTAAGTCATTAAATGAAGATGAGGTATTTTTTTCATGACGACATAGTTTATTTATATTATTGGTTTAGTTATAGATTTCTAGATTTTGTACAAGGTAAACGCTTTGGGCTCCATAAATAAGTGGACTTATGCCAACCCACGTAGTCGGGGTTTATACACGATCTAAAGTTATTGCGCTTTTATTAATATCGGACAATGCCAATATATGATTACGTTAATAAATGTATGAAATAGTATAGGAAATGTTGTTACAAGGAAAACCATCGAAGGTATATCGATGGGATATACTAACAAGCTCGTATTATGCTAAATATTGATACCCAATACTGGGCTATTAATCCTAAGTTAAAAATTAGAAGAAAAAAAACTTGACCCAAACTGAGTTTGAACCCTGCGTCAGTGGTAACCTAATAACTGGATACTGGATATATCACACAGTGTGAAAAACAGTTCATATGGTCTGCATAAATCACCCTGAGATTTTGATTATTTCTAACTGTGGTTTTACTGTGGTCATACAGAGACAGTGGTTTGTTTTTCAGTAGGGTTTTATATTTAATTATGCGTTATACAGGCGAAGCTGGAATCAGAGAATTTAAAAATTGCAGAGATAGGGAGATTTATTAAAAAGTGTCAAATAATGTCGTTCTGGCTGCTTATTAATGTGTTATAGTGAGATCTGCCATGAAATATTTCAAAATATATGAAGCGACTGGCATGATCTAAATGTTCACCAACTCAACCTCCCCACCGCCGCGATCGAAACGCAGATGTGTAAAGGACGGTGGCGGGTGTAATCCTTCAACCTGTGCATTAACGCTCTATTTCATTTTTTATTTCAGCCGTTCCGTGCAACTCCAACCCTTGTCTAAATGGAGGCTCTTGCCTGTCTTTTACGAATGTCTTTGTTTGTACCTGTCCACCTGGATATTCTGGAACAAGATGCGAACAAATTAACGGTAAGAATTAATATTTTCCACCTTTTTTATTTGAAGGAAAAGTAAAACGATATGTCACTCTGTTGGATTTTCATTTGGAATATTTTTAGACAATAGTGTCGATTGATTCTCACTTTATCAAAAGAAGATAAACATACTTTGAAGATATTGCATTTGGATGCAACCGGTATAAAACAATGCAACCATTATTCACGTGAAGTTCCCTAGACCCTATTCAGAACAAACAGCCAACACAATCAGGCAATAGGTGTACATTTGCCCGAAAGGTTGGCAGTGGTGTATTTAACATTACCATGATTATAGTTTAGGATGAATTAGCAGTGCAAGAATTTAACCAAGTCTGCATGAATATTAAACGATCCATAGATATTAAAACGATTGATGAATATTAAAATGAGACACCACTTAGTTATCCTAGGTGTCTTGCTTAACTCTATAATGGTTCTCGGGGGGGGGGGGGGGTAACCTCGCTAGTCATAAGAACCGCTATTCATAAGGACCACTTATTCATAAGGACCGTTATCCATAACGCGTGACTAAATAAATAGCGGTTTTGTACGAATAGCGGTCCTTCTGAACAGCGAGTAAACCATAGACAAATTTCCTCGCTCTTCAAAAGGACATCCATTCATAAGGACCACTATTCATAACTACTCATAAGGGCCACTATTCATAGCGCGTGTTAAATGAATAGCGGTTTTCTATGAATAGCAGTTCTTATGAAAGCGAGCGGACCCGTCTCTAGGCATGACTAGTGTCATATATATATATATATATATATATATATATATATATATATATATTAAATTCATACTATCATTTACAATATTCATGTTAATGAACTTTCTTTTTTTTATGTAGGCCTACTTATTTTAAACTGTATCTTATAATCCTTTTATCGTTCACATCAGTAAACGTCCAGCTATGTAATTGAACCGGCAAGTCAGAAAACACGATACATACTTATCTTCAATCTTTTAAAGACATTTGTAACTTACGTTCTTGTTATGTAATATATTACAGCCTCCCCCTGCCAATCGAACCCCTGTCTAAACGGAGGAACATGCAACGTGGAAGGTAACATCTACAGATGTACTTGCATAGACGGCTTTACTGGACTTAGGTGTGAGACATCCCGTAAGTGACATTTATGTCATTCATTTTGTCATACCCTATAGAAGGTCGTATAAGAGTAATAGAACACATTAAAAAAAACAGCGCGTTGGTATCTATGCATTATCTTCTGACACTGATAGTGCACAAACATCAGAGTTTTCCTGCATAACTTTGAAATAAATGAAAAACCTGATGAGTTCACTGAATTTGCAGTTCCAAATGCTTGTTTTACGATGTTACCACAGCGTCGACGATGCCTTTTTTTAACACGTGTATCTCTTTAAACGTGATACCTTGTATACTTGTAAAACAAAATCCTGTGTTCAAGAGAAGAAGAAAATTGAAGGTGTGCAATTGGGTTTATTACAGAGGTGTATCAATTATATATGATTATTTACGTCTGGGACCGACCTTTAACGTCACCATCCGAAAAACGTGACTCAGTCTTGAACCTGGGTCCACTGAATCAGTTTATAACTTCCACTGTTAGCTGGATTACAGGTGCATGCCACAACGCCCAGTTCTCTGGGTCTCTCTAGTGATACTCTACCAAGTTATTAATTCTTTAATATCATTTATATATTTTTTTTAAAATTAAGATTTATGCTTACAAATTACTGTTTTACTAGGATAACTTTCCTTTCACAACCTTGATTTCTGCTTATGATTCTGGTACTATTGTTTAAAGTCTAACTGAGAAAGGATTCTGTAAATAATCTGCAGTTAATAATATCCCAAACAAGTTTATGCTACTTTGTTATTTTTTTACCATGACTGATTATGGTTAAACATTTATACGAAATGAGCATATCCTGTTAGAGCAATGTGTAAATAAATACATCTCAAGTATCCTTTGTCATACATCTGACACTAGCACATCAAGAGATAAGGAAGTCAATTTACTGTTTTTGATTTCCGTCTTGAACCTGCAGCACTGCCATGTTTCTCCAACCCGTGTTTGTTTGGCGGGAGCTGTACCAACACTGGCAACACGTTCTTCTGTGCATGTTTATCTGGTTACACCGGCAACAGATGCCAAACACCACGTAAATATCGCCTTATCGAAATCTATTGTATTAAGAACTGCAAAGAAAAAGAGTTCACCGGATCAAATTCTCGCTAACTCGATACTGTCACTCTATTTGAAAGTGTATCATAGATTTAAGTGAACTGCAACATGTGGCATTAAAAATATTTGAATTTGTTAACGTTTCCAGCTTTCAGCAGCGTCGCTAGAGAGGATGGGGGTGTCACACCCCCCACTCAAAATTGCTGTCGGCAAAAAAAAGTAGGTGGAAAAAGGGAGAGGGAAGAGGAAAGAGAAAAGGAAAAAAGAAAGAAGGAAAAAAAAAAAGGAAAAAAAAAAAAAAGGAAAAGAGAAAAGGGAAAGGAAATGAAAACAAATACAGTAAGGAAAGAAGGAAAGAAAAAGGGAAGGAAAGAAAAAGGGGGAAATACTGGCCAGTTAATATTTGGGCAAAAGGCATCCCCCTTCGGCAATGGGCTGCACCCGCCGAGGATTTTCAAAGTTCCGATATTCGGGCAACCACCACTTCATATTCGGGCAGCGAGGTGCCAGAATATCCACATATTTGGGCAGCAAGGTTCCCGGTTAATTATATAAATTATTTATGTAACTTCTGTACATTTTCACCACGAAAAGTTTTTAAAAATTTGCTCGCTCTCTTCACTCGCTCACAAAAATTAAGAAATAGAATATTTTCTTATATTATTATTGGGGCGATTAGGGTGCAGCATTTTTGTCAGTAAATTTAGATGTCACACCCACCATTCAAAATGTTCTAGCAACGCCCCTGCCAGCTTTCAATCCATATTAGTCTCATTGACTCTAAAGAATACATAATCTTAGATCTTATGGTTTTATCACAATCAAAATAAGCGTTATAAACTGAAAATTAAATGTGACAAGTATTCTATAAGGTAATTTCTATTGCGATGGACGTTGCAATATTTTGTCAATAATACTCTTCATGTAATCCAAAAGCATGGACCGTGGTCTTCAATGAAAAAAAAAATGACTCAATTTCCATGATAAAGCCCGCTTTACCACCAGTCACTTTCTGCACACTGTTTCAACAGTTATAACGATTCATTTTATCACTGACTCTTGCGTTATGTATTATATTGTGTGGCGTTTTCGTGACACAACCATTACATTAACATGATTTTCCACATACCTAGAACCAGGTCTAAATACCTTTTGGATATCTTAGAATACCCATTTTTCGACATTACATTTCAGCATCCCCATGTTTCCCAAATCCTTGCGTAAACGGTGGAGCGTGCCTACAGTCAGGAGGAACGTTTACGTGCACGTGTACGCCAGCATTCACTGGTTCCAGATGTGAGATATCTGGTAAGTGAGACAGCACTTGCATATTTTGTAGGGGCAAGGGGATATATTTGCCCTTTGACAAATTTCCAACCCCCCCCCCACAAAAAAAGTGGCTTTCAGCTAAGTGAGGGAACCAGTGTTGCAAGTTTAATAATCATCAAACTGCTATCTAACCTCATGAATTATGAATTATGTTATGTCCCCCCCACCGGCGCCAAGGTCCAGGTACGCCACTGTATATGACATATGAGAGCTGCCCAATAAGGCCGTCACAAATTCATCTTGTTTACCTATTGTTCTTTTGTTATTATTCATTATCATTTCCCTCATACTCTGATTTATTTTGTCTAACATCAAAACATGCCCTTTTAAGTCATGTGAATAATTGTAATGGGTCTGGGTACCTCAAAAATATAATAAATATTCAATGCCCCGAGTGTTCTTGATTAAATTTGTGATAATGATAATAGTGGGTTACTGTATGTAGCGCACATGTCTGTCAGGCTTGACACTCATGGCGCCCCACAACTACATTACCCCGGCTTTATCACGGCTGCTCTGATGCGCTCTAGCATTTCAATGAATTAATTCCTGCCAGGTACCCATTTACCTCACCTGGGTCGAGTGTGGCAAATGCCCCCAAAACACTAGTGCTGCGCCAAGGGGTTTGAACCCAGTACCTTGTGGTTCACAGAATGGGGACTTATCCACCAAACCACAGCACATCTACGATTGCAGTTGATATCGAAAATAAACTTTGCTGTGATACAACTGACTACTCTGGTTTCCCTAAGAATAAGGAAAATCTAGCATGAATGACGATAAACTATTCTTTCCTATCTTTCTTTTATCAGTTGGAACAAATCCTTGTCTATCGAACCCATGCTTGAACGGAGGTACATGTATCCAACAAGCCAGCAATGTCTATCAATGTGCATGTGTTCCTGGCTTTGGAGGGACCCGCTGCACTACTGTGGGTAAGTTGCTACGGCTGCATAGATGAAGATTTATAAGTGATTATACCTCAGTAACAACTGGGGCACATAATGAAGGGGAAGAAAAAGAGAGGGTGAGGGAAACAGAGAGAGAGAGAGAGAAAAAGCGTTAGAGGGGGAATAGAAAGGGGAGAGAAAGAGAGAGTGGGGGGAAACAGAGACAGACACAGGGAAACAGAGAAATAGAGAAAGACAGGGGGAGAGAAAGGGGAGAAAAAGAAAGAAAGGGAGAGTGGAAGAGAGACAGAGAGAGAGAGAGAGAGAGAGAGAGAGAGAGAGAGAGTGAGGTGGGGGGGGGGGGGAGTGAGGAGAAGAGAATCCAGGATCAAAGAGAAAATGAACAAGTTGTTAGTACAAAAAGTATTGTTTGAAACATTGCAATAGTAAAACATTTTATATAAAACCAAATTTATTTATTTGCAAAACCTCCTTTGAGAGCGTCGTAATGTTATTCTTAAAATACATTCCATCCGTAAAAAAGGTTATGATTTTAAGTACATATAAGTACATATAGCCAAGATACTACCCCCTATAGACCAATTCCACAACGTAGAGGGCAGCAAACTGGTTGCTATTGCTGCGGTGTGTATCCGATCTTTTACAGTACATAAGTCAATAGGGCGTTATGTACATTCGTTCGATTTTTTTCTATTTTGGACTGACATATGCAGATTTATTTTAATGTTGGCAATGAGGAATAATCAGGGAAGTTCAGGTCGCAGCTGTGCAGTGCTCAAATGCCACAACAATTGGAGAAAGCTTAAAAATTGGGAGCTAATCAGCTAACTGAGTTCGAAATTCACTCGCCTTTGACTCATGAAGCCAGTTTGTGTGTGAAGCCGTACTACCTACACAGGTTTCCTGGCCGTAAGGAATGTGAAGGAATTTGTCGTTGTTGGGTTTTTTTTTTTTTTTTTTTTTTTTTTTTGGGGGGGGGGGGGGGCTGGTAGGTCTACTTTGGTTTGATCATACTTAGAAATACACGGTCTCTCTCTCTTTCTCTCTCTCTCTCTCTCTCTCTCTCACACACACACACACACACACTATCCCTCTCTCTCTCTCATATCCCTCTCTCGCTCTCAATATCCCCCCTCTCTCTCTCAATATCCCCCTCTCTCTCTCTCACTATCCTTCACTCTCCTCCCTCTCCCCTCCCTCTCTCCTCCCTGCCCTCCCTCTGTCTCTCTCACTCTCTCTCTCTCACACTCTCTCTCTCTCTCACACTCTCTCCCCCTCTCTTCTCTCTCTCTCTCTCTATCTCTATGTCTCGTTCACTCTCCCGCTCCTCTAACACACGCATTTACTAGCAACAGGAAGCGAGCTCCCTGATAAAAACCATCAGCAATTCTTGATCATCAATTAACAAACTTTTTACTGACAAAACTAAGGGGAAAAAGTAACGAAAGAACAAAAAATACATCATGCCTTCATCTGTCAGATATGGCCATTGTCTGACGTCATCTACCCATGTATCCATGCTTTATTTTATTGATTTAAAATAAAGTTATTGAAACAATATCAGGGCATATCTTATATCTTTCATTGATTTTGTACACCGAGCCAATCGCGGTCAGCGCGCTCACACACCGCAGCTATGGCGTCGCCGATAGAGGGCCAAATACATAAAGCGGAGGTGGAATTGGTCTATAACTAGCATCTAACTATAACTTTTGAATTTCAGTCCAAACTCCGTGTCAGCCTACCAACCGTGTCTTAATGGAGGGACGTGCTCCAGCATTGGCAACTTATTTTCGTGCACATGTGCGACTGGTTATACCGGGTCCACTTGCCAGTCCCAAAGTAAGCCTTACAAAGGATATCTGTACTATTTTTTTGCATCAGCCTTCGTCGTTGTCAACCGTTGTTTATAGAGTAATGTAACTTACTACAATACTATATCATTATAGGCTATAACGCAGAAGGTAAAATGGCACTTTGAAAATATTATATCATGAATTTTCTTCACATGAAGATGATAAACATGAATTAGTCGTTATCAGCAGTATTGTAATTGATAACTCTAGTCAGTAATGCAGATAGAAATCATTATAATTGTTTTTGATTGGAACGTACAAAATAGCGACCAGGAATTAATTATGTTTATTCATTTCAGCATTATGGTGAATTCACCGATTAGTACATTTCATACAGTTTGGCAAAACAGTAGTATCAATATTAAAGCTATGTCTTAATATCTTCAGCAGATAGAGAAACGAAGATATAGTTCTACTAACTCTTTGTGCCCTTTTTAATACTTTTTGATGTAATTTGTGAACATAGTTCAAATTCGCACCTGGGATAGTAAGAGTTCATTGTATAATATTTTTTTCCTTTTCGTTTTTTTCTTCTTGATTCAGCGGCCACCGGATGTCCTTTCACTTGCGCAAATGGAGGCGTGTGTGTTCTTGATATTCTCCACCGTGTCAACGTATGTCAGTGTCCACAGGAATACAATGGAAATCAGTGCCTTTCAAGTAAGTTTCATTCTTGGTGGAGTGCTACTTTTGGAAGATAAGAACTGTTGAGCAAGTTCGTCAGGATATTTTGAATCTTAGGAATTTGATAGTTCCATGGCACACCACAAAAGGTATTTACCTATGATCGATTTGATTTAATGATTAAGACACCTTCCTCAGAATTGTATTGGTGGACTTCCACATAGGGGGAAGGTGTCTGAACTCTCGACGTCGATACCGTCAAAGGTAAATACCTTTTGGATGTATCATAGAATAATTTCGAAGAAAATAAGTCGAATTCTATCAAGTATATTCCAATATGTATGCTGTTCTTGAGACTCGGTTATCAGAGCTCTTCATGCATTTCAAGACTGTAAACCGTTTTCTCTGGTGTTGCAGATAGGCAGTTCTTCCGAATTAAATTATTTTGTCTTTCATCTCTACAACATTTTGTTTATCATAAGCAGTCAAACACTAAACGCACATCAGTTATATATATATAATATTATATATATATATATATATACATATACATATATATATATGTATATATTATATATATATATATATATATATATATATATATATATATATATATATATATATATTATATATATATATATATATATATATATATATATTAAAAAAAAATAACAAAAAATTCGTTTATGATTGTTCTCTCTCTCTCTTTCAGGTATGTAAATGTTATGCTTTAATATTAATGATTTCAATGAAGCTTAATTGCCAGAGCATGTGTTTTGTTTTTAATGACTGTGTAAAAAACTGATTAACGCCATTACATCAGCAATCGAATGAACCTTTTACGTGATACCACTATCATTACCATGATAACAAAGAACCATCTATATCAACTTCACAGGAACAACATGTTCCAGGAACTACACTCTAGCCCAGGGCCAGGAGGTGGTGGTTACGAGTCCTAATTATCCCAACTCTTATCCTAACTCTGTCCATTGTGAAGTCTACTTTGAAGCTTCGGATCCCAACAGACGCTTACGAGTAACTGTCAGTGAGTTGGATACTGAGTGCGAACATGATTATGTCACGGTGAGTTTACCTGGTTATCATAATCGAGAATAGTGCCTTGCTCGATATGGGATAACGCCATTTTGTTTTAACAAGGTCACTTATAACTATCTAATATATACCGTATCATAGCAGAGATACATGTCAGTGGTTTGAAATATAGGTATACCTTCAATTAACACGATCGAGAATACTTTGGAGAAATCAGCTCTTGCAAGGTCAATTTCAATGCCCTATTGTAGATCCCATAGAAATCATTTTCGGATTGCGTAATGCATCATTGTAATGTTCCTACAATTCAAAAGGTGATGGACAAGGCTATTGAAAATGCCTCGGGTTAATTTTTCGAAGGTCTTTTCAGTGGTGTTACTCACAATCTTGGGGTGTACTAATTTCTAGATGTAATATTTGTTATTTTCATACTTCAAATAGAGATTTCAATAATTAATGGAGTCCTCTGCAGGCATATGCTTCATATACTTCATATCTCATATTCTAAATATCATAAAATCAATGTAAACAATTGATTTTAATCATAAATCTGAAAGCCTTTATTTTTAACCCTCGGTAAAGGAACGAAAGAAGAAAAAAACGGAAGGGAAGACCTGTTGTCAGGTGATAAACAGTTCAAAATCCCTTAACATGCAGGCTTAATATGATTTGATGAAATATTGATCAAAACACTGACTCATGTAATAACACAATTTATACCTTAATCATTTTAATGTTCAATTTAGGCTGGTTCTGGTGCAGACTTGAACGTTCAGAGTTCCATCTTAATGCGACTGTCTGGTGATGAACAGGTACCACCCTTCGTCATAGATAGCAACCAGGGATGGCTTCTCTTTGAAAGTGATCTATGGGTTACCAACCCAGGATTCTCACTCAGTGTTCAAGATGTTGATACAGCAGGTATAGTGGCCTTAACATCTACAACCCCTTGCCAAAGCTACCTCCCTTTAAGTAAACATCTCTCTATTTTTCTCACTCTCTTCCTCTCCCTATTTTCTTCTCTCCCTCTCTCTTTCTGTTTCTTACTCTTTGTCTCTCTGTCTATCTTGTTCCCCTCTTTCCTCTCTGATAATGATAACAAAAATGATGATGATGATGATAATAATAATGATGATAAGAGTAATAATGATGGTTATGATTATATTAGTAATAATCATGAAAATAACAGTATAATAACAAAATGATACCTGGTTTTATGCAATTTTGATTTTGATTTCTTCATTTAATATAATTTTCCTTTTGGTTATGTAGAGTTCATGGCTGATTGCCCACCCAACTTCTGTCAGAACGGAGGTACATGTGTAGTGGAGGTAGCACAACCTCAGGTCTTAGGATGTCTCTGTATGCCGGGCTACAGTGGAGACAACTGCATGGATGGTAACTATTGCTTTCTTCAGTCTTTACCACTGAAAATGCCCGACAATAATGGATTTGTTCTGCTGCTATAGTGTTTTTTTTTTGTTTGTTCAAATATGAATAAATCTTTGTTAATGTTCACAAAATTGTATGTTTGAAAATGTGATAAAGAAAATAAATCAAGTCAAATCAAATCAAATCACTATGAGTCAGTGATAAAGAGAAGTGCTGAAGTACTTATTGTGGTGATTTGATTGGACTAAATTTGATTTCATGACAGGATTATAGTGAATTTTAAAAATCTGACAGTTTTAATTCTCCCACCAAAATTATTTAGGAGCAATCTTTACAGAAGAAACTACCTTATGATACTGAAATTTCAAAGTGAATTGGATATTAAAGATTTATTGCAGTGCAAAGTTAATTTGGATATATATTAGCTCCTATAGTCTAATAACCTGCTCTCACATTGCATTGTTTTTCCAGATGTGAATGAGTGTTTGAGCAACCCTTGTGAGAATGGAGCAACATGCAACAATCTGTTCAACGCCTACACATGTACATGTTCTCCAGGCACCTCTGGGACACGATGTCAGACAAGTAAGAATTAATTTGTCGATCAGTTTTATTGCTTGTACCATTGTACCATCTTTATGCTAATTCTAGTCAAATTTGAATTGAAAAAAGTCTTCCTCTCGAAAAAGGAAACACCTGTGTAAAATATTAGGATTAAAGGTCTTCTTAAAAAGATGACGTAATTCCTATAAATTTTCGGTGGGTGATGTGCTCACTTATTGAATATCATGACTGATGTTAAACAAGAATGTTTGCAATTATGTTCTGTCTCCTTAGTTGCAGTTTTAATCCATTGTAAACAAATGTAAATAAATGTAAATGACCCTTTTATGTATTAAGAAAGGGAAAGTTGATAAAAACTCGTGCAGTGATAATGTTCTCAATACCTTTATATTTTGTTTGATCATTACATTTCCCCTGCCTTTGGGAATGCTGTAAATGGCTGCTTTCTTTGATGTGTCCTTTCCATTAAAATGAAATGTGAATGAACGATGTAACAGATAAGGATAAAAACATATGGGATTTCTTCCAGTTGGACGGAAAGGATTGACTTGTAAAATGTTTATTTACATTATGTTTGTCTTTTATAATAGCTTCGACTCAGTGTACTACCTTGCAGTGTTTGAACGGAGGGACCTGTGTGACGTCACAATTTGGCGTGGCAAGCTGCAACTGCGTCGCAGGCTACTCTGGAAACCTTTGTCAAGACAGTAAGTCATTTTATTGCAATTAATTCACATTAAAAATTAATCTTTATTTTTTAAATTTATATCATTTCTTAGTCCACCGGAATAGCTCTGGATATTTAACCTCACTCATAGATGATAGAAGTAAGGGCTTGCATAAAATATTGGCAGTCTTCAATTATTGATACTGGATAGATAGGGACGATAAAAAAAAGTACCATAGCGTTTATAAAAATTGTATTTCTTGTATTATCGCTATACCACTAGACTTTTGATAGGAAATCGTAGTCTGTTTCCAATTACATATATTCTCCATCTTCCAGTGCATGGCTATAATGTCAAGAGAAGAAAACAGTCATGAAGGTCGCAGAAAATAAAAATGTAAAAAAATTATCTGTTATAACACACAAATTAATCTGAAAGATTTTAATTCATTTCTCGTATTCAGTGACCTCATTATGTAGGCCTAGCAGGACACCATCATTTATTGTATACCACTTTTATAACACTCGACACAGAAATACCCAATATTCACTGTGCAAACCTTTACCCAACAAACATGCATCTTCCCTTTTCACCATTTTTAAAAAAGAGTGACGCACATTGAACTTAGCTGTGTTCGTAATAATTTTTATATACATATATAACATCAGATCAAACAAGTCTGCTTAAATATACATAACATGTTTAAATATATATATATATAACATGCTTCCCTATCCTCCATTTTCGATCTCTCTGTACAGACATTAATGAGTGTGGAAGCAACCCTTGTTTGAACGATGGGGTTTGTACTGACCAAGTCAATGCGTACTTCTGTAGTTGTCGCGATCCATACACGGGCGTCGTGTGTGAAACAAACAGTACGTGTATCTTTATATAGATTAATTGATTTTCTAAATTATTGCATTTTGGTTCTTCCATTTATACCTAGGCTATCCAACAATTGGAATTTCGAACTTTATCGGAATGCAGATTGTGTAAATCTTTCTATTTGATAAATTAACTGCTCAGTGTCATGAAGAGAGTATTTCAACAATAAATAATATATTTTAAAGAGGAGAAATCGATTAAACTGTCATCTGTGGAATTACATGATTTAACTTCAAGTCTCATTCTCTGATAAAAGTATGGAACTGCAGAGCTTTTCCGAAAATTTAAATGTTCTGTTATGCTGACGGTGAAGGCCTCAAGAACCACAAGTAAAAGAAAAAGCATTATATTTATTACCATCCATTTATAGAATACCGTAAAATTAAGTGAAAGTTATCTTTGGATATTTGTCAGCCCAAAAAAGAGAAATGGCATAATTGTTCGCATCAATACAAATCATGTTTTCCTTTCTTATTTTCATAAAGTTTGACAATTGATATGTTTGTTTTTTTGTTTTCTTTAGTTTGTGTTGTTTGTTTTGTTGTTTATAATCTTCTTTTATTTCTATCCTCCTGCCAAGGTGCAAACGTTGCTCGCTCATCTGCTCGAGACGGCACCAACCTGAGCTTACCCGATTCCGCAGCGGTAACAGGCCTATCAGGATCATGGATAGCCGTCATTGTCGTCCTTTTCGTCATCATCATCGCCATGGGAATGTACATCAGCTATAGATACTATCAAGGCAGGAGGTATGTCAAAGTGATAGGTCCAATGAAGATTATTGATGTCAGAAACAATGCGGAGACAATGGACAACTTGTACATGATCATCGTTTCCCCCAAAAATGTCCTTGACTGTGCAATTCCATGACCAGGGGAGTGTTTTATCAAGCGTTTTGTCAGTGATTTTTACCGACAAATTTGCTCTCATCCAATCAGATGCAAGGATTTCAGTAGCTTATAACAGTTGTCGGTAAAAATCACTGACAAAACACTTGATGAAACGCTCCCCGGTAGTCAACTTTGTCTTTAAGAGGATAATGACATCATGTACACTTTAATTTACATATATTTGAATTGCACTCAATATGAACAGTTTAAAGATTTTAGGAATGGGATAGCCACTCTATAGGGTTTGTTATTATTTTGTAAATATGTAAACGAATATTACCGTAAGGGCCCCATGAGTATGGTCTTTTCGACGAAAAGGACATTAACATTTTTTTCGTGGTGTTACTAAATAAATTCTTGTCCCTTCAGAATCTCACCTTCGAACATTCGGAGAACAAATTATTATTCCAAAATCAGTTTGAGTGCAAACGACCTCTCGCTTTTATTTCGTCATTATCTACTTCTACAACCTTTTGTTATGAGATGTACGAGAAGATGAAAACATGGGGCGGTTCCTCATAAGCAAATGAAGAGTTTGGGTTTATTACTTACAAGACATACTGATATTTCTAGTGCATGATCATTCTTGTAACAGACAACGTCGTGAGGATGGTGAACAGCTCCTTGAGGAGTATTCTAACAGAGCCCTGGATCCAGTACCTCCCAGTGAGATGGGAGCCTACGAGCTTGTGCACTTACCAGGAGGCGCAAGGTAATATCTTTATGACTCTGCTACACACTCTTAGTGACTTGATGTATCGGTTTTGCATGCCTATTTGTGTTTCCATGCCTATTTGTGTTTCCATGTCTTGTAATTATATGATGCCCCTAATTAGTCCTTTATTTCTTACGATAAAGTGCATTTGTAGTTTAATTATTAGGAAAAGGGGATGGGTTAAAATGTGGTTTGGTCAACCATGCAGTCACCTGTGAAAAGAGCACTTGTCAACACGAGCGTTTTTTTTTTTTTTTTTTTTTTTTTTTTTGGGGGGGGTGGTTGTTTGGGTTTAAAAAAAAAAAACCCTTTTCACTGTGCTGGATACAACAAAAGAGCGCCATCTGTGGTTTGAATGAATCTGCATGACATACGCATGGGTCGTGCAGACCCCTAGTACTTAATAAATACCTGTAAATAGAACAACCCTGTATCCTATTTGCATTTTTTTATATAATAAAAGCAAGTTGACAGGAATAGCCAACGAATTAGAATTATTTTCATTTCCTGATAATCAAGGAGCTATAAGCTATTTGATGGGCAAATTTGATTATTATTTAAAGAAAAATCGGAATACATAAGACAACATTTTTATAGTAGATTATAATGTGATGTTCGTTGTATGATGACAGCTGTAGTACCCGAGATGGTCTACTGCAACATCTTTGAGGAATAAGTATATGGATAAAAAATTAATGATTTTTTATCGCGATTTCATGAATTTGTTTCGTTAATTTGGAGTTGCGCTTTTTCCATGTTTTCATCATAATTACTTCATCATAATTACAATGTGTTGATACTTGACTATACTATCAATTTTTTATGAATGATATATTGGTTTTTCCTTCTCTCTTCTCTCTCTCTCTCTCTCTCTCTCTTGGATGTAGGTCGGGGAGTGTGTCAGCGATGAATGCGAACCAGTCACCGTGGCCACAGAGTGCTGCTAACATCTAGTCATTGACTGATATTTAGATGCTGTACTAAAAAAGGATATAATGTTGCTTATAAATATATATTGTGATATATATAGAAATATATGATATATTTTCTCTTGGGGCATATCAATTTTGATGGATGACATGTGTATTTTGATTACGAAAAAAATGTATTGCAACTGATTTGTCATAATAGTGATGTTCATGTTGTCTTTATAACATAGTCTATGATTAAGAATTGAATAGTTATAATAAATAGCTATTAATTTAGGTAAATCGCCATCATGATCCATGATTCCTGTTTGATGCAATTCTTGTATTCGCATAGTGTAAAGGGTTTCTTTTTTGTAAATCATGGCTCAATCAAAGATAAAAATGTTCATTTTCTCAGAAAGTATGTAAAACACACTAATAGGCTCATGCCTATGTGGGACTGTGTCAAACATTCACTGTTGCAGTAGTCTAAAAGAAACCCCAAATTCATTATAAACATTGTTGAATTTACTGTTATTTTGCTGATGACTTGATTCAGGGACTTTTCAAATACTATGCTACAAATTTGAGTTTCCAGTTATGAAAATGAAGGATTTGAATAATTATTCCCCCTGTCTCTGGTATGATTTAGCCTGGGCTAATCCAGGCTAATGCACACAACACCTATAGCAGGAAACCTAAAAGCTATGTATGAGTACAAGGATATATTACATAGCTTTGTACATGTTATAAGTGTGTAAAACCATGTAATTTTCACATGTATATTTATTTATTTATTTATTTATTTTTTTTTTTTTTTTGGGGGGGGGTATATAAAAGTACACCAATGTCCGACAACAAATGAGACAAACATGCATTTTCCTTAGATAAGCAGGTACATTGAACATAAAAAAAAAAAAATCTGTAAAAATGGTATTTAAAGCAATATTTACGTTTAAGCTTAACATCATAGTTTTCTTATTTTACCTTTATTACTCAGAATAGTAGAAAAATATGTGAAAATATTATTATGTAGGTTGATCATTACACAGAATATATATTATTCTCTGAGATTAGAAATGTAATGTATAACTGCGTTATTGATCTCATTTTCCACTGGCAATATATAGCCATTTTTTGAATAATTATACTACTCGTATATTTTACCTGAACAATTTGATGTAATAAGTTTTGATGTAATAGAATTTTGGTAAAATTACACATGCATGATGCATCCGCCTCGTAAATATTTTTTATTGGATCAGAGATAGAATCCTGTAATGTCAGGAGTTGATACTTTCATGAAGACGCTTGAAGAATGTGCACTTAAGGCTTGTTATAGGCACGGGGAAGGGTTCTTTATATGGCAACGAATAAAGAAATAAGAAAGTCGAATATATCGGCATTTCTGACTTCAAGGCCGTTTCTACTGAATAGTCAAATTCTGGTTCAAATTTTCTAAATATCCACTTGAGCTTATTTATCAAGAAAGTCAAGTTTTCGTGTGCCACTTTTGAAAAAAAATTCGAGTCTCAATATCCTAGAACTTGATACGCATATTAACTTACATTCATACTGAGCAGGCTCTCGTACTTTTTATTATACATCTTTTAATCACAGTATCATTATGATGAATCAGGGTATTCAAACGATTGATTATGTCTTCCAAAATTCAAATTCACACGTTACAGTTTTAGATATTAATGCCCTCCCCATATATCATTCCGAATGTTTATAAATGTACAAACTAAAACAATATGAGGTAATTTTGATGCACTATAAGCTTATTTCAGTGATATGCATATGTTGTTGTATTTATGCTAATGTTGTGTAATCGAAGTACTATTATTCTTACTGATGATGTCAACTTTAAATTTTGTTTGTTTTTAGGGTTACTGTGGGTTAATACTTTAATAAAATACAAAGGCATGCCAAATTTTTCTTCGTTTATTCTATTAGTGTAGACTTGAGGCCTACGATTCCCAACAACCTCCAAATACATGCGGCATATCAATATTTTCATAGTCTCATGAATGTAAAATTTAAGACAGTTGAAGAGAGAGAGTTCGGTAGAGAGATTAATGTCTAAGACCGGGAATTCAGACCAAAATGAATAGATTCTATACAAAAAAAAAAAAAAAAGATTGTAAATAAACATATAAATACATGAAAATGAAATATGATATTCTAAATATGACTCTTGATGATTTGCGGTCGAGAATAAAGGAAATGAGAAAGCTGCATTAACAAAGAAAAAATATATCGAAGTGGAAGAAACTGAAAAGTCTGATATAGAAAAGTAAGAAAGAAAGAATGAGAAGAAAAGTGAGAAGATTGGCAGAGAAAGTGAGATGAATTGACTGAGTAGGAAAGTAATGGAGGATAAGTGGATGAAAAAATGACAGATAATAAGGGAAAAGTTAGAGCAAGTAGAAAAAACGTGGATGATTAGACGCAAAAACTTCCATATCATTTTAAATGATACATTTTACACATGTATTGATAAGAACGGGTGGCGATTCTGCATAATATATCATTTTACCCTTGGACGAATACAGCTCCCCTAGCGGGGAGTCTGCGTATGCATGACAAGTATTCACAAAGACTCCCTCACAATAGAAGATGCAAATGCCCTTTCATGATGCCCACTCGGGCATTGCGACAATCTCCGCCCTAGAACAATACGAGCCGGCACTGGGAGAGGTCGATTATATTGGGATGCACATCGAAGCAGGTTACGTGAAAAGCGATGATTCAATACCTTCCCCTTTACGCACCACTCCTCGCGTTGTTTTCGAAAGCAGAAGGAAAATACACATCGGGAGATTATTGCATGCATAACAGTGGCATCATCTTCAACTCCAGTATAACCTCATGATTTAACTAAGAGGCAGACATAGATAACTGATTCTGGCCTCCTGATCTTTGGATTTTTAACTTAGTCTTAATTTTTTTTGTTGCATATGGAAGACTGATAAGAGGAGAAAGTGCTACGAAGATGGATTCGTACTTCTACGCTCTTCTGGGTTTCCTACTATGCATTTCGGGAACTACCGCTTTGAATGGTAAGTATTGATGGATTTCATCTACTTGTTGATGTGTACAATTTGTTGACTTCTTTTTCTTCTTTTTCGGTACGTGTCGACAGACTTGCTAGTCCATTTAGAGACACGGAGTGACAATGCACTAGAACGATCTTTGTGTGATATGTTTTAGCGTTTTCCTGAATTATTATAGCAAAAGGATTAAAACTGTGTTATACATTAACCTCGCATAAGTGTGAGTGTGTTATACCATGCATTTTGGAAATCGCGTAGATTATTTTTCTTTGAATCATTGTCGCTCCCAAGTTAATCCCAAGTGGATATGTCAATAAACACCTCTTAATGTTCTTTCTGATTAATGGTAGATTGAAGTAATTCATTGACACCGTGGCAGTCCATGATATTCCTTTAGTTTACGATGTAATTGATGTTTAATCGTAGAATAATAATATTGAAAATAACCCATTTGTTTTATGCGCAGAGATGCAGATAATATCAGTGAGAGATCGCCATATGAATTTATGTACTTCAGTATATAATTTATCATAATTTTTATACATTCTAATTAGCATATGTTGTCAGTGTTTATCTTGTAAAAACGTTTTTGTTTTCAAAGGGCTTGTACTCCTTTAACTCCTTTAAATGATTTAACTCGTTTTGCATTATGGAATTAAATGTTGTATCGTTTGCTTGCAAATAGCTTATCCTGTATGAAATAACATATTTCAATTCGCAATTGCATGTATTATCATTATGTATGATGTAGCCTATACATATTCCTATCGTAAAAAGCAGCATCCGAGAGCACAGACAATTCAATGTGACTTAAATAAGAGATTCTTTATATTTCCGAAATGCTTTTAGGACAAATGGAAAATTCGCAATATTCTGGGATGAATTATCAAACGAAGTCTGTGTCATTCGAATGGTCAGACTGATGTTTTCGGCATAATTAGTGTGAAGATTAATGTAAGTTGAGCAGAATACTTATAAAATTATTGCATTACTGAAAGTAACAGGAAGAACACATTTTGATCATGATGATATGATAACGTACATCTATGCTAAAAAAAAATAAAGAAAGTTATGGGGGAAGTTTTCTCTAAAACTTGATGAATTGTGAAACCCCTGACATCATCAAAAGAAAGGAGGACCTAGAATCACAATGTCATGAAAAACTAATCAAAAACTGGTTATGTAATTCTCGTAGGATTGTCGGATAAACTGAAGTTTTATGTGCATTACAAAATATCCGACGTGACCGACAAGCTTTAAAAAAAAATGCCTCCATTTCTGGAGACGTTGTCATAAAAGTTATGAGTTTACATACATTTTCACAGGTTAAGATAGTGTGCCTTGCATTTCATTCAATAATAGTGTTTTGCCTTCGATGTATTTAAAAATATATATATATAATCATATGTAAAATATAGTGTGTGAATTCGGGAATAGGAAGAACAAAAAACAAACACACAAAACAAAAAACAAAAAACAAAACGTAACGGAATCCAGAAATGAGGAAACTTTGTACCAGTACCTCCATCACAGGACAAGGCCCGCGTAGCGTGGGTAGAATATTGGTAGAAACTGGCAATAGAGGGGGGGGGGGGGGGGGGAGGGGCATCAGGTCTTTCTTAATTAGATAAAATGGGAACAAGCAAGGCCTTCAATTATTAGAAGGGAGGTTATGGAAGGGGTCGTATCATCTGCTTTTAACATCTCCTTTCCCCTCTCACTCTTCCCTTCTCTCTCCTCTTTTTGTTCCCCCATCGATGGCGGGGGGGGGGGGGGGGGGACGTGCCCCCACTTCCCCTGGTACATGTAGCTACTCCAATGACACCCGCGAAGAATGCGACCACACCCGCCACCAGCTTCATCCCATTCTCATCGAACCACGAATCAAGGATATGATGCCAAGCTCTTCCAATAAACCTTTTGGGACGTCTGTCACGTGATATCGATCCATTGATCTTTCCTAACACTTGAAAGAAAGAAAGAAAAAAATCATGATATAATCGAAATCGCATCTTTCATAAACCAAGACGTTGTCAAGGTACATGGCATTGTGATCTTGGAATAATATGGCACCAGGCAAAAAAAAAAAAAAAAAAAAAAAAAAAAAGGAGAAAAGGTTATATAGGAGTGTATAATCTGTTCTGTATAAACCTTCAGACTGCAGTGTATGTATACGGATTCAAAACTAAATCTCTTGAAGAATGCCAGAATTGAAAGCGATATTACGTAACAATCGCATTGTTCGTGGACCTTGTAAATGCATTCACCGTCTTAGGGAAACAATCTTGAGTGGAAAAGAAAAAAATAGTGACAATTGACAACTTTTGAATTAAAACAAAATTTAATGTTCTTTTGTAGGTTTTCACGGTGAGAATATATTATAAGACTTCTTCAAAGGAAAGGAAGTAAATCTTTCTAAAAAATGGATATAGAGCAAGTTCCTTCCATTAGTTAATAAACTTTGTACGGACATTGCTTGAAAGCTGATCAGTCCCTTTTCATTATGTTCAGAGTAATACCGAATTGATACAACAGGAAATGTCGAAGGCCATTTGAATGAAATAATGTAAAATGTTGATATACAGATACATGTACAAGACTATCTCTATCGATTTTGTTATATTATTGAGACTATTTTTCGTAAACAAACCTGAATGAAAAGGTACACTGTATTTTGTACAAGTCGTACGTGTGACAATACATTCTGAAATTATTGAGTGGCATTTCATTAATATCAATAAAGTATTTTGTGTTATGTTCGTCCCTCCTCAAATACGCTGTGCACGGACGAGCAAAAGAGTTGCAAACCAAGTCTGTCTGTCATATCAGAAAGCGATGAATTTTAACAGGTCTGAAGGCCATTGCCTGTCCCGCGAAATGACGCGACTGTCAAAGCGGAGTAGTTGTAACTTCAATATTTATCAGTCCTTGCAAAGTGATCTTATACAATGAGTCGAACCACGTTTTTAGTTTCCTTTTTGATATTTTATAAAAGGTAAGACATTCGTCATAACGAAAATGTTTCGGCTACATTTTTGCTTTGATTGTCCAATTCCATATTCGATTACAACAAACCGCGTCGATACTCTTTTCGTCCTTCCCGTATACAAAATGCATTGGAAATTTTCATTCGTGTGTGTTCTTTTTGCTTACGCAACCCACAATGAGGTAATTTCTTTTTAATCAAAACACCACCCTAAATTATTACAATGTACATGTAAACAATAGGCCTACTGTACCCTCAATATGATATTAGGTCTATTGTATATATATATATATATATATATATAGAGAGAGAGAGAGAGAGAGAGAGAGAGAGATCCATTATAGTTATAGATATATGTCATTACCACTACGCACCCTAAATTCAATTACCGTATGGGGTGGAAGATAACCGTTAAATAAATACATGTACATGTATATATGTAAGTGATATGCTTATTAGGATACTTTCCGCCAAATTTCCTACGTTAATTTTCCAAAACGGACCCGAAAAATACCATCATAAACAAATGGAAAATAAAAATAGTGATAATAATAATAATAATAATAATAATAATAATAATAATAATAATAATAATAATAATAATAATAATAATAATAAAAATAATAATAATAATAATAATAATATTAATAATAATGATAATGATAATAATAATAATAATAATAATGATAATAATAATAATTATAACTACGATGAGTAATTAATTGCAGAGATATGCTTTTAAGTTTTGATATGATAAGATTATAATACTGTACAGTATTTTTATAACAATGATGGATGAACATGAATCATGCTACATTTTTGTACGAATAACAACCTCTGTCACCAGTGTTGTTATATTTCATTTAAGAGCATGATTTTTATTGTACAGTACATGTATTGTGTAATTGTCATTAAAATGTTTAGATAATAATATGTCATCAAATAATACATTTTCATCTGCATGCTGATATGCAGTCTCGCTTTCACTCATTTTACTATTGTGGATGCTGTCAGTGCCAAGGTTGGATGTATCAAAACAGTGCATTACGTGTCGGTGTATTTACATGGCGAATCAATGAAGGGAATTAATATTGTTGTCCGTTGTCATGACAACCGAGTGAAATGGCGCGCATCGCAATTGCCGGTATTGCCTGGACTCGTGCATTAATCACAGCGTATATAATACCATGTACACAGTCCACATTTCTCATTTATGTAGTCTTGAATGCCAGACATGGATTTTCTCAATATATATGGGAAAACAGGGGATCCAACTTTTGCTCCTGTTACATTTGCTCTATGCTTTATTTCGTCAAAGATATAGGGTTAGGTTTGCGATTGGGTCTGAGGTTAGGTCTAGGGTTAGGTATAGGTGTAGTCTTTGCTCTAGTCTTGAAATTAGTCTTTGGTTAGTTTAGAATAAGGCAGCGGAGCAATAATTGTCGCCGGAGCATGTTTCGTAGAACAGGTAGAAGAATACAAAATGTGTAGGAGATACAATGTACAAGTGAATACTACTACATGTACTGGTACTACTACTGGGTGATTCCGTATTAAATATTAAAAAGTGACATTTAAACAATTACAGTTTGAAGCCCGACAATCATATCATTAATCCTATTGCTTTGGAGTTAAGTTGGCCTGTCAATAATTGTTACATCATCCATTCGAGGTGCAATAATGAAAATCAGACACATGTCATTTGGAGCATCTCTACAGTACGACATTTCATTTATCTGTTTATTTCAAACATAAATAAGGAGGGTCTGGTTTGGCATCCAATGTAATATTGAGATTGCCAAATGACATGCAAGCTCGACGACGACCATATCGCGTTTTCCCGAATGAAACACTCTGTTTAAAACGATGTATCACAATAAAGCAATTATCACGGCGATAAATGCATTATTGATGGGTTTCTTTTCAATTATTTTCCATCATTCACTTCGCAGTAGCGATGAAGCTATTGCAGCTGCAAATGCTCATGTACAACATTTTTCCATTCCCCCTTTTAAAGTCTGGGTTTTTATTTCCATTATCGGTAAAACAGTATAATACTACATGTGGTCAAATTATATATATATATATATGAGGACGACGACGACGACGACCTCATCATCATTTATATATATATATATATGAACAAAAAACAACAACAAAACAACCCGTCAATTCCTCATAACCATCGTGCATGTCTAGCTCTTCATTGTACTTTGGCACTCAGTGCTATATTTCCTACTTTGACTGTCGACAAATTTCTCATTTCGGTACATTTATATTCTATTCCATATTTACATTATCTCACAGTATGATACCGAGTAAAGGGGGAGATTCCGGGCAATGTGTCGCATACAACATAATTCATCAAAAAATGAAGAATGTCCCGATATATATGACCAGTGAATAGTGGTTATCACCTCCTATAGACATGGTCATATCAAAATATTTTTCGTTCATGGATGAAATGTATGGATAGATGTCATATGTCGTACAGGAAACTCTGCACGGAATCGCCCAAGGGATTCATGCTCAGTCAAAGGGACAATACTTAGCTACTATCCCAAAACGATTCGTCGTCGTCGTCGTCCTCATCCTCCTCCTCCTTCTACTTCTACTTCTTCTTCTTCTTCTTCTTCTTCTTCTTCTTCTTCTTCTTCTTCTTCTTCTTCTTCTTCTTCTTCTTCTTTTTCTTCTTCTTCTTTTTGTTATTCTTCTCCTTCTTCTTCTTTTTCTTATTCTTCTCCTTCTCCTTCTCCTTCTTCTTCTTCTTTTTCCTCACTGGCTAAATGTAAAGACGCGCTATAGCCCAGACCCACTAGATGAGAGAGATATTTTTTGCACAGAAAATGTAGCCAGTGTATTTTTTTTTTGTTAATCCTTCTCTCTCTGTCTTTCCCCCTCCTTATTTCTCTGTTTCAAGTATACTTGTGTAAATGATGGGAAGAACACGGGTACAGCGTACGCTCATGCATTTTAGTGTAGTAAAGCACGTGTAGTGTATATGTAAAAAATATTTTATGCACTACTTGTCTTTATCTCTGTTTTATTTTCACTGCCCCAGAGTGTGACAGTTCGCCATGTCAGAATGGGGCTGACTGTCGAGACGGATTGGAAGGCTACTACACATGTCTGTGTGCTCAGGGGTACCATGGGACCAACTGCGAGCTACAAATTAGTAAGATATCCCGTCTGCTTTCATGTTTATGATTTGCAAGTACATAACGTAATATATTTCAACAGATCAACTAATATATACGTCAAAAGTGGTACTATCAATAAAATTGCCTTTTAATGCCTATATCATTTAATTCCTACACAGTAAAGCAAGAATCAACATTTATAGTATTAATAGAATGAAAAGTAATTAAGAGAAGAAGTAGCAGCGGTAGTAGTAGTCGTCGTAGCAGCAGCAGCAACAGTGTAGTAGTATATGATTTCTCGCCCATTTTAACACTTTATTCATTCAAATTCATAAATTTTTCATTCAATTTCTTTCCGAAACTTCGCGATCTTACACACCTCATGGTCAATTTCGCCTTTGGTCATTCATTTTCGAACTTTGTCCTATCGGTTTCATATCGGATCCAATTTCGTCGAAGTCAAATTAATTTCGTCACCCCGGCTGTCAACGTACGATCGCGTGGTATTATTATTGAAAGTATATATTATTGTCGTCATTGTTAACGTTATGATTCATGATGTACATAAGTTACAGCAAAAGAGCAGGTATGAGATAGGGAAGAGCACTAAATTTATATTTTCTTTTTTAGTTCTACAAGATCCCTCTATGATGTCTACTACATCATGGGCTCTACCTTATTAGATGCAGAAGAAGAGCCCCATATTTTCACATGTGTGGTCTATGACGAAAGCCCTCGCTTCCAGTGTGGTCATCTAGTGTGTTCATCCCATTCAGTATAAATGAGTCCTCATGTGAATGTGATCATAGAACTTATGAGGGACGTAGCAACGCCCCCTAAAAATGTGAAAGCCCCTCTTTTTATGCTTGTCAGTTTTTTTTGGGGGGGGGGGGGGGGGCGGAATTATGCCTCTCCTTTTGCAAAATCCCGGATCCGCCCCTGGAGCTCGTGTACGCATAATGATAGTTAAACATGTTAGTTTATTTCTCTAGTATCTACTCCAGGTCAGGAATGCGGGACCAACGTGTACGATCAGGTCGGCTCTTTCCAAAGTCCTTTCTACCCTGCAAGGTACGGAAATTTGCAGGAATGCCCCTACCTGATACGGAGCCACGGCGCTCACGTCATCAACTTCACCTTCGAGGCTTTCGACACCGAAATCAACAAGGACGTGCTCGAATATGGCTTCGGAGACACAGTCGACATCAATAATGTGGCAGGACTCTACCAGGGCAATCTCAACAACATGTTGCCACCGGTCCTGTCTGTGCCTGGTCCGTCCGTCTGGTTCTTGTTCTCCTCAGATCGTAACGTTCAAGCAGGAGGATTTCGTGTTTCTGTCAGTGCAGGTGGTGTACCATAGGCCTTTATCATACCATCTTATTAAAATAAACTTGTTGTGATGTAACCGTATTAAGTTAAACCGGGGGGGGGGGGGGTTAAAATTCGGTCTGTGAGTCGAGCTTTAATAACAGAACATTTTGTTTTGTTTAGCTCTGTTTTAAACTGAGTTCATAGTCAGCTTAGGCGTCTGACTTCAGTAGAATACAAGACATGTTGATGCTAACCATATTTACAGTATTTGTCATTATGACGCGATTGTAATCTTCCGTAAACTACAGTGAAAATATATATAAACATATAAAGGCATGTACATCAGGATCGAGCATACAATTACTTTTGAGCTGTTTATTAAATTTGATATTTAAACAGGATTTTATCATGGAAAAATTACTGATAGGTGAGTTGGTTAATAATAATACTTCCATAATACAACATTATTTCCTACGTTAGGGAGAATCCTGTCAATGCGGTTTATTCCGTCACAATAGAAATTCGACGTTAAGGCGAATGATAACAATTGGCTGAGATAAAAGGATTCGCCCTTACATGTACGCCGCAGTAACAGTTATTTATTAATACAATCTTAATTTTGTGTCCTTCTGTAGATGGAGATGATTGCCTAAGTGCTCCATGTATCAACGGAGGGACGTGTATAGACGGAATACGAAGCTACATGTGTGAATGTGCCCCTGGGTTTACGGGGTTCAACTGTGAGACAGGTTGGTCAAGCATCTATTGTCTAATTCGATATTTTGTTTACTCTATCATGACTGCATATAAAACTCGTTCATTGTCATCTTTCATGCGAAGTTCCCATTTTTCTCATATGACACCGAAAGGTAATTCATTGCAACCATTTGAAATTGATCTATGTTTACTCTACTAACATATATTACTCATCTTGCAATAGCAGTCGGTTATTCTTATAGTTTTCACACGTCTTCGAATGGATACGTTAAAATGGTCACTAGTCACAAAGTGATTAAGAAAAACAACTGTTGATGTGAAAACAAATATGACTACACATTTTTATTTAGATGCAGGATGTTGGTTTGGCATGTCAAAAACTATTTTAGGCATTATAATTGAAGGGTCAGATTACCTATGGTACGATGTTTGTAACTGCACTAATATATTTGACATGCTAACACCTCGGCTGTGTTTTAGTAGCACTAATACATTTTACATGTTAACACCGTTAATGTTTTTATTAAAGATATTGACGAATGTCAAAGCAATCCTTGCCTGAACGAAGGTACCTGTGTTGATGGCGTCAACAGCTATACATGTAACTGCGCATCTGGATGGACAGGGCCCCTCTGCCAGATCAGTAAGGGAATAGATTTCTTTATTTACCGCTTGTCAGAATTCTAGGCCTCGGATTCGTCAAAACCGCGGGCATAAAATTGGCTATTCAATGCTATACGTAACAAAAACAGGGCAATGGCTAAAATGATGCTCCCGCAATGGACGTCTTTTAGCGTACATTAAAAAAACGCAATAACGGAGCATGGAGTTAAAGGAAATCCAACCTTAATGGCAAGTTGTTCTCAAAGAAAGAGGAAAAAAAGTTTTTTATCGTGGTATCTAACACACTCGGCTACGCCTCGTGCGTTAGTACACCACAATAAAAACCTGCGTGTTGCCGGATCGCACTAACGCACTCCCAACCATGTATTAATAGTATACTATATAAATCGGTATCAGTGCTCGACACTCATCAAAATAAGTAATCTAGCTGTGTGAACTTAACTTAACTTAACTTAACTTAACTTAACATTTAGCATGATTCAGTATGTTTTGTGTTTTAACATGCATCCTCCATCTAACTATCTCTATAATCACACACATGATATACTAAATTACATACTTTTCGGAGTCATTATCACTCTCAGCTGTCAAAGAAGTTGTCTTCTTCATTCCATCTAATATTTACTCACTCTGTAAAAAATAAACAGTAATGGACGAGTATGATTAGGAAGTTTTATTATTGGATAACTAAACCTTCATTTTGTCTCGAATTGAGTGCATGTCCAGTTTTTCGTAATTAATTAAACATGGAAGCCACTCATATGCAGCATTATGAGATTCATTTCAGCCCTTCCGCGTCATATTAACAAAGGAAATAAAGTCATCTAGTACCTGTTTGGAACAAATTAAAATAAATAATGATATAACCTTGTTTAAAATTGTAAAGTACATACATTTCTGAAAAATAAAACTCTCATTATATGGGTATTTATTACGCATGTAACTAACAAAACTATATATATATTTTGTATGCTTTCTTGAAATAATTATAGCTATTGTTATGGAATTCAATTTCCTTCTTCCCACAGAAATTACATTAGCAGTAATCTTTCCTGGTCTACTAATTTTCTTTTATGGCTGTACAGTTTCCAAAATGCTCTGACAATGAAACTACTGCTTTTATCGGCATAAATGCATATATATTAGTGTTTATTGATGTACTTAAAATATACTTTTATTATCCTTTCAACTAGACGTCAACGAATGTGCTAGTGACCCATGTCAAAATGGTGTTTGTATTGACGGGATCGACCGATATGAATGTACTTGTTTCTCAGGATGGACTGGTACAAACTGTGACGTTGGTAAATAGACGCCAGCTATTTTTTTCAAATTCATTGTAATTTAGGGTACTCAACCAATGTGATGATCTAATGTACGATGCAGCCAGTGGCGTGTTTATTGATGTTTATGACATCGACTGTGCAGGAAGGAGTGAGGTAGCAAGAAATAGAGAAAGAGAGTAGTCTAATGGTCTACTTTCATGTATCAAACTGAAGTTTATCATTCAATATTCTTACACAGACAAATGTTAATTGATTTTTGCTGTATGAAATAATTAATGTTACTCTATATTTTTTCTCTATAATGGTTATCGTAATTTACATGAATATACGGGTAATTAAACTCAATAGTATTAATATCGTTAAACCTATAGATTTTAGTTGATTTTTTCCAATATCAAATGGGATTAACTATTTTTTAAAATCATCGAGTGGATAATGTTATGATATTTTTGTCTTACAAAATCAACATAACAACCATTATATACTCTTCAAATTCACGCGATGCGACTTCACTCATTAGATTTTGCAAAGCGACTCCTTGATTTAATAACCACATGCTAGGGAATGCTGACATTTTGATCTCTGTTTTCTCTTTGAATGGAGCATAAACACATTTATGATTTATACGATAAAGATAAGTCTTTACTATCTTATGTAATTCATGTTATATATAAATTTTCGTCCTCTTTCAATCCTAGATATCGACGAGTGTGCCAGCAACCCATGCCAGAATGGTGGAACATGCAATGATGTAGTCAATGGTTACACTTGTACATGTGCCTCAGGATGGGAAGGCGATGACTGTGAAATCAGTAAGGATAATTATCCTTTTCCTTCAATTAGAATCATTTCTTTAAAACGGAAGGATATTCCGAAATGCTCATTCAGAGATCTTAATAATTATGTTGTCCACTTCCAATCATGTCGAGTTTTTATTGAAGGCAAATACAGAAAAAACGGACAGTTCATTGTCTCTCGAAATTGTCCATTTATCAAAATGTAGAAGTAATTTTGCAAGAGCTATTTTGCATCATTCATAAAGATATTGTAATGCATTTATTATAATCAATATACATTTCTTCATTATAATGAAAGAAAGAATAATCCCATTTGACGAGAGATACTTTTGTTCGAACAATATAACAATGCAATAAACGTACTAGTTTTGCTAATTTGAAGAAAATTTATGATCAGTTTTGCCTATAAATAATTCCAGTCCTGAATCTTCCTGCACAGATACCGATGAATGTGCCAGTAATCCGTGCCAGAACGGAGGAACCTGTACCGATCTCATCAATGGCTACATGTGCGCATGCTCCCCAGGGTGGACCGGAGATAATTGTGAAACAAGTAAGTTGAGTATAGCAACGATCACATTCCTCTCCGGTTACACTTGTAGTTTGATAATCACGATATCTTCATAAAATAACACAGTTATGGTCATTACTAATCACTTTCTAGTATTCTTAAATTAGCGGTCGTTTTTCTTACATACATGAAATATGAAGTTAACCTGATGAGTACATAAAAAAATATTTGATATGATGATGAAAGCTAATGCATAATTTTTCAATGTTATGATTGACTTTTTGATATCTTAATACTAATACTATTGGTATAATTTTGTACAATTTTCATTAATATCACTTTCTTATACTTCATCCCTTTCTTCATAATTCAACAAGTCCTATACTTTCATATCCCCAATCACTGGTATTCATTTGGCATATTGATATAATGCATTATTTATTCATATCACAACAAAATTATTATTATCGTCTATTAAGTAAGAACTAAGAACTCAAGACTTTAAATGGGAATAGACTGTCTGCGTTTAAAAGGGGGTTGTAATTTATTCATGGATCATGGTTTCATAAAGGCATCACTTGTTGCTCTTTCACCATTAGATGTAGACGAGTGTGCCTCATCACCATGTCAGAATGGTGGCCAGTGTATTGATCTGGTTAACTCTTATCAGTGTGTATGCGCCTCGGGATGGACAGGTGTCACGTGTCTCATTGGTGAGTAACGTTACACCTTCCAAACGTATGAAGTCACCCTTTCTGAAAGGATAATTGGATCCATGTGGTATATTGTTGTAGGCTCTTGACTATTATACGAGAGGTCATGGGTTCGAGCTCCTTGCTTACATTCTTAGACAAGGTGTAAATCCACACTTATCGATTACAACGTAGGTGTATCAAATGGAATCTTAGAAATGCTGGGTTAGTTTGATAACTGCAGGGCCCTCAGGAAGAGCAATATTTATATTGAAGAGGTTACCCTGGGTAAAAAAGACCATATAGTTGTCTTAGTCATCAATCATCATTATATTTAAAAGTTTGTAATCAAAGGGAAAATAAGCATGCTGACCACAGTATGTAAAAAGCTAACGAAATAACAATAACAACAACAACAACAACTTATTTATTTCATTGCCATACTTCTTACTAAAACTTATTCATTACGTTATAAAATACCATATATTATGACAAGTTGGAGATGTCTTGCAACTCTTGGGGCCCTCGGTTTCCACATGATTTTTGGATTAACTTGTTTCATGTAGTTATATATGATTTTGTTGAAATTCAATATCGAAACCCGAAAGAATTGTCCAGTGTGTTTTAAGCTTTTCAGTCAATTTCAGTACATCAAACACATCATTAAATTTTCTATCCTTGATTTCAGATATCGATGAGTGTGCCAGCATGCCGTGCCAAAATGGCGGTACATGTACTGACGAGGTCGATGGGTACACATGCGCATGCGCTGCAGGTTATGAAGGAGATAACTGCGAAATAGGTAAATACAGGAGTAGACAAATTTTTACCGAAGATGTTTACCAGGAAGTGTTTTATCAACTCGATTTCAAAATTGATTTTGAGGTCCATTTTAAGGATTGACGAAACCCTCCATGACCTTGCTCTATCTATAAAGGAAGAAATTTTCATGATCCCTACAGGCCTACTCCCTACACACTGATATTATTTTCACTTATTGTTCATTCATATAATCATTGTCTAGTTACATGTCATTTTACCGAAGGTTCATAATTCCGAAGGCTCGTATTTCCGAAGGTTCGTTGCTCCGACGGTTCATAATTCCGAGGGTTCGTAATTCCGAAACACAAATTTCCCATAGCAGGGGGTTCATAATCCCTAAAATGATCTAGGGTTCATAGTTCCGAACATTTGATGTATTTCTTCAAAGGTTCGATATTCCGCTTCTCGGCCTTTTAGCTAAGATCGTGTCTAGTAATGTTTAAAAGATAAATATCATACACATTACTGCTCCAAAAGAAATTTCATAATGACAACCAATTATTGATTGCATCATGAAATGCATTTTTTGCCTTCATTTACGTTTCAGATACTGACGAATGCCGTAGCAACCCTTGTGTTAATGGTGGTACATGTTCTGATGTCTTAGACGGGTATGTTTGTGCCTGCCAACCAGGATATACTGGTAGCCGATGTGAATCCGGTAGGTGAAAAAATAGAAGGATAAATTGCTACGTATTTGTGAAGAAACGGGATGAGGAGAGGATGGAAAGAGAATGTAGAGGTGAGGATGTAGAAAGAGAGAGAGAGTGAGTGAGAGAAAGAGAGAGAATGTGAGGATTGAAAAAGTGAGGATATAATGAGAGAGAGAGAGAGAGAGAGAGAGAGAGCAAGAGAAGGAGAGTGTTGAGAGATAGAGAAAGAGAAATACAAAGATAGTTATAAGGTAATATAAAGAGAGAGAGAGACAGAGAGAGGGAGAGAGAGAACACTAGAGAACACTGGATATACTGGTAGCCGATGTGAATCCGGTAGGTGAAAAAATAGAAGGATAAATTGCTACGTATTTGTGAAGAAACGGGATGAGGAGAGGATGGAAAGAGAATGTAGAGGTGAGGATGTAGAAAGAGAGAGAGAGAGTGAGTGAGAGAAAGAGAGAATGTGAGGATTGAAAAAGTGAGGATATAATGAGAGAGAGAGAGAGAGAGAGCACGAGAAGGAGAGTGTTGAGAGATAGAGAAAGAGAAATACAAAGATAGTTATAAGGTAATATAAAGAGAGAGAGAGACAGAGAGAGAGAGAGAACAAGAGAAGGAGAGTGTTGAGAGATAGAGAAAGAGAAATACAAAGATAGTTATAAGGTAATATAAAGAGAGAGAGAGACAGAGAGAGAGAGAGAGAACAAGAGAAGGAGAGTGTTGAGAGATAGAGAAAGAGAAATACAAAGATAGTTATAAGGTAATATAAAGAGAGAGAGAGACAGAGAGAGAGAGAGAACAAGAGAAGGAGAGTGTTGAGAGATAGAGAAAGAGAAATACAAAGATAGTTATAAGGTAATATAAAGAGAGAGAGACAGAGAGAGAGAGAGAGAGAGAGAACAAGAGAAGGAGAGTGTTGAGAGATAGAGAAAGAGAAATACAAAGATAGTTATAAGGTAATATAAAGAGAGAGAGAGACAGAGAGAGAGAGAGAGAGAACAAGAGAAGGAGAGTGTTGAGAGATAGAGAAAGAGAAATACAAAGATAGTTATAAGGTAATATAAAGAGAGAGAGAGACAGAGAGAGAGAGAGAGAGAACAAGAGAAGGAGAGTGTTGAGAGATAGAGAAAGAGAAATACAAAGATAGTTATAAGGTAATATAAAGAGAGAGAGAGACAGAGAGAGAGAGAGAACAAGAGAAGGAGAGTGTTGAGAGATAGAGAAAGAGAAATACAAAGATAGTTATAAGGTAATATAAAGAGAGAGAGAGACAGAGAGAGAGAGAGAGAGAACACTGGAAGAAATAGAGATACAGAGGAGGAGAAGAGGGAAATGGAGGGGACTCAAAGTATCTTACAACATAGTATACGTTCAAGAAGAATGTCTATAGTGTCGAAATTTCTTCTGCCGAAATACTTAATATTTATGCTTTTTTAATGGTCATTTTCAGAGATCAACGAGTGTGCCAGCAACCCCTGTGTAAATGGAGATTGCGTCGATACACTAAACTCTTACGTATGTACATGTAGAGCGGGCTGGTCTGGACCGCGGTGCGACATCAGTAAGTAGATTCACCACGCAAGCACTCGTTTTATGGCTACCATTACGTGCATTGTTGGTGTGAAATTCATGATTGTAGTATTAAACATATTGAAATAAATAGCCCTTTTCAGTAAAAAAAAAAAAAACCAAAAAAAAAAAAACCAAAAAAAAAAAACAACAACAAAAAAAAAACAACAAAAAAAAAAAACAACAAAACAAAACAAATACAGCGGTATGACACTGATGGAAATGAAAAACAATTGTGAACCTTCCCTTGTCAGTATGTTGAACGTATTATATTTATAAGCCGATGCGATGCTGTTGCATTGTCATATCTGCACCAATGCACTTCGTTCTGAAGTGAAGATTGTTATCAATGAAATTAATTTCATAAAAATAATCCTTTAGCAGGCTTAACCACATATATCAACTTCTTCAGCTTTCTGTCATTTGTTTGTTCACAGATATTTCTGAATGTGCCAGCGACATCAAGCTCATTTATAATTAATAATCAACTACTTCAGGGCCATTCTCAGTCACGTGTGTGACCAAAATCCTGAAAAATAGTTCATTTAAACCTAATTTTCCAGTATTTGTCGTGTAGTAGAAGTGTCTCATTTTGGATATTTGAATAACAATCTTACCCCCAACAGATGGAGGGTAATTATTTTAAACATCATTTTCTTTCAGAGGTCAACATAAGGTCGGTCACGGGTGTGACCTCGCACGAAAAAGGGTCTTACTTGTTGGTATTCAAACCTACTTTTCTCGTATTTCCCTTAGAGTGCAAGTTTCCACTTTTCATTACTGTATGGTGGGATTGCTCTGAACAGTTTGAAAGCGATTTTCCATAAATTAGTGAGCATTCTTTTCTTTTAGAGGTAAAAATTAGGTCGGTCATGTGTGTGACCACTCAAAAAAGGGCATTTTTAAATGTCTCCGTAAAAACATGATGGTTGGGTAATGACTTTTTTTTGTCAAGGAAAAGGAAATCTTTTCCATGTAAGAACTGGTAATATAAAAAATTCAATAAAATGTAGTCTGATTTTCCGGCAATGAGGCAAAATTCGATGGTCATGTGTGTGAACAAAAGTTTCACTTTACAAAGAATGGCCCTTCAGCTAAAAATTTAATACTTTGCTTATTTCCAGATATTGACGAATGTGCCAGTGACCCCTGTCAGAACGGAGGAATCTGTAATGACTTGGTCAATCGGTATACCTGTGCGTGTGTGCCAGGATATACTGGAATTCTGTGCCAAATAGGTAACACACTCTTATTATAGTTTAAATAAAATAATGATTGATCGTAATAATCATAATAACGATAATTTATATGGAACCTTTTCTTTTTTCAAAAAGACAAAATCTGTTCACTCCAGAGGAAAAATAGGTTTGATAGAATCAAACTAAAATGAAGGTGTGTGCATGTAACAAGTATTCAAGAAATTGATGGTTATAGGTAAAATTATAATATACTTCAATTACATTTTTAGATAAAACTCAATTCTTAACTTATTTAGAAATATTGTTGGATGTAAGTTACATTGAATAATGTTCCTTAATGTTAATTTATGACTGCAATATATCGTCGGCTAAGAGCCAGAATGATATTAATTCTGTGTGAAGTAACATTAGTTTAATAGCATCCTTTTCGCTTTAAGCAGGCGTTATGTCCAATAGAAGTTGAATAAAAAATTTAAATACAACCAAGTGTTTTGAATAGAATTCAAACAGTTTCAATTGAGGTTTGAGCAGGCTTCAGAATAACTATCATAAGGAGCCCCATTTATTGCTGATTTATTATTTACTATTATTTCGCATACTCCTGAAATAATATGAATTACCTTTGTTTAATTTCACAGAAATCAACGAATGTGCTTCTGCTCCATGTGTAAATGGTCTGTGCAATGACTTGATCAATGCTTACACTTGCACATGCGAACCAGGATGGACTGGCACCAATTGTGACATCAGTAAGTAACGGGAAGAAAACCTGCTTCCTCGATGCTTATCAATTTTGTGTTTTCTTCAGTTCTTTGAATATATCATAGGCATAAAAAGAACCCATCTCTTCTTTTAGAGAAATGTGAGTAGTTGGTCCGCTCTCCGATATTCCTATGAAATTAAACAATCAGATCTGAATGATACTTTTACGTACAAAACATATTTCACACGACGGACTGCTTACGCTGTTAGCAAAGTATGTACATAACATTAATGCCATAATACAGCTGTTATAATTCGGGACACTTTGTTTGATTCATACTTTGAATTATTATCAAGACATGATAAAACTTTATACTTCTTTACATCAACTTTACTTTAACAATATCAAGATATCAACGAATGTGCTAGCGCACCCTGTATGAATGGAGGGGCATGTAATGACTTCGTCAACTTCTACACCTGCGACTGTGCCCCAGGATGGACTGGAATACATTGTGAAAATGGTAAGTATAATCATGATTATCGAATATGATAATAATACTTTGGCACTTATAGTTTAACTAAATAGTGATTAATGCGTAATTACTTATTATTTGGATATAATATAATATTATATAATCTGCAGCATTTCCCCCTCAAATGACTTATATACGATTTATAATTTTCAAATTATGAATCGTATATAAGTCATTTGATGGGAAAATGCTGCCGAGTGGGCTGTAAATGCAATAGTCGCTTATTTTTCAGTACTCTTCCCTTTCAGTAACCACATATTAGTACAATACTGGTTAATTAATGCGTATGCGCTTTAAAAGCACTCTTCACAATATTGTTGGGGCTGTCAAAATTATCATATAATTCAAAGCCATTTAGAAGCACATAGAGATATTGCAAGATACAGTACAAGAACTAAGTATTATAATTATTATTATTATCGTTATCATCAGTTCGATGACCCAATGAATATTCGTTGGCAGTATTTATATAGGCCGCTTACATTTAATAATAATAATACAATACATTTATTAGGCGCTTAATACGGATGTTTCTAAGCGCACGGTTTACCGGAAAATTAAGATTAAATCCAAAATAATACAAAAATTATTAGAAACCTTATGTAATTCAAACAATAGATACAGTGTATAAATACTATACATTTCCTTTGTAAAATGAAACAGTGTCCTACGAATATAATACTTTATTTAGGTATATTATGTGAATAAAATTAAAATTTGCTTGATATTATTCCTCTTATTTCCACAGATATCGACGAGTGTTCCAGCTTCCCATGCCAAAATGGTGCCATCTGCAGCAACCAAGAGAACCGATTCGTGTGTTCCTGCGTGCTGGGCTGGACTGGAGTCAACTGCCAGATTGATATTAATGAGTGTTCCAACGGTCCCTGTCAGAATGGTGCTATGTGCCTGGATCTCATCAATAGATATGAGTGTCAGTGCCTGCCTGGTTGGACGGGCATCAACTGCGACATGGGTATGTCTAGGCCTCAAAATAGGTTTACACAATCGCAAAGACTGACAAGAAATCATCTCCAGGGCAGGTTCAGAACCCTAATTACCTATAGATATCCTGTTAAGATTAAGTGATACGTCATTTCATTGTTTGTAGAATTCATTACGTGATGCACAAGGCTATTGAAATTGCCCTTAGGTTGATTTCTTGAGAGTCTTTGCGATCGTGTTGGATGTTTTTGCCTGTTTTGTACCAGTGCCATTATGTTATTCCGAAATTACGTATGCAATAATCATCTAAAATTGAGTTAAATATTCATATAAAACGTTGTGTTGGTCATTCTTTTGATTTTATTTTACTTCCCCTTTACTTCTTTTAAACCAATAGTACACGTGCTTTTCCTCTTTTTGATATATTTCTTTACCTGTTTTATTCCGTCTTCCATTTGTAAGTACCGTTCTATAACGAGTTATAATTTCATAACTTAATCACCATTAATTTATTATCCTTCTTTTTTAGAGGTACGAAAAGTGAATGCAATGAAATGACTATGATGCGTAGCTTATAATGTACAACTTTCGTTACATACATTCAAATTGGTATTCTAAGTCGGAAATTTAATATAATATATTGGAACGCATTCACTGACCTAACTGTTAATCATATAAACAATATCGTTCTTTCATTCTTTCATATTCTATCCTTGTAACCAGAAATTGACGAATGTTTAAGCGGTCCTTGTCAGAACGGAGCAGTGTGTAATGACCAACTCAATTCATTTACCTGTGACTGTGCTCCGGGTTACATGGGGACGTTCTGTACAGAAGGTAAGACATTTTGATGATTTATTTATCTGAGTCTTAACTTTTTGGCTCCATGGACCTGTCTGTCTGTGCCGCTCTCCAAAATGCAATTCTTGGACTGTTCCTTTACCTCCTGTAATACAAGAATACTTATTTTCAAATTTGTGTCTGTTCATCACTGACACATGCATTTCCCCCCGCCCCGAAAACCCTACACCGTCTATGCAGGAGTCACGACCCCTAGGTTAAGATTCATTGCATTTTGTTGATATCCTTTCAACTTTATTCACATTTAAATACAGTGAAATCACGATTTTGCAACAGAAATGTGTTAAGGTTTTTTGTAGAAGAGTACGGATTCAGACACCCCCCCCCCAAAAAAAAATTTCTTTATTCTTCTGCCTAGTATCGGTGTTAGTTTAACGATGTGATGATGTATGAAATTCTGTGATATTGTTTTTTCCTTTTATTTTCAGACGTCAATGAATGCAGTTCCAACCCATGTCAAAACGGTGGATTATGCAACGATCTTCTAAACAGCTACTCCTGTGTTTGTATACCAGGGTACGAAGGAGTAAATTGTGAAACAGGTAATACAGTGTATGAATGAATCATATATCTTTAAGAGAAATTTCCATTCGTATTTGAAGTTTAGGAAACTGTTTTCTCCATGTGTCCAGAACTTTTAAACTCTGGTTGAAATCTAAGCTCCTCTCCGACATTTTCACGATCTTTTTTTTTTGGTCTACATATTTATTGCAAAGAAATATATTCTCAAAATAATTTTTGAAGCAATAGAGACTGAGCCTGAATTTACATCTTTTGATTTTGCTTAATCATTTCTCTTCTTAGATATCAACGAATGTGTTAGCAGACCCTGTCAGAACAACGGCGTATGCCGTGACTTGGTTGATGCCTATGTCTGCACTTGTGTTAGTGGATGGGCGGGAATTCATTGTGAAACTAGTAAGTTCAAAGTTTTGCTTTGATTGGGTAAAATTTAGCAGCATATCAAAGAAAATGTGGCAGAATTGATGAAACCTGCAAAGGTCTAGCAAATATCAAATGCATATCCTTGGCGTTTTGTTGTTGTTGTTTTTATTGCATTTTCAAAATGCAAGCAAAAACCTAGATATATATCTGCTAGTTTTATGTATTCGGCCCATCAAGTATACATATGATATGGAAGTACATAGGCCTACCGTAAATTTTAACTGCATGTTTTATAATAAGATAAATGGCTAAGTAAATTTGTGTGCATATTTTATAAATTTCCAATACTATTATTTTAAACTATGAAAAATGATATTATTTCCTTGGTCATTTAAGCGTTGCTTACATAGCAAAAGGCGAAGCAACGCGTTCACGCCTTACAATTTTTAGCCAAACACAGCTTTTTAAAAATTATATTCCTGTAATAATATCAAAGTACATTTTGACTAAAATGACTAATGCCTATATTCCCTTGTACTTTCAGGGTTAAACTGCGTATGTGGCTGAGTTTACTTCCCCTTTTGATTTAAGCTTTTCTATCTTTTTACTTTCTCATTATATAGACATCAACGAATGCGCAAGTGCTCCATGTCGCAATGGAGGGACTTGCGCGGACATGGTTAACGGCTATACCTGTACGTGTGCTCCGGGTTGGACAGGACTGCACTGCAGTGTTGACATCAACGAGTGCATGAGTGATCCATGTATCAATGGTATCTGCAGCAATGCCAACAACAAGTACTTTTGTACCTGTAATCCCGGATGGACTGGTGTTAATTGTGATACAGGTACTTTTTATCTGGCTTGCACCCGTCTTAGTATAATTTTCCATCTCATTTGTGTCTGTGTTCTGTGTGTAGGGTATAATGTTATGCAATCATACATTTTTATTTTAAACAAGCTTAATCCAATGTTTTGTCTGAGTGCATTGATGGCTCCGAAGGAATGGAAGTGTAGAAATTCAACTTACTCTTCCATCAATATACATGGCTTTCCCTTCAATGTTAATGAACTGAAATGTCGAAGAAATATGCACATTTTCATATGTTACGCCAAACACTTTTTTAAACGCTTTTAAACTTTGAACACACAGTTCCCCCAGTGCTTTTTACAAGAATTTGATAACAAATAGTCAATCATAATAATTCATTTTCTGATTGATGAAAGTGCCCGAGGTTAACAATAGCATGAAGCTGTTTGTTCCTTATAACTGTTCTATTTTTCAACAGATATTGACGAGTGTGCCAGTTTTCCATGTGGGAACGGAGGTACTTGTGATGACAGGATTAATGGTTACCTTTGTACTTGCGCACCGGGATGGACAGGTACCAACTGCTTCGTTGGTAAGTTCACTTACTGGAGATATCATGTTGCATAGCCTTGACGTGATAACAGTCACCATTACATTTTAAAAAAATATTTAGGCCTGGTATTTTCTCTTAAATGTTTCATAAAAATGCGGTGCCATGTAAAGGCTGTAAATCATCGTTATCGTATTGACAGAGATATGATATGGACAATATTCCCCGTATTATACAACATCAACTGAAGAAGGTACCTAGACATTCCTCATATCATTTCCACCATACTTTGACCTGAGAATATATCTTGTTGCTGTAAATGTACCCTTTCATTCTTCAAACAGATTGACAAAAATTTCCTTTTCGACTTTTACCCTTTGTTATGGCAGGTTATTAAAGTGAAAAGAAGAAAAAATTGCATGAGCTGAAAGTGCCATCTTAATTCATCACCTGTTAATTGTATATGACATATATAAAGAATTTTGCTTTGATTCACTGTATTTTGTCATTGATTTTCTAACATAGATATCGATGAATGTGCATCCAACCCATGCTTGAATGGGGCGACTTGTAACAACCTGCAGAACAGATACACATGTTCTTGTGCCGGTGGCTTTACTGGAAACATCTGTGAAACAAGTAAGCACAGTTCAATCGATATAAAAGAAAACATACATCTTACATAAGCTTTAGTGTATGAATTCAATGCTAAAACCATATTAATCCAATTTTCTCCAATAATATGATATGACAAGAGGCTTACGTGCTCTTGAACGCTCTCAATCAGTTTGTGTGACCTTATCAATTCCGTATCAACTTTACAATTTTTATTCCTGCTTGTTATTTGATGTTTCTATTGTGCAGTCTTTGAATTCTTCATTCTTAGCACATCAGCTTATAAAACAATACAATCTTCTCAAGTAAAGCTCATTTACAATTTAATACTACTTTATTTGCAATTATTTTAAATAAGGCATGTATCAAACAGTGAATACACGGATTTGAAAATGATACGTGCGAATAAAGCCAAATTTTACGTATAGATATATCTTCACAATGCTTCATAATTTACTTACAAATCGGTAAAAATGTCATGTATTATTTTATTCCAGATATCAACGAATGTGCATCTACCCCCTGCTTGAATGGCGGTGTATGTGTGGATGGTATCAACGAATACACTTGTAATTGTGATGCTGGATGGAATGGCATTAACTGCGAAATAGGTAAGTTAATAACAAATAACGATGGAATGAATTCATTGTAACCAAATTTCTTGAGAGGCGGATAATTTTTGTGAAGGGAGATAAATGCATATATTTTATATTTATTGGTAGTCTGCGGAAATTAAGAAAATCATTTTTTTTCATAGAATCAATAATGGAAGTTTTCAAATCATTAATTCAATGTAAACATGAGGCTGTGCGTGAAACTTTACCTGTTATCTTAGCTATGTTTATTGCTGAACTGTAAAACATTAATTTGATGAAGGCTTCACCTGTAACATACAGCTACTATGTTATGATTTGTTTAATCGTATCGTAAAATGCATTAATCGTGATTATTATCATGATCATCTACTCCCTATAGAGTGTATCTTCTCATTATCATTCTCCACTTTACATAATCTGGTGACAACTCCAAATGATCAATTCATTCGTCTGGATTGATGCAAATTTATTTATGCATTATTACACAATATTAATAGGGTTATAATGTGAAACACTCTGCTACTGATTATGCTATCATGTCAAAATATGTTTGTAATAAATATTTTTAAAATATCATCTATAGAAATCAACGAGTGTTCCAGCCGTCCGTGCCAGAATGGCGGGACCTGTGTGGATGGGACGAATAGCTTTACTTGTGACTGTGCTTCAGGCTGGACCGGAACCTTGTGTGAAATAAGTAAATATTTTAAC
Source organism: Heliocidaris tuberculata (assembly GCA_025618425.1). NCBI lineage: Eukaryota > Metazoa > Echinodermata > Echinoidea > Camarodonta > Echinometridae > Heliocidaris > Heliocidaris tuberculata. The sequence continues at coordinate 40,975,798 of CM046836.1, forward strand.
CCGCAGTCATAAAAGCCACCTAACGATAGGTTTAAACCGCACCTAAGTGGGTAGAATTAGTCTTACCATTTATGGAGTGCCACATGTCAAAGTCTTCACCGAGCACAATTCACCACAATTCTGTACCCAAATTGAAATGCAAAAAAAAAATTCCTAATGAAATCAATTTCTCATTTTCACCCATGACGAAATAAATTTTGTTTATTTTTCTATTCTGTTTCATAATTACAGGAATTTATACGGAATTTATGGATTGACATTTGGCCTTCCATAAATCAATGGTCTAAATTAAACCAGATGTAACTTTGATGTATGGGCATATAATTAATTGTTGGTAATACGAATGAGACATTAACTCTAAAAATTGATGGATAATTAGTAGCCTCATCCCTTCCGTCTAGATGTACACATCGAAGATATTACCGTCATAGTACTCTCCTTTACGAAATACTCCATGACAAAAAAACCTTTAAAGTGATGTATTAGAGATCAAGAATAAGGACCTAAATCTTATGATGGTACCTCTGACTAACTGAATTTGTAGGAATGTGGAATGCTTCGCTAAGATTAAAAGATATAATTTGTTTAATTTTCATTTTTGTTTACTTAGATATTGATGAATGTGCCAGCGGTCCTTGTCTGAATGGCGGAGTCTGCTCCCAGGGCATCGATATTTATGTTTGTACATGCCAACCTGGATGGAATGGATACAACTGTGAAACTGGTAAGACCAACAGACTCTTTTTATCAAAACCTAAACATTACAAAATGCAATCTTATATAAAACATTGTTGCATTATGATTGCGATGTGATTTTAACTGTTACACACATTTGAGCGATACAATATTTCATTTGCAAAAATATGAGCAGAATGTAAATTGAATGTAAATCATGAGATAGAGGAGATATCTGGGAGCTGAAGGTCAAAGTATCAAAATTAAACTGATCTGGTTGTTCCGTTAGGTAAGCCATAAAGCACAAATCCTCAATTACCTAGTCCCTCAAATAGGACTCAAAGCCACAATTTATCTGGTCAATTGTTTCCTAGAACTAATGCTTAATGAAAATGAATAATTTTCGGGCATGAAGATAAAAGTGATTCTAAATGTTTAATAACATTGTACTTTATCTTAACAGCAAATGGTTGAAAAAGCACATCCCGACTGATGTTGTGTGATATGAGTTGATAGGATGCGATACGTTCTGAAATCTTGTAATGTTTTGACACTTTGTCAGTCACTGACACATTAAGATTTTTGTTCCTACAGACCGACAGGAGTGCAGCAGTGACCCTTGCCAGAACGGTGGGATGTGTTTTGACGGCGTAGATGGCTACTTCTGCCAATGTGTGACTGGATTTACAGGGACCCATTGTGAGACAGGTGCGTCCCATGTTATAATTGACACATGTGGTGATATTAAATTCTGCATGTGAACTATAGAATAAAAGATATTCAGCAAAGTTCATTTAATTTAATCAAGCCTCAAAATAATTTGATGATAAGAATGTAAAATGTCTTTAAAACTTTAGTAATAATAATAATAATAATAATAATAATAATAATAATAATAATAATAGTAATGAACTAGCATTTCGTACGCTCTCCATAATATAACTACTATATCACAGCGTTTACAAAATTAATAATGCATAACATGGAATTTTTCATTAAGCATGAAGTTTGAGAAAAATGGAAAGGGTTTAACTATTCTGCGAAGAGATATATTTCAAAAATTTCTTAAATTGGTCTGTGGAATTTACTTTTTTTTAAAGAAAGAGGGGATATTGTTCAATTCTTTGGATGCGGTTAGAGTAAATGTGAGTTCACCAGCTTTGCTGAAGGGTAGAAGACTACAAACGTCAGCTTTATCTGGGATTTCGTTTTAACGTTATCATTAAGAGATCAATTTTGTGGTCATGTTTGTAGGGCAATTTTGGAACAATCATGCAGTAATATCCCCTTAAGCATCCAACTGGAACGGATATGTGCGCTTTGTAAACCTAACTATTAGTGTTATCATAGTGTACCTGCAGTGGGGTAGCTACAGGGGGGTATGGGGAGCATGTGCCCCCCCCCCAATTGCATGGCGAAAAAAGAAAAGAAAAAAGAAAGCAAAAAAGAAAAAGAGAGAAAAGGAAAGGGAGAAGCGAAAAGGACGACTCAAGAAGACCCCATCCCTCAACCTCCCCCTTATCAGTGCCCTAGTAATTTCACATTGAATTTTCTGAGTATTAAAGACCGGTGCCCCCAAGGATGCCAGTGTCCCCTCAATACGCCACGCGACTGTTTATATGTACTTGTACATGTACATATGATTGGCTTGCGAAGAGTTCCCGTCAATTTCGTTTGATTCTTTCACCTACTACCTAGATATCAACGAGTGTGCAAGTAACCCATGCCAAAATGGAGCAACATGTCTTAACCAGGTCAACCAGTATACCTGCCAGTGTGCTCCGGGTTACGAAGGAAATAACTGCCAGTTTGGTAAGCAAAATAACATTGTCTGTCGGGCTTTTATGTCATGTCTGAAGAAGATAGGCATATGGATGTTTTACTATTATGCCTGGAAATCAGGTTTGTTTATTTTTGTTTTAAGTGAGTCAGAATTTCTTTTTAAGATTCAATTTTCAATTAGATACTGCCAGTTTGTTTACATGTACCTCTACTCTGAGATAACTGACTATATTTCTCACAACATTACAATGTTAAGTCCTGTTTTGCTTGCAAAAGCTTGTTAGGGCATTATTTACATCTTCATCATCTTCATCAAGTTAGAGAGCCTGTATCTCAGATGCATTGCAAATACTATGTTATATCAACAAATGATTATATGGCATTCTGGATTGTTAACGTGTTTTTGATAGCATGATACAAATAGAGAGTTAATGATACATCTCCTTCCTTCTTTAGAAATCAACGAATGTGCGAGTAACCCTTGCATGAATGGAGCTATATGCAATGATCGGGTGAACCTCTTTACATGTACATGTCAACCTGGATATACCGGTGTCCGTTGTGAAGAAGGTACCACATATCACGAATTACTGAAATATATTTTGTCACTGGACTAAGAATGTTACATATACGATGAAAACAATGGGCTTAATGTTTGTAAATGATTAACTAAAATGTATTATTCTTATGCTTTTCTTACCCGTCATAAAAGTATTGCCTTCGTAATACTTGTTGATAGATTGTTTGAATGAATGGAAAAAAAATTTCGCTGAAACATGTATATTTATGTTATATTTGTGAAATGAAGCAATTCCACATGATCAGAAATAGTTTGTTACTGCAGATTGCCGGATTAGTCAAAGTACTGGTAATTTATTTTGAAAATGAAATGGTTATAAAATCCGTAAAGAACTTTTTTTTCATTAATTTTTATCAATGATCAGTACATACAAATATACAGTATTGTTTTTCCTCTTATATTATGTCTGAATGAAAAGCCCAAGTGAGTAGTCTTTAAGAAAATTACCCAGTTACGAAGAACTCCTGGACAATGGACCCAACGATTAGTTGCCCCCAAACTTGCACATGTATTTGTGAGATGATGTCCTTCAGTGAGCTTCAGGTTCAAGAATCTTGATATTCTAGGCAGTGTGTAAAAATCCTTTATCTATGGTTGTAAAATACCTTTATTTCGTAATACAGGGCCACGCAAAAGCCTGCAGAGGCTAATTGTTTGTCTCCTTTTACTTCTTTCACCACCTCCCTTCTTTTAACTGATCCTCGTTATTTGCACTGTGGTAGAGTAATGAATGGTTGTTTCATTCCCTTTCAGACATCCCTGAATGCAACAGTGGACCTTGCCAGAACGGGGCAAACTGCTTGGATCTCGTCAATGATTTCACTTGCGTCTGTGTGGCCGGCTTCACTGGACCTCGCTGTGAATTCGGTAATATTATTACAAATAGTAAACAGTTTACATGTCGCAGAACCATATATAACATGATTTCTTCTTTGATAATTTCACAAAAGTATGACGTATTGCTAATACGAATGCATTAGTCAGTTATAACTGAGAATCTTTCTTGTTTATGTATGTAATAAAATGTTAATGAATAATGTTGAACTGGAAATATAAAAAGCAGAATTGTTGAATGTTTATTGTGAAGAAATATAACATGTTAACAATAACTGGAAAGAACTATGGAATTCGACTAGTAGGATAACTCACCTATTCTGAATATTTCCTGTTTACAGAAATTGATGAATGTGCCAGCTCACCATGTCTAAACGGAGGAGCTTGCGACGATGCTGTCAACCAATACACTTGTGGCTGTCGTTCAGGTTTCGAAGGAACCAACTGTGAAACAGGTAAAAGTACTTTGCATTTTGCAGAATAAAATGTTTACACTAACATGTAAAATGTATTGCAAGTTTTATATTTTCTACTCTCTCGAGTAAAAATAATAATGCCATACCTAATAAGTAAACACAGACATATTATTTTAGCCTTTGAAATGTATGTTGACAATATTTCAAATGGATTCTACTTTGTTTCCTCCACCGACGCATACCTCTTGGATATGCACTATCATTTACTATTTATTTTGTATCTACAGTTCGTTATTACCCACATCAAAACATTGGTTTTTGAAATAAATCTCCATTTATCCATTCCAGATATCGACGAGTGCGCGAGTGATCCTTGTCTAAACGGAGGAAGTTGTACGGATCAGATTGACCTGTATACATGTGAATGTGCCAGCGGTTGGACCGGAATCAACTGCCAATTAGGTAAATACTACCCACTGTTGTGAAAATAGAGAAATGAGTCACTTCGTTATATTCTGTTACCCCAGAGATCATTTTTCTTTCATTCTTGATTGTAACAAATCATTAATTTCTTTAATATCGGTAAATTCATATCGTTGCAAACATATTGAACATGAATTGTTTACATTCGTCTCATCACATATCAAAGCCATAAATAATAAGATTCATCGTGAGAGAATACAGAAGAAATATAGTTCTTTTTTTGTTTTGTTTTCAAAAGAGACTGGCCCTAATCCTATACCAGTAATTGAAACCTTGTGACATACTTTCCATTACAGATATTGACGAGTGTGCTAGCAACCCTTGCCAAAATGGAGCCACGTGTGTTGATAATGTCGACAATTTTGACTGTGTGTGCACCTCAGGATGGCAAGGCACCTTCTGCGAGCTTGGTTTGTATCTAAATACATTAAATCAATTTCATCATTCTAATTTTGATTTTATTGAATTTCAATATAATATAATTATGAATAACTAATCTAATCCGAACACATTTGTCTATACTGCAAGTGCCTGAGCCACACACTTACTTGAAATGGGAAATAAGTAAAGTGATGAACTCACAATTTTTGTGAACTAAAAAAAAATGCATAAGTAGTATTTTTATACTGCCCATATTGCAAGTGCCTGAACGACACATTAACTTGAAATTTGAAACGAATCTTGTGATAAATCACACTGATGTATGAACTTGAAATTGCAGAAGGCTACCGCTAGTTGAGTTTCCCTAAAAAAGGCTTCATCACATATTGAACGTCATATACTTGATGGTGTTTCAAACTTCATATCTTTCTTTCAGAAACGAACGAATGCAAAAGCAACCCCTGTGCCAATGGAGGCCGATGCTTTGATCTGTTTGATTCGTTCACCTGTCAGTGCGTGTCTGGGTATACAGGAATGACCTGTGAGACAGACATCAACGAGTGCGGCAGTAACCCCTGTCAAAATGGAGGGATCTGCTCACAGTCTGTCGACTTCTACTCCTGCGCGTGCTCACCGGGCTACATGGGGGTGAACTGTGAAACAGGTAAGCAAAGCTTTCATGCTTACCTTATACATGTATTGACGGTTGATATGGATTCTGTCAATGGGGATTTTTATGCTATGTTATCCATTTCGATACAATTGACCACATTTTGTGGTTTGGCTCAATAACTTTTGATTCAGAGCTCTAAAAAATATACCAGACTCATGAGTAGAAAGAGCAAAAATTTCTGCACATACTGTGTCCATTTTTGTTGCATGACCACATTGTATTTGATGCCAGGAATTTTAAAAAGGAGAATAAGCTTTAGAATCCTTAAATTGACAACACATTGAGTAGTTCAAAATCATTGTTTTTTTTTAAATCAATATTCGCAATTTTTCAACTCTTTGGCAAAGTTCCTTATCATGTATATTGTTTTCAAAGAGATTACATATTATTAGAACCATGTAGAACTGAAAGAAAAATATTATTGTCAATTAGAAGGATAAAATGTGATCAAATTAACCCTTAAATAATTCCTGTCCTGGGCCCCGTTGCATAAAACTAAGCATTAATGGTAACTTTGCCATCAATGGTAACTCCCATAGAAAACCTTGATTTTGATTGGCTGTTGAGAGATGTTACCATGGTAGTTACCATTGATAGCAGAGTTACCATTAATGGGTGTTTTTTTTTGGACAACGGGGCCCTGAAAGGTTTAATAATGTATTGACTCCTCTGTCCTACTGAAAAGTAAACATTGCACATGATTACAAGCCTATCTATTTTGATTCGAATAATAAAGCATCTTCATCAGTGTAGATGTAACCTGAATACATCTTCAATATTACAATTTAGGACCATACATGGACTGGAAAATAATGATCTTAAAGATTTTGTATACTTCTGTAACAGTCTACATTTGTCATCTTTGTGGAATTCCTTACTTCCAGATATCAACGAATGTGCAAGCAACCCTTGCCGAAATGGCGGAAACTGTACGGATCTTGTGAATGGTTATGAGTGCACCTGTCAGGTCGGATGGCTTGGAACGAACTGTGACATTGGTAAGGTTCAAAGCATATCATTAGAGTACACGAGACGGAATTAAATTTCTTATGATTCACACTTATAGACTTATGATGTGCGTGTGAGATGATCTACTGTCGATTAAAATACACAAAAATAAAATATAAAAGGAAAAATGATACTCGATTGTGATATAAGGATACATAGCAGTGAAATAAATCTTCACTGAATTGACTTTCAATTAAAATCTTAAACATTTAAATCCTTACCTTATGCTTATGCCCATGGGTAAGGAAGTTTACAGTTATTTTACAGCTATCAAAACTCTTTTGATCTAGGTGTAATACATTATTTGAATGACAGGGATTCTTAAAATCAATGAGCACATCATTTTGATATAAATCCTCAGTTGCAACGTATTGAAGAGTCATGAGGGCCACGTGGAGGCGGACGATTTTGAGCACTACACGAATACAACATTAATCTTTTTCTATTATAGTATTGGCTACACACTTGCTGTTATACACATTAACCACTTAATTCAGACACAAGGCATATTTCTAATCATAGCTTGGCCTTCATCATTATCGGTTGCTGATGTTGGTTGGTTCCCACTAAAACGCAACTTCATCAATCTTTCCCCTAACAGGTGCTGATGATTGTGCAACGAACCCTTGTGTCAATGGCGCCACTTGCCTGGACGGTGATAATGGCTTCACGTGTGCATGTCTCGCTGGATTCACCGGCGCTTTATGTGACATTGGTAAGCTATATTTTTTTCTTCACTATAATCAGTAATTCTCAATGATGATTAGTATGAATATTCCAGGCAAAGACCTACAATAACTTTATCAGATGCTGTTGCAAATGGCTCAACACGCGTATAGTTTTTGTTTCTTAAGAGATATTTTAGGCCCTCATTCTAGAGGTAAGAGCTTATGCAGGATTTGAACTCAGTCTACATGGAGTTTAACAAAGAGACAACTTAGCACCCAGTTGATCTCTTCTTGATAAACTCTGATTAGACTGAGTTGGAAGATATCGTCTGGTTTGAATAATTATTAGAATACCCGTCATAGAAATTACACCAAGTAAAATGGCAGATAATGAATATTTAGAAAGCACATAAATGCAGTCTCACAATTTTACTAACATTAAAACAAGAGCAAACAAGAGCAAACCATCAGAATTTTGTGAACAACTTGTTATTCTTTTAGATATTGATGAATGCGCCAGCAATCCATGTCAGGTGGATGCAGTGTGCATTGATGGAATCAACAGGTACTCTTGTACGTGCGCACCCGGATGGACTGGTTACAATTGCGACGAAGGTAAGTATCGGATTTTCTTTCGAAAAAAAATTATATTCGATTAAGTTTGTTACACATGTCAGTTATTATGATAACGGCAACAGAGCTCCACATATTATCGGCCGTAAAACTCGCAATCACTTTCAAAATTTCGCCCGTAATAGAGATAAGACAATTATCCTAGTGTATATCAATAATTTCTCTACCAGTCTATTTCATGTGCTCCTTATACCAAACTAACCTTGGCTGTGAAAAGAACTCGGGCTTTATAACAAATACATGTTGATAATTATATCCTCTTATCGGTCTGCGGATAGATTGATGAAATTGCTGTTCAAGTAATGTTTGACCAAAAAATAAGGATGAAGAAGTTCAAGATAATGATGTTTGAGTTGACATCTTGATTTTAATTTTTACAGTAAGACAATTATCAGTATAAAAGCCAATTAAACTAAAGTTATATGTAATTCCTGAAAGAGTTGAGAATGTCCGCTCACTACGCATGTTTTGAAAATGTATTACTATATAAACGTTGACAGTTTCGAAGCAGCGGTAAAAGCTATTTCTCCGATTTAGTATGACATTTTCAGGGATTTCAGTGCTAATGTATCGTTGATGTTCTTTTTTTCAGATATCAATGAATGTGCCAGTAACCCCTGTATCAATGGAGGAGAATGCATCAACCTGCAAAATGCATTCAGCTGTAACTGTACCGCTGGATGGACTGGCATTACATGTGAATCGGGTAAGCATTGGAAAAGGAAAAGGTTGTATTTCATTTATTCAATGTCTTATAAAACAAACTATGATCTGAGGAGACCTAGTTCCCTCATATCCACATCTGTCATGACATATGATCTATAAAAGATGACTAATCACAAGTTAATAGCTTCACCGCTAGATTTATTTGGGAATAGATCTTTAACATCAAAATGCGGATCGAATAGTGATGAAGTCTTAGGTTTTAAAGAAATGAAAACCAGTTTGTGATGCCTTACTTCTTGTCTCTCGGCTTCACGCAACATAGCCATATGCCATTAAAGTCATGCAGTCCTTATCCTTCTTAGTGTAATCCTATTCCTATATTTTTGCTGGTGGAGAAAGGTCATTACCCTAATTATATGTCATTTATAATACTTTTCCTTTTACCCCCAGATGTGGACGAGTGCGCAAGTATGCCCTGTCTCAATTCAGGCATTTGCACCAATGGAAGGAATGTCTACACTTGTACTTGTCAGCCCGGCTGGACAGGCACCAATTGTGAAACTAGTAAGTTCTAAGTTCCATTAGCTGATGCAATAATGCTTTCAAATATGGAGCTTTTTACAAGGTGAATTCTTTATAGCATAAATCATATTAGTATTTGATTAGATGTTATAGCACGCATGAAAGAATTGATCTTTTATCTTTGAAAAATACGATTTTACACTAAATGGCGGTTTCAGCTAGCAACCACATAAAATATTGAAAATATATATTAACGAGAAGTCATCCCGGCCTCCCTTCTTTCAGTTCCTAAACAAAACCAGGCTTCATATATTCATTGTAGAGCATTTTTTTTTTTTGTTTTTTTTTTGGGGGGGGGGGGGGGTCAGTTACATCAATGATTTGCGAGATGTGCCCCCAAAGAAAATAAGTAATTGGCAACTTTTTTTTTTCGCTTGTCACAGATTTAAGACATCCATCACGCTTCTAGACAATTTGAGAGTCTTTTTTTTCTGCTGGCTGCTCTGATATTGGCTATTTGTATGACAATTTTTTTCCAAGTAAACTTAGCAGATTTCCTCGATATGTATACATGTTTATGTGCATAAGTCTTACATAATGTAGTTGTAAATACTTCTAGAAAGAATCACCTCAGCAATGTGAATTTTATGTTCTTTTTATGACCAATGTATACTTTTTTCAAATCCCAGACATCGATGAGTGCCAAAGTGTCCCTTGTCAGAATGGTGGGCAGTGCTTAGACTTTGAGAATCGCTATCAGTGCGTATGCGTGGCCGGCTGGACTGGTGTCAATTGCGAAATTGGTAAGTTCATGTCTGTTTTAGTATGTGAAAACTCAGCTTTGTTGGAGAGTCCTTGATATTACTGGCGAGTGCAGCCCACCTATTACGACAAACTAGTATACTAGTATGAAAATAGCACCATTGTTTAGGATAAAAGAGGAAAAACTGTCCCGGAACTGGGAGTTCTCAGGTGCAGACCAAGTCAGTGCTAGTTCAAGGAATCAATCTTCCACAACCTAGTTTCCCGGATAGAACTTTAATCCATAGGTTTCTTGGATGTCTTCCTATAAAAATAAGTGTCTACCTGCTTTATTAGAGCTCAGATGAATTACGAATTCATTGAGTCATTAAACTACGCTGTATTCCACTTATCATATTTTCCTGGCTGTCATTAGAAGTCATTTTGCCATGTGCAATACGAACTCCCGTCCGACATTGTGTGGCACTTATGCAATGCTGATTTATTAATTTATGAACTCACACAGGTGTGAATGAGTGCTCCAGCAATCCATGTGTCAACGGGATCTGTGTAGATGTTGAGAATGGGTTCGAGTGCAGATGTGACCTCGGTTACAACGGTACTCTCTGCGAAACCAGTAAGTATCACCTTATTTTGCTTTTGTTAAAGAATGAGAGAATAAAAAAAAAAATAATGGAAAGAAAGGAAGTATCACCCTCACGTAGACAGGACTATTTTTGTCACTTACTGTTATCCTGTTTATGCTTCATTTATTACACTACATAATAAGATATGGTCATAGATAGGACTATTTGCATAGACCAACCCCCCCCCCCTTATTAAGTAACACCTTTGTTTTTAACAATTACATAGAAGGAGTTATGGGGAGGATTACGAGTATAAAGTGAGTACTTATTCTTATCGTAAATATCCTTTATCCAGAAGGTGAGATTGTCGTTTTCAATACAAATTGTAGTGAAATATAGTGTTCAATATGATTGTGAGCATGTAATGACTACCTTCAAGTCTGTTAGAACTAATTCCTATTGTCAACCATCCGTACACTAAACGTTTTAACTTCATTTCTCAACGCAGATATCGACGAGTGTGCCAGCGATCCGTGTATGAATGGAGGAACCTGTGTTGATGAAGTGAACAGTTTTACTTGCGTTTGTGTGGAAGGCTGGACGGGTCGAATCTGCTCTACTGGTAAGAAACTATGTTAACTGAATAATAGCGTTTCAAAACTTCCAGATAAAGGGCTAAAAATGGGAGAGATACCAGGTTCTTAGTTGTCTATGGTGCTTTTTATGGCATCACGGATGGAGTCAATTAAAATCCTCATCATCTATTGTGGGTAATCATCATTTCGAAGAATATTACGAATATTGACTGTAATTCCAGTTTTGTGTTTATTATCTTTGTCGTGCATTTTACTACAGATATTTTCTCGAGTAAAGCATAACGTCGAATTAAAGTCAAAACAAGGCAGGACTGGTATCTCACGAAAATAGAGAAATAAAAAATCTTGATCACACTGCGTGAACAGTTCTTATATGCGCCTAAATTACTAAAAACAGGTATTACAATTTATGTCACTTTTGTTATCCTTTGCTCCAATACAGATGTGAACGAGTGTGCAAGCATGCCATGTCTGAACGGAGCCGTCTGCATCAACGAATTTGCAAGATTTAGCTGTGTTTGTTTGACTGGCTTTACCGGGATCATCTGCGAGACAAGTAAGGATCTATCTATCTACATCTACTGTCAAAGAGAGGTGTAATGCTGAGAAAATTAATCTATTAAGCATACAAATGGCGCTCACTAATATCGTCTGTGATTGGTTTGAGGAGGAGGGTACAAGTGCATAAACCCCCTCTCCAAAAAAGGGAAGAGGAAGGAAATAGCTGAGGGGGATCAAATGGAAGGACGGCATAGTTTGTGATAAATAAGCAGGTACTTAAAAATAAAAGTGAGTACATGCAAAAGCTATTCTATCTTTCACGTACAATGTCCTTTTAAAGGTAAATGTAATACAAATGAAGAATAATTCAGTGGTTCGAAGATTGTACTGTGTTTTGTAAAACTGGATTATATGGAAACTATTTTCATGCTAACCCGAAGGCGTCAAGCTAGTGTATAATTTTACTGTTTCATTTATTATGATACCATAATAATTATATAATATTGAATGGCCTTGAGTGGGATACAAAGATATATCGCACGAGCTATGAACATATTTCACGAGTCGGCACGACGAGTGAAATATTTTCAAAGCGAGTACGATATACTCTTGTGTCCCACGAAAGAAAAGCCATTCAATATTATTATTATTAATTGTATGATACCTAGTTCCTCAATTTTCACCATTACATGTCTTTGTGTTTTTGTATTGACTTCGACATAAAACACAGGTAGAAAAACATTTTTGTCCTTACCCAAGCATCTTGCAAGAGCTGCGCGCATACATCCATTGTCTTAACCTTTGCGTATTTAAGCGCGTATTCACTTTTTTACGCGTCACGCGCACCCCAAACCATGAGATATTATTAGTTACCCCCTGCTTGTTCCCGAAATACGGGCAAATATCTACGGTCTGGTGCCATATTCCATGAGGCCGGAGGCCGAATGGAATATGGCACCAGACCGTAGATATTTCCCGTATTTCGTGAGAACAAGCAGGGGGTAACGATTTTATCTTTTTAAGTGTAGATCTACATGAATTCTGTAGTGTAATCTCATTGGTAAAGTTACGATGAAAACATAATTCATATATCAGAAACTTTGGTCTGCTCACCACTTGTGCTTTCTTGTCTTTCTACAACATCCATCAGGAATACACGTAGATCAATATCAATTTCATCAGTCTCTAAGTCATTTGTTGTTCATAACTGCCGCTAGTTAATTTTAACAGTTCAAAGTCAACTTTAATATGCCAAACTAAAAAGTTCATATTCAAACGGTTCAAACATATGTACAGTTCCAGCTTTGTTTGTTGTCTGCATGCATATATGCAACAAGATAAAGCGCAAATATATGCATGCGATATGCATACGCGCAGCTAGCTGTGAGTCATCACGGAATACGGGAAATATTCAGGGATGGATTTAGCGCATGCGCACAAATAAAAAAAACAATGCAAAACATAAAAACAACAACAGCGACAAATGACCTCATTCACGGAATACGGGAAATATTCAGTGGATGGTCTGTATTTGTGACCGAGTACACGGGTAATACGGGAATTTATCAAAGACATGATTGACCAATGAGATTACAGAAATCATGAACACTAAAAGATAAGGAGATATATTGCACGGTCATCCGGGTACTTTTACACAAACCATGAGATATTGTTTTAAAATTGCACGGTCATCCGGGAACTTTTGCGCAAACCATGAGATACGCCAATTTTTCTGGTCGCCTGAAAACCCTTCATACAAATAATAATTCATAATACGTCTTGGCCAAGTTACATAATTTCGTATTCATCCCATGATCTTTCATCAACAGACATTGATGAATGTGGTAGCCGACCCTGCATGAATGGTGGTTTATGCTTCAATGACGGTAGCGACGGATACATATGCGAGTGCGCTCCGGGTTATAACGGACTTCACTGCGAAGATGGTAAGCACCCCTTTCTTCTTGTACACCTGCAGCATTCAATATTTATCATTTTGTCTTTAGATTACACCAATCGCAATACCTTAACTGATTTACATGTTAATGAATCATGTTATTCTACTTTAGCTACATGACTACGGCACTGGTCTTTGCATACTCGCAGAAATGTTTCACAACCCAATTTAAAATTATAATATTGCCTCACATAATACCTAAGAGGCGTATCCACTAATGAATTAAATCCTCCTAAGATGGGGGAGGGATGGGGAGGAAAGTACCTTACAGTCCCACATGCCGTAAACCCGCGGCAAGTTTTGTTGATTTTTTTTCTAGCCCTTTAAACGGAGGGGGAGGGGAGCGTCCCACGACGCTAATTCGTCAGATTCTAGGAAAAATATCAACAGAAAATTTTAAAATCACACTGATATAATCATCATAAAATTATACTTATTACCGTCTGACTGAATTCTTACTAAAATATTCTCGAGTGCTCATCATATAACTATGCTTATCACCGTCTGGCTTTAATCTTCATAGAAATTCTCGAGTGTTCATCTGATCCTTGCCTTAATGGAGCGACCTGTATCGAAGGCATCAACTCTTTCTTGTGTCTGTGTCAACCCGGCTACGCGGGTTCTCTCTGCGCTACCAACATCGACGAATGCGAGAGTTTCCCGTGCGAGAATGGAGGTGCTTGTCGCGATGCTATCAATGGTTTCACATGCTCCTGCCCAACCGGATACTCGGGAGATCGATGCGAAATCAGTGAGTATCTGTAATTTCTGTTTTGATGTGTATCCGTACCACACTATTTTGTGTTCTGTGGAAGAGCGGTATTTCATTTCGTACGCAAAGCAACTGAAAAGAGAAATTATCATCATTTCGGGTCATCACACTATTGTTTCCCAATGTCTAGCACATGTAAGAGTCACGTCGTTAGCCACTGCCAGGTCCCTCTCAGTGCAAGTGTCATGAAACCTGTCACAGCTCAGGAGATGGAGAAGCTGAACACAGTATACAATTTCTACCAATTTCATTTTTGTAGGAGTGAGATATGGCTTCGAAATCAAGATTGACTTATACAATATTTGCTTGGTAAACAACATTCAAGAACTTTTAAAGAGCAATGTCAAGGACTACAATTGAAAGAAATGTATATTTACACAAATAAAATACGAGGGTATTTTGGTGAACAGATGGTGAATAACATACTCGATCCAACGTCTAAGGCTTGCACACGTTTGGTCAAAAGGGGATCGTATGAAAGAAGGGTGAAGCATTATATCTTTGTCAGCTGGTAATACATCCTTGTTATGTGATTGATGTTTGGGTGAAGGATGTAATGAAAACGCAAGCCTTATACTATGCGTCGCTCATTCAGCACATATTGAAGTGGAAGGGGGGGGGGGGTACAGCTGGGCACGGTGCCCCCATTTTCTATATCAAGACATCTGACAAGTTTAATAACAATTTTTTAGCTTTTAAGATGTTTTTTCGGACTTCTACCCCCCCCCCCCACAAGATTATCTTTGAGCCGCTCCTGCCCCATACCCCTCCATACGCGACTCGTAACTTTTATATCTATTTGTCCTCAGATATCAATGAATGCTCAAGTAACCCATGCGACAACCAAGGTACATGTGTGAATCGTGTGGATACTCATGGATACGATTGTTTCTGTCAACCTGGGTTCACTGGCGCTCATTGTGAAATCAGTAAGTAAATTGTTAAAGTTTATTCATTCTTATGCCAAAGGTCATAATGATGGTGAACTGTTTCTACTGGATCTTACAGCATAATCGTTGTCATTATTCATTTAATGTCTATCATTCGAGTTCACTCAATAGTAGGCAAGTAGGAGCTATTTTGTCCCTTACGCTGCCGACCACGACTAAGATTTTGATATATCTAATGATTGTATTAATTTGCAATCCCGGCTAGAGCTTGGATCGGAGCAAATATCAATCAAAAGGAAACTTTTGGTGCCTTGAGCATTTGATCATCATGTGGATTTGGCGCTTATAAATCTTATGTATTATTATTATTATTAATTTAGGTCCATAATACTCTAACACTTGGTAACGTATTGGACAACAAAATATTTTGGACATTCCCAACTACAATTAAGCATAAAAATGGCATATTTACCAGAATCTAGATGGAGGTACGCTGAGGGACTAATCAGTGAACCAACATGAATATTATTCTTAAAAGGTATTTGGTATTATTCTGACAAAGAAGAAAGAAACAAAGTAAATGGTCGTGAACTCATTATGTACATTTTACCTTTGTAATATACTGACTCGTTATTTTCTCTATGACGCAGATATCGATGAGTGTGCCAGCCAACCATGTCTTAATGGTGGTATCTGCAATGATCTAGCCAATGGTTACCGGTGCACCTGTCCTATGGGATGGGCTGGAAATAACTGTGAACAAAGTGAGTATTGTATACCTATTTCTTGCCATATAAATAACCATAGTTAATGGTGTCTTTCAAAGGTTTATTAAAATCAGTTTCACGACTGACTGATGTACGAAATGAATATGTATATTTGTCAAGGCATAACAGAGGAGCTTTTATGGTATTTGTTTAATTAACACATGAATAGTAGATGTCAGCCCTAACCCCATAGCCCAGAAGCAATAGCAAGCTGCTCTATTATGTCTTGTTAAGGGGGTGAAGATGAACAATGCGTGTGTTTACATAATCCTGACAATATTATTTGACTACTTTTGAGATAGTAATATAATTTTCACAATTTAAAAGCTTATTATTGAAATGATTATTTGACACCAAATTGTAATCCCCAAAATTATTATTCTAGATTATATTATTTAGATTTGACATGAATTGAATAAGAAGCTTTAGAGTTATTAAGGTTAAAATGCAAGAAAATGGTTTTCTCTGCATTCCTAGCATTTGGGGAAGCAAAGCTTTTGAATTGCACTTCTGTCTTTTTTTCCTGATGGAAATTATCATCAGTTTTATATTTTTTGTATTGTATAGCCATATCTCTTCCATCTTATAAGATTTAGTTCACTGGAAAATTTACTCCAATTTATGTGGGTAATTTTATAACCCATCCCATTTTTTGTGTGTTTTTGTAATGCATAGTCATACAACTTCCTTCAATCTTCTAAGTTTGGTGCATATTATGTTTGATGGGTTGAAATCGACCCGACTTTGGGGACCTTTTGGGGGGGCCCTGGGGGGGGGGGGGCTACGTTTAGGCTGACAAGCAGTTTTGAATGACATGAATGGTCTAAGTAACTTTAGGGGGTCAAATCTGATATGCAAAATGGGGTGACTATTTCCGGACAGGCTCCCATACGGTAACCCTTTCAAAGATATTAAAGCTCATAGACAGTCTCGGTAGCAAAAATCATACTGGCAAGATACTTATCAAACATAGTCACATACTACTCTCCTTTTATCATAAGACACATGTACGAGATTATTTAACATTCCATTCACGATTTCGAACAAATTTTAGTGTAAATATCTGTAAGAAACGCTTGGTAACGGCTTTTCACTGCCTCATGCTAATACCATATCCACCCAAGGTTCCCCGCACAATAAACCCAGCGCTTCGCACTATGTGTAGCGTATTCTATACACACAGCAATCCTAATGTGAGTAGTGTGCAGGGTGGGTGTGGCCGTTGTTTGAATTTACATCCCCTCTTTTTTGGGCCAGGGATTTTTATTACTTTTCACCTCTCATTCAGTAAATATTTCACTTGAGGAGGAAAAAACTTCACAGCATCTTAGTTATGTTAGTACCCTGCTATTCATTAAGTAAAATCAAAGAAATCTCACGAAAAGTTTTTGAGGGCTTCCCAAAACTATCTGTTACCTTTAAAGGTGTCAATATGGAAAAGGAAATGATCTGTAGTGCTGTTTTGTAAATACAAAATATATTTCATAACTCCTGTATGGTGTTTTTCTTCTACAAAGCACAACCACGTAATCAGTATCTGAAGAAGCTTGCAAAAGATTACAAAGAGAATATTTTTGTTACTGATTTATAAAAAAAGAACTATTTCTCAATATCGATAATTGTTTTTCCATTGTTTATAATATGTAGCTGTTGGTTGTCGAGTCAACTACACGCTCGCCGAAGGAACAAAGCTCGAGATTCATTCACCGAATTACCCTTCCAACTACAAGAACATGGAGAACTGTCGTTGGTTCATCCAGGGCATCAACGGCCGCCCTGTAACAGTCGAGATCAAGGATTATATCACCGAGAACCGGTATGACGAATTCAGGCTTGGGGTAGGTTCGAATCCAAATGACGAAGGATCAAGACGGATGACGCTGTCCGGACCGGGACCGTTTACAACTCGAACAATGACCATCCAGGCCAACAATATCTGGGCGACTTTCATATCCGATAACGAGAAAACCGAGAGAGGGTTCTCCATTGAAATAACAGATTCAGCATATGTCGGTAAGTATTTACTAGTATATGTTTTGAAACCGACTAAAATGAATATGTTGTATGAAATAGTAGTGTATAAATTTTATTAACTCGTAGGAAAATTTGTTTGTTTGTTTGTACACAGAATATATTTTTGTGAAAGTGTCTTTCTTGGAAATAAGCGATTTCTCGAATATACTATCCTTGATACCTCTCGATGGAAAATGAATTGAAGTATTACACAGATAATGATGATATTATTCAAATGAATTCCTTTGTAAAAAGCAAAAATCTCCCTTTTTATTCGATTTCATTGAACCATAGATCGTCAATTCTAAAAATACTTACATTAAAACTCGTTCCATGAAAATCTGAAAGTCTCAACATTATATTTTGCAGCTATTACACCATGTGATGCTGAACCATGTATCAACGGTGGGACTTGTGAAAACGTTGGCAACACGGACTTTACGTGTTCGTGTACCAATCTGTGGCAAGGAAAGCAATGTGAAGAACCGGCTGGTAGGTATCCACATCCTATGTCCGACTTAAACAAATACAATTAATATCGTCATTTCTCGTGCACTGTAAAAAAAATGCGACATGTGACATGTTTATTTCTGTGACAGATTTAAAACACTGCGACGTGTTTATATATTGTACGGGTTTAAGAGCTAAACACATGTGTTTAAGAGCTAAACACATGTGCCTATTTTTTTCATCTTTCAGCACGCCTTAGGTGTTTACTAGATAAACATGTTTACCTTTTAAATGGTTCCAATGTATAGGCTAAACACCAAATGTTTACACCTTAATCATTTAG
Source organism: Heliocidaris tuberculata (assembly GCA_025618425.1). Taxonomy (NCBI): domain Eukaryota; kingdom Metazoa; phylum Echinodermata; class Echinoidea; order Camarodonta; family Echinometridae; genus Heliocidaris; species Heliocidaris tuberculata. The sequence continues at coordinate 40,994,736 of CM046836.1, forward strand.
TGTTTACACCTGTTTAAATACTAAACAGTGTGTGTGATTATGGTGTAAACACCACGTGTTTATATATTGTAGCTAAGTTAAGAGCTAAACACATTCTGTGCTTATTTTCATCACGCCTAGGTGTTTATTAGATAAACATGCTTACCTTTTAAATGGTTCTAATGTATAGGCTAAACGCCAAATGTTTACACCATAATCACACACACTGTTTAGTATTTAAACAGCTGTAAACACCAAATGATTATTTTGTAAACATTTGGTGTTTAGCCTATACATTAGAACCATTTATAAGGTAAACATGTTCATCTAGTAAACACCTAAGGCGTGCTGAAAGATGAAAAAAATAGGCACATGTGTTTAGCTCTTAAACACATGGGTTTAGCTCTTAAACCTGTACAATATATAAACACGTCGCAGTGTTTTAAATCTGTCACAGAAAAGTGTTTAGAAACTAAACAAATTTTTTACAGTGTGGAATGTGTCCTTTCTTCGAGCCTATCTTACAACAACAATACAGCTTATTCATATCAGTGCCTTCTGTTAGAAATCAAAAGGGGTTAAAATGCGCGATGCTCTATGTTTCAAAGGATAACTTAATAGTATTCCCCTCGCAATGTTCATTTTCAACATGGAGGTCAAAAGCAAACTGGTCATCAGACTTCTACTTTCTCTTTCATATTCTAAGCTTTTAGATACCAGGGTCATTGGGATAACCATGAAATAAATGCTACTGCCAATATTTAGGCCTGCAGCTCTTCTCCTTTGTGGGCATTCAGAATTACCTTGCTCTTCAAACGTTATATTATATCCCTGGGAGCTTATATCTGTTTTTGTTACTTGTATACCGATGATTAATTTTTAACTTTTCATTAAAAAAAAGTATCACTTGCAGTTTCAGTTACCCCCTATAACATAACACTTACAGAAAAAAACCCATGATATTCTGAATAATAATGCCCGTTCTTTTTCTCGTTACTGTGTGATAGAAACGAACAAGTGTGCATTCCATCCCTGTGCTAATGGAGCTGAATGCACGAACATGGGACTAGATTACACATGTACTTGTCCAGCTGGATTCGGTGGCAAGAATTGCTCAGTGGGTGAGTTCTGTACATTAACCTATGCTTGAAGATATACGACTTAGGATTTAATCAAATGCTGAAACATGATTATTCAAGCGACGGCCCCGGACTTTATTTTTTTGAAATGTTCTTGTGATACTCCTGCGAGTACATCGATTTTACAATTGAAAGCAACGAAAACAAAAATCATTCATAGCATGATTTCTAGAATTATTGTAAATGACTTCGTATCTTTTTATGCAGTTGTTTTAACTCAGTAAATGCAACATTGTATTTAAGGGAAAGATCTGCAAATCCCTAAAGATTAAATAATATTTCCCGTATGAGACTATTGTGCACACAAGTTGAAACGGTTGCCTCGCATGTCACTGAGACAGAACTAGATAATTACGCGAAGTTTTTTATAATGCAGAGAGAAAAATATGTTGATAGGTGTTATTATTTTCTCTTGTTCGGCACTAGTATCTTACGCTAGAAAACATGGCTTATATATAAGCGATTGTTTATCCGTTCTAAGTAATATATTACATGGAAAGGATTTTTTTCATACTGATTATTCTTTGTTTTTGACTAGAAATCGACGAATGTGCTTCGAATCCTTGTCAGAATGGAGGGACCTGTCAAGATCTCATCGGTTCTTACGTTTGCATTTGTGCTAACTGCTACACGGGTGTCAACTGTGACCAAGGTATGATGAATGATTATTGTCGAGATCAAACTATAAAATGTTTTCGAAGCTTCATGGGAGAGATTTCCTAAGAAAGAATTTTGCCGTAACTCCCAGCGTTTTGGACCTGCTGCACAATATGCACAGAATTTCATTTTTGTACAGATGGTGCAGCCGATCTCAAATTGGGGAGTTATAGTTAATTCTTTCGTAAAAGATAGAAGTGGGGAATTATAAACTTACACTCTGCCGTTCTTCACTAATAAACTCAATATACACCTACAATGGAACTATGAGTTATGTGATAATATTGTTATATCAAAAGAGTATATCATTACTGACAATTGCGGTAAATCATTTATATGGAAAGAATAAGCAAAATTATCACCGTTCCTTTTAAAAATGTTTATGTCATTAAACTTTAAGCCCCCCCCCAAAAAAAAAAAAAGAAGAAGAAGAAGTATAATTCAGCTTAAAAATTAGAGGGATAATGGCAAACTAAAGTTTTTATTTGTTCTCTATACTTTGAAAATCAGTCTGAGTTGTTTCTGATTCCTTACTTTGTTAAATTGTGCCCCGATTAACCATTTTTTACAATGTCAATTTCGATCCATCAAGCTCCCGTCACTGATTCCTGCATCAAGAATGTCTGTGAGAACAATGGCGAATGTTCCTTCTTTGATGGTTACTTTACATGTGCATGCCAAGATGGATATTCTGGGGCGTACTGCGAGAAAGGTAAACATCATTAGCATTGTTTTCTGCTCTCTATTTCACTCCATATTTACTACCAATATACAAAATTTGACATTTTCCAACACTATGATATCGGAAATATGTTAGTAGCTTTTACATAGAGATTTTTGACATTTCAGGCAATCCAGATAGTTATTACGGCGTCTAATTTCAAGAAATAGATGAAATACTATGCGCATGAGCTGTCTTTAGAAAAGTGTATTTACTCGTTTACAGTGGCAAAGCATTGGGAATCATGGGCGCATGCCCTCCATCAAATGACAAAAAGTAATAGAGAGAAAGAAAAATATAAGATGAGAAGGCCCCCTCCTAGATCCTCCCATGCTCGGTCGCTCTTTTCTCCTCATATTTCGTCAGTCCATTAAGCCAGTACCGCACTCTTTCCATGACTCTCTCCAAACTTACCCAGCGCTAATTGATATTATTTGATATTATTTCCACGTTGATGGTTTTTTTATTTATGATTTTGAAAAAAATACCTCCTTCTTAGATGTTGATTTCTGCCGTGACCAACCTTGTCTGAATGGTGGTACTTGTACAAGCCAAAATGGAACCTACTCCTGTGAATGTCCGCCCGACTACATTGGAATCACCTGTGCGATTCAGGGTAAGGAAATACATGTGCTGTCCACTTTTTGTATCAGATCTTGCATTCGCAATATTCAGCTGTAATCCGCTATCTTCCATACAGTAAAGAATTTCTGTACTTGTAAATTTCTTTCGTCTTACGTTTTGAGTGTGTGCGAGGGATTTTCATTACATCGCGATAGATGGCGATACTAAATTGACAAGCCTAATGATCTTTCTTCGTAGCTTTTCAGTATTTTGTTGTGATATAAGTGCTTCTTTTTTATGCACAGAAAATTGAATAGAGGAAAGAGGGACCCTTATCAAAGGATAAATGGTTATATTTTGTAATATGGAGTTGATAACATTGGCTTTTCTCCTTTGATTATTAAATTTCATACTCCTGTTATTAGTTAACTGAAGGAGCTAAGCTATCGTTAAATCACAGAATTAGATCTGTTATGTGACAACTCAGATATTCATTTTGCATCATTTCCAGTGCTGATTATTTTCAATTTTAAGTAAGTAAACCCGATTGTTTCTTATCGTCACGTTTTCCTCACAGTAACAACGGCATGTGTGCACGCAAACCCCTGCCAAAATGGCGCTCTTTGCAACTACGTCGATGAAAGCTATCTATGTTCCTGCCCAGCAGGCTTCACTGGTGAATTTTGCGAGACAAGTAAGTAACACCTAAGGAAGAAGAATTACTACATAAACTATATTACATTCTCCCTTGCCAGTAACATAACTAAAATTTATTACCTCAACATTTTTTTTTTTAAGTGATGCAAATATCCTGTTTTTAAAAGGTGGTCAAGTTTTAATTTCAAATCTTTATAATGAATTCTCTTTTTATCAGCACTCCGGTCTTTCAACGGATCTAATGACAAACTCTTGTTTTCTGAAGAATTAACACAAGTTTTCTTTCCTTTAGCCTCCTCTCCTTTGAAAGTTTGTATTCATGAATGAATTGAATTGTGTAACTGATGAACTGATACTCCATGTTTTCTGTCATTTTTCCCAGACATTGATAACTGCGATCCAAATCCATGTGAGAACAACGGTGTATGTGAGGACGGTATTGATATCTTTACATGTTACTGTCCTAGCGGCTTCTCAGGAGACACATGTGAAATTGGTAAAGTATCACGCTTTAAAAATTTAGTTTGACAGTACAACTGCTCAAAGATAAATAAAGAGAAATTCACATAGGTGCGATTTCTGCCATCCTCGTATCTTGCAGTCGAAGGGTCCAGTCAGAATGATTTTTTGGAAAAAGCATCAATAACAGTGTAAAATTTGATAGTGGATACAAATACCTAATATCTACCAGTATAATGATGATGATAATGATAATGATCATATTATTACTAATGATAATAATAATAATAATGGTAATACTAACAGTAATAATGTATTTATAGCTCATTATTGATGTTATAATGGTTGTCTCGGACTAATTTTTCCTCGCCAATCTATTAGATATCGATGAATGCACCAGCAACCCTTGTCAGAACGGAGGGACTTGTCTGAATGGTATCAACAAGTTCTTCTGTCAGTGCCCCGATTCCCTTGATCAGCCAGTCTGTGCTTCTCCTATAGGTAAGTAGCTCAATTCGGGCACTCGCATTTCCGAAGGTTCAAATTCCCAAACACTTCATTCCCATACCAGTGAGTTCATATTTCGGAAAATGAAATAGGGTTCATAATTCTGAACATTTTTTGCATTAATCCGAAGGTCCAGTTCGTTTATCCGAAGGTTCGTAATCCAAATGTGATGTGGGTTCTATTTCATTTCCGGAATTATAAACCTGAATGAGTTATTACCCTATTCCATTTTCGGAATTACGAACCCTATTTCATTTTTGGAATTATGAACCCTATTTTATTTTTGAAATTACGAACCTACGAAGAAACGAACCTTCGGAAAAACAACATGTAACCCTCAAAACTACCAACTGAAGATTTTTTAACGTTTTCGAACAAAATAATATCCACCATGTAGTTGTATGTAATGACTTCATCATGAATATGCCGACATTGTTCAGAAATACAGCTTTGATACACAAATTAAGAACTATCATTTATGAATTGGGAAGTATAGCACGTTTAAAACCTTTCCTCTTTACATAAACCTCATTACATATAATAATAGCTCACTATGATAGAATAAATTGCTTCCCAGGAAATGAAACAAAGTACATGTATATGGATTCCAGTAGATTATATCCATAATGGAAACTTGTGACTGGCGACTTGTTTTACAACACAGCTCGATTGTTCTTTGTAACCCAACATTACAAAAATGGCCAAATAGCTTAAGTAGTGACAGCTTTATTTTTAAGCGGGAAGAAATTGTATTATATCAATTTGGTTCACCATGAAGGGTTTCTGATACAATGTAATGCATCAGTGACTTACGTTTCCCAAAGTGAATCATCTTTATATTATTTTGTTTCCTCATTATATTTCCTGTAGGATATAAGAGATGCAGTCAGAAGATTATTCTTTATTAATTAAAGTGATGGTGCATATTGAAACTGTAACTGCTGGCTTATGAATGTATTTATCGTCATATTCATTAAAATGATTTCCATTGCCTAAATCTTTGCAGAACTCCAGCTGGCACAGTCTGGAGATACCTTCTTGGGTCAGGCCATCGGTCTTAACCCATGGTACATTCTCCTGATTGTAGCACTGGGTCTCATCGCTATCTTCTTCCTATTGCTCTTCATCTCATCTGCGGCTTGTAGGAAGAACAAAAGGTAATCCATCACTCCACCCATTTTTCTAAAAGATAAACTGTTGCACGTTTCCGTCTTCAAGAAGAGCAAATGGGAGAAGATAAATCTGGGTGGATTTATACTTAAATAGCAACCAGTCATTCTTTAGCTGCTTGCAGTAAGGCTGCTATAAATGCTGCTAATAGCAGTAACGGCCTTACTGCGGGGAAGCGACGTGATATTCAATTAAGCTATTATACGGATAAGCTGAGAAGGTATTCTATGTGCTAATTCCAAATTACGCACATGTTTCTATACCAGTTAATGTTCATATTCAATTGATACATCGATATTGACTTATACCTCAGTCACACAACAAAACCGATTCCGAACCGACCGATTCTTGGCCATTTGGTAATTCAATTTTTTTGTTCGGTCTGTTGTCTGTCTGGAACCTGTTTCATAAAACTTGTAATCAATGACAAGTTGCAATAACTATTATAAGCTACTGAAATCCTTACATCTGATTGGCTGAGAGCAAATTTGTCGGTAAAAATCACCAACAGGACACTTGATGAAGCGCCCCCCTGGTCTCGTTCTTGTCGATGTGACTGAGGTATTAGCCCCACACGCGTTAATAATGTGCTATTGCTTATTAATCATGACCAGTGCCCTCTACGATGCTGAGTTAGCGAAGAAGGAGAGGGACCGAGGGGTACCTAACTCTCAGCTACACGACACCCTTCCAATCTTCGATGACATCGATCGACCTCTGTCTCATGAGAACGATTACGGTTTCCTCCCACCAAACGCCGTGGAGTAAGTTTCAGGTTTATTACAATTTATATAATAGTTATACAGTTCTGTTATTGTTAAGTCCAAGGTATAAGAAAAATCCTGTCCCGTACGTTACATTGCTTTTGGTTTGATTTAAACTCCGATTCAAAGCTGTCAAACTTGATCGAATTATCGGGTGTACCAAAATCTAGAGAACTAATGATGACCTTGGTAAGGTATGGGGCAAAAAATGCTTTATAAATATGGTGAAGAAGGTCGGCAACAAAGTGCCCTCTCCATTTTGAGGAAAAAACAACAACAACAACAAAAAATAGAGGCATACGCTATGTGTGATTGTGATAGCTATTTTCAAACGAGTAAAAGAGAATGATTGTCAATACATGTATAAATCAAATGTAACTGATAAAGTAGAATACCCGATGGCCTTTTATAAAGGTCTTTTTTGTCAGATAATAGTCAATGGATTAAACAATCTAATTCAAACTAGTTCAATACCTGCTACATGATCATTACAATGATGTCGATGGAAGCATTAGCCGTGCACCAAACCAACTTACACCATTATTCCCAAAATAATAATACACAATAAAAGCAAAATATTGTATTTTCATTTCAGATCGAACGTACGGGAGGTGAATAGCTATGAGAATCCATGGCCTCAGAGTACGGATGAAATGCAGAAGACACATCTTTGATTTGTCATCATTTAACCAGATTCCTTTTCACCCTTTTGAGAATTTATTCAGACCTATGGTTGATTGAAGTGTAATCAATTTGCACCTAACGCATTATAAGCTTTGTGTTTTTAATTTAGGACTTGTTTTACAAAGTGTTTAATGCCCTGATTTTTAAAAATATCTTCGATATCTTATTCAAAATCAATCATTTGATTTACCTCTTATTATTGTTAAAACACTTATTTCATTGTTATTGCCACCTTCGAACATTAGTTCATCACTTGTCAAGGTTTTCTTTTTATTAACAAGTTTTGAATATCATTTATTTGAAACTTTAAGAATGTCTTTGAAATAAAATTTTATCTTCCGATTTATAGCTTTTATGTCTAAATCAATCACATTTAGGTTTATTTCCTCTAACAGGAAAAAAAAAACGAAATTGTTTTGTCAATTACAAATTTGTATTTTTTTGTGCCGTTGCCCTCTGACAAGATATTATACTTTCTTTCTTTACACATGTGTAATTATTCCGATTAGTTTCGATTATCGAACTATTTCGTAGAAAGAATTCTAAAGAAGCTATAAAAAGACTTCTTACAAACTGCTTAAAATCTAAGACTTCAAACATGTTCCTTATTGATCAGTCGATAGGTTTTTACTAATAATCTATTAAGTGTAAGTGCACGACAAATGAAAAAAAAAAAAAGAAAAGAAAGAAAGGTAACCAGATAACTGCGTAATGTTATTCAAGCAATGATTTTATTGAATTTTTCCATCATCTATCACGAAGTCGTAAAGCACGATTAAACACCTACATGCTATGATTTGTTTTGATGGTCTAATATATTAACACATATCTCTAAATTTACATTACAATAGTTCAATTTTTCTTCCTAATATTTATACTTGCTGAGTAAAACTTTAAAATAAAAACTCTGCTTTTCATAACTCAACCCTGTTTAGTGTGCATTGTGATAATTTTGAATGGAATTGATGAATGCGCGTTATAAAGATATAATTTCCTCTTTTATAAAAATCAACAAGAAATTAAAGGAAAACCTATTACAAGCATTATATGGTAGGCCTACTATGCACGATTACTCAAAAGCCTCAATAATATTTCTATTTACATATTATTTTCACAACAACAGTAATAATAATAATAATAATAATAATAATAATAATAATAATAACAACAATAATAATAATAATAAATGATAAGAATAACAATAGGGCATTTCATGATCGAAGAAAATACCAATGCGCTTTACATAAACCCACATGTCTTGAATAAGGGATAAAAATGTCGAATCTTAAATTAAACTTCACACTGTTATTAATGTTTATCCAATACTCTGCTTCAGTGTCATACCCAGGATTTTTTAAAAGGGGGTGTCTTTTTTACTCCAAAATCCTCTGACAAGCAAAAATTGAAGAAAAAAAAAAGGGTTATCGGGATTTTGGGGTGTCTTTTTACTCAAAAATTCTCTGACAAGCAAAAAAAAAAAATAATAAATAAAAATGAAAAAGGTTATCAGCATTTTGGGGGTCAAAAATAAGCTTTAGCTTCCTTTCTAAAGGGGGGCGTTTTAACACCAAAGGGGGGTGTTTGAACACCTAGAACACCCCCTCGGTACGTGCATGCTGTACTGTAAATTCTTCTACACTACGTATTCGGTTAATTGAAATGAAAAAAAAAAAGAACATGCAGCTCGAGAGCTGAAATTGTTCAATTTACAAAAGTAAGACATACAAAATACATAAATCAACAAAAAATAAAAATAAATCTTAAATAACAAACTGAATGGAATCATTACAAATCTCAAAATGAGTTTAAAGAAAATGTATGCCATCGAGCGTAGGAGGAAAGGGAGAGAAAAAAGAGCAGATGAAAAAAAGAGATAGAGAGAGCACTGAGCAAAGATATAGGGGGGAGAAGGGGAGACAGGAAGAACGGCAAAACAGAGAATTGTATGCATACACAGAAAGATAGAGAGGGGAAAGAGAGAGAGAGAGAGAGGGGAAAGAGAGAGAGAGAGAGAGAGAGAGGAAAGGAAAAATAGAAACTATAAAAGAGTTACATTCTAATCGTAATGACAGTAAAAAAAATGACTTGTTGCCACTTAAAATTAACGAAACAATAACAACAGCAACGTGTAGCGAGTTGTGTTTCCCTCAATATAAACATTTTTATTTCTACTACCCTGGTAACATTAATTATTCATCACGACCTTAACACCAGCGACGGTCAATATACTTTCTTTGTCAACATGAGCATCGTAGGCAGTGCGTCCCAGAAAAAAAATCAAAACATGTTCAGAAAAAGTCTCCCCAAATAAATATTTCAAAACATTTGAAGCAAAATTTCATTCCTGTGGATTATGTTGGTCCTGAAGGGACACCATAAATCGTGAATATCGTGAAATAACGCGATCCTTATGCAAGAAAGCAAAGCGACCGAGCTTCAGAAAAAAATTAAAATTCAAACCCTCCCCAAAAAGTATTTCTAATGCATTTACCCTGCGGATTGGGGGCGTACAATCCAGAATGGTCGCAATTTTCCTAATTTTCTCCTCTTTTGCGTTTTTAGCCCGCCCCCCTAAAGTGTCGCCCGGGGCATGCACGTGCGCCCTGTCCCCCGTAGATACACCACTGATATTATTAAACATTGTATCGCCTAGTCCTTTGCAGACCCTGAAATCAACGTTGCCTGCAAATATATAGTTGAATTGTAGGTTTAGTTTTTCAGGGTTACACCATGTAATTCTTTCAAGGAATAAGAGCCCTGAAAAGGGCTGGTGAGCTCCGCTAAGAGCTCTGTGGTTCTCGACGTTTCGATCAGTATGCTCTGATCGTCATCAGGAGAATGACTAGAACACTGCCCAGTGGAGGCTATTTATTGCCTACGGAGGGATCCGATTCACAGCCTGATTGGCGCCAATCGGAAATGCCCGCGAATTCTATTCACGGCTGCATTCTCATTCTGGTCACTGGTGGCGCTATAATTCCTCTAAACAGAGAAAGCACCGGAAGGTGCCATTGTTTTCTCTGAATAAAGAACAAGTGCCAGATTTTCCGCTGAATGATTGCTCCCCTTAGAGCCGGTATTTAGTGAAGTATCAGCGACACTTTCATGGTGGAGATACTGAATTGTAGGTTTAGTTTTTCAGGGTTACACCATGTAATTCTTTCAAGGAATAAGAGCCCTGAAAAGGGCTGGTGAGCTCCGCTAAGAGCTCTGTGGTTCTCGACGTTTCGATCAGTATGCTCTGATCGTCATCAGGAGAATGACTAGAACACTGCCCAGTGGAGGCTATTTATTGCCTACGGAGGGATCCGATTCACAGCCTGATTGGCGCCAATCGGAAATGCCCGCGAATTCTATTCACGGGCTAAACTAAACCTACAATTCAGTATCTCCACCATGAAAGTGTCGCTGATACTTCACTAAATATATAGTTGTAGGTCATTCTGAAAACCAATGCACCAGGGTTAGCAAGATTGAAATCAACTTTCACTCGCCGTAATTTTTAAAAAGAAAATCACCAATTTCAGTAAAAAATACAAAGAAATACATTGTTGATTTTGTTAATCAATATTTTATTTTTCTCATTTTTGGGCTGAAAAACTCACCCAAGTGAGTTGTATTTATTTTGTAAAGGAACAACACTATAAAACGATTTAAATCAAATAAATCCGATTTTTTTTCAACGCTGCAATATACACAATTTGCATTAATTATTGCAGTTATTTGTACATGGAAATAAGGAAGGAATCCGTTCATAACGTGACACAATATGTTGTTATAATTGTTTGCGCGAAGCAAGATTGATGTTTTTTTAGGTTCCAAACATTAAAGGCTTTTTATGTATTAGTGCCCTCGGCAAAAAAAAAAAAAAAAAAAAAAAAAATGAAATCCCCCTTCCCCATAGTTACACGATATTGTAGCACCCCTACACCCTCAGCCTTCTAGGGGGGGGGGGGGGGTGCTGCGCACCCCAGCTCCCAGGGGCCTGAGACCAAATTACAAGGTAAGAAAAAACACGTTCCATACACATGTATACTGAAAATGTCGAAGGTAGGGAGTGTGATTTAATAAAAAGGAAACCCGTATTCATGCCTTAAATGAGATTGAAACCCTTGGGAAATATCCATTTTCATGAAAAAGAGAGGATAGAAAGAAGTAAATTTAAAAAGGTTCCATCAAAATCGGTTACGAATTTAAAAAGTTATGAAAGTTTGAAAAGTCTCAATTTACTTTCTATGGCGATCTTCAAATTGGCAATGTTGCTTCAAAATGGCACGTTTAGTAGTACAACTCTCAATATGTTTTGTACACAAAATTTCATGTTTTCTCCATTATCTCACTGTGAACTCAGCATATGTTGCGTCAAATACATTTTCCCATATATCTTGAGCCAAGATGGAGACAAGACGCACCTTGAGAGATAATGGGGAAAATATGAAATTTTGTGTACAAAACATATAGCAAGTTGTAATAAATCTGTCACTTTGAAGCAACATCGCCAATTCGAGGATCGCCATGGAAAGCAAATTGAGACTTTTCAAATTTTCATAATTTTCTCATTTCGTAACCGATTTTCATGGAACTTTTTAAAAATTGCTTCTCTCTATCCTCTCTTTTCATTAAAACTGATTTTCCACAGGGTTTCATTCTCCTTTAATATCTTAAAAAACCAAGTGAAGTGATAAAATTGTCTTCTTCAATCTGAAAGGCTACGCACTAAAATGTGATCATGGATGACTAAGCATTGGCCAATTTTAAAAGCTTGTCAAAATCGCCTTTGCCCGAATTTTGGATGAATGGAGTTAATTATGTTTTTAGTACGTTCAATTGGATGGAGATCATTCAACCAAACCTTGGGCTGACCACCCATCCAATCACTGGCGTATTGGTGTGTGTGTGGAGGGGGGGGGGGTTGGGGCTGCAGCCTCCAAACTTCCACGCCCCCAAAATTGAAGAAGGAAAAGGAAAAAAAATAAAAGAAAGGAGAAGGAAAGAAAGAAAAGGAAGGGGAGAAAGAAAGAATGAATGAAGAAAGAAAGATAAAAGAAAGGACTAGCAAAAATGTATTTTTCTGATTGCAGTGGTATGTCATTTAGAACGTATAAATGGCTGAATTTTCTGAATGGCTGAATCTCCCCTTTCATATTTATATGCATCTTCTGCATGCGAGATATATATATATATATGTTAATCATATATCATAATTTTCTTATTATAGGCTCACACACTATCATGAAATTTCTTTCGAAACTGAGGGAAGTGAATAAAGAGTTAAGGCTAAAACACACTGATCAGGCCCCGAAATGATTTAAAATGCAAACTTTCACTAATCAAGATAGAAAATTCCCACTCGGTCTCTCCATTCGCTCGTTTGGTACACTTAAAGTTTAAATTGAAGAATATCTATAATCAGGTATTACATAGGCAGAGAGGAATCTTCCCCATGAAATTGAAAGTCTCAAAAAATTAATGATGATTTAATCTGCCTATCCCAATAAGAGAAAAAAGAAAAGGATAGATATTAAGCCCAGACTTTGATCTTTGTGTGCATAAAAGTGATATGAAATGCAAAGTTTCAAACTACAACCGGACAATTCTCTGGCTCGGTCGCTACGCGCTACGCGACGAAGCAAAAGAGAATATTCAATTCAGCAAGGGCGTTGAATAAAGTACAACATTTTCATGGTACAGAAAAAATGTAAAGTCTTCTTTTTTGTGGGACGGGGGATTTGTACTCCCATTCAAAGGATTTTATACCAGCGTTCTTGGTGCTTTAGAAAATACTTCAATTCTTACTGGCTCAGCCCCCTCAAATTTTCTGGCTCATTACGCCACTGCATCCAGTGTACGAGGTTATGATATAACGTCGTTATCGTCGTTATCCTACACATGGTGAAGACACATAATCGCAGTCCACATTGCTGTATTACCGTATACAACAAAAGACAAATGCAGATTTCCTCTCTCCACACAGTGAGGGCAGCACATAGGGAGCTGACTTAGGTCCTACCATAGAAATATTAATCAAGGCAAAATTTGACGTTTATTCCAAATTATGTTTTTAAATCATGTTATTAAGTTATTGTTTAGCTGGTCTCCAAAGAAGAGGGACTTTCACGAACAATTTGGTGGTAAGTGAAATTCTGATTTTCACCCTTTCAATCTCGTATTTGTACGTGTCCTATTGCTACAGATTATTGTGTCGCACGGTGTGCCATATGCACTCACAAGCTTTTGCTTTCCGACCTACTAGTGGGATTGACCACCCATTTCATTCAAAACTTGGACAGAGGAAAATTTGACATGAATCAGGAAAAATGCTATTGTTTAGCTGTCCATGGTTAGATTCTAGTGATTAAGGTGTCAAATTAAAGAAAACATGATAGGCTACAATGTGATTATCTTTGACTATATCTGTATGTGCTAATTGAAAAAAAAAAGATTTTTTTGGATAAATCTGGATTTTCTTTTTTTATGAATCGCACCGTTTAACTGTACGCAATTAGTGATAACAATTATTGAAACCTTTATTGTACCCGATGATATTTACTAGAAGAAGAATTAATAATGATATATCATTAATAATCTTACACTCATCTTCTCGGAGGGCTTGTCCGATTTGTTCGCAATTTCCCAAAGCCGTTAGGCTTATGTCATTTGAGAACGCCACGGCATCAAACAACCAAAACAAAACAAAATAAAACAAACATTTGGCGTACACAAATGAAGAAAAAGTAACAAAATGACTCTTGCTTGTACATTCATATATGTACCTCAGAAATGCACTAACAATTTAGCAAGAGATGCATTATAAACAATCACAGCCACTACAAAACTTGTTTGTTGTTGGTTGTTAATATAAGATATTACAATTGCAATTTACAGGCACATGTACATTCCAAGTCTATTTATTTCAATACAGCTCATTCAACTTAACCTAAATTTAAATTTAAACCGATACAGGTCATGTTACTGAGTAGATCAGTTTATACCCCCTCCCCTGCACGATGTAAAGAATCGCAAGCATGTTAAAAAAAAAATTCTGAAAAAAAGTTTGGAAACTCAAGTTTGATGATACCTTTCATGTTACTTCAGTATTTCCATTTTATCTTTTATAACCCTGTTTTCCCCCATTGTAATTGTGCAATATTTGTAATAATTTCCAGCTGGGGAGGACATAATTCATTAAAAAACCCTACAGCTGTCTTATCCCATTTCTGTTTTGCCAAAACCCCTCATATGTCAAATGTATCTTGTTGAAAAATAAAGCAGAAGCTATCTGAGCACACGAAGTCAATAGTTTGCTAACTCCAAAGGCTGAGGAAATACTAGGAAAGATAGATGTGTTCATCAGTGACTGGCAGTGGGCCATTAGAAATAACTTTATCGAATGCAAATGACTCAATAAAGAAAGGCTTGTTGAAACAAGAAAAATATGATTATTGTACATGTAATGAGCATTTTCTTGAGTTTCATTTGTCTTTAACACTTTATGATAAATTCATAACGACTTTTATGCTTCAGCTCAAATTTGGTACATTGGGATTTTGACAAAACGTTTTCGGAAACCATGGTGCTTTTGTCATCCTTGGCAGCAAAGCTATGAAGATGTTTTCAATAGACAAGACTTTTTACCATGAAATACATTTCAAGCTCACATACGTTATAACTTTTCATAACTCCCTCATCCGAGTTGGGCATATACGACCTGTGTATTGGTGCATAAACTGCTCAAAGTTGTTGGATAAATTATGTGGGCAAGGCCAAGCTACTTTGTCACATACAACTGTATCGTGCTAATAGCCCCCCTAGAGCTTGAATCAAACAAAATATCAAATGAAATGTTATCTTTAAGTAAATTTATGTTCACAATTCTATAATATAATTCATTAATAATCACATTGTAATAAAACTTGGTAGGTATGGGACATACCTTTGACCTGCCCATGTATTTGATTATCTTCCCTCTTGTTTTGCACCTTTTTAAACTCAGGATTGTTGAGTGTGTTTGTCTTTACTTATAAAATTTCGAGGTAAGCATGAGGCTGTTCTGCATATTCATGGTTGAGCTGTCCCTCGTGTGAGCGATCTGATCTGTGACCATTCCTCTCGATCCTGGTGTCATATTGCCTTGAGGCTGGTCTTGGAGGTAAAGATTGAAGTTCCGTCGATGGTTTGGTATCTGTACTAGCGTCAGTTTGTTCGTTCCCTGTATGTTTTGGAACCGATGTGCTTGACAAAATAAATAGAAATGAACTAGGAATTAAACTCAATATAAAGCATCGAGTGTGAGGGAGGAAAAAGTCAAATCACTGATTTTGTTTTCGCAAATTGAAAGCCAGGTGCACACGAGTTTTTTTTCCAATTACATTCAAGCACATTCAAAGATATAAATGCAGAACAAACCGAGTGCATACAGAACATTTTGCGTGTCAACCCCGGGCGCATTCGTCATTATCATCATCATAGGGGTCTATATTTCACTGCTTAATGTGGCATGTTTTCTGTCGAATAGACCGGTTCGGTAATGTATTCAATTTTTTTTCTCATACCTTTCAAACAAAGGTTGTTATTGACAACCTGAAAGCTTGCCCGAGGCTTGCCGGACATAGCAAAAAGTAATGTAAGCAAACTGGATTCCAAGAATTGAGGCTCATTTATAAAAAAAAAGCAGGTTAATGGAATAGCTCATCACTAGGTGCTCAGAGAAGAAATGTGAATAAATTCCAATACATTACAGAACCGGTCTATTGATATGATTGCAGGGCCCTCAGGGAGAACAGTATATAATAGAGATGAGGCTACCCTGGGTAAACAAGACATTTTATTATTATTATTATTAGTAGTAGTAGTATAATAATGATCATTATTATTATAATTGACCTATAGTGGATTAACGCCCCTTGAGCAACGGGCTCTACCTGGGGAGCGTTTCATGAAAGGATTTGTCGGATATTTTTTCCGACAAGTGTTATAAGCTACTGAAATCCTTGCATCTGATTGGCTGAGACCAAATTTGTCAGTAAAAATCACCGACAAAATGCTTGATGAAACGCTCCCCTGTAAAGGCCGGCCTACACGAGGAGTCATTTGCTGATGTTAGGATCGCGTCAGCGACTTGAATGATCATGAAAGAGTGATATCATTTAAAAAGGGATTTAGAAAGGAACAGTGCAAACAATACTTTTAATATCTGGCGTATAGGTAAATGCAATAGGCCATTTTCGAAATGTATTCAAATTTATACACCTCCTCGTGACAAGCTATTATATTCACCTGTAAATACCCATTCTTTTTCAATAGCCAGAATGTGAAATGCATGTATTAGGCGTTGTTAGGTTAACATTTTGGCTTGCCCAACTTAGGAACACTTAATGTATGCAATTTGCATTCTGACTATTGAAATACAATGTCTTGTAACAGGTGGATGTAATAGTTCGTTAATTGGAGTTTGACAAAGAGGTAAGCATTAAATCTGAATGCATTACAAAAATGGCTTATTGCCTTCAAAGGCTCGATTAGCGCAGTTACTGACGCGGTCCTAAAGTCAGCAAATGAAACCTCGTTTGAGCCGGACTTAGAATATATATCATGTTGGACTCACCCACACCGTGGTAAACATCAATTACACAAATTACATACTGAGGTTTGCAATTTCTTGTCATGAAAGGGGAAGGGTCTAGTCAGGAAAGGAGCATTTCTTCTAGCTCTGACGGTAAGAAGATTTCGCATTTTACCATTTGGAACCAACCACCAAAAAATATTTTGCTCTGTATGTTAGATGTTCCATATTATGATACTATGGTCAAAATATGGGCTTCAAATATTGCTTCCATTAAGAGATACTGCAAGATTAATTACAGTCTCTATAAGCGTATTAGCGACTCGTGAGTAGACTACTCGACGCACCCGTACGCGCTCGCCAAGATAAGGGCTCGCGCTGAACCTATTAAACTCAGAGTTCGATTCCGCGCGAGCACCTTCATGTTATCATTTATTTCCTTCAGACACCTAAACTGTTGACCCTCAGAATGCCAGATAAAGTTCTTTGAGGTTAATTTTATACTTTCTAGCGGTACACAAATTATTTTTTCAGGTGATTGATACAAACCCTTTATAGGCCAAGTCCACACTAATATCAAGTTGGTTTGAATAAATAGAGTAAAATTAAACAAGCATAACAGTGAAAAATTTCAATGAAATCGGATGTAAAATAAGAAAGTTACGGCATTTTGAAGTTTTGCTTTATTTCATGAAAAAGTGATATGCATAACATGGGCGGTATACAAATGAGTGAACCGATGATGTCACACACTCTCTTTTCCTTATGTATTTTATTATATGAAATTTCAAATATTTCAATTTTTATGGCTGTGATACTAAAGAATCTCTCCCTTGTATCAAAATAAGTTACAATAATGATGATTTTACATGTTCCATAAGGACTCAAACCATGTTTTACATTATTGAAGCAAAAAATTGAAATATATGATTTTTCATAATATACATAAGGAAAAGTGAGTGTGTGACATCATCGGTTCAGTCATTTGCATACCGCCCATGTTATGCATATCACTGTTTCAAGAAATAATGCAAAACTTCAAAATGCTGTAACTTTCTTATTTTACATCCGATTTCAATAAAATTTTCACGGTTATGCTTGTTTAATTTTACTCTATTTATTCAAATCAACTTGATATTAGTGTGGACTTGGCCTTTAAAACATAAAACAACAATTTCCACAAAACTGAGCAACACTCCCGTTACGACAAAAAGAAAAATTCATTATTTAAACAAGAAAAGTGTAGAGTCATTGACGAAGATACAATCACGTCACAAGAAAAATCATACGAAGAACAAAAAATTCTTATCAAAAATAAAAGTGTACCTCTTTCGTCTTTTTATGTAGCAAATCAAGAAACAAATGACCAAGAGGAGCAGAAGTACGACAACCGCCATCGTGATGTAGAGGGTATCTGGAAAGGCAAACAGCAAACAAACAAAAATACATGCTAATAACTGTAATTTTTTGCTAAAGTTATATATCACTTTCAATTAACAATGTATTAGTTAGTATTGATTCCGTGTCTTTTTTTTTGTTTGGATCATAGTGAATTCTTCTAAATGTTAGGATTGTATTTGATGAACATTTTATTCATCCTTCACAGAAATATTTATAGAAGGACGGACATACGATTGGATGGACAGTTAAGCTGAATAAAATTTCCTTCAATGGTCCCTCTTTATACAGAAGCTTTGCACGTTACAAGCAATGTTCAAACTTGACTTACTGTTAATTGATGATTGAGGTACAATAGTTGTTACAGGTATCATAGTGGAAGCTGTAGTTTGTGGCAATTGATTGGTTGTTTCCTGAAGATGGGTTCCGGGATTTAGAGCTGTAGACATGTATGAACATAAATATAAAACACAACAGCAGAAAATGTTGATACTGATAACGAGTCATATCTTTGTTAGTCGACGGGTTGGTTGGACTACAAGACAAACAGAAAGTCAGCGTCACGAAAAAAGCAAACATTCTGCTAAGTAGTGAATGGTGATTGTAAAATGATTCTAATATCTCTGTTGTATAAAGGTAATATATGCGAGTCTAATTCTACAAACAGTGATCCAGCTATTATTTGTGTAAAAAAGGAAAGAGTGAAATATATTGCCTATATATTCATTAAAATGTTTCCTGTCAAAGAGTTTAGCGGAACACTTAAAACTCGATGAAAGATGATGGATCGCGAAAAAAAGGTAAAAGTGTGGATTTCGATAATTATTTGATGACGTTCCTCAGGCTGTAAAGGGCATGTTGAAGAAAAAGGAATCTTTGGGTGAAAAAGCCATCACCTCAATAAACAAATGGAACAGTAAGGACAACACTTTTATAGTCGAGTGGTCTAAACACTTGATTGGATATGCAGGTCGTGGGTTCAATCCCCGGCAGGGCACTGATGTCCTTGAGCATGGCATTTTATCTACGTTTCTCCTCTGCACCCAAGTGTTGAATGGGTCCCCTATATAGGATGCGAAAGTCATTTTCAGATTGTTAAGGATTATGAGCGTCTGTAAAAAAAAAAAAAAAAGGCGCCTGCCAGGAATGCTCCCCAGTGAGTGGAAAAGGTGCATATATAATATGCGGGCGAGCCTTAATCCGATGACCGGGGTAATAAAATATCTGTAAAGCTTTAATAGAGACATCGTTGATGTATCAGGCGTTATATAAATCCAGAATATTGTGATTATGATGGTTATGATGATGATGATTATCATTATTATTACTATTATTACTGTTATTGCTTTATCCACAACATAATTGTCAGTTGGCAGATTAACCATAAATTTCATCCAGAAATTTAGGGTCATATGTTTTGTATCGTATAAAACAAGTCCTCTTCTGGATGATTATTATTACAATGTATTATTGTTATTACTATTATCATCATAATCATCATTATTTCAAAAGAATAACAACAATCTTTTCAGTGAAAACCGAATTAATAGTTGGATCCCGCTGAGAGGCCGGTGATAGTGACAGTTTCACCAGTGACTTGTTGAGTATTTGACGTGACACCATCTGTGTAGGTAACAGTGTAGAAAATAGAGCCTTGTACGGGGGTATACATGTACGTCAATACCGCCGTGTCTGATGTTATGTTTACCAGATTCACTTCAGTCACGATTTGTAAAATTAAAAGGTGAACCAATATGATGAGAGTATGACAACAACAAGCAATACTTTGCTTAAATAATCATGTGTTCGTCATCCTTTGATGAAATTAGTCCGAACTACAACTAGTTGAAGAAATATAACCTACTAATTGGATTTACAATTAATAATCTATTGATTCATAAAAAAATACAGTCCTATGCCAAACTCAGGGCTACACAGTTCTTGATACTAATCAGGGGCGGCGCCAGGGTATTTAAATAGGGGGGGGGGCAAAATGACGTGTATAGCAGGCCCGTGGAACGTTTTCAGACCGTGATTTTCGACAAATCACAACAATGTTGGCATGGATTGCGATTGCCTGTACAGATGCAACTCATTTTTAGATATGCAAAAGTGTTGAATTTATGACCCATGGGAAACTACTTGTTTAATTGGAACATTTTTTTACATTGTAAATGGTCTGGAATACGCGTATCGAATAATGCAGCTATGGCAAGCCATCGGGGTCTACCTACGTCTACTAGTACGCGTACCCAGTAGACGTCACGTAAAACCAAACGGTACGTCACGTCTACTCGTTACGTGACGTGTACCCAATTTCGTGTACTCTGTCGTGACCTTACGTCACGTCACGTCTGTTCAATTACGTGTGCTTTGTTAAATACGTCACGTCTTCTTTGAAATGGTCTAATTCCAGGCGTTTTTTTTTTTTTTTTTTTTTTTTTTTTTTTAATGAGACCGCTTCTATTCTCTACATAGGGGATGTGCCGGGATATGACTATGAGAGTTTGGGAAATCAAATCCCGATTATCAGGATTCCCCTCTTTGTTATGAAAATGGATGGCTCTATCATGATCAAGTTCAGGGGTCGCTGAACGGGGGGGGGGGGGAGGGGGGTGATCTGGCTAGGGAGTGCAGGCTTCCCCTCCACACACATACACGCACACACACACACACTCCCCTTTGCTTATTATTAATAATAACATATTATGCTCTTACTCATGCTCAACCTCCTGCCCCCACTAGGGGGCTGCAGCCCTCCATGTTTACACACTAGAGATTCGTTTCATTATGCTTAATACCGTGGAATTCCAATAAAACTCTGAATCCCCCCTCCATTTAAAAAAAAATCATGCATTATATTTTCCACTTATAGAAACATCATTTACAGTGTTAACAAACTTGAAATTAGTGCGCCCTTAGAAAGGTTTATTGCAGGACTATATTTCTGAAAGCATGTCTGTTTCTGGTTTTATATATGTTCATTGTTTTACTTGGTTTCCATAAGGGAATAAATAACACGTAATCACAAGAAAAAATAATTATCACATTTTGTATGTGCATTGGTACGTCGGTGCAGCCCTGTATTTTCCCCTCTGCCACTTTTTGTATCGTCCTATTAAAATATTCTCTTCGTCTATTGTTTTCCTTGTTCATTTATTCCCTTGCCGTCTTCTTCTGATTTCTCTTGCTTTGTTCATGGAAGGAAACGGACGTGTGACTCGAACAGTGGGGTGGGGGTAATCAGAAGGACCCTTTCGATGGACAATCAAAATTGACCTGGATTAGCGGGGGGGGGGCATGGAGAATAACTGGATGAAACCTAGAGGAAAAAGTTCAGCAAATCTCCTGCTATCATGAATGGCCATGCACTGTCAGACATTTCAAATTGCGGCAGATGCGCGGATGCCCGCCAGACGCCCCCACCCCCTCCCTCATTGAGCGAGGTAGGCCTAGGTTGGAAAGGTATCATACCCAATGCACTCAAGCAGAATAATATAGTCACGACTGTATAATGCCACACGTCATCTTAAATGGTTGCTTGTACCCCCCCCCCCCAAAAAAAAGGGGGGTGAATGGAGGAGGGCAGAATTGAATGGATCAGTAGGAGAACCTCAATATTTAAAAAAGTCAGGGGATAAATATCAAGCATGATTCCACGTATTACAAGTGACATCTGGATGATATTGTTGGGCTACAACAATGATAAGACCCCATGCCCCCCCCCCCTCTAGATAAGAATGATAATAATGATCGGCAGGGAAGGGCTGCCTGGTGAATTCCAGTCGTAAATGTTCATAATTGCAAGACAATAAATAGAAAGGGGTAGGACAAATAACGAAATGAAATAGGATGAAAATATGCTGCAGAACTCCCTCTATCGTGCCCACTGTAAGACATTAAATTTGAAATGGTGGGGGATGTCCGCCAGACGCCCCCGAATAAATGACCTAATCCCCATTCACTGAGATACGTCAGCTGGAGAGGTATCAGGATGGGATAGAAAGTATTCAAAAGAAATTTACATAATGTATGATGTTCGTATGGTGTATGTCATATGAAGTGGGTTCTTATGAATATTATATTATACTGCCCCTGCACAAAAAAGAAGAGAGAAAAAAAGCAAGTATTAGCTGTATTAGCAAGAGCAGTAATAAATTTATATCAAGAAAAGCCTTGATCAGGGGCGGCACGCCCGCGGGGGAGGCAGGGGGTACAGTGCCCCCAGTTTTTCAAGTACCCCCAAAGTGCCCTTTTTATTTCTGAAAAATGCCCCATTTCCCTCCGATAAGTGCCCATTTTACTACTAGATGTGCCCCTTTTCCTTTCTAATAAGTGCCTTTCCCCTTCTGACAAGCGCCCCTTTTTCGCCTTCTGAAAAGTGCCCCTTTTCAAATCTGATAACTGCCACCTTATCTCTCTGATAACTATCCTTTTCTCCTTCTGATAAGTGCCCCTTTTCACCTATTATAAGTGCTCCTTTCCATCTCTGATAAGAGCCCTTTCCTCTTCTTATAAATGCCCCCTTTTACCTATATTTCCAACTCTTTTTTTTTTTTGACAAAAAGAGCCAAAATCCATATCTAGCTACAAAGAATCGGTGCGGCTTTCAAGTACCCATATTACTACAACTACAATGCAAGGCAGCGGAGCTGGAGGCAAAAGGGGCACAATTCTCTCTCTCTCTCTATGTTCACCCTTTGTAGGTGCCTCCTTTCCCCAAATAAGTGCCCTTTTTTGCTGCCCCCCACCCCACTTTGAAAGGCGCTCAGCCGCCCCTGGCCTTGATACTATGACCCCACATATTAAAAAGAGCCACTGGCTGGCATCAAGTCTTGGGTTGTGCCCTACGATTCGCCCCCGGGCTCCATCCTACCCCGCCCACCTCCGAGTGAGCTGAACCGGTGAATTCAGTTATACTCAGCAAGACATTTCAAGTCGTAGGTGGAAAGAAAATGACGGAGTGAGACCAAGTTACGGGGGAATGTCTGCCCAACGCCCATGAATATGAATTGCACAAAAAAGTAGCTAGATCAACCAGAAACGTAATAGTGGAGCAGCATATCGTAATAGTCCGAAAATGGGGGGGGGGGGGGGGGGAGGGGCCTTTCGCGGGGCAGCATACTCCATATAGGCATCCAGTGACCATTCATTATACACGGATTCTAGCATTACCGGTATGTACAACCTGACTTCCTCTAATACTGCATTTTTCTTACTGATCCAGTCAATTCCCCCGTCCTATTTTTTTTTGGGGGGGGGCGGTGGGGGTGGGCATTCTATGGCGTTTGATAGGCACTTAACTTGTGGTATAGGAATGTCATAAACAGTGCTTATCTAGGGAATTATGGTGCCCGGGACAAACTATAAAATTGCCCCCGCCCCTCCCTGATTAAAAAACAAAACAAAACTGATATTAACCTCAAACACTTTGTGGAAATGAATTTTAGGCACTTTACCTTGGATAGTTACAGGAAGTTTTTAAAAACTTTCAAGATCCTAACGAAACATTTTTCTGCGAGTGAGCAAAGGGACCAAGCCAAACTTGAATCTTTATTCATAATAAAAATTTAATTTTGTCATGAAAATATACTAAACATGGAATAAAATTAACAGTCTACTTCGCTGCTGGAATAGGAGGTGAAAATCGCCCTAAAATTGGTCTTTCCTAGTTTTTTTCCCTTTTCCTCCCCCTTTTCTCTTTTTTCTTAAATGGAGTGGAACGGCGGGGGGGGGGGGGCGAACATCAATGTGCTCGGCCATTTGCGATGCTTCAAATTCAAGTCAGTGGCAACTCACGCGTGGTAATGAATGTACCTGATAAGGTCGCTCCCATGTCCTTTACAACATGAACATGCCGGGGGGGGGGGGGGGCATAACCTTTACCAGAAGACACGGGATCCCGTCCGAAGGTACTTGTTTTTGATGCCGTTATGGGATAGAGGGGTCTGGCTACATGCACAGAGGAACATTAGTTCTTCGCCAAACCTGCGCACTCTTTGTCAGAAAATCATGGATGAAAGGGCCACTCTATGAAATGTCGAAAGGGGTTTTCCTCACCAACCAGCCTAATTTGAAATATATAAAATAAATTACGAAGGGCGCAGGAGCGTCACCAGAGCGTGCAGTGACTTCTCTTTTTCCTTAAATCTCTCTTTGCAAATTTAGAAGATTGAAAATACAAAAGCTCCCTACAGTGCGAAGGGACTTCGATATCTTATTTAAAGGGGTAAATGGGAGGGGCAAGTTGCCCCCTTGAAAATTATAGAAATAATAGGAACTTTCAGTAAAGTGAGGAAATTATATCGTTATAGTGAATAATCATCCAGTTAGTCTTTTAAAAGTTTGAATAAGCTATAGTTATGCAGGGCCGCAAAGCATTTTTGAAAGTGAGGGGGGGGGGGGGCTGATTTGATTTCACTTGAATAATGACAATCTCGCACCTTTTTCGGGGAATTTATGAAACGTGTCTACTCAAACAAGTGTGGGGGGCAGCAGCCCCCAGCCCCCCCCCCCCGGTTCCGCGGGCCATGTTATGGAATACACTCCTGCAACACAACTCGCCACTCCTGTGCTCCACTTCATTGAAACCGAAGCCCCCAAGGGCCGCCTCCGGGTCCCCCCTCCCCCCCCCCCCCCCCCTACATCTTTCTATAACCCCTTCCTCCCACATCCATTCCGGATGTACATTGCATTGTCTTATCCTCTGATTTTCTTTTTAAAGACCCTCTCGTATGATGACACACATCAGGGATTTCAAAACTATAATTTTTCAGGGTTGGAGGAGAACCCCCTTCCACATCCACACCTAGGTGTATATGCAGTTTCCTACTATCAGTTTTCTTTCCAAATTAGTAAAATTCGTGCATCGTTTACCTCTCTTGGGTAATAATAATAAATTACATTGTAAAGCGCAATGAAGTATTCACGGAATATACGCTATATAATTGTAACATGATTTTATTATTATTATTATTGTTATTATTATTATTATTATTCTATTATTATAATTATTATTATTATTATTATTATTATTATTATTATTATTATTATTATTATTATTATTATTGTTATTATTATTATTATTATATTATTATTATTATTATTATTATTATTATTATTATTATTATTATTATTATTATTATTATTATCATTATCATCATCATCATTATTATTATTTCTAATTTCAAAAATTTCGTGGGAGGTGAGAGATGAATCTAAGACAATGACAATTACCCCCGCCGGAAAGTTACCCCCTAGCACAATTAGCTCTTGGTATCACAACGACAGCCTCCCTCCTCTCCACCCCCCCCCCCTCCCAAGGGGGCTGGGGGCACAATACCCCCACATTTTCAAGTAGATTCAGCCTATTTTTGTCTGATAAGTGACGGTTTTGTTCATAAGTACCCCCCCCCTTTCCCCTTCTTATAAATGCCCCTTATCACTTCCAGTGAGCTGTGCCCACTTCCTCTTTTAATAATGCCCCCAGTGAAAATTCAGATACATTTATACAGTTTTCTTTCTTACATTGTTTTAAAAATGTTAAAGGAATGGGGAAAATTGAAATAACAGACCAATAAAAGTTTGAGTAAAATCTGATAAGAAATGAGAATGTTATTAATTTGTTAAAGTTGTAATCAATCAAACACAACTTGGCAACCGACTCCGTGACGTATCTTGTAAGGGCCCATCCCATTTGCCCTGCAGTACTAAAAAAATATTTTCTGCTTTTATTTAAATCAGCTAAATACCAGGGTGAAATTCCCCTTTCATGTAACTATTTGCGAGCGACTAAAAAAAATTTGGCCTCTATGTTTGATTGAAAGTTTTTTTTGTTGTTGTTGAAGGTCTACATGACTGTACTTTACAATAATGCATAAGCTATTGATTTCTTTGTTTTATAAGTTAATACATTGTATCATAGTTTATCTCAGTGAATAATATACAAGGGCTTTCAAATTAGCTCTCAGACTGTTGGGCTCGACACGTGCCCAGGCCTGTCATAGAAGCCGAGGAAAAGGAGGGGGGTGGGGGGCAGAGAATGGGGATTTGTAGTTCCTTGGCTTCGCTCCCTTGCAGATTAATATAGATGCAGTGTTTTTCTACTTATGACTTTTGACAAACATGGCGCGGTATAAATGGTCACTATTATTATTTACAAATCCCGTCTACTACAAGGCCAACAAATAGAATGGGTAACACCGTCTGTTCGCCCACTCGCAAGGAAAAATAATGTGACATAAATCATTTTACAGTAAAACAATGGAAAATATTTATATTTTCTAGTGCTCTAAGTTATTGTTTCTTACTCAGTCTCTTCACCATTCCCTCTCATATTAATAAGGTAGTGTTTCTAAAGACTGTTCTGTATTAGAAACACGGTTCAAGTCAAGGCCTCGGAAGTAAGGGGCAGGGGCTATACTCAATTTTTCCCCGCCCTTAGCGAAACAAGAACCTATATTGCACTTACTAGTAGATGAAGTACTGATCATTGTGTACTATAGAAACTCAGTCTACATGCGAGGCCACGATTTTGTGGTACAGAGGCTCGATCTCTTCTATATAAAAAGGGGTAGGGGAGAAGGAGGATCGATTCTGATGATGATTTAAACATCAATTGATTGAACATAATATGTACATTACCATGGCGGCGGATCCGGGGTTCGGCAAGGGGCTCGATGGGCCCTCTGCAGAGTTCCGAAATCAAGAAAAGTGTCCTTGCTGTGACAAAAGAAAATCTTCTGAGGAACAAAATGCCCCTCCTGTCAATTGCCAATCCTGTGATAAAATTGTCCTTTAATTTATCTGATTTATACTGCTTCATTGAGAAGATGATCTCTCTTAATTTATAATAGGCATACAATTGTTTGCGTGTGTTCTTGTTCTATCCCAGCAACAGTCACACCCCCCCCCTCACTGTATAACGTATGAACATTCAGTCTTTAAAAAAATAATTGTATTAATGAATACATTGAATTTATCAACAGTCTTTTCACTAACGCCTTTGCGACTAGAATATTTATTAGGCCTGTGTGACATTGACAGCCGATCCCCCCCCCCCCCCCGGCCTTAGTATATCTATAATACGTCTATGGTATAGGCCCTATGACGAAATTTAGTGGAATCTAGCTCTGCCTCCACATGGATTACAAATCTTCTATGATTTTTCAAAGTTCAAGTATATAATGCCAAGGAGTGTAACAACCGATGAAGATTTTTTTCTTTAATTGTTAAGAAAACAAACCGTTTGATTTATCATTTACTCATCATTATTTTACACTACTTTTTTTTTTCTTCTTCTTCTTCTTCTTCTCCTTCTTCTTCTTCTTCTCCTTCTCCTTCTTCTTCTTCTATTTTTTTTTTTTTGGGGGGGGGGAATTAAGGGGTGAGGGGGAGGGGCTTCACATTTTTTCGCCGGGGAAGGGGGAGGAGGACGAGGATGTCTCGTTTCAATTATTATAGCAGATAACTCGTTGGTTATAGCATGGGAATGTATTAATGTAACTAGGATTCCCTGGTTATAGCAAGGATAGGCAAGCCATCTCCCCATTAATGTATTAGTACCTCTTATGCACTGGATATCAGCTGGTTAATCCTTGATGGGTAAACAGGCGGCCTTCCAGTGGTCATGACAACGAGTCCACAGAGGTCATGACCCTTAATTGCACAACAGATGGAGGATAAGAGCGTGATGAATAGTGTCCATGTAGTAGAAGTTTGTATACTTTGTATGCACTATATAGCTTTGACTATTATAGTAAACATGAGGTGTACATGTGGGGGAGTTCTCCTAATCTAAATCATCAACTTGTTTCTCTTTCCTCCGCTCATTACATGTGGGGGAGTTCTCCTAATCTAAATCATCAACTTGTTTCTCTTTCCTCCGCTCATTACATGGTATTTATGAATAAACTTTATACATTAATTTCATTATGACAAATTTTTATGACGATAATAAAAGTAATATTATTAATAATAATAATAATAATAATAATGATGATGATAATAGTAACAATCATAATAATGAAATAAAAATGAGTAGTAGTAGTAGTAGTAGTAGTAGTAGTAGTAATGACAATAATAAACCAACTCCGCACGGTTTATACTTTACTTTGATTTTTGTTAGTTTGCTAAAAAGAGTGTAGGCCTACTACTACTCTAAAATTTTATAGGACGGCTTAATAATCAGTCACAAACAGAAATATATTAAACACCCTGAGCCCCTGCCAAGCCCTATACTTCCCTTATTGAACAATATTATTAACGTGCATGGTTTGCTTTATTGACAACAAAAAAAAAACCAAAAAAAAAAAAAAAAAAAAAAAAATCCTGGAAATAGACTAACTCTTAGCTGACGTCACGTAACGACCAGAGCACACGTAATTGTATAGACGTCACGTAATGACTAGTCAAGGTACACGTTACCTAAATGACAAAGCACACGTAACTGACGCTTCTGAACCCTTTGGCCACCTATGGCCGGAGGGGTCAGTAACGTCTGTAAAAGTAAAGTACACGTACCCTTAAACACACGTGACGTGATGACCAAAAACAGTACGCGTACTGAATACTGGCTTCTGATTGGTCAATATAGGTACGTGTATCGAAAATCAAGTACACGTGGTGAGTAGACGTAAGTAGACCCCGATGGCTTGCCATATGCAGCTGCATGCTCACGATCGTTCTTTTCATTTCGTGGTATTTAGTAGGATAAATTGGGAATTTGTTCATTGCACCTAGTATCAAATGCGTTGATTTATATATTTTGAACAACGATTTGAAAACAAAATAGAGAAAAACGGCCCTTTTAGGGAGAGGGTCTTGAAATAACAAATAGGACTATAACAGTTATGTCATAATTGCATGGCCTAGCCTTCTCTTCTCCATTTCCCCTTCTCTTTCTTCTTCCCCCCCCCCCTTCTTCCTCTTTTTTTTTTTTTTTTTTTTTTTGCTCGCTTGAAAAATGACGGGGGGGGGGGGGGCGGCCGCCCCCCTGTAGCGCCACCCCTGATACTAATTATACGCACCATGCTAAAGGCATCCAACATGCCGAACGCGACAAAATGCTACGGTCTGAAGGCATGCTTGCCCCCTTAAAAAATATTCCGAGGCATAAAGACAAACTGCTGCTAAAATGAAATTTAAAAAAAGAAGATAATCACAACATAAAGCCAATTCATATCAATGCTGGACGAAATTTAACTTCTAAACTTTTTTTTCTGAAGAATTCTTTCCTACGTGCATATCAACTTTCTTGTTCAATATAAGTGAGTGAATATTCCCGATGACTGTTATCCATATTTGGAAATAAGCCCCTATTACGAGGAGATTCCATTGCTTTGAAAATCCTTATTTAAGGCAAAACAAGGGAAATCTTCAAGTAGGAACCATCGGCAGTTGAACGGGGGACGAAGGGCCAGGAGACAAGTACATGCACCCTCCACTCCTTCAAAAATCATGTTCACTCCAGTTTTGACAAGCAAAAATATAATTAATACATTTTGTTCGTGCCTTTTCACTTCTAAATTCACTGACTATCAGAAAAAAAAAGAATTGGTAAATTAAAAAAAAAAGTAGGAGAAGCTGCTCGATCCCCCCCCCCCTGCATCCCGGCTTCCAGGTCTATGACGCGATTCTATTTCTGAAGCCTTGCTTACCCGTCGTTCCAATAGCTGTTCCTATATTTGTGTTATCCGTTCCATCTGTTCCTACTACGGAGAATGTATAAGTTGTCTGGGGTTGCAGATTGGGTACAGTGTTAGTGATACCGGGTCCCGATGAGGAAAATGTTCCAGTATCTGTTCGATCTTGACTGATGTATGATATGATATAGCTGGTTGCTGTCGGAGCGGAGGTCCAGGTTAGTGTAGCTGTATTAGCGGTTGTGCTATCCACTCTAACACTTGTATAATCTGGTAGGTTATCTGTAACATTCCAATTACATAATTTTACCGGTTATAGACTTTATCAAATATGCAATATTAATAAAAACGAAAATACAAAAGGAATCTAAATCAAAACGAAGTTATAAATCAAATTTTACAAGCGATTATCGTAACACGTGTCTTATATAAAGAAGAAACTACAATATAGGCTAGCTCCTACCAAACTCTTCCTAAACCATGACTACAATACTGGTACACAAATAATTACAACTAAACTGTTGTAAGCTTATAGCAATATCTTCTTTCCTAATTCACTCTTTATTTTTCTGATATTATTTATACAAATTTGACTTGCTATCCCTATTCTAATCAATACTTTGCATAATGAAAAATACATTATCTTATTCGCTCTTAATCTTATCTTTACGTTGGCCTTCATGAAAAATCATGGAATATATTTTTTCTAATCGGCCGTTAAGCTTGGTATTTCATAACAAGAAGAAATTATGTTTCTACTACAGATAATTATGCAGGTGGGACACACACGCGTATATGTATTGCCCGATTGTATCTTTTAACAATACATTACATCTATAAGGATTGTATATGTTAACATAGTCCTTAATTCTCTATTCCGCACTTTGTCTTTGATACTCCGCTGTGAGCTTAATTCACCCCTTTGTAAACCAAGAACCATTTGTGAATATTCGAGAGTCCAGAAATGGCTAAAGGCCGACCGGCTGACGCCGTGAAAGTTCGATTGCGTTATTACCTACTTATAGAGCCCGTGATAAGAAATTGAGTACATGCACCAGTAATTCGGTGCAACGTTCGCACTCTTTATTATGTATGGCAAGCCATCGGGGTCTACTTACGTCTACTCACCACGCGTACTTGATTTTCGATACACGTACCTATATTGACCAATCAGAAGCCAGTATTCAGTACGCGTACTGTTTTTGGTCATCACGTCACGTGTGTTTAAGGGTACGTGTACTTTACTTTTACAGACGTTCCTGACCCCTCCGGCCATAGGTGGCCAAAGGGTTCAGAAGCGTCAGTTACTGTAACGTGTGCTTTGTCATTTAGGTAACGTGTACCTTGACTAGTCATTACGTGACGTCTATACAATTACGTGTGCTCTGGTCGTTACGTGACGTCAGCTAAAAGTTAGTCTATTTCCAGGATTTTTTTTTTTTTTTTTTTTTTTTTTTTTAGGAAAGCAACCCATGTGCGTTAATAATATTGATCAATAAGGGAAGTATAGGGCTTGGCAAGGGCTCAGGGTGTTTAATATATTTCTGTTGGTGACTGATTATTAAGTCGTCCTATAAATTTTTAGAGTAGTAGTAGTAGGCCTAGACTCTTTTTAGCAAACTAACAAAAATCAAAGTAAAGTATAAACCGTGCGGAGTTGGTTTATTATTGTCATTACTACTACTACTACTACTACTACTACTACTACTCATTTTTATTTCATTATTATGATTGTTACTATTATCATCATCATTATTATTATTATTATTATTATTATTAATATTACTTTTATTATCGTCATAAAAATTTGTCATAATGAAATTAATGTATAAAGTTTATTCATAAATACCATGTAATGAGCGGAGGAAAGAGAAACAAGTTGATGATTTAGATTAGGAGAACTCCCCCACATGTACAGCTCATGTTTACTATATATAGTCAAAGCTATACAGTGCATTCAAAGTATACAAACTTCTACTACATGACCACTGGAAGGTCGCCTGTTAACCCAAGAATTAACCAGCTGATATCCAGTGCATAAGGGATACTGATACATAAATGGGGAGATGGCTTGCCTATATCCTTGCTATAACCAGGGAATCCTAGTTACATTAATACATTCCCATGCTATAACCAAGGAGTTATCTGCTATAATAATTGAAACGAGACATCCTCGTCCTCCTCCCCCCTCCCCGGCGAAAAAAATGTGAACCCCCCTCCCCCCCCCCCCAAAAAAAAAAGAAGAAGAAGAAGAAGAAGAAGAAGAAGAAGAAGAAGAAAAAGTAGTGTAAAATAATGATGAGTAAATGATAAAACAAACGGTTTGTTTTCTTAATAATTAAAGAAAAAAAATCTTCTTCATCGGTTGTTACACTCCTTGGCATTATATACTTGAACTTTGAAAAATCATAGAAGATTTGTAATCCATGTGGAGGCAGAGCTAGATTCCACTAAATTTCGTCATAGGGCCTATACTAAGGCCGGGGGGGGGGGGGGATGTATCGGCTGTCAATGTTACATATTCTAGTCGCAAAGGCGTTAGTGAAAAGACTGTTGATAAATTCAATGTATTCATTAAAACAATTATTTTTTTTAAAGACTGAATGTTCGTACGTTATACAGGGAGGGGGCAGGGGGGGGGGTGTGACTGTTGCTGGGATGGAACAAGAACACACGCAAACAATTGTATGCCTATTATAAATTAAGAGAGATCATTTTGTCCATGAAGCAGTCTAAATCAGATAAATTAAAGGACAATTTTATCACAGGATTGGCAATTGACAGGAGGGGCATTTGTTCCTCAGAAAATTTTCTTTTGTCACAGCAAGGACACTTTTCTTGATTTCGGAACTCGGCACAGGGCCCATCGAGCCCCTTGCCGAACCCCGGCTCCGCCGCCATGGTAATGTACATATTATGTTCAATCAGTTGATGTTTAAATTATCATCAGCATCGATTCTCCTTCTCCCCTATATAGAAGAGATCAAGCCTCTGTCCCACAAAATCGTGGCCTCGCATGTCATGGCATGTAGACTGAGTTTCTATAGTACGCAATGATAAGTACTTCATCTATTGAAAACATTTAATTTTTTTTTCAATGTTGCCATACTGCAAAATTATGGTCTTGTGTGTGTTTTGGAGGGGGCAAAACTATTTTGTAGCCCACTAAAACTTCTGCCCCCTCCCTTTTACGCCACCGGGTTTCTATAAAAAAAGGCACTGTTTCCAGTGCTGTTTCATTACCAGTGTTTTATGTAACGGAGCGTGGGAACCATGACTTGTGAGAAAATTTTGGTTTTGGTATGGTGAAATTTTGCCTCTTTATTTTAGAGCACTAAATTTTTTTTTATCGCGATACAGAAAAATTTATTGTCATGGGGGGGGGGGGGACCAATAAAAGAGGAAAGTGCCCCCCCCCCCAGCCCCACGCGGCCGCCCGGAGACATACAGGAAAATAAGAGGGAGCTTATAGCTACCTAGTAAGATTATTGATATTTTGGGCTGTTGAACTCCATAAAACTTTGTACTTTTTACCACTATGGAAAGCTTATTCATTGTTTACTGCAAATTATTAAGTGCAATATAGGTTCTTGTTTCGCTAAGGGCGGGGGAAAATTGAGTATAGCCCCTGCCCCTTACTTCCGAGGCCTTGACTTGAACCGTCTTTCTACAGAACAGTCTTTAGAAACACTACCTCATTAATATGCAAGGGAATGGTGAAAAGACCGAGTAAGAAACGAAAAAATTAGAGCACTAGAAAATGTAAATATTTTTCATTGTTTTACTGTAAAATGATTTATGTCATATTATTTTTCCTTGCGAGTGGGCGGAAAGACGGTGTTACCCATTCTATTTGTGGGCCTTGTAGTAGACGGGATTTGTAAATAATAATAATTGTGACCATTTGTACCGCACCATGTTTGTCAAAAGTCATAAGTAGAAAAACACTGCATCTATATTAATCTGCAAGGGAGCGAAGCCAAGGAACTATAAATTCCCATTCTCTGCCCCCCCCCCCCTTCCTCGGCTTCTATGACAGGCCCTGGCACGCGTCGAGCCCACCAGTCTGAGAGCTAATTTGAAAGTCCTTGTATATTATTCACTGAGATAAACTATGATACAATGTATTAACTTAAAACAAACAAATCAATAGCTTTTGCATTATTGTAAAGAACAGTCATGTAGATCTTCAACAAAAAAAACAAAAAACTTTCAATCAAACATAGAGGCCAAATTTTTTTTAGTCGCTCGCAAATAGTTACATGAAAGGGGAATTTCAACTTGGTATTTAGCTGATTTAAATAAAAGCAGAAAATATATTTTTTTAGTACTGCAGGGCAAATGGGATGGGCCCTTACAAGATACGTCACGGAGTCGGTTGCCAAGTTGTGTTTGATTGATTACAACTTTAAAAAATTAATAACATTCTCATTTATTATCAGATTTTACTCAAACTTTTATTCGTCTGTTATTTCAATTTTCCCCATTCCTTTAACATTTTTAAAACAATGTAAGAAAGAAAACTGTATAAATGTATCTGAATTTTCACTTTTCAGTTTGAAATTCAGTGTTCTGTGACGGCACTGGGATTTTAAAATTGCACAGAGGCAGGATGGGGGCATTATTAAAAGAGGAAGTGGGCACAGCTCACTGGAAGTGATAAGGGGCATTTATAAGAAGGGGAGAGGGGGAGGGTACTTATGAACAAAACCGTCACTTATCAGACAAAAATAGGCTGAATCTACTTGAAAATGAGGGGGTATTGTGCCCCCAGCCCCCTTGGGAGGGGGGGGGTGGAGAGGAGGGAGGCTGTCGTTGTGATACCGAGGGCTAATTGTGCTAGGGGGTAACTTTCCGGCGGGGGTAGTTGTCCTTGTCTTAGATTCATCTCTCACCTCCCACGAAATTTTTGAGATTAGAAATAATAATGATAATAATAATAATAATAATAATAATAATAATAATAATAATAATAATAATAATAATAATAATAATAATAATAATAATAATAATATTAATAATAATAATAATAATAATAATAATAATAATAATAATAATAATAATAATAATAATAATAATAATAATATTAATAATAATAATAATAATATTAATAATAATAATAATAATAATAATAATAATAATACAAATAATAATAATAATAATAATAATAATAATAATAATAATAATAATAATAATAATAATAAAATAATAATAAAATAATAATAAAATAATAATAATAACAATAATAATAATAAAATTATGTTACAATTATATAGCGTATTCCGTGAATACTTCATTGCACTTTACAATGTCATTTATTATTATTACCCAAGAGAGGTAAACGATGCACGAATTTTACTAGTTTGGAAAGAAAACTGATAGTAGGAAACTGCATATACACCTAGGTGTGGATGTGGAAGGGGGTTCTCCTCCAAACCTGAAAAATTATAGTTTTGAAATCCCTGATGTGTGTCATCATACGAGAGGGCCTTTAAAAAGAAAATCAGAGGATAAGACAATGCAATATACATCCGGAATGGATGTGGGAGGAAGGGGTTATAGAACGGTGTAGAGCGGGGGGGGGGGGGGGGGGGGGACCCGGAGGCGGCCCTTGGGGGCTTCCGTTGCAATGAAGTGGAGCACAGGAGTGGCGAGTTGTGTTGGAGGAGTGTATTCCATAACATGGCCCGCGGAACCGGGGGGGGGGGAGGCTGGGGGCTGCAGCCCCCACAGTTGTTTGAGTAGACACGTTTCATAAATTCCCCGAAAAAAGGTACGAGATTGTCATTATTCAAGTGAAATGAAATCAGCCCCCCCCCCACTTTCAAAAATGCTTCGCGGCCCCTACATAACTATAGCTTATTCAAACTTTTAAAAGACTAACTGGATGATTATTCACTATAACGATATAATTTCCTCACTTTACTGAAAGTTCTTATTATTTCTAGAATTTTCAAGGGGGCAACTTGCCCCTCCCCTTTGCCCCTTAAAATAAGATATCGAAGTCCCTTCGCACTGTAGGGAGCTTTTGTATTTTCAATCTTCTAAATTTGCAAAGAGAGATTTAAGGAAAATGAGAAGTCACTGCCCGCTCTGGTGACGCTCCTGCGCCCTTCGTAATTTATTTTATATATTTCAAATTAGGCTGGTTGGTGAGGAAAACTCCTTTCGACATTTCATAGTGGCCCTTTCATCCATGATTTTCTGACAAAGAGTGCGCAGGTTTGGCCAAGAATTAACATTCCGCTGTGCGTGTAGCCAGACCCCTCTATCCCATAACGGCATCAAAAACAAGTACCTTCGGACGGGCTCCCGTGTCTTCTGGTTATGCCGCCCCCCCCCCGGCATGTTCATGTTGTAAAGGACATGGGAGCGACCTTATCAGGCACATTCATTACCACGAGTGAGTTGCCACTGACTTGAATTTGAAGCATCGCAAATGGCCGAGCACATTGATGTTCGCCCCCCCCCCCCCCCGCCGTTCCACTCTATTTAAGAAAAAAGAGAAAAGGGGGAGGAAAAGGGAAAAAACTAGGAAAGACCAATTTTGGGGCGATTTTCACCTCCTATTCCAGCAGCGAGGTAGACTGTTAATTTTATTCCATGTTTAGTATATTTTCATGACAAAATTAAATTTGTATTATGAATAAAAGATTCAAGTTTGGCTTGGTCCCTTTGCTCACTCGAAGAAAAAGGTTTCGTTATGATCTTGAAAGTTTTTAAAAACTTCCTGTAACTATCCAAGGTAAAGTGCCTCAAATTCATTTCCACATAGTGTTTGAGGTTAATATCAGTTTTGTTTTGTTTTTTAATCAGGAAGGGGCGGGGGCAGTTTTATAGTTTGTCCCGGGCACCATAATTCCCTAGATAAGCACTGTTTATGACATTCCTATACCACAAGTTAAGTGCCTATCAAACGCCATAGAATGCCCACCCCACCGCCCCCCCCAAAAAAAAAAAATAAATAATAAAAAATGGACGGGGGAATTGACTGGATCAGTAAGAAAAGTGCAGTTTAGAGGAAGTCAGGTTGTACATACCGGTAATGCTAGAATCCGTGTATAATGAATATTTACTGGATGCCTATATGGAGTGTGCTGCGCGAGTAAAAGGCCCCTCCCCCCCCCCCCCCATTTTCGGACTATTACGATATGCTGCTCCACTATTACGTTTCTGGTTAATCTAGCTACTTTTTTGTGCAATTCATATTCATGGGCGTTGGGCAGACATTTCCCCGTAACTTGGTCTCACTCCGTCATTTTCTTTCCACCTACGACTTGAAATGTCTTGCTGAGTATATGTATCTATCAACTGAATTCACCGGTTCAGCTCACTCGGAGGTGGGCGGGGTAGGATGGAGCACGGGGCGACTCATAGGGCACAACCCAAGACTTGATGCCAGCCAGTGGCTCTTTTTGATATGTGGGGTCATAGTATCAAGGCCAGGGGCGGCTGAGCGTCTTTCAAAGTGGGGGTGGGGGGGGCAGCAAAAAAGGGCACTTATTTGGGGAAAGGAGGCACCTACAAGGGGTGAACATAAAGCGAAAAATGGACCATTTTGTGACACTGGTATAACCCTACAATCTAATTAGTATAGTTATTATCAAGCATCACCTTCTTCCTTTTTATTGTGGGTCACTACTTCAGCTTTCCTGATACGCAGTTGTGTGTAATGGTCTAACGATTCATGTGCGAGGAAGCGAAGCGAGCGAGCAAAAAATTTTTGACTTTTTTCTATTGCTGGAGTCCTTGAGTTATACATTATTTACAGCGATATACATGTACAATAAAAATGACAGCAGCAAATCTAATTGGGGGAATGTCGAATGATCTTTTAATTTGTACATTAACCCTGTCGTTTTCTTTAGGATTACACCGATATACATACTTTATGCGATCTGCTTGATTTCATTATATACTGTAAGAGCTAGCGAGCGTAGCGAGCGAGTTATGGGGACATTTTCAGAAAATACTGCACTTACTTGGTGTAAATTATTGGCACATTCGAGCGAGCGGAATGAGAAATCATTTGCTGGGGGGGGGGGGGGGGGGGAGAATTGTGCCCCTTTTGCCTCCAGCTCCGCTGCCTTGCATTGTAGTTGTATATAGTAATATGGGTACCTGTAAAGCCGCACCGATTCTTTGTAGCTAGATATCGCTTTTTGTCCAAAAAAAAAAAAAAAAAAAAAAGAGAGTTGGAAATATAGGTAAAAGGGGGCACTTATAAGAAAAGGAAAGGGCTCTTATCAGAGATGGAAAGGAGCACTTATAATAGGTGAAAAGGGGCGCTTATGAGAAGAGGAAAAGGGCACATATTAGAAGGTAAAAGGGGCAGCTATCAGAAGTAAACATGCACTTATCCAAGGAGAAAAGGGCATATATTAGAGAGAATACGGGGCAATATTTAGATTCGAAAAGGGGCACTTATCAGAAGGAGAAAAGGATAGTTATCAGACAGATAAGGTGGCAGTTATCAGATTTGAAAAGGGGCACTTTTCAGAAGGCAAAAAAGGGGTGCTTATCAGAAGGGGAAAGGCACTTATTAGAAAGGAAAAGGGGCACATCTAGTAGTAAAAAGGGGCACTTATCGGAGGGAAAGGGGGCATTTTTCAGAAATAAAAAGGGCACTTTTGGGGTACTTGAAAAACTGGGGCCACTGTGTCCCCTGCCCCCCCCCCCCCGCGGGCGCGCCGCCCTGATCAAGGCTTTTCTTGATATAAATTTATTACTGCTCTTGCTAATACAGCTAATACTTGCTTTTTTTCTCTCTTCTTTTTTTGTGCAGGGGCAATACACGAGGGAGGATGGTGACCGTGTGAGAAAATTTTGGTTTTATATGATGAAAGTTTGCATTTTAGAGCACTTATAAGCTTATTAAGCCTATACATCGTTGTAATGGAAAATTATTATTACATGTAATCTTCCTTTTCTGTTTTTCTTGAGAGTTTTTTTACCCCCAAACTCGAGGGCATGAGGGCTATCATGCAAGTACAAAATGTAATTTTCTTTGCCTCATTTTCTTCTTTTTTAGTGATTGCCTTTCCGATCTTCTATTATGAAAACAAAGGAAACGGTTACCTTTCCCTCATTTTCAGTTTATGCAAAAGTGAAGATAATAGACCACAAACCGCACTATACATGTCTTGAAAAAAAAGCTTGAAATGAAATAGGGCACCCCTAATATCAAGTTGGCTAGGCCTGAAAACGATGTTGATATACGTGGAAAGACATAACAATTATTAGTTCACGGGCCACAGAGCGTTTGAAAAGTGGGGGCAGGAGGTTGAGCATGAGTAAGAGCATAATATGTTATTATTAATATAAGCAAATAAGCAAAGGGGAGTGTGTGTGTGTGTGTGTGCGTGTATGTGTGTGGAGGGGAAGCCTGCACTCCCTAGCCAGATCACCCCCTCCCCCCCCCCCCCCGGTTCAGCGACCCCTGAACTTGATCATGATAGAGCCATCCATTTTCATAACAAAGAGGGGAATCCTGATAATCGGGATTTGATTTCCCAAACTCTCATAGTCATATCCCATATCCCCTATGTAGAGAATAGAAGCGGTCTCATTAAAAAAAAAAAAAAAAAACGCCTGGAATTAGACCATTTAAAAGAAGACGTGACGTATTGAATAAAGCACACGTAATTGAACAGACGTGACGTGACGTAAGGTCACGACAGAGTACACGAAATTGGGTACACGTCACGTAACGAGTAGACGTGACGTACCGTTTGGTTTTACGTGAGGTCTACTAGTAGACGTAGGTAGACCCCGATGGCTTGCCATAATTATGCATTCACTCTCCTAATACAAGGCGCGCTTGAGACCACACCTGTCGATGACGCAGCTCTACGTCAGCGAAATTACGTATTGTGTGCAACAGGTCTCATACCCTTAACACACGAGGGAACACTGCAATTGCAATTGCGTCATTACCTACGTTTATCAAGCCTAAGAAGGAAATTAGTGCGTGTCCCCGTAATTCAACGCAACGTTTGCATTGTTCATTTTGCATTCAATGAAACCCGGTACACACGACGCGTTATTTGCTGACGTTAGTACCGGTCAGAGCGCGTTGATAGAGAGAGTTGTGACACGCGCATGATAAGCATGCGCGTACGCGGTCTTTGTTTAAAACATGGCGGATCATGGAGCTTCCAATAGTTCCCTTTCACGTACATTCTCTATGAGAGGGAACTTTTTGAAGCTCCATGAAATGACTGACCAATCAGAAGCGACCTCCAGTGTCAGGACTCTCTGTATGGATAGCTCTGGTACCGGTCAGTGACTGAGTCGGGCTTTAGTGTACGAACCAGGGGTATCGATCCGTGTTCATGATTGGGGGGATGACCGAGCGGGGTGAGGGTGTGGGAGGGGGTCTCCCCCTCCCATATCAGGGACTTTTTCAAAAATCTGCCATAGAACTTGCATTTTAGAGCATCCCAAAATTTTTTTCTGTGTGATTAAAAAAAAATATTAATGTTGTCTAAAGTCACGGCAAATACAACAAAATATTAATAATCATAACATAAGATATTTAAATATGTGTGTTATAAATTATTTGTAATGATTCAGGAAAAAGAAGGCAGATAGACAGTTTGTTGTTCAATGCTCGAAGAATAAGTTTTATTATACAAGGAACAAAAGTGATAATTCCAGAGTTGAGGTTTAAAACGTATCTTCGGCTTATAGCCTATAGGTGACCATAACTAACCCATATTGACCACGATCGCATGCGCACGATATATGTTTCTATCCCAACATTTTATTATCAAAAATATTGATCAATATCGATGGAACATTTGATAACTTAGGAGAGAGAGAGCAGCGGTTTTGAAAACTTTAACCAAACATTTAAAACGATGTGATCTATTAAACACGCCATACACGATCCTTTACCCAAAGGTAATAAGTTCAGAGTTGAAGTTTCAAAACCTCATGGCGATCAAAATAAATGGAAGATCAGACAAATGAGCAGCGATTTCTAACAAAATGATTAATGTGACTTTATCAGCACTAGATGTCATATGACCCCCAACATCGTACACACCACTATCATAATCTTATACCCGCCATAAACTCATAACCACTTTATTTTGAAGAAAAAAAAATCAAATAATATTAGACGAATGAACTGCAAGTATTAAACCTTTCTCCTAAAATGTCACATACAGGATTACGGACGGACATACACGTACACGCAGGATAAAATATGGCATGGTCTCTAACTGAACGTTATTGCAACACATACATGTATATTCAAAACGCTCCATGTATATAGTGCGAAAATCTCTGGTTGGAACTATGACGCGCCGAGCTAACAATTCTGGGGTTGTACTCCCCCCCCCCCCCCCCCGGAGGAGCACATATCTTATTTCCTTACTTCTAATCATTGAATAATGTGATGGTATTTCAAGATCAAACATAATGAGTTTGGATAATTATTAGTTTTAAGTTAATGTATCATAATTCCTATTTATTTTATCCAAAAATATTGGGGGGGGGGGGGGGGTGGGTGATAATACAGGCCATCCCCCGCTTCAATTTTTTTTTTTGGGGGGGGGATACATATATAACTCCCATCCCCCCGGGATCGAAACCAATGATACGAACCATGTCACTCCAAAACTGCCAGACAGAGTCCGTGCCATTTGCTTGATTAGCGTAGTTAATAGGGAATCAAAATGACGCCTGGTATGCAACGGGCAATTATATGCGAGGCCATTAACATTTTCAAGTGCCTTGCCTTTGCATGACACTTTACTGCCTGCTGCAGTCCTACGTCAGCAAGTTACGCCTAATGTGCAACGGGCCTTACTGGTTCTTGCTGAGTCAGAGCCAACAGTTGTCGATACTCCAGCCGTAGATATAGCCTCGACGACAGCGATGTACGGGGTGTCAGGGGTCAAGTTCTCAAAAATCGTGGAGGAACTACCGGCTGGAACAGTCTGTGAATATTCCTCAGTGCCACTCTCACTGAACAGATGGACTACGTAGGACTGAACATTAGGGTCCTGGAACGTCGGAACTTCCAACTCCCGAACGGTGACTGCGCCAATGTTAACATTACCAGCAGGACTGCCTACATGCATACAATTTGGATTGATATGGGGAATAAATATGTATTAAATTGGATTGTATCAAGTACTTTTCTTTGTTTTCATTTTGATTAGCGCCTATGTTAACATTACCCGCTGGACTGCCTACATGCATACAATTTGGATTGATATAGGGAATAAATATGCATTAAATTGGATTGTATCAAGTATCTTTCTTTTTTTTCATTTTAATTAGCGCCTTTGTTAACATTACCAGCTGGACTGCCTACATGCATACAATTTGGATAAATATGGTGAATGAATTTGTATTAAAATGGATTGTATCAAGTACTTTTCTTTGTTTTCATTTTAATCAGCGCCTATGTTAACATTACCAGCTGGAATGCCTACATGAATACAATTTGGAAAAATATGGAGAATAAATTTGTACTAAATTGTATTGTATCAAGTACTTTTCTTTGTTTTTCATTTTAATTTTAATTAGCCGCCTATGTTAACATTACCTGCTGGACTTCCTATATGCATACAATTTGGATAAATATGGTGAATGAATTTGTATTAAACTGGATTGTATCAAGTACTTTTCTTTGTTTTCATTTTAATTAGCAGTTTATTGCTACTTTTCTACAACGTTCTCTGAATATTTATATTCTCACTCATTTGGGGGGATATCACTGCAGCCTGTAAATGCATTCTTGCCTAATTTTGGTGGGAAGTATATAGCTAAGCTTAAATGGGAAAAGGTTTACTTGCTTACCTAACGGCACAACAGTAAATGCACTGAAATTATTCGTGATAGGATCAATATTGGTAAAAACTCCAAAGTCATATGCTATCCCTGGCTGAAGACCACGTATAGCATTGCTCGAAGCTCCTATAGGTAGGACGTTCTCTTGGGCAACCCCAGTAGCAGTATTATTATACGAAACCACGTAGTCCACAAAGAAGTTGTTAGGTGCAGAAGGAGGGTCCCATCTGAATAAAATGTCTGTATCACTGAGCTGGTACAGGAAGATGTTTTCTGGTGGCTTAGGTCCTGCGAAAAAAAAGATGTTCAAATAATGAACATGTGGAGGTGTTGTGGTCAAGTGGATAAGTCCCCGGACTGTGAACCACAAGGTACGGGGTTCGAATCCCTGGCCCAGCACTAGTGTCTTTTGGCAAGACATTAATCTACATTTGCCACACTCGACCCAGGTGAGGTAAATGGTACCTGGCAGGAATTAATTCCTTGAAATGCTAGAGCGCCGTAAGTGCAGCCATGCTAAAGCCAGGGAAATAACTGTGAAGCGCCAGGAGTATCAAGTCTGACAGACATGTACGCTATACAAGAACCCACTATTATTGTTATTATTATTATGAATCAATATTTTTGCCGTTCAGTGCACAGGTGTCGTAGCCTAGTGGATAGGTCCCCACTGACCAGACTGAGGATCACATGGTTCGCGGTTCGAGTCCCAGCCGCGGCATGCATGTGAAGTTTTCAAGTATTATGCTCTATATAAATGTAAAATATCAACATCATAAGTGTAATTAAACATCAGTATAAATTACGATTTTTTAAATGTGGCACATGTATATAGTAACTATATTTATATCATAAAAGTTTTAGTAAAATTGTTGTGAAGAGGGGCATTCGTTTTTCCAAAGGTTCACAATTCCGAAAATGAAAAAAGAATTCATAATTCCGAACATTTGTTGCATTGCTCACAAAGTTCATTATTCCGAAAGTCCGTTACTCCGAAGGTTCATGATTCCAAAAATTGATAAGGGTTCATTATTCCAACGGTAAACGGTTCGTATTCCGAGAAATTATACAGGGTTCTATTTCATTTTTTAAATTAAGGACCTTCGGAAATTTGAACTCTATTTTATTTTCGGAATTACTTACCTTCGGAATTACAAGCCTTCGGAGTAACGAACCTTTGGAGTTATGAACCTTCGGAGTAACGCACCTTTGAAATTATGAACCTTCGGAAGAATGACTTGCAACCATTGTGAGTTCAGTAGGAGTACCAATGACCATACACTTGTTATTCTCTAAAATCACTTTTATTATCCCTTCTGTGGTCACGCATAAAAAAAATGCCTA
This sequence comes from Heliocidaris tuberculata, assembly GCA_025618425.1. NCBI lineage: Eukaryota > Metazoa > Echinodermata > Echinoidea > Camarodonta > Echinometridae > Heliocidaris > Heliocidaris tuberculata. The sequence continues at coordinate 41,038,790 of CM046836.1, forward strand.
TCATGAATATATAATGCGAGTTGAGATGGAAGGTGAAAATTAAAGACTAAATACCTACATACTGACATAAATATTCTCACACTTTTGCAGATAAACAATACATTTTTCCTACACACATACATACACACGCACGTGCACACCCAAATAAGTACATGGTATTAAATATCCACTGTTAAAATCTTGCTTACGAGTGAATTGAAGCTCTCGTGCAAAATCACCCCGAACTGCAGCCGTAATGATATCAATATCGATGGTGTACTGTGTTCCTGGTATTAGTCCATCTAGTATCGGATGTCTGCTGTATTGTAGCGCCTGTTGGTGCGGGTGGTAAAGCTTTAAATCGACAGAAATTGAAATGATAATAATTATGTTATCAGTGTTTAATAATAATAACGATAATGATAATTAATAAAAATAAGAAGAAAAAGCAGCAGCAGAAGAAGAAGAAGAAGAAGATTATGGTTTTATTTACCCACGGTATCCTCATCAGTATTAATAATGATCTTCTGCATGAGGGAAGGATAATATCATTATACCCAAGCATTGCCAGATACCCATTAAAACCTGGGTCGAGAAGGACAAATGTGGTTAAATACAGTGTCCATGGATATACGCACTGAGCAGGATCGAACCCAGGACCTCTCGTACGAGAGTCCAGAGCCATCACCAATACACCACGGTGCTCCCACTCGATATTAAAAATGATAGTTATAGTGTTACCTTCTTAGAGAGATGGTTGAGTTGGGTATCTACCTCCCACGGTAAGAACTTTTTGGAAATCTGGTTATAAATAGAAGGATTTTGGTGTATTATAATGTTAAAATTCACCACACCACGTGAAAAATTATATGATTGCAGATGAATGTGTCTATACCCTTGAGCACCGGGGGGGGGGGGGGGGGGAGATTTCCCCTGGTATTTCATATTTGTGTAAAAAAGTTGGGTGTTTAAACTCGGTGTTTGATGGTGCATTGTACTGTTGAATTATTCCACCAAATTTGGGCGACAAAATTCTGTCATTGTTGTTCTTTTTTTTTTTTTTTAAAGGGCAATCCAACCTTGGTAAAAAGCTGATTTGTGTGAAAGCAGAAATATAAGAAAAACAGGATGTGAAAGTTTGAAAGAAATCGGACAAGGACTAAGAAAGTAATGGATGATTGAAAAATGAGATCACTACATCTATGCGAATCTCAAATTGGCAATTTGGTGAGTCAATTGTGACATTTTTGTGGACAACTCTCCCATTTGTCGTACACAAAAATATCATTAATTTGCTGTTTTCTTCGAGGCGCTTTTACCCTCGGGGCTGTACTCAAAATATATTAGAGATAGCATATTTTTATAGGTCTTCATGAACGAAAAGATCCTACTGAGTAATGCATTTTGAAAAAAAGTGACATTTTACTCATTTTGTGTGTTAGAGCGAATGGGGGAGTTGTCCACAGCTACATCACAGTGACATTACCTATTCGGCCAATTTGAAATTCCCATAAGCATAGTGATTACAACTTTCAAAAATTCATAACTTTCTTATTGCTTGTCCGATTTCGTTCAAACTTTCACCAATCTGCTTCTCTGATTTTTCCTCTTTCTTTCAAAGCAACTTGCTATTAAGGTTGGATTTCCCTTTAAGGTAACGTTCTGTGAAGTTCTATGATATATTCTATAATAAATACCAACTGGAAAGGGTATAAGAGGTTGCTCTCCCACAGTAAGATCTTCTGGAAATTTGGGGGTTATAACCAAGGGTTATGCTACATCTTTTATATCAAAACGCAGATAAACCCAAAGCTACGTCAACGGTAATTGTAACAGATTTTACCAAAGCTTTTGATAGGGTCGATCATACGATAGCTCTTAGAAAGCTCATCGACCTTGGCGTCCGCCCATCTATCAACCCATGGGTTGCTGATTTCTTATGTGCTCGTCAGCAGTGTGTGCGCTACCACTCAACATGCTCTGATTGGTTGTCGCTACATGCCGGTGTACCCCAAGGAACTCGATATTTCTAGCGATGGTCAATGATGTGAATCCATCTTATGAGAACTCATCTGCTTTCAAATATGTAGATGACCTATCTATCGTGGAATGTAGAAGAAACTATCTGAATTACACAAATAAATGGACTACCTTCTAACCTGGTGTGAGCATAACAAAATGAAATTGAACCCCCAAAAATGTGTCCAAATGAATGTTTGTTTCTTACGATCTCCTCCAATCCATCCGACAGCTCGCATTGGAAACTATGAGCTTGCAACTGTTAATGCCACCAAAATTCTCGGAGTCATTATCCAGAATGATCTGAAATGGGACGAAAATATCAATGGACTTATAAAACGAGCAAACAGTAAAATCCACATGCTGAGGTTACTTAAACGTCACGGTCTACCACAGGATGACCTGTTGACCATATACACATGCTTTATAAGGCCTTGTATGGAATATGTAGCTCCTGTGTCTCACATGGAGGTCTCACAAAAAGCCAAATCACCAGGTTAGAAAGAATCCAAAAGAGAGTTTTGAGAGTCATTACTGGTAGAAGATACACAACGTATGTTCAGGGTCTAGATGAGTTGAACATTGAATCCCTAGCTGACCGAAGAAAAAGTCTGAGCTTGTCATTATTCCAAAAGAGTCTACTCTACACCACCCAATTTAAGCAGTTCTTTCCACCTGAAAACCAGTCTAGAGTTCTAAGACGCAAACCCCAAATCCCAAAATTGCGCTGTAAAACTAAACGTATGCAAATCAGCGCAATTCCGTACTTAATCCGTACACTTAACCAAAGTAAGTAATGTGATTATACTCATTACTGTTTGATTAAATAATTGTAACTACATGCATACTCTGCCCCTCTCTTCCTCTTATTTCTCTCATTCCTTACATCTTTTATTTTCTTCATTGAGCTCATAATCTCCTTATCTCTCTATTTCTCTTTCTCTCTCTCTCTAGTTCTCTTGGTATAATTCGTTCTAACTATTCCATGCGCTCACTTTTTCATTTAATTCACCAAGCTCCCGACTTCTTTCTCTCTTTTTCTCCTTCCCCTTTCTTTCCCTCTTTCTGTATTTTTCTTTTTAATTTTACTTTTTTTTCTTTTCCATAAATTATATCCACACCTCTTCTCTGTCCCTTCTATCTTTTTTCTTCATTTCATTAATGAACTTACTGCATGTATGACAGTCCCAACTCAGGAATTTCCAGTTTCATTGTTGTTCGTTATTAGTTTTCATAATTATGGCAATCAGTTATTTTTATTACAACTATAATTACATGCAATGCATTTTCCATAGTAGCCAATAGTGTTATCACTATACTGATGCAAGTGGATATAAAGTGATAATAATTTGCTATTCTTTTTAATTTTCTTTACCTATTGTCAGTATTGAAAAGAGATAATTATACGTACGTTATATATTGTCTTAGGTAAGTTAGGTTTTCATTCCATCACACCCCCTGGTATGAAATTTAGTCGTTAACACACAATAGCTAGATCTTTCCAACCAATATCTATTTTCCCTTTAACTTACGTAATTTTGATCACATGGCATGTTTGTGCATTTTATATCACTCATTTGTAGATTATCTTTAAATCTCTCTTACCTAATTTGTACTTATACCTACACGCATTCAAGTAAAATGTAATAGCTCAATAAGTCTCATGTAAGGGCCATATTACCCCCCCCCCACACACACACACACACACACAAACAGTGTAGGCACTCTGTCTGTACCTTGCTTCATTCACGTCGTGTTTACTTGTAAGACTATTTTCTATGTTGAGAATAATGTTTAATTATGTTTGTTATTTAATGATCTTTTTTTTTTGTTTCTACATACAATATTTTAGACCTATATGCACTGTTTATTTTTAATTTCCAGTCATGTAAATTGTTCCTTCGAGTACATTTTCTGTGATGTTTGTTTATTCAATGTAAATTGTGCACAATTCAACGATTGTTGCGATGCATGATCTTTAAAAAAAAAAAAAATACCATTATGAATGAATGAATGAATGAATTTCACGTGACCCCCTTGTGTGCCCCTCCCCTATCTAAGCCAGTTGGTATGGAAATGTTTCAAAAATTTCAACCTAAACATCACTATTCTGACGTCACTTTGGAAATTTTGTTTTCGCCTGATGATTCTTTTTTGTTGTTGTTCAAGCAAAATTCTGCTCGCCACTTTGGGGGGAGGAGGGGATGGGGGGTGTTCGAACCCTCTGGATCCCCCCCCCCCCCCGTTTACAGGCCTGCCATGGACCTACTACAAATGAATTTGAATAATTCTTTAAATGACGCTTTGAAAAAAAAAATCGATTGCAACATGGTATCATGTAAAAAATTCGAAAAATGAATGGTGAAAGACGATATTGATTACTTATAGATTTGCCAGGTTAGGAAGTTACGTGAAAAAATGGAAATAAAATGTGTTAAAATAGTCGGAAAGACAGATATTCTATCTCGTTATTTTCCCTTTCCATCATCTCTCCCCTCGCTTAAAAAAAAAAATTATCTCTTTTTTTTTTTAAGCGGACCTCTGCTCGCCAACGAGGGGAGTTCGTTCGAACTCAATGACCCTCCCCCCCCCCCTAGTTACAGGCCTGAATATTTTTTTGTCATGTTCGCACATTTCAAAAGGTGAAGGCTGATTGAAATTGCCTGTGGTTCAGTTTTATGGAAGTCTTTTCAATGGTGTTTATGATAAATAGACTCAATCTAGCCTATTCCTGATATTCATATTCATTATATTTTCCTGTAGATCTACATACAAAACTCACCATCAGCAGGCGGAGCGACAGCCTGAACTATGTTGTTTGGATCGATATTACTCCCAAATAAAGGAGCAACAAGCACTGGAACGTCCTGTTGATTTGCCAGATTGTTATCCTGATAGGTTATCGTTGTTACTGTAGGGTCGTTTATTACCTCTTGCCTATCCACTCCACTTGCTGTATATTGTACCACATACCCAGTCATTCCAGTGACGTCTGCCGGGGATGTCCACGATATCGTGATGTAGTTCAGTAAGTGAACTTGAAAATAGACTCCAGTCGGTGCTAGGTGGGACAAGTTTAAGGGGGTATAAATCAATTGCGCAATATATAATACTAAGCGTTAACAAAAACGAAACCCAACTTTGAGAAATTCATGTAAATAGATTTATGTTGACCGGTAATGAAATTTATAATTTCTGAAAGATTATGATTTTCAATTTTACCTTGATTAGGCTTGTAAGGTCATACATAACTGAACACGATTGTCTTTAAAAGTTTATGGAGATTTCAGTTGGTCCACTTCGATGTAAACCACAACGTATTCTTGTATTATATGACTGTTAAAATTGTGACAATTTAAGTAGTTTTAGCAGGGACATGTATTGTTAAAAATGATGTCACGTATTACAGTACCTCATCACCGATATCTAAAGATTAATTCAGTAACTCAATATTTTATACGCACCCGTCTGAGAAACGACGCACCTAGATTGAAGGCAGACAATTAAGAATGACCCAAGTGACATCCACTTTAAATCCATAATTGTCTCTGACGGTTCATGTGCAGATCAAATCTCGAGTACACAAGTATTTCAAACCTTACGAATATACGACAACCTACAAGTGTCAAATATCACTTCATCACCAAAGACTAATCATTTGTGTGGCCTAAAACCTGAGCAAATACATGCATAAAGAGAATGGCGGCTCTGTTCTTGTTAAAGCACCGTGCATTTACATCTTACTCGAAATACTGGAAAAGTGTTTGGGTTGCAGTGTGTGAATAGAGTTTGTTGTTTTACACTCCTTTTTTATTTCTAGCCTTCAGTCTTTTCTACTGCAAATATGACATTTTGGAAAACACTAGGAAGAGTGTCATCAAAACAATACATTCATTCTCAAGGCCTATGAAATGAAAATAAAGAGGCGTTGTATGGTGTGAAGTCCGTCTTGGCGCGATGTTATGCTAAGAGGTATATGTATGGCTGACAAAGGTCACGTGAATATTGCTCAATAACCATAATGACACATTTTGACTGAGAATGGTGTGATACCTTTGATAGGGACTTTTAGAGAGGTAAAGGAATATTTAGTTTGAGGAACTCATTTTATATGAACGAATCTGAGATAGTCGGGTCATAAGAAAAGGAATGCAGATTCACTACCGAGGGATTTATCATGATATCAATTTAAATCTGATTATTCTGTCGAAGAACTAAACAAAAAATATTTCAGGTTGAAATTCCTGTCCATCTTGGGTATGTTGCGGTTGAGATTACGGTCCTAAATAGTAATGTTAATAATAATAATAATGGTGGCTGCTTGGATAGCGCTCATGTCCGTCACGTTGTGACGCTCCTGGCGCTCCTGCATTATTACCCCGAGCATAGTTTGGCGGCCAAATATGTAGCGCTCTAGCATATCGGGTACTTGCATTTACACCTGGGTGGCCGATGGTAGTCTGGGTTTGTTGGAGACATTTGTTTCTTCTAAAATATGCATCCAACATTTAAGGTTATAAGCCCATGCCGAAGACATTGCTGATGTTGAAGAACATAAACACAACTAAAGTCCTATTTCAAAACGTGTGAAAACGTATACTGAAATGCATATTTCGTAACATCAGGTTTATAACATCAAAGCGTGATGTTGCGGGGGCAGGGCCATTATAGGGAAGCAGAAAGTCACACATTTCATTCAAGATTATGAGAAGATGCTTGTCCAAATATTTCTACTATTAATTCTAAACTCATATGGAAAATGTTATCGAAAACCATTCGAACATTGTCTTATCAAATCATTTAAAGCCATATTGTTTATGTAATTGGTCACTTTGATAATTTCGATATCTTCGGACAAAGTTCAGTCAGCATATTTCATTTTCACGATGCATAATCATAATGTAGTTATAGATTGGGTAGGAGAGAGAGGAGCTGCAATAGAAAATGGCAATCTATTCTATCGAATTTGATAAATTTGAACTGTCATCTGAAATCCTTGAAAGCTGAATCATGAACCTTGGCTATAAGACGTCTTTTTGATAATAGACTTGAAGGAACGTACGTTGCATATAATTATGAGTCAGTGGGACTCCTGTGAGTTACAATCCTATATTGTACAGGGCCCTCTCTTGGCAGAACTGAAGTGTAAATTCTCTGACAATCTGAATCATAACCCGATGGAATCAAAAGTAAAGTCTAGATAACTGTGGATGGGTTGGAATGTATTTTAAAATCGAAACTTTTTGGGCTAAGGCACAGATTCTCTTTCTCCTATAGAACTGGTGCTCCGTTCATAGTTCAGGTTGTTGATAAAGTAAAGTGACTGAGCTCAATATGCATACAGTAATTGAATCCTCCCAGAGAGAATAAAGAAGACTAACATATTTTTAACTCTTTCAGTGCCGATGTCATTACGTGACAGATAGACTTGTCATTTTCATTCACTAATTGCTCGGCCACAAGAAAGGTATAATGGTCATAAAGATTTTGAGCATAAATCAAGCATTCTAAATATATGATTATAATTATATGCTACCATGGACATCTTCATAGAAAACTGCAGATTTAAAAAAAAAAATATTACCTTATTTCAACATTAAACAATAGTAAACAAATGAGAAACCAAAAAATAATGGACTAAAAAGAAACTCAAATGTAATTTTCAATAATTCTTATGCATAAAGTTGGATAAAGTAATAATGTTTGGTATCATAAGAAATGGTAATAAATTTCCTACAAGTTTTGTAACAATATTTTGTGAAAAAATAGATGGTTAATGAAGTGGAGACATTTGAAAAGTAAGCATTGATCTCATTTTGGTAAAATTTTGAAGAGAGCTAAACCACTTGGCACAGTAAGAATTAAAACGCTATCCTGTCAATAACCTTCTGACAAAATTTAGTACCTGGGCTTCAAGGGGAAAATTTGAGCCCAATTTTTAGAAGCCGTCTGTATTTTTGTGTGTGTTTAGTATTGTCCAGTCATTCTACTTCCTGTTTAGAAAGTCTGGTAAATGGAGGAGATGGGGTTTCTTTGTTTGTTTATTTTTATTTCCGTAATCAATAACATAAATAATATTATACATAAATAATGCAAGATCCATATACGGCGGTTAGCCCATTTCAGCCGTATTATGGTAACAAATAATTATTACAAAGTATGTACAATATTACAATTTAATTTGGAATAGAGACTTACAAAGGGTGAAATCGACCCGACTTTGGGGTCTGTTTCGGGGACTTTTGGGGCTACAGAGAAATTACTTCACGCTCTGATTTCCTCTCGGCTTGATTTTGGGAACGCACTTTTCTTTAATCTACCACAAACCCAATTGTCAAACTTCAAAAGCTCCAAAATGCCGCAGCACGCATTGGTACCCTGTTTAAGAAACACACTCATATCACCCCTACTCTGAAATCACTTCACTGGTTGCAAGTCAGAGATTGCATTGTTTTTTTTCAAAATTTTACTCTTTGTTTTCCAATGTGTCAAGGGTTCTGCTCCTCATTATAATGTAAGTCTAGTTTGCAAATGCACTCCTTTCAGATCTTTACGTTCATCGAACTCTGGTTGGGGGAACGAGATTTTCCCACGCTGGTCCTGCTCTATGGAATAATCCACCTATAGTTATTATAAATTGCAATTCTTCTGATTCATTCAAAATCAGTCTGAAAACTTACTTGTTAATGCTTCCCCCCAAATTGATGATTACATTCTTCCCTTTTTTTTTAACTCTCTTATTCCCTTACTTCTTTATCCCACTCTGAGCCTAGGCCCTAGAGCACTCTACTCTCCAAATGTAAAGGAGTGAAGTTGTCACTCTACATTAAGAGTGAAGGAAATTTCACTCCTAATGGAGTGGTAAATCACTCCCGTATGAGTGAGCATGCAGATATTCCTTCATCAGCCGTCTCACTCACTGACAGAGTGAGCCTGTGTAACGCTCTATACCATATGCAGACTTAATTATTTTCACTCGTGAGCAACGAGTCACGCAAGGCAACCAATGACAAGCAGGCACGTTCCGCAAAAAAGTGAAGAAGCCGATCGCGTATCGAGGCGAGATGTGGAATTCCACCAAAGAGAATCATGCACGTAAATACAACACATTGGGGCATGATCATTTATCAACATGGTGAATGTTGTAGTTTCTGTCTTTCTGCCTGACCATGGATTTGGTGACGAAATCATCAGGATATCTGAAGGTAATGCATGGGATATTTGAAAGTAATGCAGGGTCCAACAAGAGACCAGAATATTGCTGGGTGAGCCACCCTGGGTTTTTTTATCGCAAAATTTAATATGTCAAACATGTTAATGCTGTTAACATTTTTTTGGAATACAAACTGACTGCCCTTGAAATTCATTGTCAGTGTCATTTCTCTGTTGTGAACAAAACTACATGCACCACTCTTAAAAGAGAGGGGTTAATACTCTCTAAACTGAGTTGATGATTTCACTCAGAAAGGTGTGAATTATCTCCACTCTGTCCACATATGTGATGAAATGTTCACTCTTTCAAGGATTGGTGTTTCACTCTTTCCTGAGTGAAATAGTGACCACTCTTTTTTCACTCGAAAAGGGTTGTCCCTCACTTAACTCCTTGTTAGAGTGGAATATCTTTTGAGTGCTTTTTCACTCTTTTACATTTAGAGAGTAGAGTGGATTTGGCGCATTATAAATCGTATGTATTATTATTATTATTATTATTATTATTATTATTATTATTATTATTATACCCTACAGCTACGGTCAGGTTGACAAACTTTTTGTCAGTGACTTAGATGGTCTTAATAACTTTAAGGGGGTCAAATCTTATGGGTAAAATGGGGTGACTATTTCGGGACAGGCTCCCAGACTAATAAAGAATGCACTGTAATTATGAGCCAGTGGGACTCCTGTGGGCGCACATTCTTTTGTTGTGGAATGCCCTCTATTGGCAAAGCTAAAATGTGTTTTCTCCGACACGCTGACTCGTCACCCGATGAAAAAAATAATTCTTGGGCAATGTGGTAGATTTAGAATACATATTCCGCTGTATTTGATGACGCAGTTCACTATAAATGTACTGCCAACAGCAACAGCTCAGAGCAAAAATCATTTTGACTTTAATAACCACGGACCAATGCTCGTATATGAATATAATTATTCGTCAAGGGCCGATTGAAGAAGAATTTCCATTTCACATTTGCATAAATTTTATTCCCTCTATTGTTTTCTTCAGAATAACATGTAACGAATATATTACTGTGCGACTAGGTTCTTATTTTAGCGAAGAATTATCATTTGCTAACGGGATATAGTAGTTTTTAAAACTTCATATTTTTCTTATTGTATTTTATTTCAAGATCCATATTATGTAGCGTAACAAAAAAAGGGACACAGATCCCTGTACAGACTTACATCACGTTATTCTCTTTGTGTTCATGCATGATTTGTAATTTGTTAACCCGTTGACTATTGAATTAATTCCAGTAGGCAATGAATTAATCGCATAAAAGGTAGTATAAAACATCCACATACCCCCACATGCCCCCAATCTCTCACAAAAATGCTCTAGGCTATATTGAAGAGTGGAATTGAGGAAAATATAGGTTTACGCGATTTGTTTTCTAAGAGGAGCGGGGCTAGGATGGTTATGTGATCCTATGTGCATATTTAAGAGTTCAGGGGAAAAAACCCCACCATAAATTCAAGATTTATTCCATTATCTATATATAGCATGAATTGCTTTTAGATCCGACGAGAAATAACAACTGTCTCATTGATAGGCTTTATTGAAATTAATTTTTTTTGTCCGATTTTCACTTTTAAGAAAAAGGACATTCTGTTTCCCTTTATGCTCTAATGATCAACTAAGTCAACTTTTAGTGTATGCATACATGCATTAATATGTCAACGTGCAGATCTAAATATGAGTTAAGAAACGTTAATTCAGTGGCAAGACCATTTTTAAAGAATATTCAATTAAGGCCACGCTCGATACGAAGAAACGTACTTTCCAATTTAATTTCATTCATAGAAGAATCGCGACCAATGAATTTTTGTTTCGCATTGGTGTCAAAAGTTCACCAAGATGTAATTTCAGAAAGAAAGCCAAAATCTTATGCACCTGTTTTTCTATTGTTCAGTTGTAAAAATATTTCGGAACGAAGTAAATAAGTGGTTGATTAATTCATACATTCTTACTTTGCCACTTTCAGCTTTAGATATTTGTTTGGAGTTCATACAAGGCATGGTTTTGTTTAACACCATTTTATTTTATGTAAAGTATGTCATTTACAGATATAAATATATTGATTAAACAATTTTTCAAGCATTTTCAAAAAGATATATTTTTTCTAGAAAAAAAATTAGTGCGAGTTATTGCAATTAGACAAGGCAAACTTTTAGTTCACCGATAGAAATTGAAAGCATGATCTAGTTTAATATGTCCCTTGTACTTGCTGAATTGTAGGATATACTTTTCATTTATGTATGATTTATTGTCCTTGAATATACACTGCCCTCCAAAAGTTTGGGTACACATGTAATAAGAACGGATTTCTCACAATTACCCACAGTTCATTTATCATCAGATATGTTACACTTCAACAATTTGGTATCAAACTGAAGAGTAGATATCACCCTTCAAGTTAAGCGTTTCAGAGGGCAGTCATGCGTTAAAATAAAACCTAACTCCCAAAATGCCATTTCCAGCGCAATTAGAAGGTCACTGGTTTGGTCAGTTGTGTCAGCATTTTTTGCCTTATCGCCTTTCTACAAAATCTGACCTTCCTTTGTACTGAATGATATTACAAATTCGTTCACTGATATACCATAAGTATGCCTATACTCAGAAAACTAGTATTTTCATTTCAGAAACAATTCAACATTTTGGGAACACCACAATGCTTTTTTGTTTTCTTTTTTTCATGGGAAGTCATATTCTTTTTATTTGTGTATACCCTTACAAGAAAAATAATGACTAAATGAATAATGGTATGTCATGAGATGCATATTTATTTATTTTTGAAAATTTTATTGTATCATGTTTCGGATCATAGATATTTCTCATATAAGAACCTGCCCCTGGCAGCGATCATAGCACGGCACATCCTGGGCATCCGGCTGGTCAAGTTGTGGAGGTAGAAGTGGAGATAGACACCGGAAATGTCTTTCTATGCCTTTTGAAGATGAAAATGTATTGTCTTTCTCCTGGACAATGACCCCAATCATTCTTTAAGGCCTTGCTAAAACTACCTGGTGAAAAAAATAAGAGAAAGGGTCCTGAAAATCATGGATTGGTCGCCCCGATAGAGCTGATATGGGAAGAGCTGATCAGGAAGGTCTGATAAAAATGCCCGGCAAGTGAGCTTCATCTTCTGAAGGCACTGAAATATATTTCCAGTGACTACCCCCACAACTACCTCCACAAATTTGTCTTCCAGCAGAAAAATGACCCCAAGCATTACTCAAGGCAATGTAAAAACTACCTTTAGAAAATAGAAGAGAAAGGGATTCTGAAATAACGTTATGGAGAGAGTTCGACAGGAAGGTCCGAAAAAAATGTGCAGCAAGTGGGCCTCATCTGTTGGAAAATTTTCAGAAATGCATAGAATAAACAATTAAATATGATTTTCCAAGAGAGAAAAAAACAAGAAAACAAAACTGTGGTGATCCAAAAATATTGATATGTTTATCACATGAAAACATCATTTTTCTGCATGAATAAAGGATTTATTATTGTACTTTTAGTCAATAAATTGTTAATAATCAACAGTACAAACAAAGGATCAGATTTTGTAGAATGCCGAAAAGGCAAAAATTCTTGCACAACTGACCAAACCAATGACCTCTTATTTTCCACTAGAAATTATATATATACATATATATTATATATATATATTTTTTTTTTTTTTGGGGGGGGGGGGTAGGTTACCTTTCTGACGCATAACTGCCTCCTGAAACGCTTTTCATATGTTAAAGGATTCGGTAACTTTGTGGAGGCTTGCTTTAATAAATTGTTGAATTTTGATATATGTCTTGTATAATGATATTCAGAAGGATAAATAAATAGCCGGGCATAGAAAGGTTTTCAAATATATAATGCTATTATTAAGATATCTATGACTGAATACTCTCATTTACGAAAGCGTATGGCCATACGCTTTAGTCTAACACTGAGTCTATGGGGGAAAATGAGTCTGGCATTTCCGGTCACTTGCATATGTTTACTTTAGTGATGCACATGATGATTTTGAAGTGCTTCCCCCCCCCCCCCCGGGCTTCATTTTTACACCGTATTACATACACTGATAGCATGAAAGGCCAGGCAGCTCAGATTTTATCAAGCCTCTACAAAGTTACCAAATCACTTTAAACTGGTGTCAACTCGAAGGCTGATGTCTACCATTCAGTTTGATACCAAATTGTTGCAGTGCCAAAAATCTGATGATAAATGAAATGTGGGTGATTGTGAAGAATCAGTTCTGAATACAGGTTTACCCAAACTTTTGGAGGGCAGTGTATGTAATTTCTTTTTATTGAAAATGAAACAATAAAATAAAAAAATAAAAACACACAAAAAATAAAGTCAACTTTTAATTGATGCATACATGCATTATGTCAACGTGTAGATGCTCCACCCGCGGAAAAATATAAAACCATGAAAACGGGGATAGTTAATTCATTATAACAGTTACAGCCCGTTCAATCGAAGGATCCTTTTAATCCGAAGATTCGAAATTCCGAACAGGGCTTGTAGTTTCAGAAATAAAATAGGGAGCGTAATTCCGAAAATAAAATAGGGTTTGTGATTATTTGTGATAAAAAATTAATAGAATTAAAATGAAACTGAATAATGAACAGTTTTAATCTTAGCTAGGAATCTATTTTTAATTGTCGACATTATGAACCTAAGGACTAGTGCACTCTGTTCTGTTTTCGGAGTTGTTAATGTCAGTATAAACGAATCTTCGGAATAATGAAGGTGTCGTGGTATATTATATAGTAGTTCATGCACTTGAGTCTAAATCAAAAGGTTGAGAGTTCGAATCCCAGCCCGGCACTAGCGTCCCTTGGCAAGACATTAATCTACATTTGCCCCTCTCCACCCAGGTGCAAATGGGTACCCGATAGAGCGCTAAATATTTGGCCGCAAAGCTTTGACCGGGGCAGTGCCATCCATACATAGAGTTTGGCGAACTCTGCTCCAGTGGGTAACAATACGGCTGCCTGTTGCTTTGTTAGACAAGCATGCAACAAAGGAATATAAGCCATGTCTGAAATCGAGTTGACCGAACTCTGTGTATGGATGGCTCTGGACCGGGGTAATGTGGAGCGCCAGGATAGTGACGGACATGAGCGCTATACAAGGAGCCACCATTATTGTTGTTATTATAATTTATTTCAGGGTTAACGCTCAAATATCATTTTTGCAGTTATTACAATCATGGAGTCATGAATCCCCTGGTATGTCTGGTATAGAAATAATAACCATTCCCCAATTTAATGAATAATAATTTCTTTCTATATGTTTTTTTTCTTTCTAGCGTAGACCGATCTGGCTCATACTCAGTTTAATACATCTCAATACAGCACAGAAAAGTTTACTCCCCCAGTCTGCCACTCCTTTATGCCCGACTTTTAAAGATTATGATTCATATTTTTTTTTTCTGAAAAGTATAGCATGGAGACTATTGTCTGGGCTGTTTATACGTTATTATGCGTTGCATTGAAAAAAACACTGACAAAGAAACCAAACTCGCTATTGTATTTGCATTTCTCATCCACCTCCTTGCTTAAATATTGATAGTGACACTATGACAACCAAGTCTCAACCATTCCAGCATGTTTAGAGTAGAGTCATAAGACAAGTATTTGGCTTTCCTCCTTCCTTTTATAGATCAATGGAAGACAAAGGCGTGGCAGACTAATCCCTTTATTGCCATGTGTATGATCATTGTAAACAGGGGTGGATCCAGGATTTCGTATAAGGGGGGGGGGGGGGAACACACAAATGCAGGATTGTCAACTTTGGGAAACTGCTTGGAGGGAGACCCATATTTTTTTGGTCTCGCCAGCCCTCCAAAAGTCGCTCAGTGGGGGGGGGGGGGGGGGGGGTTATGGGGTCCAGTTCCCCTCCATAATTCTCTGACAAGCAAAAAAAAAAAAATAAAAAAAATAAAAATAAAAAGGTTTTCTGGTCGAAAAGGGGGGGGGGGCACAATCGCAAATAGGGGGGGGGCTCAATGCATTACCCTCAAAAGGGGGGGGGGCACGGGCCGGGATTGCCCTCCCCCCTAAATCAGCCACTGATTGTAAACATGTGAAATGTGGGCCTATGTATAATTCATGTAAATTCTCTTTGTCGTTCTTATACTTAAAGGTTGAGAACACTGAAGAAGATAGCCTTTCTTCAAACACACCGAACATCATCTTTCAAAGTAAGCATTGAAAGGGATGCTGTTCTTTACCGTTGGAGATGTTACCGTATTCTTTGTAGGAGTTAAGCTAATTCACCCTTTTTTCAGTTTCAACGTATTTATTTATTTATTTATTTGTTATTAGCTATATTTCTTCTCCTTCAAGTAGTATGCGGTTGTTTTGGTTTTTTCGTTGTTTTTCATTACAAGGGGGGGGGGGGGAGAAACAATGAGTAATTTGCTTGAAAGAGCCATTAAAACATCTATTCCCATCATTCATTCGACAGTACACTGGTTAGAGATTATTATCAGTTTCATGGTATTTTCTTCTACCTTGCTTCTACCTTGCTAAAGTAATTCCAATCCCAGTGAGTTAAAATGATGAAAATATTGATCTCAGTCTTTATATGTTCACTGGCATTTTTTTATTCTTCTTATTTTGTTGAAAGTATTGACTTTATTTTCCTATATTATTGTAATAATGCAACGGTCATGGTTTATGTTCCAGTTATGTAATTTGAAATATGAACTAAACTGAAACTGAAAACTGAAACTGAAACCCAATGATTACAGGAACCGGTTGGTCCCTGTAGTAAACCTATGATAATGAGAGAAAGTGAACGTGTTAAAGCAGGTAATTTCCTCGTTGAATGTACTTCAGACATTCCATACACACATTAAACTTAAATAACAAGTCTGTGATGTATATGGTAGTGGATGCTATTTCCGAACACTTTTCAGAAAATCAACGACAGCAAATAAAATATCAAGCGAATATCTGTCAAACTTAGATAATGAATGCTTAAAGTCCTACAGAAAAAGAAGTTGCTGGAATTTTAAAAAGACAACGTAGATCTAATACGATATTCCATTCCGAGCGAACCCCTTCCCAACGACTCGGCGTTTTGGTCCCTTGAAAAAGGTATTGTATTTCCGAACATGTAAAACCTATGGGAAAAAGACACACAACCTACCCTGATTTGGAGCCAACGGGGTGACGACTGGGGGTGACCAGAGAGCAGTTTCTAAAATATTATGATGGGGAGCCCTATGTCTGCGCACCTAAGATTTGACCTGAAAATTAACAAGAATTTCTCCAATATTCCTCTAAAGCTTAGTTTTATATTATTCCTGATATTCTAAAGTCTAAGTCTGCAAAAAATCTTATCAAAATTAGGGCAAGAACAATACCATTTTCACAAGAAACGGCGGCCGTGTCATTTCAGTGCGCATAATAAAATAATGGTGCCCATGTCCGCGCACTCATTCATTTTACACGCAGTTCGGGAGTTTTGACGTGAAAGATAACATTTTGAGGCTTGAGAATAAAATATCTGAAATAAGACCTCTTTACATCATTTTGACTCGTTTTTTTGCACAAATACCGATTGCTCTAATAAGGATGAAAAGATCGTGTTCGTTGCGTGTTTTTTTTTTTTTTTTTTTTTATCAGAATCGCGCAGTGACGCGTGTGTGCAGACATGGGCACTGCGCAGACTTGGGCACTCTAGCCATACTAATGTTTTTTGCCTCATTTTATAATCATGTACCGTGTTCTTTGTTGTGTGGAGAACATACGCGTAGTCCCACGCGTATGAAAGCCATTTTATGCGCTTAACTATACACTGCTGTACGCGTCCGGTAATACCATGCTGTTCGGAAATACAATCCTTGACTATACTCAACCCATGTCACCTTTAGTAATATACGGATTGTGACACCAACAATGACCGACAAATATTTGTTGAATGACGTTTGAATTTTCCTCGAGAACAATCGAACAACTCAGCTTTTGAAGCGAATCTTTTGAATTTGCACGAAAAATGAAAATCAATGCGGAGGCAAATAGAAATCACAATGCCGTCAGACGAGCAGGACAAAAGTGCATACATCAGACATGATCAGTTCTATTCTTTACCATTCCCTGACGCTCCCCAAAGCATATTTGTTCTATTCATTCAATACAGGTTATAAGGATAGTGGAAATATTTTATAATTTCTTTGTGAAATTTTTTTAAACAGAGACCGTAAACACTAAATACAGATATGAAGGGGAATTGTGAACTTTGATAACGTATGAATGCAACTTATGACAAGGGAATGTAGGATAACAGATACCTAAAATATGATGATTTGATAATATATTCATTTAAAAGTTTTAACTACGTCTGGAAAGATTCAAATGGTGTATGCAAAATATAGGCTTATGAAAAGGGTTTTCATGTACAGTCCAAATATTCCTTCCCTATCTCCTCTCTCATTTTAGTCATCTTTTCTCGTTAATTTATGAAATGTCTGATACTTGAGAGCTTACCAAGCTACCTTCTCTGTCTGCCTGAATGCTAATATCAAAGTTACACCTTATTATGGTAGTCCTGCAATGGACAGTTGATTATTCCTTTGGGAAGGTACGAGCTCTTTAAAGAAGTTAAGGATGGAATCAGACAGAAGAGGATAAGAAGAAGTGGAAACAGTGGAATGAGAGTTGAGGAGTTCTATGAAATTCTGACGAAGGAAAGGGAACATCACCATGACTAAACAAAAAGTTTATTTCAGAGCTAACGAAGGGGTTCATCGCGAAATGTTGAATTATCATGGACAGACACTATTCTGTATTTATGTTGTATTTAGGCTTCTACCAACCTTAAAATTTACTAGCCAAGCTTTCATCCACTCCTGTGGACTTTCTCAAGCCATGTGAACTCGCACAGTTTTTGTCTTAGGCTATAATTATGTTATAATGACTTCAACCGATGAAAATTTTCTGTATCATTCTCTGTATTTCTTTTCCTCTTTCTATGTAACCATAATCCTCTTACTGATTGCTTTTCCTTTAATTAAAAAAGCAAATGTTCTTTTTCAAGGACTTACGTCATGCTGAAGATGTAACGGCTTCCTAACATCTTCCCACAAAAACAAAACAAAAACAAAACAAACTATAAAGAACATACTAATTGTACATAATCACAATCCTGTATTATCTTATTTCTTAACAAAATCAGATAGATTTGCATAAGGCTATTTGACTGTAATTGCCTTAACTGTTGTCAATGGCAAATTTAAGTATTCAAAAGCATAATTATTGCTTGCCGAAAGCATTTCTCTTTTATAGAACTTTCAAAAACTTTTTTGAGACACCCTGTATAGATTTGCGGTAAATTATGTGCCAGGTCATTTTCTTTTCACGATGTTAGTATTTGCTACATATCATTTAGTACATGGCAAAGCTGCACTATAATGCTTTCATCCTGAACGGATTCCATTAGAGAACATTATATCCCATCATACAATGCAATCTTAGGTAATATATTGGGCCTTTCATAATTGAAGTGCGAGTATACGAAATCTGTATTTTAAAAGTTCCCACACTACCATAATCTATATGAAGTACTTTTTGCACCTTTATGGAGAAGGGTTTCCTTGTAAAGCAGGCCTTCGTGGTTATGAAAGGGACTACCCTTAATAAATAAAATCAGTTTTTTCAGCTTTTTAACCCTTTCGAGACAATTGACCACATTTTGTGGTTTGGCTCAATAACTTTTTTATTCAGAGCTCTAAAAAATATACCAGATACATGAGTAGAAAGAGCAAAAATGTTTGCACACACTATGTCCATTTTTGTTGCACTACCATATTGCGTTTGATGCCAGGAATTTTGAATAGGAGAATAAGTTTTAAAATCCTTAAATTGGCAACACATTGAGAGATTCAAAATCCTTATTTTTTATCCAAATGGGCAATCTTTTCAACTTTTCGACAAAATTCCTAACCATGTGTATTATTTTCAAAGATATTACACCTTATTAGAACCATGTAGCACTAAAAGAAAAATATAATTGTTGCCAATTTGAAGAACAAACTGTGATCAAATTAGCCCTTCAATAATTCCTGTCCTGAAAGGGTTAAAAAACTGTATGCTCTGCCAATGATGTTAATGGAATCCATCTCGAGATAAACATACATGTATTTTCGGATGAGAAAATCAACAACAAACAACATAATGTGGTAGGCTGTTTTAAACAGATTTTGAAAATGCAAAAGCAGAATTCTATCACCAATTCTTCATGGTAAAACACAGCTTTATCAAAATATGTCTATTCTAAAGTATCTTCGTCGACCTTACTGATCTAAATATTATATAGAATACGGCAGCTGAAAAGAATGTTAAACACGTAGTCCACTGAATGCGTTATGGATGAGGTAAAGAATGAACCAGTTAATCATGCCTCTTGATGAACAAAATTGTTGGCCTACTCATAATAAATCAATAATGTACATCTTTTACAGAAAAAATATCTTCTCCCAACTCTGAATCTATCTTGCATCTTCACTTAATAATCAGCCTAGTTCACGCACTATTAAATAGATGAGCAGAAAATGATAAAGTGAGTCGGACTGATACTTTATTTGAATTGTGAGGATGAACAATTTTAGCATAGGCACAAATTTTCCTTCTGTGAAACTAGTGCCCACGTTCATAGTTCAGGGTGGCGATCAAGGGCGGACAGAGGCAGGGCTCAATAAATATACAGTAATAAACCTCTCACAGAAAAATTATATCAGATAAACATATTGAAAACACTTCTTGCCTATTATCACAATTTTCATGGGTGAACTCGTCAGCGCACTGATTTCTTTAGAGGGTTAACAGACCATATCTCCCTCCATTGAACCTTCCAAAGACACAATGGATGACAGCCTGGGAGCGGCTTGCAGGTATGCTGATGAAATAATTCATATAGAAATTAATTACAAAGCGCCCCCGCAGTGACGAAAAAATATTATACCCCAAACCGAGTGACACATGAAATGGTGATATTTGATTGGCTAGAAATATGGGGCAAATGGGTGTTGTCGCGATGAACTCGGCTCAAGACCGAGTAGCAGCTAACAGCTTATGAAATTGAAGTTATTACTGCGAGGGTCTATTGAACGTTACAGGACCCTATACTTGAGATACGCAATTCAGATTTTCTTTCTATGTTGGGAGTTTAAATTAGCGACGCGATACATTATTACAAGCGATAATTCAAGACTGAAATTGATTAAAAGGTGGACAGATCACTATCTGCGGCCATGGAGACATCTTTCAAGATGCCGGTCCTTCTTCTAGTCCTCTGGTCTAGTTTGCTTCTGACTGATGTCACTGCTATTGATGGTAAGTATTCGCTTTTTTGTAATTTGAATTTGATTTTGACTGACTGATTAAGTCGCTTTGTTTGAAGAATCCGACGGCTTTACTTTCTCCACAATGTATTTATACTATAATTGTAATTGAGCAATTCCATTATATGTCTGTTTATGCTTCACCTAATAACCTGGTGTTTTTTTTAAAACTGAAACTAGATGTTGGGCTTAAACTTGGATGAAAAGGAAAGTTTATAGTTAATTACTTAATAAGCATGATAAGAGAGATATATATATTTATATATATATATATATATATATATATATATATATATGTATATATATATATATATATATATATATATATACAATACTCTCCCGTCATGTTTTTTATATGATTTTATAATGATTCATATGAGAATGTGTGCAATATATGAAAAGATACCCTCTTATTATGTCTTATTTTACATGCGATTAAAATTTTATGGTTGTTAATGTAGGAATTGAAAAGTTGAAAGTGAAACTTTAAAATGCTTCGTTTAGTTTACTAAAATCAGCTGGTGGGGATGAACTTGAATTAAGCGAAAAGTTAATATTCAATTCGTTCATAAATGTGTTAAATTCATCTAATGCACAAAGAGTAATATGTTATTTTTATAGAATGATTCAAATGAAATGTGAACTGTTGTTCGTTTTCTTATTTTGAGATTCACATTGAATGAAACCTTAATATTTTGTGATTTATGATGAAACCTTGTCTGTAAATTGTTATGCCAAGAAATAATTCCATCCATGAGATATTGGGAACATTCCAATGTTAGAAAGGTTCATGAGACCGAAGATGTTTATGGAGTAATCTTTGTGACTTTGCGGAAAGATTTTTATGCCGCACTCATTCCAAAGCAAATTACCTCTTTTTATGGATTTATGTTTTGCCTATCGTCATACGTGTGTAAAAGTAAGAAAGTATAAAAAATATTATATTATCACTTTTGTGCAGTACCTTTCACGTTTAGTGAAATAAAAGAAGAATGAAGGGAAGATCTAAAAAAAAAAAAAAAAAAACCCATCTTACAATACATGTCCGACTCCAATGAGAAAGCTGTTCCAAGGGCGGATCCATGATTTTGTTAGGGAGGGGCACTACCTCTCTGGCCTCCATCTTTATACGGGCATGAATATAAGAGTAGACCAATTAACGACAAACCTTATACGTGCGTATTGTGGGAGTCGGCCAACAATTAGAGGGGGTATGCGCCCACTGCCCACTCTCGGATCCGTTTCAGTGCTATTAATCTGTAGTAGCAAGACACACACATAGAATACTGCTCGTGGGGCTCGGTGCTTATATACATGTACAAAATGGATTTAAAAAATTGTTTTCCCTGGTCTCTTCGATTGGGGCCTATACTTGAAAAGTCCAGGGCCTTGTAACGTTATAGAGTTACAATCAATCGTATCTTCCCAAAATTAATCTCCTCCAGTCAATCGTATCTTTACAATCGGTAGTATGTTACAATCAATTTTACGTGACAAAAAGATCTAGTTCATTGTAGGATACAATTAATTGGAGCATAAATAGATTTTTCAACTGATTATAGGTCGACTGTTAGGTTACAGGACTGGGATTCTACAATGATGTACAGGCGCATAAATTGCAATTCAAATTTATGATACTGCATTGAAAAATCGTGATGTTTAGTGCAGTTTGATGAATTTTAATTGCAAATTATCCGTATTTACATGAACTAAACAAGAAAAGAATTAAAACGAGTATACGCATGTAAACCCTGCATTGCATTATGAAACGAAAAGTGCACCTTTTTTACTTGTACCGACTGCGATAAAAAAAACAACATAATTTCTTTATGAAAACATAATCAGTCGTTAGCAAAAAAAAAAAAAAAAAAAATGGAGGGAAAGGAAATTCTCCGTACTTTGCTTTTGGAATGAACAAATTTCATCAAATATTTCTCGAGCCATATAAAAACTTGTCAAGTAGAACAATGGTTGAAAAAGCCATTTTCCCATCATTGTGCCTTATGTGCCTTACCAAATTATTTTGAATGAAACTGTCAAATTGGAAGGTGCATGACCCTGAAAACCTTATCAAAGTATGACTGAAAAGGATAAAACTTATTTATACTCCCAGATGATATGACTGTAATCGCCATTTAAGATATAGTCTCTTTACATCAATGTACTAAATTTTGATTAACTTTTTTGTGTACACCAGTTACAAAATTTTGAGTCTGACCTTATTTCAGCCATACTTTTTTTTTTTCAATTAAGATTTAGTATGCCCGGCCTCCATAATACATCCTTTTCAATATCATACTGAATAATCGAATGGATGAATGAATAAGAATGAACACAGGTAACAACCCTTTGATTTGTTTGTTTTATTTGTTTCTAGAATGCAATTCCAACCCCTGCCAGAACATGGCGCAATGCGAGGATGGACTGGTCGGTGCATACACGTGCGAGTGTGAAGGAGCTTTCCAAGGAGTGAACTGTGACACAGCAATATCAAGTGAGCAAATATTAGGGTTCTGTTGTTCGGGCCACTCGCTATTTTCTGGCAGTTTTGTCGCCGATTTCTTTAGAAATAAAGACAAAAGGAACGGCTAGAGAAAGGCTAGAAAATAAACACCAATAAACAAAATGTTTTGTGGGTGAATAATTACGGAAAGCTAAATATATATATATATATATATATATATATATATATATATATATATAGCAGTTAATCATCAGTGTTTTTGTTAGAAAATGACAACAAAACGGCCAGTACCTATTGTGCTAAATGGCAACGAAATAGCTACAAAACCGCTACCAGGGCCCTCTTGCAACTCAAAAAATTAAACGCAACTTGATTTTCAACCAATCAGGATCGCGTATTTGGGACTTGCGTTAATTTTTTTGAGTTGCGTTTAATCGCAACTTTTTATGCAAGAGGGCCCAGTTCCTTTTATGTTTTCTCTCTAATAATCATACGTTGTTATCACTATTATATTGCAGTTTCCTCTCCGTTTTATTTCATGTTCTCTCCGTTTCATAGCCGATATATCGCTATTTACTCGCCGTTATAGATGAATTGAAGTGTTTTGAGGAGAAAAATAGTTTTTGTTACCACATGGCACTTCGTAGTTTTCAAAGAAAGCAATAGACTAATCATGTTTCGCTCAAAATTCTCTGTCTCTCTCTCTTTTAATATTATTCCACATTTATACTAGTATTATGTATGTGTGTATGTATGTATGGATATATATATATATATATGCACATTTCCTATAGCAACCCACGGACATGTGCGTATGAACACTTAAAGGTAGTAGATAGTTTTGGGAAGCCCTCAAAAGCTTTTCGTGAGATTTCTTTGATTTTTCTTAATAAATAGCAGGGTACTAACATAACTAAGATGCTGTGAGATTTCTTTGATTTTTCTTAATAAATAGCAGGGTACTAACATAACTAAGATGCTGTGAAGTTTTTTTCCTCCTCAAGTGAAATATTTATCGAATAAGAGGTGAAAAGTATTATGTATGTGTGTATGTATGTATGAATATGTATAATATGCTCAATGCTTGGAATCCAGTTTGCATACATTACTTGTTGCTATGTCCGGAATGATAGAATTAAATGTGCACAAACGGAAGATAACGTTTGTTGGTCTGTGAGCAGCAATATTCGACCATGACTAACTTTGTGACGTGTTATATTTTGTTTCTATTTCAATATTTCCAGCGGTGTGTCCGTTTGGTCATATCTACGATTATGTGGCGACCGTTCAATGGATAAATATAAGTCACAGAACTAGTTGCCAATCTTTGCTGAGGTTTCACGGTGCTATCCAGGTCAACTTTACCTTTACCTACTTTTCCATTGAAAACAACAAGGATTCTATCTGGCTGTTACCTGGAGATATTGCTGACAGCAGCGATGACTCATTATCCTACCATGACGGTAGCCCTCCACCAACGGTTATTACCTACACGCCTGGTGATTTCGCTCCAAATTTTTGGATCGAAGTTTTCACAGATAAGAATATCATTAGTGGTGGCTTTATACTCGAGATCAGTGCCGGTAAGTTCATCGTTTGCATGGTTGGCCTAACCTTTCTTTCACACTGTTTCTTTTCCCACAACTGAAGGCTTTCGGTAACACCATGGTAGCCTATGTGAAAAAGTTGTTGATGTTTTCTTTCGTCAGAAGAACCCGCTTAGTGTGTGTTTAGAGGAATTTAGGAAGAGTAAAGGGAAAGGAGAAAATAGGAAAGAAATGATAATAGAATTGAATGAAATTAAATTAAACACTTAAACGAGACTATTCTTGGTTTTGGTGTTTATACTAAAAAAATGAAGTGAAATGGAAAGAGGAAAGAGGAAAAGGAAAAGAAAGAGATTAGGAAAGCTGTGAGCAGGTCACAGAAGTAGGGAAAGTGTACAGTTCTGAAAATAAGTGTTTGTATTCCTCTGTAGAGTAGTTCTAAAAGAGAGTTTTCGAACTACGGTATTTTTTCGGTATTTCTTTTCCCTAGAGTAATAGAATATGAATAATGACAAAAGCATTAAACCTAGTTTTCTTATGTCATGAATTAATCAGCTTCTTTCATGCAACTTGTTCCTCACCATGTGATTGTGTCTGTTTAGGTTCAATGACAGGTAATTATGGAACTGCCAACTATTTTCAAATCTCTAAGACCACGCATTAGGTCACATTGTTGTCTGTGTCCTACTGTTATATTCCAATCAAGGTCAAGTTTTTATAAGTTTGTTACACGAAACTGAAATGATGATGAATCCAAGGCCATACTAATACCATTCGGATACAACAGACCTTATTGCACTTCAAAACGACACTGTAGTGTTCCTTATATACTAGGTGTTACAAAAAACATTTCCCACTTTTGATCCTTAATAGTTCAAAAACTATATATCAGATAACATTGACATTGATATGAGCAATAGCTGAATAGTGTACAATTTTTTTGGAGGTAATTTAAAAATGAAAGCGTAAATCAGTTTCATTAAATTCAAGATTAATTTTTAAGTTAGGGTTCAGATTTTGCTCTATTTTCAACCCTCTGTACAAAACTTTAACTTTGCACAGGGGTCATAATTGGTTAACACCCAGACAACTTAAAACGCTAAAAATTTTCGACTTGAATACTATTCAAGTAGTAGTCATTATGTTCAAGTACATTAATAATCAACTTCCACCATCCTTTGATAACATGTTTAGGTTTAATAGTTCTGTTCATTACTACCCTACTCGCATATCTGGAAATTTCCATCTTACAAATCCCAAATTATCAATAACACACAATCTGTAAGACATTCTGGTCCGGACATTTGGAATAATTTTCCCGATAACATAAAATCTTGTCCTACCATCTACTCCTTAAAAGCTACACTTAAACGAAAGATAATACAATCACACGTGCCCACGCTTTAAGTATCTACTATCTGCACCCACACCTGCAATTGCACTGCACCCACTTGATCACTCAGTTCTACCAGGAGAGTTATGTCGCCTAATCTTTTTTTTTACGAGGCCGCCATCCATTTCCAGCCTAACCGCTCACGATGGCGGTCTCCTGCGTTCTAAATCACCTCTCTAGTTTATTGAAGAAAAAAATATTTACATAGGTCTGTTATATTCCTTATTCTTGTTTGTATGCTTTGTATTATGTTTATTTTTTATTGTATATTATTATTGTACATGATTTTCTACGTATGTAATACTTATGTAAAAATTAATTTTATTGTATTTGTTATTAGAACGCAGAAATAAAAGCAAGCAAACAAACAAACAAACAATGGTCCTGGACAATGGTCTGGGTTTGAATGCTTTATTTATTCATGAGGAATTCCACTATTGTAAGCACACACTCATATACACATCATTGGTTCCTGTGTAAAGTTTAAGTTTTGTACAGAGGGTTAAAATTTGACCAAAATCTGGAACCTAACTTTAAAATTAATCATGGATTTAATGAAACTTATTCATGCTTTCATATTCAAATCACCTCCAACTAAATTGTACACTATTCAGCTATTGTTCATATCAATGACAGTGTTATCTGATATAGAGTTGTCGAACTATTAAGGATCAAAAGTTGGAAATGTTTTTTGTAACACCTAGTATTTCATGTATTAATAACATCTTACATGGATCGAGCAATTATGATGCTCCTTTCAGGTCATGATTTGAATAACAAAGGAATATTTCCCGTAAGAGTGATATACATAATGGCCCACTTGACCATATGAAATTCAACGTGAATAAAACTATTGACAGGGCAAAACAGAATTATCATGTATATGGGAATGTAATTGAAACAACATACTTAAAAAACTATACTTTGAGGATGTTCTTGTCATGGCACTAAAGAAATTCCTTGAATGCCTGAGCGCCTTATCATGGTAGCCGGGCTAAAGCCGGGGCAGTAATATGATTGAAGGGCCCTACATACTTTTATAATCATTATTATGAGCATTTTTATTACCATCATTATTGTTATTATCATTACAATTACTATGTTAAAACATTATTACTATTTTTATCATCATTAATATTATCACTGTTATTATCATTATTATTACTATTATTATTATTGTTGTTATTATTATTATTATTAGTAGTAGTAGTAGTAGTGTTATTATTATTATTATTATTATTATTATTATTATCATTATTATCATTATTATCATTATTATTACTATTATCATCATTATCACGTAACTTCAAATTTGGCTGCAGATGGTGATGATTGCCTTTCGACTCCATGTCAGAACGGCGCTACGTGTGTTGATCTCATCCGAGATTATTACTGCATATGCGCTCCTGGCTACGATGGATCCGATTGCCAAACCGGTAAGGATATCTGCATTAATTCGCTATTTTGTTGTTCAATTTGTGCAATCGCAATTGATCTTGTGGCAGATTAGCCTTGTGCTTATCATGTTATCAATAAAGCACAGTTTCATTCCACGATTGAAAATTTGAAGGAGAGTCACGGTGTAAACGAGAAGAAACTCAGCATAACCCTAACGATCCTGAATCATGAAAATGATTAAGATGTATATAAATGAAATAATGAGAGACACAGAGATGCTTCATTAATTTTGATACCGAGAAGAAATCCTCTAAATATGAGTCTTTCACGTCGTTAAAGATTATGAATTGAGAATTGTTATTTGTTGTTTTACATTTGAAAAGTAGAGTATACATGGTATACCTACAACTTATCCTCCCCTTATAAAATGAGTATTGTTTTCACTGAAACGATGCCATTGGATCACTCTGTAGGCATCGTATGCAGTTAGTCTACTTTTTGTAGTAATAATACAAAAAGCTAGAAAAAACAAAAAACATAGAATGATCTTGAAAATCTGCCACTCTCCAACGAAGTGTATAAATGGGTACCTGATACGCTTGAGCGCTAGTTACTTTGGCGGTTGGGCTATAACTGGGGAAATAATGTCGGAGAGCCATGAGCATGATGAGCGTTACAGCGTAAATGGATATGTCGAATTTTTGTTTAGAAATTGGGTGGAACTTGATAGGTTACAAACATGTATAATCTAATTGCTCTCCTTCTGCTTTCAGACACCGATGAATGTCGGAGTGATCCCTGCCTGAACAGTGGGACTTGCGTGGACGGTGAAAACTCGTATACATGTACCTGTTCTGAAAGCTACACTGGTGTTGTTTGTGAGACAGGTTCGGTCTGCTCATCCTTTAACCGGCTTTTCCATATTTGAAAACGAATGTTGTGAATTCCAAGCTTAGCTTTCATGAGGTTCCCACACATTTATACTGAATGAATACCCTTACTTGAAATTATTTGTTACAAATATGTATATCATAATCGCTTTTTAATGATTTTATTGCACGTTTAATTTTGGTAGCTGGGTAAACATGTAGACAACCATCGATCCAAATATCGAAATAATAGGAATTTATAAGACTGAACCTGCATTTAATTTGAATGTACTATTCGTGTAAATTGAATATGTATGTTGTGTATGTTCATACATGACCACAATCATAATTTATCTGTAAGAAATTTTCTACTGTATTGTCCCCTTAGGAATCGTAATCGTTGCTTCAACGAGTCTAACGGTAAACAGTGGGGTATATGAAGGGTTGTTTACTCCTTCGGTGAACTTTGATGTAACGTTTTCGCCATCCTCCCTTGCAACGTTTTCCGTCGGTGGGACTGGTACATCACAACTATGGCTTGTCGATGCGTTCCTTAGCTCTACCCCTGATGATACTATCAGAACATCTACTGACTTTATTCAACTGAATGCTCAGCAGCAAATCACACTTTGGAATCCTCCTTCATCGACCACCCTTTCCAACCTACTGCTCCCTCAAATTGACGTAGCGGGCGGTGTTATCTGCTCCGATATGCAATACTTTTGCGTTCGCATTGGCAGGGATCCATCTTCCTCACCTGTTTTCGAAATGAGAGGCGATCCCTCGGATGATGTTCTTCTAGAATGTGTCACCATAAATTGCAGAGGTAAAATTAGGAATGAATTTTAAGGTGCATATTTAATTGCTCCTCCACTCATCCATATCCCTCCAACAAGATGACTTATTTACACAGAAAATGTTTAGTTTCATTTTTCTAGGCCTATTAAAACTGTTTGTAATTCATTCAATATTTAAAGAAAAATCAAGGATGGAAGGTGTAAAAGAATATAAATGGCACAACATCACGGAAAATATATTCGTATAGCGTCATTTCATTGGATTTAACTTTTGGTGTCAAGTGACGTGGCAGGGCGGGGTAGATGACCTTAATAAATATTTTCTTGCATTATTTATATCAAACACACTTATAATCATCAATCATCATTCAACTACGTATGGCATAGTTGCTGATTTACTCAACTTAATCTATATTATGATTATAAATCGAACAAAACACTACTGGTACATTACCACCAATTGATATTGCATTTATGAAGAGAATAATACAAGCAAAATTTGGAAATGTTTTTGTTCTTGTTTTAACAGGCGTGGAAATAACAAATACGACTTTGGTGATTTCATCTGGAGATCTCCAAGAAGGGGAGTCTGGACAGACGGTTACTTTCGATGTGCTTCTGGACTCTGAGTCCACTGCTGGGAGTGTCACCGGTTCCAACTTATGGAGCATCATTGCCTTTGGTAGCAGCGACTCGCTCGGGGTCAGTAACAGGGTACAAGAGACCCAAGTGTTTCTTGACAGCGCACAAGGAAGCGTAGGAATAGACGCCGGTGTAGAAAGTACCATATCGGGTCTCTCTTTTGACGTGAACCTCGGCAGTGGCTTTGCCACATGTGATGACTACCCTTTCCTTTGCGTAGAGGTGTCTAAGAATACCCTAGCTTCCCCTAACTTCAGTCTCTCTGGAGGTTCCAATCTCATCGCATGCCAGGCAGTAACGTGCAGAGGTGAGAAATAACGTACCTAAATTACCGTAACGTTATTTATAATTTGTAATAGTGACGGAAATTAAGAATCACTACTTAATGATTACGAACGAAAACGGATGGATAGTACCTGAAGAAAACTATGTATAAAAGCATTATGACCCACGTAAATGATGGCTTATATAACCTCGATGAACAAACAGTGTTTTAACATATGCTATAATACACACACGCAAAAATAACCTTCAAGCAAGTATAAAATACCATACATTTTTTTTCTTTCAAAGAAAGATTTTATCCAATCATTCTTGAACAAGAACAAAACAATAGATTTGAACAAAGTATACGTTGTGACATAACGGTAAAAAAACAAACATTGTTACATCTGTTGCACATTTCTCCATTTATCAAGTAATTCAACCAATTAATTTTATTGCGTTTAATACAAAGAACCCGCTCAACTTCATAAAGAACGTTTAAGCATTTTTTAAAAAGAGTTTAAAGAAAGCGTCCTTTTGCATTTCGCAGAGAATATATGGTGTTTTTCAAACAGAATGACAAAATTAAAGGTAGATTGCTTACCATCTGGGAAACCATACAGAAAAGAATGTTTAGTCAAAAGCGCTTCATTGTTTAGAATAGAGCTTTGGAAGTCTTGAATGAATTGTTTTGTAACCGGGCATTCCCAAAACAAATGTGAAATACCTTTAGCAGAGGATATGCCAAATGTATATACATAAATTAGAATTAGCTATGCCATACTGTGAAGATATTTGTTGACTCCTAGTATTCGATGTAAAATTCTGAACTGAAAGTAACGAAGTTTTGTAGAAAGGCAACATTTTAAAGGAAGGGTGTAAAGTTTCTTCCAGTCTTGAACATGTTCAGTTAAAATTGTAGCCCATTTAATTCCGATATCGGAACTTTAAGGATCTTTTCTACAGAAATTCAATGAACATACACTGTATTTACATACTCTGAAAACCTTTAAGTTATGCAATAGTTTTTCTTGTTTGGTGTCTTGCTTTCAGCTTGGTGCTGTAAAATACCATTTTTCCATTCTTTTGGAAGTGCGGAAATTAATGAGTAGTAGTCAAGAAAATGACACTGAACTTTATATTTTTGCATAAATGTCATATATTAATAAAAATTACCATGCTCATCTAACAAATGTCTGATATGAGTGAATCCAACATCTATCCAATTGTGCTTCAATACAACATTACCATCTATTTTAATGAGAGAGTTATTCCACGATAATTGATCTTGAATTTTTACATCAATCAATATTATTTAGATGAGAATGTCAAGGCACTCCAAGCAAGTAAAATTTCACGTATAAAGTGGCTCTTTACATTGAATATTTTGGGGTCATTAAACTTTAAATTGCACAACCAGAACCAATCTCCCCCGATATGTTTCAAATAGTATTTAAAAAAAGCATTTCCATTTACCTGTATTTTCTACATCAATCAATCTCTTTACCTATGCAATTTTCAATCCTTTAATAACTGAAGGAAGATGTAACATTTGCAATCCACCTTGATTATAATCTCCAATGTTTGTATGACAGTTAATCTTATCTGACTTTCCACTCCATATAGAGAAGTACATTAAAGAATCAATTTATTGCGAAAATTCTTCTTGTGGCTTTGGCAGAACAGATAAAAGATAATTCATTGAGAAAGGCACATTGACTTTAATACAGTGATTCTCCCCATAGGTGTTAAATCTCTCATATTCCATATTCTCAATTTTTTTTTCTTCAATTTTTGTAATTTGGGAGGAAAATTTAGTTCAAATATATCATCAAGATCAATAGAAAAATACACTCCTAGCAGGCTCTAGGGGCCATTGGAATATCTAAGATATGTCGGGAGGGTGGTTTTGCAATACCCAAGAGCTACTGTTTCTGATTTGTTTCGGTTAATGTATAGTCCTGAAAAAGACTATCATACATACTGTCACCCACTGAATATATCCAGTGAATCTCTATTAGGGCCATAAACATTTACTAAGAATAGAATAGCATCTTTCAAGGTATCGTCGTGTAAAATGGATCTTTTATGTTTTTCAGCATAGCAATATGATAAAATACCTGGGTTTATTAGTTACCCCTGTAAGCATGGTAAGTTGATGAATAACTGCAGAGCTTCACTTGATATCTTTATAGAGTAATGAATAACCTCTCTTTCTCATTAAGTATCTCGTCATGATAAAACTAAACTGGCGACTGAGCTGAGAAACTTCCCCGGAACAAGTACGGCAGCACTTGCATAGCTTTTTATTTGACCTTATTGTTGAGGTTTTCTCATTGACAAGAATATTTTGGAGTAGACAGACGTTTCTAGTTATCAGCCATTTTCTTAATTTATCTGAACTCGATCAAATGTGGCTGTAGTATTTAAAACAACAATAAGTACATTTAATAACAACGCCATCTTCAGCGATCATATTAATTATCTCTTTGCTTTATCAATAGGTGTCAAGATAACAAACACATTTGTGAGCATGTCATCCGTCGACCTTCAGGAGGGCAGGAATCAGGACAACACTTTCGATGTTCATTTGACCTCAAGCAGCCCTTTTCAAACGGCTTCATGGCGAGCCTGAATGCGTAGGCTACTCTTTTCCGAGAAATAGCTTTCCCTCCTTGTATTTTCTACCTCTCAGCGATCACATTAATAGCATCTTAATTTTGCTTTGTTAATAGGTGTCGAGATAACAAACACACTTGTCAGTGTGTCATCCGGTGACCTACTGGAGGGCAGGAATCAGGACATCACCTTCGATGTTACTTTGACCTCAAGCAGCGCTGGAGGAACCGCTGAAGGGACTAACCTGTGGATGATAACAACTTTTGGCAGCTCTGATGCTAACGGTGTTGGGGCTCGTCTGGAGGTGACCACTACGACACTCAGTGCAGTCCAATCTGGAACTACACTCAGGGCAGGAACTACCGCAACGATAAGTGGAGTGAGTGCTTCCTGGCAATTGAATGACGGCCCGACGTGTTCACAGATTAGTTACTTTTGTGTAGAAGTTGCCAAGGGATCGAATCCGGACTTTGAGGTGATCGGGGTGCCGACGAACAGTACACTGGTAACATGCACATCAGTATCATGCAGAGGTATATATATATTTAAATATATATACAAAAAGAACTAAATTTTTGGAAATTTCATGAAACAGATCAGATGAGATCAAACCATTGCATGCGTGACCACTGGCGTAGCCAGGATTTTTTTTACAAAGGGGGCAAATTTTGCCAATTGTCAAATTCTGCTTGGAGTGAGACCCGAATTGTTTTCTCCTCGCCAGCCCTCCAAAACTCGCTCAGTGGAGGGGGGGGGGGGGGGGGGGGTGGTGGCGACAATTTTTTTTTTTTCGCCAGCCCTCAGAAAAGTCGCTCAGTGGGGGGGGGGGGGGGGGGAGTTATAAGATGTTTTCCTCCATAATTTTTGCAAAAATGTTTCGTTTCTGCTCCTCCTTTCTTTCATTTCTAAATCCGTTGTTATTTTTGTTAAATCCTCCGTTCGTAGGAGTGGAGATTTCCGACACATCAGTCACTGTCACCCCGGGGAATATTCGAGAAGGAACGTCGCAGTCGTTGAATTTAGAAATCACTCTTTCATCGATTGCGGAAGCTGGTAGCGTAAGCGGTTCTGGTCTCCTTGACGTGCTTTCATTCCTCAGTGCCAGTGCCGATGGATCTGGGAGTCGTCTTGACACCTCAACCTATACCATCTCGAATGAACATGGATTCACAGGAATAAATGCTGGAGATCCTACAGACATATCCAATCTTGCTGTTACCGTCGATCTAAGGGATGGACCAACGTGTTCTGACTTCAGCTATGTCTGTGTCCAGGTTCAAAGGGGAGTCTCGCCATCCATTGATTACATGTTATCAGGAAATCCATCTGGAGCCTCTCTCATCGGATGTCGCCAGGTAACATGCAGAGGTAAGTCTTGCTCTTTTGCATAAATCGTCGCTGAATTCACGAAGTGGCACAACCTCCCGCAGATCTTTCAAAACGCATTCCGAGAAAAACGCGATTCAAATTTTTTGCATATTAAAAACAGCACATTTGACTTGTTGATACGAGTTAAATTTGATAAATCATATATGTTAAGAACGAGAAGAATCTTGTGTACCCATTCATGTAGAAAAATCACTGGCGTAAATCGGGGGGGGGGGGGGTTGGGGGTCGGGAGGGGGGATGGCCTGTACAAATACCCCCCACTTTTCAAGGAAGAAATAATTTCTTTATCAATCAGTTATTGATAAAATTGATAAAATTAATATAAAAGACTTTTATAGTAGTGAGAATTCCTCCTTAAAATGCAGTTGAAATGCTTAAGATATGATTTGAATGTCCCGATATTTCCGATTTTATATATAAAAATCTCTCATCCATGTCCATTACTAACATGTTTTCCATTGGTACAAATGGGCATTACATGATCCCCGCCCCTTTCATGCACAGTTAATGTAGAATGTAGGCCTAATAAAACATGGTATTATAAAGAAAGTGTAGAAAAAAAGCTCAGATATTTTCACATCATGCTCAAGACACGAGGAGACTTCTCGGGACTGTACAACATTCTCCAAAATGACAGTCTATCTAATACATCTTTTACAAGTTCATGAGTTTTCATTCAGGATTCAGAATGACGCATCAACTCTTTAAAGATATTTTAGGATTATTTAAAATCAGGCGCTGTGTGGTGGTGGGGGGGGGGGGGGGACAATGTCCCCAGTATTCCAGGAAATTGGGTATCCTAGAAGTTTCCCCGTGTACATAGGAAAGTGTTCCATTTACCTCAAATAAGTGCCCCCTTTCCTTTATGTTCCTGCCCGTTTCACATTCTTAAAGTTTGAATTTATTACCATTGATAATTGCCAAAAGGGCTATTAAAATCTGAGAGGTGCCCCTTCTTCCCTGACAACTGTCCCTTTTCCTTTGTAAGAAGTGCCCCTTCCCCTTCTATATATTGTTTATATTATAACACGTGCCTCTTTTCCAATCTTATAATTGTCCCTATTCTTTCTGATAAGTGCTCCCTTTATTTTATTTCTAACAACGAGCCTCTTCCCTTTTCACCTCTCATAAAACCCCTAATAAAATCTTTCCTTCGACAAATTCCCTTTAATCATTTGCATCAAATGTTCTGCTAAACATGCTAAATGACACTTGTCATCTCTGGTGAGTGCCCCTTTACACCTCTGATAAGTTCCCCTTAATTCATTTTGACACGGGATCCTTTTCTTTCTAAGAAGTACAGTTATTCCTTCTGATAAGAGCCCCTCTTCCTTTATTTAAAAAAAAAAAACCTTTTTCCATTCTTATAAGTGCCCTTTTCACCTCTGGTAAAGTGCCAATATTCATCCTCTGCTGTTCTTTTTAATTTGACACATTCCTGCTCTTTTTCTTTCAGGATAAGTGCCATTTCCGTTCTTGATAAGGGCCCCTTTTTCTTCCTCTATAATTTGCGCCCATAATTTATAGCGATTAAGAGCAACTTTACTTTAATTTCGTCAAGGCTCGCTCGCTACGCTCGCTCACATTTATATTTGATATAGTTATGTTACTTATTAGAGGTCTTTTCAGTCTCTCATGCCGATAATGTGTTTAAAAACCTTTCAGAACTGGGTTTTTGATCACCATGCAGCCTCACAGATCTTAAAAAATTGCTCGTTCGCACATTAATATGTAGGTCAGCAAATCCAACTGCAAACTTAGATGCATAAGTAAATTATATTAGAGCGTGTAAGAGAGAAACATAATTGAAATCCCTAATAATGTAATGCCAATGTTTAGAGATCGTATTTTTTCTCGTTGTAGGTGCCCTTTTTTCCAGAAATAGCCCTTGATTATCGGTGCCCCCAAACTTTGAAAATTTCCGCTCAATATTCCGATCATACCCCCAACTCCTTGAACCAGATTTACGCCGGTGAGAAAAATAGAGTTGTTCATGTGAACTGTTAACAGTGCAAGGCTGGAAACATTCGTGTCACTCCGTGTCACTTCTTGTCACTTCGTGGCAAAAATGATATCTTTAAATTGTATTGGTAAGCACCGTATGCGTTTTTGTATTCGCGAAGTGACACATTGTCTGTGCCGCATATTAAACATTAATTCGCTTTTCACTTTTTTCACAAAGTGACATATTGAATGGGTGCGTGAACCGTGCGTGCTTTTTATTCATGCGTACAGTGCGCTCAATTCACCATATGCATAACGTAAATAACGTTCGTGTCACTTCGTGAATTAAATGGTTGGCCTTTTTGAGGTTCGTGTCATTTTGATCATATCGGTTTTTTTTTTCTTTCTTTTTTTTTTTTAGAATAAATTCAAAATTGATACTTAAAAACCTCGCTATGTGATAAATGATGGAAAATAGATGCTAAAAATTGGAAAAAAAAATGAAATTTGATATTTTACGCTATTTTGGGCGTTCGTGCTACTTCATGAACTCAGCGATGAAATCTTTATGCCTCAATAGTATCAATTCTTTATGTGCACGTTAGGCGACATCAATCTTCAGAAGTTATAAACCATCACTAAATGTACTAAATAATTATTTTAGGAATGAGTATGAGTATAACCCTTTTCCTTTTGTATTTTAGGTGTGGAAATAACTGGAACACAAGTATCAGTTACCTCCGGTGACATTAGGGAGGGCGCCAGTCAGTCTATCAACTTTGGTGTCACGCTCAACTCTGACACGCAGGCCGGCAGCGTGAGCGGTACCAACCTCTGGCAGATAACCCCTTTCCTTAGCTCCACATCAGACGCGTCTGGGACTGTCCGGGCCTTCCCAGCCGCAGCGCTGAGCACTTTCCAGAGTAACACACCTCTCACAGCTGGCACTGCGACTTCAATCAGTGCCGTAAGCATTGCCGCCGATCTGACAAGCGGGCCAACATGTTCAGAGTTCAGTTTCTTCTGTGTCAGTGTAGACAGAAACCCATCG
This sequence comes from Heliocidaris tuberculata, assembly GCA_025618425.1. Taxonomy (NCBI): domain Eukaryota; kingdom Metazoa; phylum Echinodermata; class Echinoidea; order Camarodonta; family Echinometridae; genus Heliocidaris; species Heliocidaris tuberculata. The sequence goes on from CM046836.1 coordinate 41,075,737, forward strand.
GCAGATCCTCAATTCACACTTAGCGGGGTTTCCGGTCCAGATTCTTTAACCTCTTGTCAACCAATAACTTGCAGAGGTAAGCCAGTTGTGCTGCTTAGTATTTAAAAAGTCATGACAGGATCTTATATGTATTAGTAAAGGTTATTTTGACCTCATTAAGAAATCCGGTCCAATAATTGGTTTAAAAAGAAGCAGAAAAATCAGACCAAGCGAGCAAAAAGGGTTTGACGAAAATTCGGATAACTAATAAGAAATTTATGATTTTTTTTAGTGGCATGAAAAACAAGGGAAAACAATGAAAATCACCAGACAAATTGGCAATTCAATCATGAGTTTGGTCAGTCATGAGTCATGGGTCACAACTCACCAACTATTTTGTTTATATTCATAATACAAATTTTAAGTTTTTGTCCAAGAATATGATTTTCTCATGACTTGAACCAACATTTATTTATAGTAATATGCTTTTGCATATATATATATATATATATATGGTGGTGGATCCAGTGTCCGAACACTTTTCAGAAAATCAACGATAGCAAATAAAATATCAAACGAATATCTGTCAAACTTACATAATGAATGCTCAAAGTCCTACAGAAAAAGAAGTTGGGGGAATTTTAAAAAGACAATGTAGATTTAATACGACATTCCCTTCCGAATGAACCCCTTCCCAACGTTTTGGTCCCTTGAAAAAGGTACTGTATTTTCAAACGTGTGAAACCTATGGGAAAAAGACACAACCTTTGTTTCAATAGTGTGGTTTTCATACGCGTAGTCCCATGCGTATAAAAACCCATTTAGGCGCTTAACTGTACACGTTCGGTAATACAATCTGTTCGGAAATACAATCCATGACTATACACTTATACAGAGAAAAATAGTTTTCTGTAAAGATCATCAAAATATTATTTTAAAAAAAACATTACACTTTAAAAATGAGTGATTATGAAAATGTGATATTTTGAAAACAATCTCCTGGTTCGTGAAATATTTTGTAAAGGTTTATACATGCAAAAACATCTACTATAAATTTAACTTGTTTCAAGTTATTTGAAAATCATATTCTTGGACAAAAATTGAGAATTTGTATTATCAATATAAACGAAATGATTGGTGAGTTGTGACCCAATGACGTCACAAACTCATGACTGAACCTTGTGAACATGTGAATAGCTTGATCAAGGTGCTGTGATAACTCCTCGGCTTGATAAACCATGCTGTACTTGTCATAGAATATGTTGGTTTGATTTTTTTTTCTTCCAGTACAATATTTTTTTACATACAATGTTTTCCTTTGTATTATCAAGTGATTTTATTCTTGCAAATGCAGTCTTCTAACCATACAATAAGCAGAGTATGCCCATTGCTTTATTTGTCCTTGCTACAGGTGTGGAGGTATCAGGTACAAATGTAGGCATCGATGGAGGGGAAATAATCGAAGGTGTTATGTCATCTCTTACGTTTACTGTTGCACTGCAAACACAGGCGGTCGGCGGTAATGTAGCAGGAACCAATCTGTGGCAGGTGTCTGCCTTTGGAAGTTCAAACAGCGATGGCACAGGCACTCGGTTCTTAACTACCCCTGCTAATCTCCCTACTGCAGCAGCAAACACCGGGGTTATTTCCGGTCAAGTTACCTCCTTGGCAGGACTCAGTGCGGACTTCATGTTGAGTTCATCCGTCACATGTGCACAATTCCAATATCTATGTGTCCAGGTCGACAGAGACACTACCTCAAATCCTGTCTTCTCTTTATCCGGGGTGCCGGATGTCAGTTCACTTATTGGTTGCACAGCGACAACATGTGGTGGTAATACTTTCTTTCCCAAAAAAAATCCAGCAAACATGGTACAATTCAGAAAGTAAAAAATCTGACAAGTCACACAGAACCTCACCTTTTTGATCCATTCCAGAATCAAAGTCTACCCTCAAGTTGCTCTCTCTCATATATGCAAACATGACAAAGGGCTTGATATGGGATAAAACATTGTTTGTCATGTTGATACTTTCCTTTACAACCGTCAAAAGAATCAGTGCATCCCAAACGCAAGTCGTCACCAACACATTAATAGCGCAATGTTTCTTTCCATTATTAGGAGTTGAGATCACAGGCACCGAACTCATCATCCAGGATGGCTACCTACAAGAAGGATTTCCATCAAGCAGATTCTTCTTCGACGTTTCTCTATTCTCCAATCCTAGTGGTGGGAGCGTGAGTGGGACAAATCTATGGGATGTCACTGCCTGGATATCAGAAAATCCTTTGGGTGATGGCACAAGGTACTTGGAGGAGTCCATTGCCCTAACATCAACACAGAGTGGAACACCAATTGTGTCAGGAGTGGATACAGCTACTATCACTGGTCTGTTAGTGGACTGGGACTCGACCTCTGGTCCACTATGTACCCAGGCTGCCTATATGTGCGTTCGTGTTGATAAAGGAGCCTCATCTAATCCAGATTTTAGCGTCACAGGCTCACCAGACAGTTCGGTATTTACAACGTGTGAACCCCTCACATGCAGAGGTAATTAATACATGAACAAGTATCTAATACATATAACATATTTCCCGAAAGAAAACAAATTGCGTTGAACTCCAATATATTCCAACCTAATGATAATATAAAATGTATGATGCTCTTATTTCAATTACATATTTCTGTATGATGTTCACTTTGCATTTAATAAGCTCTTTCGTTATACAAAAAAAAAAAAAAAAAAAAATGAATATCTTGTCTGAAAGCCTAAAAACGAGTGCATACTTTAGACCGACGCCTATTTTCTTTGTATGGGCATTTTTCCAAGTTATAAATTTCCTATTCCTCCCTTCTTTTTCTCTTCCTATCTATCTTTTCACAGCTGTTGAGGTCACAGATACAGTACTGGATCTCACATCTACATCAATTCTGGAAGGTACCTCACAGACCCTTACTTTCAGCTATACAATCAACACTGACTCTCAGGGAGGTGGCGTTACAGGAACCAACCTGTGGGATCTGTCAATCTTCCTTAGTGACGACCAGTCTGGTTCCACCGCCATCAACGAACAAAACATTTTTCTGAATCCATCCCAAGCGAACTCCCAGATAGTACCAGGGACCTCGACTGTAATTGATGGACTAAATGCTATGTTGAATCTCCAGAATGGACCTACCTGCTCGGAGTTCAGCTACGTGTGTGTAAGACTGATGAAGAGTGGCGCTGCCAACCCGAACTTTGGTATAAGCGGGAACCCTGATGACTCGGCATTCATCGGATGTGAAGCTGTCACATGTACAGGTGCGTAGATAGTTTCATGACTTAACCATGTATATGTACCATGGTATTCAATGGTTTTCCGAGTTGCATGGAGATCATGTTTACAAAAGTAGACCGGCTGCAAACTACAACGTGGACCAGATTGATGTCTTTCTCTGATATTCCCTGAACATAATACCGCAGAACAAACCGTTTCAGTCTTGTCTCATTTATGAACAAGTCTCATCACATTATACTGCTAGGGACTGAGTTCAGGATCAGGGTACAAGATAGAGAAATGCCGCTATAGCCTTCCCAGACTCGCTCAGTGTGGGGGACAGGGAGTAATTTTTCCGAAATTATATTTTCTTTCTCAGAGACTCGGTTGGGAGGAGGTGTGGAGGGGAAGGAGGATGAGGGGGGGGGGGGGGGGCGTAGGGGTAGTTGTAACACATTTTACCTGACCTTTTTTCCTTCATTTTCCGAGCTTTTTCATGATATTTTCCGTAATGAAACATAAAGGATTTCAGGTAATACATTTGTGAACCCACGACTGCCGCCCCCCCCCCCTTGTCGGTCACACAAATGTCATGTCACACTGCCATCCCCAGAAACCGGAGATGACAGGTGAAATTTACGGGGTTTTTTTTTAGCAAGTGACCCCTGAGATGGCTGATGAGATTATGTAACATTGATGATCGTTTGACTTTACTGGTCAGACATGTCAGATGGGCTCAGCGGCTGGACTATGTGTTTGACATTGCAACTGTGCCTGTTATTATTCTTTTCTTACAGGTGTTATGATCAGCTCAACCAGTCTCATTCTTAATTCGGGTGATATCCAGGAGGGAACAAGCCAGGGAGTAGTATTCGACATCAACCTTGCATCCGTTGCTCCTGGGGGCAGTGTAAGCGGTAACAATCTATGGCGAGTGACTGTCTTTGGAAGTCTAAATGCCAACAGACTTGGAACCCGTGTGGAGCCCCAAGTCGTTTCTCTCACTCCGACACAAGGCGCCACTGCTATTTCTGCAGGCACACCTGCAGTCATTCCAGGCATCGCTTTTACCTGGGACCTCACCGATGGTCCACTGTGTGGCGACTTTGACTACTTATGTGCTCAGATTGAGAGGAACCCGTCTTCCAGTCTTGATTTTGAGCTCTCTGGTGTCCCTTCCAATTCTGTACTCACAAGCTGTTTACCGGTGACGTGTAGGGGTGAGTCGTTGGTTATTGTTTTCAAATTTATAGGAACAATCTTTAGGAACCATGTTTCAAAGGGATCGGGATTTACTAGGGATAGAAACAAATAATTGAGCAATAATTGAATGAAAACGCATTCTTCCAGACAGCAGAAAATCAAATAGCGCGAAAATCACCTTGCTTTTTTTTTATCTACATAAATCGATCAGAACATTGTTAATGTAAACCATGAAGGTCTTTTTGTTATAACCCATCGTTTGATTACTAATTACAAAATACATTCTCAATCTTTTGAAGGAGAACCTCGTGTTAGAAACGGGTGTTATCAACTACAATGTAGTATGATTCAGACCACGTAAATAAAAAACATCAATACATACATGTATCCAAATAAAATTAATTTTTTGGAATGTTTTGATGGAAATGCTCAGGCGATATTCGACGCTGTTGACGACGATGGCATTGTGACTGTAGAGTGATTCATGGTCGTGCTAAAATTTCTTGCTTCATCTCAAATAATCTTGAAATTTATACCAAGTCTAGCCGAAAGCTCAATATCTACGAAGTTTCTGCATGATGGGTAGGTGCTTTTTGAGATTGTGCAAATCAAAATCCTGTTTCATTCATTCATTCTTCTTTTTTTTTAGGAGGGGGGTCCCATGATATAACTTTTAATCATGTCCTGATAAATGTATTATGTTTGTTGTAATTCTACTTGAAAAGGTGTGGAGATCACGCAAACCACTGTCACTGTTGCAAGCCCAGAAATTCTGGAAGGTACCAGCCAAGGTGTGGACCTCACAATCACTTTAGAATCCAACAACCAGGGTGGCAGCGTTAACGGTGATGACCTCTGGCAGGTCATTGCCTTCCTCAGTGCTAACGCAGATGGCTCTGGCCCCAGACTTGAACAGACCAACATCCCACTTGCTTCCACTCAGGCTGGAGTAGACATAACAGCAGGAAGTCCTGTCCAAATAACATCGCTCTCCTACGCACTGGACCTGGTTGGAGGTGTTACTTGCTCCGAATTCCAGTACGTGTGTGTACAAGTTGCTCAGGGTCTATCACCCAGCCCAGCGTTCCTACTTGACAGTTCAACACAGGAGCTTACAGGCTGTATGCAGGTTACATGCAGAGGTAGGATGATATTTTTAATTATTATTTCAATGGATCCCTGTGCATGCCGTTAAAGCCATGCCTAAAAACGAGATGTATATTTTCCTTGACTGGGTATCGCAGTTAATATGTCACATAATTTTTAAACAAAACCCTTTATCATTTTCAGAAACATCAGAATCGTGCCACTTGATATGGTTGCCAAAAATGATTAATTTATACCATTACTTAATACGGTGAGTTCTTCGCTCTCGAGTAAATTGAGCAATCACCTCCTGTGGTATTAATCAGATTTCTGTCGGCAGTTTATCGTTTAAATGCATCCTTCAGTCTAGTGCTTTGGATATGTTGTAATGATAATGTATTTACTTCTATATAAATCTGAATGATTTGGTTTTTTTTTTAATATGTTCTTTCTTTCAAATGTTTAAATGCAGGTGTGGAAATCACCAACACAGATGTGACTCTTGTATCTGGGGAAGTTCGTGAAGGAGTGGTCGGACAGACTTTAACTGTGGACATCACCTTGCAATCAAACGAACTCGCAGGAAGCATAAGCGGGACCACCTTGTGGAACTTCGAGGTGTACGGAAGTATGAATTCAGATGGCAGTGGGGACAGGCTTGCGCAATCCATCTTCATCACAACTGATCATTCTAATACACCGCTCATTGCAGGTTCTGATACTACTTTCAACAACATTATAATCAGTTGGGACATGAATGCGGGCGATACCTGTGCCGAAGTGCAGTACGTATGCATAGAAGCATCGAAGAATCCTGCATCCATTCCTGACTTCACACTCACTGTATCCAGCGACGACGTCCTACGTGCTTGCCACCCACTGAATTGCAGAGGTTAGTGTAAAGGCGATTTCTAGTTTACTTCACCTTTAAATAAGGATTTGGAACTACACACATATATCTGTATTTTAGTGTCATTGCATTTTCCTAGTCAAAATCAAGGAGATTACAAAATAAAATTGTTTTTATTATCATCCTGAAATCCTTACTTAGGAGTCGAAGTCACAGGTACCAATGTGGACGTTACATCTGGAAATGTGCTGGTCGAAGGTGCATCGTCACACCCCATCACCTTTAACCTTCAGGTGGATTCTGATTCGGCTGGTGGCAGTGTGTCCGGTAATAACCTCTGGCTCGTAAGAGCTTATGCAAGCGGAAGCCCCACACCAGGTGGAAGCGTCATCAACCCTGTTGACGTCACATTGACCCCCAGCCAGAGTAGTACGGGAATTACCGCTGGAACAACGTCAACCATCTCATCGGTAGGCGCTAACCTCAATCTCGACGACACGTTGTGCCCAGGTCTTGGAGGAATATGTGTGGTCTTGCAGCGCAACCCAGCCTCAAATCCTAGCTTCACGTTTAATCCTCAACCAAACAGCAACATTCTTACTTCTTGTGTGCCCGCTACATGCACTGGTAAATTATGATAACCAATACTTAAAATTTAGTAAAAACGTAGCAGTATATTTCACTACTCCGCCCTATAACACCAATAATCATATAACGTCAAAAAAATGGGGAAAAAGATCAATTACTCCTTCTGTAGACTTAAAAGAATACATGGTATAATCATTCAAATGTTAAATATATACACGAATGGATCGTCGTAGGCTGTATTCATATTTATTATTCAGTTATATTTATTGGAAACGTCAAATAAATAATACTTAGGAGTATTCAAAACATTGAATGATGCAGATTCAAGTGAGAGAAAGAAGACATAGAAGTATATAAGGGCAGGGGAGGAGAGGGGTGGAAGGTAGAATCAAGTAAGGTAAGGTAATATGCTTAACTTTGACAACATATTTTGATTATTACCAATGTTTAGGTGTCCAAATCACTGATGTCAATTTCAACCTAATCTCTGGTGGACCGCTTCAAGCCGGTTCTACTAACAACGATTTAACCTTGGATCTGAACATCAACACAAATGGCGACGGTGCAGGCGTGTCTGGATCAAATCTCTGGCAGGTAGGTTAAACAGCAGTTGTCAATTTAGAAAAAGATATTCAGGGCCCCGTTGAATAAAACTTACCATTAACGGTAACTTTGCCATCAATGGTAACTCCCATGGAAACCTTGATTTTGATTGGCTGTTGAGTGATGTTACCATGGTAGTTACCATTGATAGCAGATTTACCATTAATGGTAAGTTTTATGTAAAGGGGCCCAGGAACAGTATATCCGTTTGCAGATGGAGCGTCATTTCCATTTCGCTATCACCTGCGCTAATCAAGCCTGTGAAGCCAATTAGTACTTACGACGTTAATTCAAAGCACTCTTTGCACTATTCATTTTGCATTACTTTTTGTACGATATCATTAATGCATGGCAAGTCAAAGGCCGTCTGACGCGGTCCTACATGCAACACACATAACATTATTGATGATTTGAGCTTACGTTTGAAGTCATGTATAATATGATCTTTTTGCATTTTTTCTTTAATAAAGGAAAAGCCTTTCATTCATGCAAATAGATAAGAATCTGAAACTACTTTGGTTCATTGTTTTCACCTCTCTCCTTGAGTTCCATTACTCCGAATTTTTCAGATTCTTTGAACATTTTGCTGACATTTTTTTAGTACTGAATTACTTAACGCCCAAATGATTCAATAGCCGAACCACCACCCTTTTCCTTGTGAGTTTCATAATCCACTTTGGTTTGCATAGCTCTTTAAACTATTTGATTAACTTTGAAACAGGTTGAGCTCTTCCTGAACTCCCAGATAGATGGTCAAGGAACAACTACCCTCTCTCAGGTGACGTCCATTCCAGCTTCGGAAAACAATCAACCTTTGACGGCTGGTCTTTCCTACACTCTCGAAGACATTGCTACAGTCCTTAACCTGCGTAACATGGAATGCGCCTCTCTCCCTTTTGTTTGCGTGAGGCTGAGCAAGAACTCAGGCTCAACTCCAGACTTTACCCTCTCCGAGTCATCACCAGCTAATCTTGTGTCCTGCCAGCGCTTGCCCTGTGTCGGTAATATAGTCTCCTCAAACGTTTTTATTAATATAATTATTATTCTTGTTCTTAATCATGCATGAATGATATGATATGGCATATCAGAGTTTTCCTTTTAATGTCAGAAGGTACATGTTTTTACTACACGATCACAAAGACTTTCACGAAATTTTCAATAACCTATTGCATTGCTTATAGAAATCATGGTTGGATAATGTGATAATGACACTGTAATTTTCGCACATTTTAAACAGGTGATGCACAAAGGCTACTGAAATTGCCCTAGATTGAAGTTTGAAAGTCTTCGCGATCTTATTGTAGAAAAACTACATAAGCCTATTTCCTGTATTTTCATGGGATTGTTCTCTTATTCATTAATGTTGGTAAAAGTCTAATTCAGGTATTGAATATGATACTATAAAATTAGTGATGATCAATAAGAACTTACAACAGTAATACATGAGTCTCAACAACAATTAATGTGCTCCAATGCAATTCTTTGTGTTTGCAGACACCGATGAATGTGATCCAAACCCTTGTCAAAATGGAGGGATGTGTACGGACGGTGTGAATTCATATTCTTGTGCCTGTCTGGCAGGGTACACTGGAACAAACTGTGATGGAGGTAAGTAAAATGTGGTAGACAGTGTCATAGCTTGGGTCCTGTCATGGTGATGGGGGGGGGGGGGGGGCTATGGTCTTATTCTTTAAATGAAGTAGTAGAGAATAATGCCATCGATATGGGGAGGGTGTGGAAAGGGGACTTATACCTTTTAAATTGCCTCCCCCATCTTCTTTCTCTTCTTTCTCCCTTGTTTCTTTCTTCTTCTTCTTTTTTTTGGGGGGGGGGGCACGTGCCCCTTTGTACCGCTGTAGCTACTCCACTTGTATTATATAAATAATTGTACTTCAGAAATCTAGGTATCTAGATAGTAATATTTTCATTGTTATATTTTTTATGATATTGTAAAGATTATTTACCTTGCTTCTTCACCTTGCACTTCACAACAAAAAACACAATGAGGATGTGTAAATGTTTCATCTAAGCTAATATCAAAATTTGCAAAATATAAATTTATTCTTATTGTATTATTTACCTGAAACGGTGTGTTCTTATAATGTAAAAATCAATTTTCCATAATTTCAGATGGTGATCTTTTTGTTAATTTTTTTTCTCCAAATTTTCTGTGTTTCTCTTTGAATATGTTTAAAATGTTGTAAATGTCCCCTTCTTACTTTCACTAACAATGGGCAGTACACTATTAAAAGCATGAAATCAGATTAGTCCAATTTGAACATTGGCCCCTATACTACATGTAGAAAACAGCCCTAAACCTGGCTTAATATGAGCCATTTTCTTTAGTATCTTTTAGCACTGTAGCTGGACATATCATGATAAAATACAGCTTTATTACATTTGTTATATTTATGCATGTTTTTTATGGGGAAACAAAATACAGTGAATAAAGTCAATAAGGGTTTTTAAACAGATGAAGTAGTAAGGATAGAGAGGATTGTAAATTATTGCTCTGTCTTTTATTGACATCAACCGAAATTTAGACATGATTTTTGATTCAGATTTCTTTTCCGAATGTTTGATTTTAGATATCAATGAATGTGCCAGCTTGCCGTGCCAGAACGGTGGGACTTGTACACAGGGTGTCGATAGCTTTACTTGTACCTGTGCTCCTGGATATACTGGAACATTCTGTAACGAAGGTTAGTATTCATGAATCTAACAGCATTCAAAAAGTTTGAATCATCAAAAATAATTACTGATTGACTCAATCGTGCTGAAAAGTGCATTTTAATAGAGTGAAATACTATGCACACAAATGTGGATATATAGGACTATACACACATGTATCATAAAAAATTTGGTCTAAATTTTGAATTTATTTCTAGTTACATTTGGAATAAATTAGGGTCTTTTAAAAACAATCCTTTTCATGTGAAATTACTACAATGATATTCTTCCACATAGGAACATTAAAGGCGGAAGCCCACAAATTATTTTTCACTTTTACCAGAATTCAACTTTCTTAAAAGCTTTTTGACATACATTAGGCAGTACATGGTTACATGTCAGTATACATTCGAAGACGATCCTATTGTGGAAGAGTTTCCTGCTCTTTCATGCAAACTGAGAAGTAGTTTATAGAGGTATTGGCGTTTTCCTTTATTTCATGTGAAAAAAACATAGTGCGAAAATCCACAGATAGTTCCATAATATTCCTTGCTGATTAATAATCGCATAATATTCCCTGCTTATAACTTTGCTGCTATCGGTGAGGGTGGTAGATTGGTTTCCTCGGTATACCAAAAATATACAGTTTCGTCGGTATATCAATTATTATTCCTATATTTTAACACCCAAATTGATTCTCATTGTAAACATGAATATGTTGTACTGCTATTGGCATTGTAAAAATTTTTTTTATCTAGGAATAATTAATAATTATGTGCTGTCATAAATCACCCAAAGCGCATGGACAAGCACACGCACACGCGTATGTGTACACACCCTAACGGGAAATGAAGTTCTATAATTGAACTATTAAATATTATGAATGTTCAGCATTTTCAGCATGTTCTATGTATGAATGGATATCTTTAGGAAAACAAATTAATGAGAATTGTTTGGTATGATTTTTTTCATTCAACAGACATCAATGAGTGTGCCTCTGGTCCTTGCCAGAATGGTGGCTTATGCGATAATCTTCTCAATTCTTATACTTGTGACTGCCAACCTGGTTACACGGGGGTCCGTTGTCAAATTGGTAAGTCTAAGAGGTCCACACTGGCTTTATAGCCTTTTCTGTCTTGTATTTGTACCCTGGCCAAAAGCTGACCACAATTCAGCAATGATTATGCCATGTATTAACCCTTTCAAGAAAATTGACCACATTTTGTGGTTTCGCTCAATAACTTTTGATTCAGGGCTCTAAAAAATATACCAGATGCATGAGTAAAAAGAGCAAATTTTTTTGCACACACTATGTCAATTTTTATTGCATGACCATATTGCGTTTGATGCCAAAAATTTTAAAAACGAGAATAAACTTTTAGATCCTTAAATTGCCAACACATTGAGAGGTTCAAAATCATTGTTTTTTCATCAAAATTGGCAATTTGTTCAACTTTTCGATAAATTCCTAACCATGCATATTGTTTTCAAAGACATTACACCTATTAGAACCATCTAGCACTAAAATAAAAATATTATTGTTGCCAATTTGAAGAACGAAATGTGATCAATTTAGCCCTTGAATAATTCCTGTCCTGAAAGGGTTAAAGTGATTTGTGACAAATAGGAACAAATAGTTTTCTTATTCTTCACTTTCTTGCTGCTTCCAGTTTTTCAGTATGGATGAAAGTTCTAAATCTTTTTGCTTTGAAATATTGGCAGTGGGTCACTAAATTTTGTTTGCATTCTACATCACATATATCTACGTTTAATTTCAACAGTATAAGTTGTTACCATAAATGTTATATTCTCACACATTAAATTTTTTTTCAAACAAACTACTAATATATGACAAACATTTTGAAATAGATGGTTACAAAACTGTACGCAATTGGCATTGATTTGTGAAAATTCCATTAAGAACCGCACGCAAGTGACAATTGCAACATAGGACCAACTGAACTATAACTGATAGTTATGTACTTTGAAACATATTTATCACTTCTCGTCAACAAATATTATTTTCTTTTCCCATAGATATTGATGAATGTGCAAGCTCACCATGTATGAATAGCGGAACTTGTGATGATCGCGTGAATGGATATATTTGTGACTGCATCCCAGGATATACTGGAGAAAACTGCCAAATCGGTTAGTTGTTTTTTTTTTTATTATCAATAAAACGGGCCTGAATTCAGTTAAGGCCAGGTTTAAACCCAGACTAAATGGTTTCAGTTTTTCTATTGACATATGCAGATACCGAGTATATGTCTTCCTACCCTTAAAATTACCAGAATTATGTGACTGAAAGAATGGATTAAAGTATAAGACATCATGACATAGATTTAACTTTTTAAATCAATTGTAATTCAGATTTTTAATGGTATGGTTGACACTGGGCGATCTGTAAACAAAGTGAAATTAACTTGGGTCCCATTGGAGAATAGGGGAGCATACATGTATGTTTGTTTCCCTCATAACCTAGTGGAAGGGATAGGGGTTGTTTGAATCCATTAGAGTGCGTTTATAGTCAAAGAAAAAACCCATAATTAATATTGCTTATCAAAACGCCTTGAAATAAAGAGACAATCAGAGGGTGGAAAACGACGATTTTCCGCATTTCCACTGAAGTTCCATGATATTGCTTCAAAATACTCCTTTAATTTCTAGATATCAACGAGTGTGAGAGCTTCCCCTGCCGCAATGGAGCTCAATGCGTCGATCTCGTAGCAGACTTCCGCTGCATGTGCGAAGCTGGCTGGACTGGACGTGTTTGCGACCAAGACGTCAATGAGTGTCTTAGCAGCCCTTGCGTCAATGGTCAATGCCAACATGGAACTAACTTCTACTTTTGCACATGTGATCCTGGTTACACAGGCGTGAATTGTCAAATAGGTTTGTTCTGTATACTCGACACTTTTATTATGAAAGACTTTTAATGAAGGATTTATGGGTGAATTACATTATACAAACAAAGTTCATTTTGAAACGTAATCCCCGTCACTTTTCTTATAAAAAGGATCGACCTTATCAATCATACCTTTGTGAAATTGTTTTTTTTACATCTCTCCTTTAGCGGATTTTCTCTAGCTCCAAAAGATATATAAAAAAAAGATGTGTGTTGCCGTATAAGTATTTTCTATCACCCTTTGTGTTGCCTCTGTACGTCATGGTATCATCATAGAAATCTCGAATGAATGATGCCTGTGAAACAGGGCTAGTCTAAATAGAATCCTTGATGATAAAACTTTACATAATGGATCAAAGTAATATTTTCTACGTTTGAAAATTTGAATTTATCAAATTATCAAGAAAATATTAGACATTGAAAATCCGACGAAGGCTCATCAGTATAAGGGGGGGGGGGGGGTGGGTAGGGTGTGGTTTTTCGATGAGGTCTTTTGAAATGGCTTGGCATTGATTTTGCACTGACCATTTTTAAAATTTATTTCAGATATTGACGAGTGCGCAAGTGACCCGTGCTTCAACGGAGGATCGTGTGTAGACGAGGTAAACGGCTATACATGTAATTGCGCACCGGGGTGGACTGATGTCAATTGCCAAACAGGTAAATATCAAATAAAGAGAAAGGATTATATCAGATAGGTCATGATTGTTTCTTTGGAATTAAGAGGAACAATTAGCAATATACATAGTATGTTAAGATCAGGTGGTCACTTTATTGGATGATTAAGTATGTTAGAGAGAGCGCTCATACTTTGACATGTCACTGCCCTTACTTTAATTAGGTTAGTGCAAAACTCCTCCCCAAAAAGCTAACTTAGAATAGCCTCTGATACATCGTCAAATGTAGATCTATCAAAATTCAAATGCATTTGGACGCTGTAAATACAAATATGGAGCAATTGTGTGTTTTATAATATTTTCATCAATATTGTGTCTTCTTCATTACCCGTGGGTCGAATTTTACCTTCATTTTCTTTCCTTTACTCTACTTTTAGTGTCCTTTCATTAGACAGTTCTGTTGTCAAATATTTTTTTACCTTAGTGTCCGTAATGCAAGGTAGCATGTTAGAGCTAATTCAATTTTTACGGTGCTTTTCATTCAATTTTGAATATTTACGCCAAGAGCGGTGTGTGTACGTAGTACATAAAAACAAAAAATATATACATTAATGAATCATCTCGCCAGTTCTTAACTAGCTTCATTTCGAAAGTGTCTATTCGAGGTGGTGCCTCCATTTAATCTGGAAGGTTATTCCATTCGCCCATCATCCTATTTGAAAAAAAGGCCCGTATCTTTATTTCCCTTACTATGGACTTTCCTCGTGACTGTACTGTATTCATTACAAGGGGGTATTTCTTAAGGTACAAGCCATGCTTATATATTGTCCCCAATTCTGTGGACAAGTGTGGGAGCTTTCTTGTGCTTTAATCTTCTCTGGTTTGTCAGAAATTCATGCTATGGATCATTGTGCATGAATTGATTTCTGTCATTCTTTTCTCCTAGTGCATCTATAAAGTGACAAGCTTTGCTGTACTCCACTACTGAGCAAAAAAGACATTAGGTTTAAGGTTACAATTATGTATGGATTTTACTTTGTTGTGATTAGATATTAACGAGTGTCTGCTAACTCCTACCCCGTGTAATAACAACGGGATGTGCATCAATCTGCAGAACAGCTTTCAGTGCGACTGCACAGCTGGATGGACTGGAGAACGATGTGACACAGGTACGGACTACAATTATCTTTTTTTTAAACGTGCGCATTTGTGGTGTTTTTGTCAAGAGATTGATTCTTCAACTACACAGGAGAAAGCCTCGATCCTGGGGGGACGATTTTTCACATGCACTAGTAGTGCCGGGAGAATTGAATCGTCACTTTCATCCAAACAGTCTTATGTGTTCGGTCCTCCCTTTATATACATGTATATATAAAGATATATATAATTGTGAAAAATGAAAATGAGAGAATGATGGTTGCATAACTTCAATCAAAGTTTTCCAGAGCTGTCCTCCCCTTTTAAAATTTTGCAAAGGTTGAAAAAATGTCTCCACCCGGAATCGAACCCGAGTCGTTTGTGGTTTCGGTGACACCAGATTTAATTGACCGACAGATTGACAAATCTTCAACCTCATTAAATAATTCCTTTCTCGGGGGCAGGTGAGTTCTGAACAAAGACAAGTCGTATGCCTCAGCTGGATCCAAGCAAATGCTTTGAGATACATGTATACATTATAATAATTATTTCCTTACAGTATATGTATATTATGTTATTACCTCTAATAATGTAATGATATGATATAAGCATTTAAGAAAAATAGACTAGAATTGCGTCCGTCCTTTTCTTGCAAATTAAATATTGAGAAATTGGCATCTATTGTTTTTTCAGCATTAATGATATCCAACATCAACGATTTTATGACATACTTTTCACTTTAAAGACAAAGTACTATAGCTACTTCCACTGGCGTAGCCAGGGGGGGCACAAGGGGGCCATGGCCCCCCCTGTTGATCGGAGAGCAAAAAAAAAAAAAAAAAAAAAAAAAAAAACTAATTTCCTTTTCACATGCTGGTCTTACTAGGACTTACCCTACCCCTACCTTACAATCGAAATAAGGAAAAATAAAATGGAAATATTACCAAAAAAGTAAACAAAATAAACACTGCTTTCATTTCCAGCAAAAACTGTTCCTTTCCAAATCATAACCCCGAAACTTTGTTAACAACATTGACTAAGTAGATTGGTAACAGAACATTTATATTTCTTTTAGTTTGTCGAGAGTTGAAAGAAATTGTACTCAGAATGATGAAGAGGCGTATCAGTTATTCTTGCCGAATATAAACCTCTCTTTGTGAATGGGTATATGTCCGATGGAGGCAATAACCATTTTCTTCGTTTTGTAAATCTTGAGTTTGTTTAAGAGTTATCATTGTGGTAGCCAACATTGCTTTTATACGAAAACAATGTCACCGTTATATCATTTTTATGGTCTTCATCCGAGGAGAAGCAAAACACTGTTTTTCAAGGTAGAGTTCGATTTTATAGAGGAATATTCAAAAAAGATACAATTTCATTCTTTGTTCAAGTCGTATTTTATATACTAGTAAGTCATCGGACGAGATGCTTTCTGCTTTGTTGTTTACAGTTTTGAGTCAAATCTATTATCACTAAATTGAATGACAAAAACGGCCTTCACATGTGGCAAATCATGTGCGCTTGACTTGGTTGTATGAAGACTTTGTTTAGCCCGTTCTCTATGTGTAATTACATTATTTCCATATGTTTTTATTACAAATTGTGATCTCTATACTCTTTACACGATGTAATTCTAATATTTTTCCGTGCTAAATACTCACATTGATGTTCATTTTGGTTACAAAAATTAATCAAACTATATAATTCCTCAGTACTTAAATGAAGGAGTACGTAGCTGGATTCGTGTAGTATATACGAATTAGGCAACTAATGAACAACCTCTAACCGAGAAAATGAGATAAAGAGCTAAACAAGGCAGCTAAATAAATTGCTAAAGTCTTTTACATACACCTAATAAAGATGTTGCATGTGTTTTCAAATGAGACTACCGCTTGAGATGAGATATAAATTCCACTCCATGAGAAAGGGCGTCCTCTTAGTCATATGTTAGTCAATAGTCAGTGTGTCTGTGTGTGGGTTTTTGGTTGTTAGTCTGTATATTTTCCTATCCGAAAACACGGGTTTCAACGTTTCGTATGTACACTGGTACAGCTATTTATACACACCAACTACATGTAATTTTGCGTATTGCTTGGAATTCTGGAGCCCCAAGGAGTGGTAATCCTTCCACTACAATTCATTCCAGCGGAGTAGAGAAAAAAAAAAATCCTATTTCATCTGTCACTTCTCAAGTAGGTTACACCAGAATAGAATTTTAGGGTGCAGAAAATGCCATTTTCATGACCTGGTTTTAAAAATTTTTCCTACCGTGGGAGGGGGATACCCCCTCCCACACCCTCCCCCGCTCGGTCGCTTCGCTCCCTCGCCTTGGCCCCCCCTCTTGAAAAATCCTGGCTACGCCAGTGGCTACTTCCTGTTAAATCATGACATATGCTGTGGCACTTTAGTATACTTGAATGCAAATATACTAAAGATTATATGCAACCTATTGGAATAGAACTAATGAAAGTGGTTTAATGTGAATTTATCTATCTTGAACTACGTGAAAAGGCATTTTGGAAATAATTTATACTATCTTAGTATGTTCAAAGAGAAATTTGCCTCAGTTTTTCCTTGTTTTTAGTAAAGTTACATGGGGGAAGTTGCCAAAAACTAACGTTTAGATTCTACCTTCAGACAGCTATTTTACCCTGTGTATGTTTATATTGGTTTTTTTAACCGATGTGCCAGACCCTTGGTTGGGTATCTCTTCATAGCCATAATATTTGAGTACCTTCGCATTTTAGATATGAGATCATGGTTTTATTTCTAGTTTAATAATTTCAAAACAACACAAAATATATAAAAATACTGGATTTGTGGAACACTTTGTAATGGCTAGTGTTGTATTCTTGTTTTCCAGAAATCAATGAATGTGCATCCAACCCTTGTGTAAACGGTGGGACCTGTAACGATGAAATCAACCAGTTTACCTGTGTATGCCCTGCTGGATTTACTGGAGTCACATGTGACATCGGTAAGAACAGTTAAATCCACATGATCTTTTGTTGAATTGTGTGCCAATATGTCTAATCTGTTGCATGAATCCGAGAATGCTCTACGTACACCATGTGTACATGTATTAATGTTCATGGGTAAAACATTTTTCTATATTTTCTTCTCTCGGCTCAAGTGTAGTAAATGTGCTATTCCTTTAGTGATGAGAGCGCCGTAATCCGTAGAAATGTGTAAAGGTTGAGTAATACTGGAATGCCTTCTGCAAAGCGGAAATAAGCGCCATATACAAGAAGCCAGTGTTATTAACACTATTACTATTGCACAAGTATAATAAGTATATCGTAGAAAAGATAAAACTAAAGACGTGATATGGTGCTACTTCGACGGAAGTTTATACTGAAATATTCTTTATTGGTTGCTTGTACTCATGTTGACAATAACCCTCATACCAAACTAATTTATCATCGAAGGAAGCAACTATCCCTCAAGTTATCACTTTTCAGATGGACAATATATTTTTCTTGAATTATGTCTTTTAACTGAAATATTGTTATGTTATCACAAATTTGAGAATAAACGGTTTAAATAGGAGTTATTCCAAGGTGTCCTCTTTGCTTTTCCTAAACAGAAATTAACGAATGCACAAGTCAGCCCTGTCAGAACGGTGGTACGTGTCAAGATGGGGACAACAGTTTCACCTGTCAATGTTTAGCCGGATGGGAAGGCGTAACATGTACTGAAGGTAAGGATATATTCAAAACATTCATCCTTTCATTTCCAATAAATATAGATGTCTGTATTGTTTGATGAAAAATCGATCGGGGTACAGTAGAAGTACATGAACCTGTTGTCTACTGGAACCGGTTGGTCTCTGTATTAAGCCTATGGGAATTTGAGAATTCAGTAGTCAACGGGTTAACTTGATTAAAGATAAGTTGCAAATTTCAAGTTTGGGAATCCTTGTTATCTGCAAATAAACACATGCATATTCATTTTGATTCATCCTGGCTAGCGCGAAGCAATTATTCTGTGCTTAAAGAGTATCAGTTAGTCTGAGTAATGAAATGATCTAAATGGCATAGACAGAAATTTTAGTGGAATGCACTGATTTGTATCCAATACAATCCAATAATTGATATGTTTAATAATTATGTTAATTGCAATAAGATATCTAATGATGGTTTATCAAGGAAGATACAACATGCTGTTATCAGTTAATAGTCTGTGTCTTATAAGAATAGATTACAAAGTTGAATGAATTGCACCCACTGCTAGAAGCTCTGTCATCTCATTCCCAAATGCCTAAGAACTTAATCAATCTAATTAAGTATGCATGTACAGACCATTAACCGTTAAGTTGTGAAACACATTCCCGTTTTCTAATAGATGTAAACGAGTGTGCCAGCAATCCATGTATTAATGGAGGAACTTGTACCCATGGAATCAACGTCTATTACTGCGAATGTCCACAAGCATGGAGCGGTTACAACTGTGAATTAGGCAAGTACAGCATTGTATAACATTAAGTATAAAGCTGCTCAAGCATGATATAGTGAAATAAAATTGCTCGCTCGCGATGTGACCTCTTACAAAGGCACTGCCAAGGTTTTGTTATAAAGCAAAATGTAGGAGAAAATGAGACAAAAGTGTGATATGGGCAAGGGATCCACGAAGTTCTTCTTATGAGTAAATATCAACAAACAAGGTAATGCATCAGTACAAAACATATTCCACGGCATACTTTTATTGCAATTAAAATGAATTATCAAATGTCCCTTAATTAGTTATATCGGTATTTATCATACATGTATATAAAATACTGAAATTGTTAGTACTGATATCAAATGTTTCAAAATATTTTACTCGCTCGCAGTAAATGTAAGAAATACATTATGATATCGCATATTTGAAGTTCTATTTGTATTTTACTTAGATTGCTTTTTAAACTAATGACATATGTATTAAGATCGTATCTCTTTATGATAGATTTCAAGCATTACAGGTGTCCCATTTTTCTTTTCCTACAAATGCCCCCCTTAATGTTTAGAAAAATACTTCTATCACCTCCCCCCCCCCCCTCTGGTCCTTGAGGATACTTGCATCGCCCCCTTCCTGAAACCAACAGCAAGTGACGACTACTGCTGTTAAATGACTCAGTGACTGGTGCTTTTGCAAAAAGTGCTTGTGAAAAAATATGTTTATTGGATGCAAAAAGATGTCCCTTCATTTGTTTGTAATATGACTAGATCGATTAGAGTGCCTGAGTACCCCTTGTCAGAATGGAGGTAGTTGCATCGAACAGGCGAATGGATATCAGTGCAGATGTGTACCAGGGTATACAGGAACCCACTGTGAAACAGGTAAGTTCCCTAATTAAACTATTTTAACTGGTAGAATATTTAGCATTGTTGTTACAGTACTTACAGACATCAGTAAGGGATTCATTTAACTCAATGCTGAATTGTCTTGGCACTTGTGTTGTACTATTCATTGATGTTTTGACACAACATGCTTGCGTCCTTATCACTACTGTTGTTCTTCTCTATCCAAATTTAAATTGGATCAATTTTCTGTCCAATTCTTTCCCTTTCAAGATATCAACGAATGTGCTGGCGGTCCTTGTATGAACGGAGGAGAGTGCACTGACGGAGTCAATCAATATACATGTGTTTGTACAGCCGGTTATACTGGGACAGACTGTCGAATTGGTAAGTGGGATTTTGTCTGTATCAGGCCCTTGAATCCCTCTTTTACTGTTTAAAAAGTGAGTTCACTGATGGGATAGTTTTACTACAGGCTCCGAGCATGTAATGATTATTCAAATGTTTACCGTTTTAATCTAATCTGTAGCAAATGAAGACCAGAAATGGGTTATTTCGCAAAACTTTTGAGCAATCATGTTAATGTGCTTTTGTGCTAATCGGCACTGGTGGCAAATAAAAAAGTTAATATATAAGCAAAACAGGAAGAAAGAAGTTTATGAAAATGGTTTAAGTCCATGCAAGAATATTTCCAAAGCCAAATGTTCTCAAATTGGTTCATTTTCCGTGGAATATAAGCCAATGTCTTTACTAGCACTCGTTCAGAAATACCTAAAAAGATGTCCCTTAAGTTGATTTGAAAGTGTATTCACTTCTAACAATATTCACTAAAACAAGAACAGTATTTGAATATCATCATTAGCTGTAATATCGGTTGTTGCATTTGTATATCGACATCCTTATGTCCTTTCTAATGATATACTCCACTGTCGAGATAACTGACTGAAATTTAGCATAACATTTGCACGTACCTGCTTTGATTATGTTCAGAAATAAACGAGTGTGTGTCCAATCCCTGCATAAATGGAGGAACTTGTGATGACAGAATAGCACTATATGTGTGTACCTGTGCACCAGGATGGACTGGGACCAACTGCGAAACAGGTAAATACTTCCCTATAGAGTAACTTCAGTGGTGATTTGATTTTGTTACGCATGAATCTGAATCTACTCTCTGTTGAGCTTAAACTTGTTAACGATTTCACGTTACATTATAGTATGATGAATAATTTATTTTACTTCTCCTTCTCTCCCTCTTTCTCTCCAGCTATTACTCCCATTCTTTTTTCTGATCTTTCCCTGTCTTATTATCTCTTACTCTCTCCCCTATTTTTTTCCCAGTGATTCTCTCTCTCTCTTTCTTTCTATGTTTGTAAATTATATGAATATATGTCAAATTGTATATCAAACTGTATTTTAACTTGTATTTTTATATACGAATATACGTATTTTCCATGTAATTCAGCTCTTGAGATGCCTTATGGATTTTTTCAATAAATACCCTTTCAACAACAAGTTACAATAGAGTGGCTTGTACTACGTATCTCATGCCTGTTGCAGATAAGGCGTCATTTCACTTGCGTTATTACCTGCACTAATTGAACCTGTGAAGGCAGTAATAATGAGCACATTCGCCCGTTATTAGAGCCTTTGCATGTATCGGTCACTTTGCATTCACTTTTTTAAATGATATCACACGTGACGCGTGAAAAGCCGCAAAAGTCACTGACGCCATGTAACGTCGGGGAAATGACGTCTCGTATGCAAAGGGCTTTATTCAGGGAGGTTCATTTTAACAAATATCACATTGAAATTTCATACTCCAAATGAAAAAAAGAAAGAAAAGAATTAATAAAATTATGCTTCTTAAGGAGAATATTCACAATATTCAATAACAGGTATTATTATCTATATAAGGCATTTTAGCCGCACATTGAAAACGCATATTTGAATCTGCTTGATTTGCGCGTGCAATATTAGAGCATTATTGCACGGAACAATGAATTCACCATAGGCTACAGTACTAAACTTGCCGTGCAATATTATACAAATATTGACTGCTCATGAGGATGATGGCGGAAATTATCACCACCTTGGGAGTAATAATTTCCACCACCATCCGATTACAGAGCAGTCCATATTTGTTTTATATACCTCATCCTTTTCATCCTTTTCATCCTGATCCTTTGCTAAGTCACTCGCCATGTTGAATTCTTACGTGCTGCGCGTATATTGATTAATGTAGTCGTAGCCTAGCAACTCGCGAAAGCGCACTTAAAACCTGAACCAAATTTTGTGTACGTACGTGTGTGCAAAAGTCGCGGAGGGGTTACGCGTTTTCTCACAGGGTTTTGGAGTTCTATCTTTTGACCTTAGGTCAATTGATAGAATGCCAAATCCCTCTGACGCAATGATAGATCGAGATGCGCCGTGTCATGTGATTTAGTTTTGACCAATCAGTGAATAAGAATCTATGTATGAGGTATATAATATGCCATATTTTGTCTGGTCTGTTTGCGTGCGCGCAAATAATGCAACGCATACACACATACGCACATCACGTCATAAAGAGGTTAAATCAAACTTGTGTGATCACAATGATGTAAGATGAAGGGCTCTATTAACGGAATGTGGTTGGTGAAATGATTTTTATTAAGTTCAAAATCATTTTTCTGTAGGGTATAGATAATAATAATTATATTGGATGGCTTTCTTTCATGGAATACCAGAACATATTACACTCGTTACGGCCAATATTGCACGAATCGAAGATGAGTGCAATATTGGCCCTAACTCGTGGAATATTCTCTGGTATCCCATTCAGTAACATCCAATATAATATAAATATCTAGCGTGTAATTTGGAATTATAATAAGTTCATTTTTTTCAGGACATCAGTTTTTCATTACATTTTTCAATTCATGTTTGTTGGGAATCACGAGAATACTGTACAGATTTAAGTATAAAGTTGGAGAAAAAGGACACCTGTACATCTGGAAATATCGTGTGTTTGTTTGCTCAGAGCCCTCTGTAACACGTGGCTCCATAATCCCTCCATTTGTATCTTTTCTGTAATATTCAAAACCCAATCTGTACCACATATGTAGGTAACGCTATGCTTCCACTCTTAGCTTTTATTAAACATTTGATAACGATTTCAAGAAACTCATCATAATATTATGATTTGGACCATGCAATAACTAAAACTACCTTACTACTGGTATATATTTTAGTTGTAACATTGAATATGACTGAATTATGTGGTAGAGTCTATTCAAACCAGAACAGAAATCCAATATAACGATTTATTTGTAACTTGTCCACAGATTTCAACGAATGTGCCAGCCTCCCATGCCAAAATGGTGGTATGTGTGAACACACCACTAATGCTTACACGTGTACTTGTCCAGCGGGATACACCGGCATCAACTGTGAAATAGGTAGGTTGACTTCCTTTTGGTTGTACGACACATGCTCCTGCGACAATTGCTCCGCTATTAATTTCCTAAACGAACCAAATTCCTAACTTCAACCTTGGACCTAATGCCATACCTAACCATAATCCTAACCCTAAACCTAAACTGAAACCCAACTGCAAAACTCGTCCTAACCCTATACCTCTGACGAAATAAAGACCGGGGGAGCGTTTCATCAAGCGTTTTGTCAGTGATTTCTACCGACAAATTTGCTCTCAGCCAATCAGATGCGAGGATTTCAGTAGCTTATAACAGCTGTCGGTTAAAATCACTGACAAAATGCTTGATGAAACGCTCCCCGGAACATTATGTCTAAGAGTATCGTTTCAGACAGAGGCGAGTCAAGAACTTATCTCAGAGAGGGGGCGACAAGACATGGGGTTCATGTATTTATAGGAGGAAATCAATTCAAAATAAAATATGGATTATTAAATTTGTTTTGTTGGTTGGAAGACATGGAAGGGAAATCACACCCCTTGCTCCCGTTGATAAAAGTTCAATGGTACTTTATGTATTGCTCTTCACGTGCTTTTGTAGGTGCACCAAAATCGTGAATGATTTCAACAAGCGCAGTCATGTATATTATTTACTTGTTATTATTCATTACATTCAGACAGTCCTTTTACTGACGTATTCAAAAAATCATATTTCACACTACTTACCTGCAGTCATTGATGTATGTATGAAAGATTGCCTTCCCTCATCACCCATGCTCCTGTTCTTATGATTTATCCCATTGTGATACAAAGTGTGATTAAAATGTAGCATGATTGCTTTGTTTTTCTTTCACCAGATATCGATGAATGCTCGAGCTCACCTTGCAGGAATGGTGGACAGTGTACAGATACAATTAATTTCTATACCTGTACTTGCATTCCGGGTTTCACTGGAACAAATTGCGAATTAGGTACTGATTTCATTATCTTACGACGTATCAGGGTGATACCATGGGTTGTGTCCTGTACGACATGTCTTCTATCCATTTTTTCATTCAGATATGAAAATCCTGTGATATGACTATTGACTGATGGTTCTTCTTTGCAGTGTAACCATCGTGAGTCAGTGGTCAAATAAAGAGATTTTTCATTTCCGAATGAAATTAATGGATAAACTACAAATGTCGTACGGCGGACATTACACGGAATCGCTCATCAGACGTATTTTCGTATATGCATATTTCATGACTTGACAGAAATACGAGTAACATAATTTTCACATGTCCTCCAAATGTATATTTCTCTCTTCCTAAAATTTTGCTAAGGTATTTATCAAAACTATTTTTAGTCCACCATGAATGAGAAATATAGTCCACTCGTGACATCACTCATCATGACTGAACTGCCAGTGGGAGGTACTCCATAATCAACATTGATCTCAATGGTGAAAAATTTGCAACTTTCTTATTCCTTGTCCGCTTCATCTCGAACTCGAGGGTACCAACTATGTTACCCTGATTTCTGCTTCGACTCACTTAAACTGAATGAGGGGTCCAATCCCAATTGATGCACAATGGAACAGTCAGTAGGTTATAACATTTCTAAGGGATATTGTCTTTGCTGGAATCAATGCCTCTAGAAAGATATCTTTGTTTTTGAATTATATGCATTGATCAGTTGTGAAACCGATGATAATTATGATAATTATGATAACAGAGTATACTGGAAAATCGGGGGCGTGATGCTGTTCCGCGTCAGATGAGAAAATATTTTATGTCGATTGTCCGTCAAACAAACTAAATAGTCGGGTAACAAAAAGTAATTATATTTCACTGGAAGCAAGAAACGGGCGGACCTCGTTTTTGTCTCTGCAATTAGTGTTTTATTTATTTTAACTATTGTATTCATAATGGTTAAAATCCAGTTTATTTTCTCTATTCATCTTTTTTATCGTAGAAATTGATGAATGCACTAGCGGACCATGTTTGAATGGAGGAACTTGCATTGACAACGTGAATTCTTACAGTTGCGAGTGTGCTAGTGGATATGCGGATTTCGATTGCTCAACAGGTTTGTATAAGTTATTCCCAGTCCTTGTCTTTGAAATTGCAGTTGTATTCTTCCTGCTGTCGTTCAAACTGTATTCAGTAACTGTAAACAGTGTCACTTGTAATAGTTAAATAGTAAATCGTGTACACTCTTGAAGTGTTTCAGCTTTCATTCTTTGACATTCTTTATATAGTATTAGTGAACAATAATCACGGCCAGTAGGTTACTCAGAAGTATCTTTACCATCCTGTATTTTATACACCAGACAATGATGAGTTTGCTATCTTTAACACCATTCTTTCATTTGACACACCAGACAATGATGAGTGTGTTATCTTTAATACAATTCTTTTATTTGAACACGAGACATTGATGAGTGTGCTATCTTTAACACATTCTTTCATTTGACACACCAGACATTAACGAGTGTGCCAGCAGCCCTTGTCTTGCCGGCGGGACCTGCCTAGATCTGATAGACGGCTTCGAGTGCAATTGTCCACCGGGACGAGAAGGTTTACGATGTGAACTTGGTGAGTGTGATGTCGTGCTTAATGTTGCATGTAGAGCAAACTCGGTCGTCTCCCCTTTTAAAATTAATCATGACAATTTTGAAACATCTCCCACAGATCTGGGGTGGTATTCTGAGATTTATTCTATCTTGATTTTAGTGAAATAATTTTAATTGTCATAACAAAATGTACGCTTATGGCGCATCATTGGTTAATGCCTGCGCAAAAGTTGCTGCGTACGTGGAATTCATCTGCGCAAACACCAATGAAATGTTGCAATTTGAAACTTGTTATGACAATTAAAATCTTTTCACTAAAATCAAGATAAAATAAATCTCAGAATACCACCCCTGGTCCAAAAGAAACCTGATTAGTTTATGTAAGTGGGACGTGCCCCATTGAAAAATTGATATACAAATAATTAAACAGTTTCCATGAGATCAGTAGGCCTACTCTTGCGAGAGTGTCAGTGTTAGATCTTCTCGACATGTAGGCCTAGGGTAAACATATTATCTGAAGCTGGAGATTTGCTACTTTATTCGTAACCAAGCATTGCTAAATGCTTCATGTATGTATGCCTTTGATACGAACATTACTCGTGCAAAATACTATTGAATGATTACCGATTATGTATGTAATCATATCAAAGTATATAATGGATAAATAGAAACATATCGAATCAAGAGAAGTGTCGTGGTATAGCAGCTCATCCACTTGACTTTCAGTCAAGAGGGTTCGTCTTTTGGCAAGAAATTAATTCGCATTTGCCTCTCTCCACCCAGGTGCAAACGGGTAGCGTATGTGCTAGAGCTACATATTTGGCTGCTCGACTATGACTGGGTAATGTTATTGGAACGCCAGGAGCGCCACGGCGTGACGGACATGAGCACTATACAAGAAGCGTTCAGGAGTATTTAGTAGTGGTACCTTAAACATTATTTCTTTTCGTTTTCTGCAGACACAAATGAGTGTGCCAGTAGACCTTGCCAGAATGGAGGCTCATGCACAGATCTGCCCAATTCCTACATTTGTCAATGTCTGCCGGGATTCGAGGGTACCAACTGTGAACTCGGTGTGGACGAATGCGCCAGCGACCCGTGCTTGAACGGTGGGGTATGCTCCGACGGCAATGATTTCTTCTCGTGCCAATGCATCAGTGGATTCACTGGGGTTCTCTGTGAAACCAGTACGTAAAGTAGTCTCTTTCGTATTCCTAGATACTTCTGTTTGAAGATGTCAAATTTTTATAACGTGGTCATCGGAATTCTAATGTTTTGGGGGATATTGGGAGTGAAGCAAACAAGTATTCTTTAGATGGTGTACATGTAGTTTAGTGCTCATAGATCATTTTGTAGATCATAAATCTCTTTATTTTCTTCCAATGCATTTACATATCATGAACATATCTTTCAATGTACTTGTCTCATGATTATGATAAGCTACAGTTAACATCCTTTTGAATTCTTTAATTTTCTTTCCTTTTCCGTTTGGTAAGGCAACATTAGGAAATGTGCCAACAGATAGAATAGAAACGATAGTCTCTCAGTTTCCTCCAACATATTCAATATTTCTTATTGTTTTCTGAACTTTGTTATGGTCCTAAGCAATTAATGAAGAAAAAAACTTGATAGGGATGTATTACCTCTACGATTTTTTGATGAATAAATTTTTGAATTGTATGTGTAAGAATTATTGTTTATGATGTTTTTTTTTTAATACTCTGTACAAATTCTGCAATTCAGCCGGTTGGCTACAAAATTTTAACTCCTCAATATGTCGATAGGAAACAGTATGCCAATGAGGATACGTCCATGAGGAGTAACGAGCATACGTGGTATGTCAGTGATATTAACAAAGTCATGGCTACTACATTCTTTTCTTTTTATCTGTATAGATATCAACGAGTGTGCAAGTAATCCTTGTCTAAATGGAGGGATGTGTGTGGATAATGTTAATAGCTACTCCTGTAACTGCGCTAATGGATGGACGGGGGCTAGGTGTGAAATAAGTAAGTGGATTCCTGTTCATTTTTCTTAGTTAATTTTCGCTATACATTTATGTTGTTATATTTCTTTTAAAAAATTTTCAGTAAAATGATTTGGATTATTGTAAGGAAATTGGTCCAGCCAAGTTTATGTAATTTTATATAGAAAAAATATGAAAAATTAACCTTGAGTTTGTGTAGTGTAAGAATCGAATTTTTTCTCCAATGAAATTCCGACTCACGGTAAAATGTGATGAAACTTCAGGTTACATCTTAGTAGTGTGTTTTTATGACAAGGGATATGACCTTGTTTGTAATAATAAGCGAGCAAACATAATTGCATGAGTTAGGAAGTAATATAAACCTTGAACTGTTTATAATGTCTGTATAGATATCGATGAGTGTGACAGCAGCCCATGTGTCAACGGTGGTTGTGCTGATGGAGTCTACTCGTTCACGTGTTTCTGTGATTCCGGATGGACTGGAGAGAGATGTGATGTTGGTAAATATTGTCCTAGAATACATGACCTGAGATTTCAAACACGCTATAAAGGAGATAAATTATGTACTTGGTATTGCCAAATTATTTTTTTGTTACAACATTTATTTCGCCTATAACTCTTGATACATTAAAACCGGATTATGTGTTTGAGATAGTTGATGAATTAATTGAAATAATATCATTTGGTATGGTGTCATCACGGTACTAATTATTGTACTAATTATATATCTCAAATGTGTGTTGACTCTTGCAGAAGAGCTGCAGCCTTGGCATCTGTTGTATTCGTGTAGCCCTATTTAAGAGGTGGTTTCCATACCACGGAGGAGATGGAGAGGAGGGGGAGAGATTCTTCAGCTGTCAGGGTGTACAATATGCTGACGTATCCTCCGTCCCACTATCAATATTCCAAACAACAAATATACCTGTTTTTTCGCAAGAGGGAATATGGCATAACCAAGAAGTTATAATAACTGTACAATTTAGGATTGTTGTCAATAGTGTTACATTATTGAATTTCGTTTCTTTCTATTTTTTTCGACAGATATCAATGAATGTCAGAGTGCCCCCTGTCAAAATGGAGGAGCTTGTAATGATGGTATCAACAGCTACTCATGTCAATGCTTGTCTGGCTGGACTGGATACAATTGTCAAGATGGTAATGTCGAACATGTTTGGTTAAACCAAATCTCTATAACCACAGAAAGAAATAACTCTCACACACTGTACTACTATAAATGCGTGGATTTACGATTCCAT
Organism: Heliocidaris tuberculata; assembly: GCA_025618425.1. Lineage (NCBI taxonomy): Eukaryota > Metazoa > Echinodermata > Echinoidea > Camarodonta > Echinometridae > Heliocidaris > Heliocidaris tuberculata. The sequence continues at coordinate 41,105,128 of CM046836.1, forward strand.
TGTACAAGCTTTTCGCATTATACGTACGTGGTATCAAAGGAAAAGGTGTTAACTTTCTAACCTTTCTAATATACCCGTTTTATTAGAATATTTTGATTACTATTCATTGGTATGAATATACATGTAGACTGATCAGCAGTTAAGCCTGAAAGGATTAGTCTACGATGAAGTAAGATTTTAAAAAAAAATTGTAAAAGCCTTTTTTTTAACATCATCATCATAAATAAAGTGTTAATATAATTGCGGAAATTTGAGAAGAATAATATATGAGAAACATAAAACAAACATGTTACAAAAATATGTTATTGCATAAGTATGCCTGGAGCACTTTTACCAAATTAACCAGAGGATGACGTATTGCATAGTTAGAGAATTTCAAGAGAAGGGGAGAGAAAACAGAGTGGGTAGATGGGAATATGAAGATGTAAGAGGGAGAGACAAAGGTTAAAAGGGCTAAAGGTGTGACCTTTTTAATGTTTTGCCAATCCGTATCTTTCTAGACTTCAACGAATGCAGCAGCAACCCATGTCAGAATGGAGCCTTATGTAACAATCTTCAAAATGCATATTCCTGCACGTGCACACCTGGATGGACTGGAACCAATTGTGACATTGGTAACTATAACAATTTAACATATTTTATTTTGATGTAATGTATGGTTCTGATTTGAAATTTATCCTGCTAAATTGTCACTGGCAATTTCTCAATAGTCAAATACTTTTCAATTTCAGATTCAAAGCACGTTTCTTTCTTTCTTGTATCAAATGAATATGAAATCAGTGTTTACAATTAAACACGTAGATGAAAGAGGTGAGAGTCCCTGAAACCACAAAGTTTGTGACAGGGTTACCATAGCAAGACAATCAAGACATATATTACACAATAATGCAATGCATACGCGAATTTTGAAGAGTATTTAAAAAAAAAAACCTCTATGAAAATGTGCTACATAAATTATACTGTACAAAAATATTGCTTTCATTGTTAGAGATAAAGAGGGAATGAAGGGTATACTATAGCAGCATCCGTCAGTATAGTTCCAGTGTTTGGGATAAGTATTGGGATTAATAGTAGTGATTAATATCTAACCCCTAACAGACTCATTTACTCATTTACTCATTTGAGTAGAAACTATCAGATATTTGTCAGATATGACGAGAAGTTCATTTCCTCTTTTATTATCTATTTACTATGGGTTAATTCTTGATTATTTTACCATGTTCATTAGATATCGACGAATGTGGACCAGCCCCTTGCTTGAATGGTGGATCTTGCACCAACTTCCAGAACAGATACATGTGCACATGTACCCCTGCCTGGACCGGAACCAATTGTGAAATCGGTGAGTTTATATCCACAATTCAATTATAGACACTTTACCTGAGTTAAGGGTAAAAAAGTCTCTGTTGTTGTTTTTCTGTCGCAAGCATCCTTCTTCAGAAGTGGTTGTCACATTTTAACATTTGTCGCCAGTTTTTCAAACTTATGTGTAAGATTTCCAAAATTTCCGACAGATTTTCCAACAGAATTGTCAAATTGTCTAATTTGCAACAGATATTACAAACAAAAATTCCAACAGCCCACTCCCCTAGGAATGCCCCCGAGGGAAAGTCTTCTCCATCGCTCCCTTTCAATCATCAATACTGTATTGCACCTTGAATATGAATCTACTTGTAAAACTGTATTTTGTCCAACTAATATCATACTTCTTGATTGTACTGATATTACTTTATATGCATGTAAATTGTACTGTTTGAACAGATGTTGAATGTTGTCAAACTCAATGGAAGAAAATAAATGTTAATTTGCATTTGAACTTCTCTTTAAAACAGCGGTTGACGAATGCGTGAGCTATCCCTGTCAGAATGGAGGTACTTGTAATGATCAGATAAACCGCTATACCTGTACGTGTGCCGGTGGCTTCACTGGAGTGCATTGCGAGACACGTGAGTATAAATTATTTGCTGTACCTTTCAGTAATTGCTTACGGAATAAAAATCATTTGAACAAATAAATAAGACTTATAACTGTGGAATGGTGATATTCAATTTCCAAGATGGTTGCAATATTTGACTTTGAATGCATCAATGTGTCATTGCCTAATACGCGATTTTAACTGGGATCAGGTTATTTAACGATTAACATAATTTGAGAGAACTGTTAAAAATTCCAGATTTGAAAAGAATTGAAAGATTATATATAATTATTCAAATTTGATATGATTACATATGTATCCCTTCAATATTATGATTTTATATCCATTTTCTCTCAGCAATCAATGAATGCAACAGCAACCCATGCGTGAGGGGCATATGCGTGGACGAAGTCAATTCCTTTAGATGTGTCTGCGACGTCGGCTGGACTGGAGAGCTTTGCAACATCAGTAAGAAAATTTAATGAATTAACCTCTTTAACCATTCAAACTGACAATTTAAGATATGACCAAGTAAGAATAAATTTTCAAAGAAACCTATTTAACCCTTTAAACTGACAATTAAATTAGGGGATAAATGTACATAATAAGAATAATATTAAGCCTGAAGCATTACTTAATAGGTAACTATGCCTTCATTCTTAATTTTTAATTTTTCAGGTGCACAGCTCTCTAGAAAACCTGAAATCCAATAAAAAAATATGCATAAAAAGTAATATCGTAATACTCGAATGTACACAGTACCAGGTTCCCAAATTTGGGGTTTTATAATAAGAGATTAAATCAAATTGCCTCTTTCTTTTTAGACATCGACGACTGCGCTGCTGATTCGTGTATGAATGGAGGCACGTGTATTGATGGGGTGAACAGTTTCAGATGTAACTGCGCACCGGGCTGGACTGGAAACAGATGCGAAAATGGTAGAAAAAAATCCAAGAAACTTTTGAAGAAAATTGCAAAACCCTAGAGTCTTCAATCTTCTGATTTATTAAAGATTATGACATACTGAAATACACAACCTTTGTTTCGTATTCATGCATGATATTGGAATATGAAACTGGTTTCGATTCTCGACTGACTGATAATTTAAATAAAAATAAGATTTGTGATATATTGAGTAGTGTTCGGGCATTTATATTGAAGTTATGTCAATTTGTTTATTTGCAAGACAAATTGAGAAACAAGATCGACATTTAGATGTTCATATATTAGGAAATTATGATATGAATGCAAGACGGAAGATTAATATTATTCCTTCAATTAATACTGAAATTACATTCTTGTATTATATTGGGATAAGTGAATTAACACTTACTTTGTTTCAATATGTAATTAAAATTAGATCAATACTTCTGCCACAGCAAAAAATCAAATAAACTATTTGAAGTTTTAAAAATTACAGATGATGTAATTACCAAATTCTCTGTGTTTCAGATATAAACGAGTGCGCAAGTGAGCCCTGCCAGAATGGTGCAACGTGCAACAATTTGCAGAATATGTTTACCTGCACATGCCCTACTGGATACACAGGACTGTTATGTGAAATTGGTAAAGTACATTTAGTTGCGAAATATTTCTTGGCTCGCTTTGTTTTTTATGTTGGGAATTTGTTCATGTTTATTTTACTTGACTGCTAAGAAAGGAAGTATATACCTATACATGACCGTCCTGGAATTTTTTTTTTCAGCCCTGTAATAGCTTTGGATTAATTTAGGATTAATGTCTTATTTAGTGCAGTGCTGGACCACCCGGTTCTTCATTATTTATGTTTTATTCAAATGTTTAATTTCTCAAAGGATTAGAACTGCCCCATGACGTGACATCCTCTAAGAGTCCCTGATAATCGCCATTCATAACAAAAAACATAGCATCACCTAATGAAATTTAGGACATTACTAAAGTCTTTGACATATTTGGAGCGAACTTGCAAATTGAAGCAAAAAACAACAACAACAAACAAACATGGTTTTGAAATAACCCTTGAAAAAAATAGGAAAATGTATTTGCGATCGTCTTCTTATACCGTCGAATCCATTAATAAGGTAGCATTTAGGGAAAGAAATTTGCAATATTTCCTAAATATTTTTTATTGCATCGCTTCAGTGACACGAGTATGTGTTTGAACTTATTTCAATTCTAAAAAGTAATGTTACTTGCTCTCAACAGATATCGATGAGTGTGCCAGCCAACCATGTATGAACGACGGTCTGTGTTTCAACAATCCTGATAACCTGTCTTATAGATGTGCGTGTCAGCCAGGTTATACCGGAGATCGATGTCAGACAGGTAAGAAGAGGGCAACGACAACATGCCATGATAAGTCACCGGACTATGAAGCACATGTTTCAGGGTTCGAATCCCTGCCAAGGCACTAATGTCCTTTGGCAAGACATTATCTGCCACTCTCCAACCAGATGAAGTAAATAGATGTCCTGCAGGAAGAAATCCCTTGAATGCTTGAGCGTATTTTGATAGACGGGCTAAAGCCGCGGTAATAATATGATTGCACGGCCATAAGGGAGAATAGATTGATGAGGCTTCCCTGAGTAAACAAGACATATTATTATTATTATTATTAATATCATCATTATTATCAAAAGTCGTAACATAGAGATCTATCAATCATGATTGCATGATTATACTTTGGACCAATGCCATGTGACAAATCTAGAGTACAAATGATACATTTTATTTTTGAAATTCTTTTCTCCCAACAAATCATTTTTTTGTATGAAATTTTGCTTTTTGGTTATGTTTATGATAAATATATATATATGTATATATGGATACAGATATCAATATGAATATAATATATATTTATTTTTATGTGTGTACAAATGAGGCTGTTGTATTGTTGTTTTCATGTAATTGTAACGAAAAAAGGCATCATTGGGACTATATAGAATGTCGAGGTCAGACATGCTAAGGGTATGCCTGAGTAGGGAATTAACATTTAAGTATGATTTTTGCTATAATAATTCTTTCCCAACCTTATAAATGTTTGTTTTTGTAAACTCATCTACCTTTAAAGATATAATGGAGTGCGCGTCTGACCCATGTGAGAATGGAGGAACCTGCGTGGATGAAATCAACGCATTCCGGTGTGAATGTCCTCCTGGTTTCGCAGGGGTTACTTGTAATATCAACATAAATGACTGTTCTGGTGAACCCTGTCTTAATGGAGGAATATGTCTGGATATGATCGAAGGATATTTGTGCGCATGTCCGCAAGGATATACTGGACCCAACTGCGAAATAAGTAGGTGCAATTTCGTATATTATAAGCAACTAAGCTTATCAATCTTTCAGATTATCAAAACAGAGGGCATTGACAAATGAGCTGCCAGAGTCGTCAACATTTTCCGTATTGTAACATAAACGTTCAATTTATGTTTTGAAATGATTAAAAAGGGATATGCAATTCCAGCCAAATTTCTTTGTTCATAATTTGTTTGATTGTACAACTCTTGAAAAGGAATAGAAGATTTTTTTTTCAAATCATACAACTCTTGGAAATTTGCAAAAGATTAAACCATGAAAAACATTTCGATTTAAGAAAAGAAAAGAAACCTTATTCTGAGGTTTGATGACAAGAAATCAATTAGAAATATTTGTTTTAATATAATTCTTGTATCTAGTATCAGCTCCTCTTTTGCGTGCAATACATACATTAAAAAAAAAAAAAAATTGAAAACTAAAAAAATGAGCCAAATCGTGTTTTTAATATGTGGGGGCAGTCAAAATACAGTTACCAAGTTTTATGATTTTTTTTCCTTTCCGAGTCTTGCTGAAAGTCACAAACACTGTACACAGAAATGGGTACATGGTACTACACACATGAGTGTCTTGAGAGTTCGATCCAAACCTTTCAGCTATCATTTGTCATATTTTAAATGCGGGGGCACTTGAAGAACTGCTTTTCAGAGGACATCTCTTTTGTGATATTCTTCCAAACTGACATAAATATAATGAGAAAGCTCACAAATTATTGTTATGCCTTTATCGGAACTTAACCTTCTCATTATTTTCGCATTTCACTTTCAGACCTGGATGAGTGTGCCAGCAACCCCTGCGAGAACGATGCCCAGTGTGTCAATCGTGTCGATGAGCACGGATACGACTGTCAATGTGCGCTGGGCTACACTGGCACTCATTGTGAAATAAGTAAGTTATTGAAGGGCTGGTCGCACCATTAGGATAACTCCCGGGGATAACTATAACTGGATTTTCAATTAAAGGTTAACCCGAGTATGTTTTGTGTATTCGTGTAAGTATGCTTCTGTGTGTTAAAATGTAGGGCAGCTGGAGGGTGTACCCCGGGGGGGGGGGGGCATGTCTCATTGATGATTGAGACCTGTACATCATCCGCGTAAATCACTTTCTGAAAAGCACTCTATACGGGGATTGCAGTATGAGTAGTTTTGATACCTTTAAACAGGGAAACCTGTCTAACATCTCTGATTTTTATACCCTTAACGGCGATTTCCGCGAATCTTCTTCTTATCACCTTTGGATTTTTCTTGAGTTTTGCTGTTTTTGATACCCTAAACGCGTAACCCGGGTTACGCACCTAATGCTGAAAAAGTATCCTTTTTATCCGTTTTCGTGTACGCGGATGATGTACAGGTCTCAATGAGACATGCCCCCCCCCCCCCCCGGTTGTACCTTCAATGAAAAAAATCGTGTTATCATTATTGGTGAGGTCTGACATGCACTTTGAAACAAATGGGGAGGAGATAGACAAAGATCTGGGATGTGGGAGTAACTTGATAGGTGACAAAACAGGACATACTGAAGAAGAATGCTCAGTACAGAGAGGAATGGAGAAAGGACTGACCCGTTCAACATGTTCAATTTTAATTTTTTTTTTTTAAATAAAAGATAAGGTGATGTTCACCTTCCATCACGGATGTGACGTTACACATACTTGACATGCTTGACGAGATGCCAGACGGTCTACAAAGAATCAACGTAGAAGTTGAAGTAGATTGCTCTTTTATGTGGATCTGCCCTTGGCAGAACATCTGAGAGAGTAAAGAGACAATAAAGAGACAGAGAAAAATAAAAAGAACTAAATAACGTTCTAAGATAAAGCTGCCTAATTTTAGGTAAATCCAATCAGCACCCCCAAATGGGCATATAAATCCCAAATACGTTACTTTTATGCCATGTGTTTGTGTGAGACTACAGGATACTAGCGTCGCACAAGATTTATTAATTAATACCCTAAAGGGAATGATCGTTGCCAATTGAACTGATCAGGTAGTAATTTCCCCCTTTTTTTTTACAGGATTTGACAACTAAGGAAATATTTTCCTAAATAATTTCTCCAAATAGCCATGACACATTGCAAATTACAGACTAAATGTTTAATTATGCCTATATGAATGTATATGATGGGACTAAGCAAAGTTCTAAACCTTATATATCATATTTATGAATGCAACATTGAATACTTCAATTGTATCAATCATTTAATAATCTAACTGAGTCATCATGGCAACGTATGTATTCAATTCAAATTCTTAATTTCCTTGCTCTCCTTTCCAAATTTAGATATCGACGATTGTGCAACAGAACCTTGCTTGAATAATGGCATCTGTCTTGACGGAATCAATTCATTTACATGTACCTGTTCACAAGGATGGACTGGTGTCCGTTGTGAGATATGTAAGTATCTTAGATGTAAAAAGGTATGACGCTGTGACATTACACAGCCGGTTTATCAAAATCTTATAAATTATGATTACAAAGACTTTCGAGAAATCAACTCAAGAGCAGTTCCAGTACTCGATTGTACATTCCATTGAAATCATGTTCGCATTATGTAATACGTCATTGCATTGTTCGTACATTCCCATAGGTGATGGACGAGGCTATTAAAGTTGATTTTCGAGTCTTTGCCATCATGTTGATATTACAGCAAAAGACTCCCATCATCATAGACAATGTCTGTTGTAGATTATCAAATCTGACTGGTGTGCTTCTTATAGAGTATTTATTTTTTCTTGTGATATCTACTACCAAAAAATAATACAATTCTCTTTGACTTTCAAGCATAAGGACTTAAGAATGTTATATTATTTTATTTTTTAAACTAGTTTGAAATATGGACATACGAAAGCAGAGTAAAGCTATGCTTCTAGTTTTATAGTTAAAATCATGTGTTTAACGGTCTTAATAAACCCTTCCGAAATGATGAAAAAAGATGAAAAATGTTTATAAGAACAATGTTTAATTCATGCTATCCGGATAATTTACTAATTTGTTCGTGGATTCTGTATCAACGACTTGGCATTTATTGGTCAGGTACTCATCTATCCTGTAAACAAAAATAATGTGTATTTCATAATGTTGCACTATTCCTCCTCTAGCCATTGGTTGCAGAGTAAACTACACACTTGGAGTCGGAGGGAAGGTGATTATAAACTCACCCAACTATCCATCTAATTATGGAAATGGTGAAAACTGTCTGTGGTTTATCACTGGTATCAACGGACGTGAAGTCAGTATTGACTTCAAGGACTTCATCACGGAAAATAGATATGACAACTTCATGGTAAGCATCATTTCTACCCACATAGATCTTTCCCATTCTTTCTCAGGAATAATTGGGCATGAGCTGTTAAAAGCATTTAGGTGCACCCATCCGAAACACCTGCTTAACGGTTTTGTGCGCCTTCTTCCCTGTATCCGTTATGTCACTTTCATCTCAAACAATCATTATGTGTCTATTTTTCAGATGCTCTGTAAAATGTGGGAATCCCAAAACTGAATGGAAGAAAATGAATGTTACTTTGAATTGAATTGACTTGAATATATGCCACAATCCCTAACAGATTGGAGTCGGGTCTGATCCTAACATTGGCAGTCAGCGGATTGGAGTCTCTGGTCCTATCATGCCGGGGGATACCACACTGCAGGCTAACTCTATCTGGATCCGCTTCCAGACGGACAACGAGAAGACTGATAGAGGCTTCTCCGTGGAATTCCGTGATAGTGCATACCGAGGTGACTACTCTCTTCTGTGCCGTTGAGTCCGACGATCTGACGTTTGCTTTTTTAATAGCAACGAGTGCTCCGGGCTTTGCTTTATCAACGATACGTGGTTAGGGTTAGGGTTACAATCCGGTTTTATGTCAGGTTTATGATTAGGTAAAGTGTTTGGTCCAAGTTGAGATAAGGAAGCCATTGTCGCCGGAGCACTGTGTATTACAACAATTAGCTTATTTGTGAAAACGATATTGATGCTTCTTACATGTTAATGATTATTCATGTCCAATTACATGTAAGTTGTGGAGGGAATTAGACTGATTCATAACTAATGATTAATAATGAACTATCATTAATAACAATTTATTTCAATTGCATTTCACTTTTGAATCTGATACATTGAAGGCCATGTACTTTATTTTATATGATATAGGAATTATTTGGTTATCAGTTTTCACCATTTTTTTTTTTTGGCGTGCATTTAAACATGCTTTTATAATTTGTGTGATTTCTTATCAAATTAGTTATTACACCGTGTGACGCACAGCCTTGTATCAATGGAGGTACCTGCTCCAATGTTGGAACCATTCAATTCCAGTGTCAATGTACCTCGCTGTGGACCGGACCGAACTGTCAGATACCATCAGGTAATTAGCCTACTGTTTAAAAATCTTTTCTACCCAAGAAGTCCTACTTTATAACATGCTAGAACCTATACAAACTAGGCCTCCCCAGCATATTTGCCAATTTGAAAATTGCTTGAATTGCGGCCGCCCCTTACCTTACGAACTGGCAATGATTAGATTCTCAAAGAAAATGCAATAGCATTATAGTATGTGGAATTTAGAAACAAAAGAAGAGATTGTATAATATTATGACTGATTTCATACACGTATTCAAGTGATCACATTAATTCGTATTCATTTATTCATTTAGGTCCATATCTTTCTTTTGAGACAATTATGTACATCCTGAGCATTGAATCAGTTTGTTTTAATCTGCTTTGTGTTTGTTGATCTTCTGCAGAGACAAACAAGTGTGGGTTGAATCCCTGTACTAATGGAGCTGAATGCATGAATATTGCATCGGACTACAACTGCGTCTGCCCGGGTGGTTTCACTGGAAAGAACTGCACTGAGGGTAAGTATTGTCCCATTCTCATGTCTTTGTACTCCTTCATATTGCTTACGTAGGACGTTTTATCCCAATTACGATATTGCTTCTTCGACACCCGAAATATAACACCCAAAGACAGCATGTGGTTTTAGCTTCTACCAATATAATATAAAATGAAAACTAACTATATAGATCGTCGTTACTAATACGAAACACAATCTGAACCATTCAAGTATGATTTCTGGAATATAAGGATTAATTACAGACCGAATAAAATTCTGGAAAGATTGTCACATTCTTTCGCTCCTGTGATCTCTAGGCAGCAGACAGCGAGGTACTATGTTAAATATCACTTGGCTTTACAAAGTACTCAGGACAGGATGAAAGAATACCTCCTAAATTTTTGAGAAACTGAAAGCACGTGTTAATATTTTTCAAAAAAAGATATGAAGTGTCTGTATCTTCATCTGAGATTTAGGTAGGGAGTAGGCATTTTGAAGTCACAACAGTAATCCAGGATATCATATTTCTTAAAAGGGGTTTTATTTCTAAACTCCTTTATCATGGACTAAAACGGAAGCAAAACGGACCTGGGCGGCTGTCAAGTGCCCATATCACGCTGGAGTACCGCTTCTTCGGGCCCAGTTCCCTCAGAAATTTTAAAATGATTTATCCGTTTTCTCCAGTTTGATGTTACTCAAGTCTATCTCTATTTTTTAAAAAGAAGCAGATCGATGTTGGCCAGCGCCAATGTATACTGCATACGCCACTGCTTATAGTCTTTCTAATACTAATTCCTGTCACTCTCTGATTTCTATGTATATTCTGCAGATATTGATGAATGTGCTTCGAACCCATGTCAGAACGGTGGTGAATGCCGTAATCTCATCAATTCCTATGTGTGCATCTGCCAATCCTGCTACTCTGGACGCAACTGTGAAACTGGTTAGTTTGGTTTTTTCAGAAAGAATAAAGCAATTACTACAGTGTAACGCATTTTGAAAAACGATGACTATTCGATTAGGCTTTTATTCACGAGAAAATATTAAGGAATGATAAATTAAAATGTAATTTTTGAAGCGTACATAACTATGCGAGGTATTAATATGTGAAAATTGAAAATTCCCCCCCCCCCCAAAAAAAAATTGAGTTCCACTAAGGCTTGGTACAAAAATTGCTATGACACATCATAGAAGGGTAAAAGTAACATCCCCTCTTCACCATCTTGCTATTCCTTGTCACAGCCCCAGCTTCTGCAGCTTGCAGTGTGAACGTGTGCGAGAACTCAGGTGACTGTTCCTACACCGGTGGTGTCTACCAGTGCACGTGTACCAATGGCTACGATGGAGATTACTGCCAAAATGGTAATTAATGTCTTCCTTGAACCGTGTACCTTGAAGGGATAATTCCTCTCAGGAGTCTCCTGACGCTATCCCGGGATGATTTGTATATTGTTCGCCAAGATTTTCAAGCAATCACCTCGAAAGCAATATCAGTACCTTTTTGTATTTCCTATAGAAATCATGTTCAGATTATGGAATTCGTCATTGTAGTGTTGGCACATTTCAGTGGTGATGCACAGTTGCACATGCAATACTACTGATATTGGGTTAATTTTCTGAAAGTCTTTTCGATCGTCTTAACTATGTTGTATTGCTTTGATCATAATATATTAACAAACATTGAAAATGGTTGATTCGAAGTAATATAGGTTCCAATGCTGAAAAGAATCGACTCCAGCATGGTTTTCTCGATCTTTCTTGGATTCTAAAATTTGTCTTCATGACAGGAATTATTTAAAGGCTAAATTGATCACATTTCGTTCTTCAAATTGGCAACAATAATATTTTTCTTTTAGTGCTACATGGTTCTAACAAAATGCAATGTCTTTGAAAACAATATACATCATTAGAAACTTAGTCGAAAAGTTGAAAAAATTGCCAATTTTTATTTTAAAAAAGTGGTTTTGAACCTCTCAATGTGTTGCCAATTTAAGGATTTTAAACTTATTCTCCTTTTTGAAATTCCTGGTATCAAACGCAATATGGTCATGCCACAAAAATGGACACAATGTGTGTAGAAATTTTTGCTTTTTCTACTCCTGCATCTGGTATATTTTTTAAAGCTCTGAATCAAAAGTTATTGAGCCAAACCACAAAATGTGGTCAATTGTCTTGAAAGGGTTAATGAAGAGTTTTAAGCAACTTCTATTGATATCTAAATAAACTGATTTCAACCTCTACAGTTGTATTGACTGTGCATAATGTTTTTCTCGTGATGTGAGAAGATGTACGGACACCGTGGGTGGCCGCTGGTCCACCTCCACGGAAAAAATGGCATAAAAGTATAAAAGTTACTATTTTGTCTATCCTACAGAAAAAAGGTGTAAATTCTTGTGTGCCTTCGTTGTGAATAGAACGTCGAATCGTTATACATTTTGTTTTTCTTCTGACAACAGATGCTGACAAATGTCGCTTGAACCCTTGTGCCTTTGGTACGTGTTCCACAGTTGGTGACAACTACCAGTGTTCATGCCAGGAAGGTTACGTAGGAACACGGTGCGACATTGAAGGTAACTGATACTTTTTATATCCGTTAATATATATATATATATATATATATATATATATATTATGCTAGGCATAATTTGACAAAATTTAGCAGAATTTTAGCATAATTCTGGTGTTTTTGTTTTTGTTTTGCTTGTCAGAGAATTTATGAGTAGAAAGTCCCCCTAAAATGCTGATACCATTTTTTTTTTTTTGTTGCTTGTCAGAGAATTTTTGAGTAAAATTTTGATTTAGCAGTAAAATTGTTGATTTAGCAGAATTTTCGCTGCTCCCTAGCAGACTAGTATTTATTTGGTTGCCACACTGTATACATATGAATGGATCATCGTAAACCTTATTCCAAAGCTTAACGGAGAGTCCAACTTCCTCTAAAAATTATCATAATTACTGTAACTTGCATTGTAGTCTTCAAGTTTATATTTAATCAAATAAATGTGGTGCATCACGGAGGTGCTCTTTTCATAATCAGATATTTTCCATACTCAATTTAAAAATTACTTCTGTCTTTTAAATATTATACTTACAATTTCACTAAGATCAAATTTGAAAAATAATGTGCCTAATTTTCTTGGTGGTTTTCTTATTGATGCATACAGCATATACTCATATAGCATTGAATTTCTGTAACTTTATTCATAGACTGATATGTACAATTTGCTTCTTGTGACGGACATAATCTTGTATGAATCATAATCATTCAAAACTGATTTCGTTTTTATCAGTACTGTCAACTGTATTCTTCCAGGTATAACCATGTTGAATAACCATGTTGAATGAATGTATGAACGAATGAAAGGAGGATTAAATAGTTCAATTAAATGTGTTTGTCATCACTATACAGATACTACCGAATGTGTCAACGCGAACCCCTGTCAAAATGGAGCGGCATGTATGGTTCAGAACGGCACCTATTCATGTGAATGTCCGGTCGGCTACGAGGGAGAATACTGTGCAGACAGTAAGCCACTGAAACCTTACTTACTTACTTACTTACACGTACTTACATATACTTACTTACTCTTTTTAATCCATCAATGCCAGTGGGACAGTATCTGTTCATTGATTGAGTGGTAGTCATTTGAATTCATCTTTCAAATATGTTAACCCTTGTTATTTTGATTGAACATATTTCATTTTGATTAAACATGTGTAATTTTGATAACAACCAAAAAGTAGCACAAATGCTAGTTGAGACATGCTGCTTTCTATCTCTAATACAATGATACCTCTTACTCTGTAAAGCTCTTTTTTTCAAAGCTGTAAACTTGTACTAATGGAAACATTAACTTCGAATGCAAACTGAAAATGCATGAAATACTATTGTATTTTTCCACAGATATTGATGACTGTATGAACCAGAGTTGTAGCGGGAAAGGTGTGTGCGAGGACGGCGTTGATGGCTTTGAGTGCGTCTGTCAAAGTGGATACAGTGGGGAACTGTGCCAGATAGGTATGGTATCGATAACTTACGAGTTTTCATGGTTTTAGTGACTATTTCATTTGTTAAAAGGCATTTTAAAAAGTGTCCCATTTGTTGACTGAAATATTAGGTATTTGAATATGAAAAAGTATACCCTTGGATAGCCAAGATTTTCCATCATGAATATTAACTGGCTGTTTTTCAATATTAAAAATGGGATCTCCTTCTAGTTGTTATCTTTTTCATATTTCTTTAAAAATTCTAGCAGTGGATTTCATGAACAAGCAACCGTTGGCTCTTTATTTGGTTAAGAATTTTTTTTTTTGATTTTGAATAGTTGACTCAATGAAAATGTGACAGTGGTACTCCAATTATTCTAGACCCGAAGAGATAAAAACAACTAAGGGAGGGAGAGTTTCGAATATTGATTACAAAGAAATATTCCTTAGTTCTGATTAGGATCATTTATGTTTTAAAAGAGATGGGAAATAACAAAACAGCATAAGATTAGACCAAAAAAAAAACCCAATTGTTTGCTTACTACATTGAGGAACTTTAGAGGTATTTCAATTCACATCATCGCTCGTCAATTTCAATATTCTATGCAGATATCGATGAATGCGCATCAAGCCCTTGCTTGAATGGAGGGGTCTGTGTGAACGACGTGAATAGCTTCAGCTGTGTTTGTACGGGCAATTTCCTTATGCCTGTCTGTACCCCTGAGCTGGGTAAGTAACGATGCCAAATCTTAGTCGAACATGAATTAGCAATACTTACACCTTACAACTTACCACAATGATCAAATACCTAACTTAAACCCTGGGCTTATCTTTACAAACATGTCAAATCACAGTCGATTGTGAATGAATAGGTACATCAAAAATCTGGAAGAACATCCCGCTTTGTATCAGAGAAATGATTTGTCCTAACCACTTTAATAAAAGATCACTTAAAACGTACCTATTCCCCCAAGTAATTTAATGTGATGTAACTCATTCGATGTATATCATATTGCCTCCTTTTATACTGAAGTTTTATACAAAAGTGCCTAAATATTCAGCATCATATTTTTTATGCATAATAATGCCTTCCTACCACAAGCTGAGTGAATGAAATGGTAGGATTCGCTCAACAGCTTTTTAGAATTAAGTGATATGAATAATGAAAGTAATATGTATAATAAAAGTAATATGAATAATAATAGCAACAATGATAGGCTGCATAGCCCTTTGGATATTACTAGAAGGAGAAGAAGAAGAAGAATAGTTTGAAATATTTGATATCCAGTTGCAGCTCAGAGAAATCTTGTTGCTATTGTTGTTTTTCTATGGTAAGAACAAAATTATCCTAACATTTGAGTTGTCCTTTTGAGCAGAGGCGTCGGAACGTCGGGCTCGGACAATGGAAGCGGGTGGCACCTTTTGCTTGGCGGACAAAAGGTGCCCCTCCACTTCCATTGTCCGAGCCCGACGTTCCGACGCCACTGCTTTTGAGTAATATATATTTTTTAAATCTGTGAATCTGTTTTAATTCCTAGCGGTCGTTATATTAAATATTCCATGTTTCCATCCCATTATCCTCGCAACAGTCAGTATCGACTCCCCGATGGCAAGTACGTTCCGAGGCACTCGCATCAGCCTAGATCCTTATTTCATCCTTCTCATCGTGGCTCTGGCATTGTTCGCCATTTTCTTCCTCCTTCTCTTCCTGATCGCCAACTGCTGCCGGGAGAAAACGTAAATATAAATATTTTTTTGATAATTATATTCTATTCAATGGCAATCCAACTTTTTGTCCCTCCCCCCCCCAAAAAAAAAGTTAATTAGTTGGATATTTTTGCAAAAGCAAAAAAAATAAAAGAAGAAGAGAGAAACAGGATGGTGAAAGTTCGATTAAAAAATTGGAGAAATAATAAGAAAGTTATGAGTGTTTAAAAGATGAGATCAATAAACCTAGATGCGAATCTCAAAGTGACACTTTGGTTAGTCCATTGTGTAATGGACTAACCAAAGTGCCACTTTGAGATTCGCATCTAGGTTTATTGATCTCATCTATTTTCATTGACACCTCACCCGGGGAGCGTTTCATCAAGTGTTTTGTCAGTGGTTTTTACCGACAACTGTTATAAGCTACTGAAATCCTCGCATCTGATTGGCTGAGAGCAAATTTGTCGGTAAAAATCACTGACAAAACGCTTGATGAAACGCTCCCCCGCTTGTGGTACACTAAGATATCATTAATTTCCTGGTTTCTCATAACATTTCTCGGAGTAGTACTTTAAATATTTGAGGGATAGCATATTTTTGTAGGTCCTCGAAAAAGAGAAAGATCTTATCGAGTTATACTTTCTTCAAAAATTGAAATATAGTCATTTTTTCTATAAAAACAGGTAACCCGTGATGTGTTTTATTTGATTTGTGACGTATCATAATTAAATTCTTGACTCTCTCCATGTCTCGGTTTTGTCATTTATAGGGATCAGTATGATACTGAGAAGGCCCGCTTAGGGGATTATCCCTCCCAGACTCGTCCAGAGATGTCAATCTTGGCCAACGCTCAGCCGCCGGGGTCTCGAGAAAATGATTATGACTTTGCACGTAGCGGACCTATTCCTCTTGTATCCGGCGGGTAAGTAGTCTATTAATTGATTTCAGTGGAAATCCATTTTTTAGGAGTTATATTAGAGATTACTTTTGAGAGAAGCTCCGCGCTGGAAAAAAATGGAAACCATTCCCAAAAGAGTTTAATTGAAACCACTACTTCGGAGTGGATTGCTCTCTGGTTTAGAGCGGATTCAACTCTAAAACGAAGTCATTCCTAATATGACTTCCATAAGAGTGGAATTCCACTCCTAGGCATTTAGAGAGCCGAAGATAAATCGTATCATTAATGCCCTTTGCAGACACAATGAAGAGACCGACACCAAAATATGACATGACCCCTTAAGGCCAAGATTTTTGTCTTGGCGGTGTGACAAGTGTATAAGGAATGATTTAGAAATGGCGAAGGGAAGGGAATCAAATGAAAATATAAGGTGATCAAAATGTAGCTATTAGACATTACCATGACCCCTTGACTAATAGACTTTTTCATGCATTCATTGTATACATGTACATGCCATTGACAGCCTGCATGAGTTTCTGTTTCAAATTTAGGATTTGTATTATATGACACCATGCACAGTGCAACTGAGCAAATTTTATCGTACTTTATTTTTCTTCTTTCAGTGGAGAGGTGTCCGCTATGAACAGCTACGAAAATCCCTGGCCACAATCAAATGAAGAACTACAGAAGACTCAGTTGTAAGGACGATCTGAACTGACCAGCAACCATGACGTTTCATGCTACATTGACAACAGAGTGATTCCTGACTGAATGGAATTTATTCATCTAATTATAATCAAACTTTAGTTCCTTGCTTACTACCTTGGGTTAAGTTAAATGTTAGTTAGGATAAATTAAATATATTCAAAATGGTATCCGAGATAAACATGTTCAATTATTAGGACTGTCGTCCCCCCCCCCCTAATTTTATGTCTTTTTACATTAAAAAAATTTGTTACTATAGATTACTTGACGCTGCCTTACTATATCCCTGAATTAAGCTTTCCACATTGATATTTCCACTTTCATACACGAGAGATAAAAAAATAATTTGAAATACCCTCTTTCAGCTGATTAATGACATACATAAAACATAGGATCGTTTTATATCCAGCTGAATGAATTCACATTGCTATGTAAGATAAATCATTTAAATATATGAGACGGGGGTCAACGTTTGCTGTCCCCAAAAGTACACAACAAGTACATGTATTGTCATCTTAGTTTCAGCTTAAATCAATTAATTTCCTTTTTGTTGTCACTGTATCATGACAGAGTTCAAGCAAGCTGTGCTACTTGAATTTCTGAAGATATCAATAGTTGCATTTTTAGTGTTTTCTATAATGTGCTTATACGATGTTTTGTTTGATTCTCTTTTTGTTGTTGTTATTGGAAAAAAATACATTTTATTTTTTAAAACATACTAGATCACGGAATAAAGGTTTCTGTTAAGTTCTTTAAAATAACTGTAATGATTAATAAACGTTTACATTGATAATTTTCTTTTTTGATTGATTCTTTATTGCATTGAGGATTTTTTTATTATGTTTATAGCACTAGAATTTCTACATAGTTTGGTAATAGTTACATTAACTTTCCTAACTACTCAGAATTATCTAGGCCTCTTGAAGGTACTTAGAGTCGTTGTCTATTTCGATAATTTTCTCGTAATGTGTCTTGTATCACTTCAGCGTAGACATGTCAGTGATGTAATTACTTTTTTTTTTTTTTTAAAGATCTTTTAATAATATTGCAACTAGGAAAAAGGGAAAATGATTGGTTTGGTAGATTAGATTGGGAATCACCCTGCTATTAACATAATCACATGATGAGCACCAGTTTTAGAGATTTTAGTTATTAATTTTTAATTACTATTGTTAATGACCCTATTTGAAAAAAATGATTATCATTATCACTATTAACATTGATATTAATATGATTATTATTATTACAATTATTTTTTTTTTTATTATCATTATTATTATTATTATTATTATTATTATCATTATTATTATCATTATTATCTTTGATAAATAGGGTATTGAGGCTCAATTGAAATTAACAAATTCAGCTTAGAAACAAAACCAGAATTCACAAGAAGTCTACTCCTACTATTTGATAGAATCCATCCTTCATTTAACAAGATTTATGATAGGTCTAATACTCAGATTTTAAACTGATTATTCGATTGATTAAATAAATAAGTAATCAGTGGACGGATAAACCAACCAACTAATAAAACATCCAATTAACCAGTCAGCTTAACCAATCAATCAAATAATTAATCTGTCAGTTTTCAGAGACTGACAGTTTGATTGACCTACATCTAACCAAACAACCAATAATAATCTATTCACCGATCAAATTGTTTATAAACAGCCAATCAATCAGATAATACATCAACTAATGAATCAGTCAATCATCCAATTAATTAAACAACCAATTAATCAAACAACCAACCACTAGATATAATCATCATACAATCAGTAAATCAATAATGACAACTATTACACAAACAATTTACCAAAGAGCCAAATAAGCAATCAAACGAACACTTAAATTCCCAATATTTTCCAATAAATCATTTGTCTCATAAAGAAGTCCATTTTCTTTTAGTACAAAATAATTATATAGTGTGAAAAAGTTATAGTTTAGGAATGTGAATAGAGTTACAGAAATAGAGAAGAGTATTTTACTACCAACCGAGTAACAAAAATAGTATATATATATATATATATATATATATATATATATATATATATATATACTTTGTGATATGCTTTCAAAATTATTCACGTCTAATTGCGGGGGCCCTGATTCGATCTTGATATAATTTTATTAACTTCCTATTCAAATTCATGCAGAAAGTTTAAAGACGTTAAAATATTGGTGCACTCTTAAATATTAAATCGCCTATTGCATTTTAAAAAGGTGACTTTGAATTAATGAAAACGCGGATTTTAAATTACTGATTCATTTGTAAAGTAACAATGTAAAAGCCAAAAGCCAACATCTGATTTCCAAAACAAACTTAAGACCCTTTCGGCATCTTTTTTTTTATCTGTTTTTATTTTAAACTTAATTTCTATCATAATGACTGTTTTGATTTTTGATCCAATAAATTCATGGGGGAAAAGGGATACATCGTGTCTTGATTTTTAGTATTTGACGTCTCTCTTAATCAATCGTATTTGCAAGTCGTTTTTTTTCTGTGAGTGAACACAAAACATATACCGAGACGCTAAAGTAAGAAATATATTTTCCTATAGTCATAAGCAGAACGTGGTATAGATAGTTTTTCCATAGCAGTTTGACACAGTAGTATAATTTGCACATTCTTGCAACTGTTTTAAAGGAAAGAAAATATTATAAAACGGGTTCAAGAATGTAGCCATCCTGATTGGTCAAATAACATCACGTGACCGTGCAAAAAAAAAAAGTGATAACGCACGGCGAGGGGACTAACGCACGGCTAATCCGGATCAAACACTAAGATTGTAAGAAAACACTAAGATTGTTAGACCCGTTTTATAAAACTATTAATACATGGTTGTGAGTTCGTGCATTAGTGTGATCCAGCAACACGCAGGTTTTTATCGTGGTGTCTAACACACTCGGCTACGCCTCGTGCGTTAGTACACCACGATAAAAACCTTTGTGTTGCCAGATCGCACTAACGCACTCCCAACCATAACACATGGAGGGGGCTGTAATATCAGTTTATAAGAAAATGGGGGAAGACGGAGATAAGATTGTAAAAAATTAAATAAGCATGTCCACATTAGGCCGATTGGAAGAATTGAACAGAAAGAGAAAATGATAGAGATGAGCAAGGAGAAGAGGAAAAGAGAAAAAGGAGGAAAAAGGGGAGGGAGGAGAGAGAGAGAGAGAGGGGGGGGGGGGGGGAGAAACATTTAAAGAACGATAGTTAATTTCCCGAACTACTACATTTCTCTTTTTTCTTAACTTCCCATACTACTTCTCTATGAGTCTCTAAATAACTTTACATTGTTTATGTTTCATTCTATCACGTGTTTTACATTAGTTACGTTCACACGATGGGAGCTAAACTTTAAGTTTCGCTTGTAGTTTCAAAACTTTAAGTTCACTTGTAGTTATCTTGTAGTTTCAGACCGTATGAACGGACTTGTGGTTTCGAAACTTTAAGTTTACTCGTAGTTCTAAAACTACAAGCGAGCTCGTGGTTACCACGAGCAGCGGGGGGTCCTCCGTCATAGTGGTTTATGCACGCTTGGGCTAAAACCACTTGGTCTAATTTCCAGATGGGCTACCTTCATTCGGGCTAAACCCTTTTGGTCCACTCTTCATTTGGTCTAATTTGCACTTGGTCTAATAACCAGAAGGTCTAATTTGCACTTGGGCTAATTATCACTCCGTCTAATTACCATTTGGTCTAATTACCATTTCGTCTACTTTATTTTTCTTGTCTACTACCGGTTAGTCTAATGTCAGTTTGTCTAATTTTCAGTCAGTCTAAAACTATTTGGTCTACAGGCATTTCGTCTAAAATCCACTTGGTCTAGTATCCATTTGGTCTACATGGCATTTATATGGTCTAACGTGCAGTTGGTCTAACTTGCATTTAGTCCATTTTCCATTTAGTCTAACTGTCATTTGGTCTAAATGCCAATTTGTCTAAACATCACTTTGTCTAATTATCACTAAGGCTAATTGCCTGTTGGGCTTTTCCCTTTTCGTCTACGCACCTACCAACAACACTATGCGTCATTTTGTTGGCCATCCCTGGACAGGTTGTGGCCAGAGCTTTTTGAAAGGGCCTAGGGAGCCCGGGGGGGGGGGGGGTTGCTGTCCTGATTCGACACTATCCTGAGCTGAGGTCCAAAAAAAAAAAAATAATAATAATACCGATATCTGTAATATGTATTGTATACCGGGCTTGTTTATAACTTGTATTTTTGCTAGACTCTAAATATGTACTTTTAGGCCTTTGAAATTGCCCTTGAGTTTATTTTTCGAAAGTAGTTTTTATCGTGTTCTGTATAAAAAGCGGCATTTTTGTGGGTAGCAGGAAACACTTTTTTGGTGCTTGAAAAGGTGAGGGGGAGGCATTGTGCCCCCTGCCAAAGAGCAAGTTAATTCACGTTTTAGATGAACAAATAAAATAATAATAATAATGATAATAATAATAATAATAATAATAATAATCTCTCTCTTTTTGGTCACTTGAAAAATCATAGGGGGCAACCGCCCCCTGCCCCCCCCCCCCCCCGTAAAATAGCAGTTTGCATAGCTCAAAAGAATCAGAGAAGCTTAATGGCAAAATATTTAGTTCTTGATATGACAACAATGTGACACCTTTGAGCAAGAACTTAGCGAGAGCTGGGGACACAGTGCCTAAAAGTTTAATAATATTGCAGCAATTAAGATATCCCCTGCCCGAAGCTTGCTCGCTACGCTCTTTTATTGTAACTCATGGCAGTGACATAAAGTCCTATCTATCTCTTTTATTGAGAGATTGTGCTTGAAATTTAACGCTTTTTTGGCATCTTCGTCATGAAATCACTGTATAATGCAAGCACCATGCATGACCTTCAACAAGAACATAGTATTTTTGGTCGCTCGCTTGCAGGTTAAGAGTAGAGCAGAAATACATATTATGCAAAGATTATAAAATATATCCTTAAAATTTAATGTGTTTTGAATACAATGTAGGGGTACAGCGACGTATCAAAACGCCATATTCCATTCTTGTCTTCATAGTCTGGGAGCCTGTCCCGAAATAGTCATCCCGTTTTACCCATAAGATGTGACCCCGTAAAGTTACTTAGACCATCTAAGTCATTGACAAAAAGGTTGTCAGCCTGACCGTAGCCGCCGGGTTAAGCCTCCAGAGCCCCCAAAAGGGACCCCAAAGTCGGGTCGATTTCACCCCATCTCACCCATGCACCAAACTTTGTCAGAAGGAAGAGCTATGGATGTACATTCCAAAAATATAAAAACTGACAAAATTTTCCATCGGGAAGGGGGTTTCAGACCCCCTGAAATGAAAATCCCAATGTGCCCTTTGACAACGCTTTGCCCCCCAAAATGCTCTGTATGGAAAGAAAAATCATTTTCTTACCTTCTGACTATGATAATTCAAAAGCGTTTCATTCAATTCACTTTAAATTTTCATAACATAATTTTGAGTATAATAATGTTCTTGAGGTGCAATTTAGTGTTAATTGGTATTTTGATTAATAATTTATTAAATTGTGAAAAATGAATTGCTTTCTCAAAAGTAGCCAAAAAATATTGTCAGGATTATGTAAACACAGCCATTGACCATCTGACAAGGTATAATAGAGGACCTTGCTTGGTATCTGTGCAATTAAACATGAATAGTACATTTCAGCCTGGCAGTCACATACCACAGATACCTGAAAAGCTCTTCTATTATGCCTTGTCAAACAGGTGAAGATTAACCACAAGGCTCGCTCGGCTTGTAGTTTCAGCTCGTTGTTTCAACCTCGTGTGAACCCTCGCTGCGGTTAGGGAATCGCTGTTTCGTTAACTTAAAGTTTCGCTAACTTAAAGTTTCGAAACCACGAGTGCCGTATGAACGTAGCTATTATCTCACTTCCTTCTTTTAATATCACATGAATAAGTAAAATGAATTACAAATTCGAAGTTCGAAAACCCTTTGCCAGGAAGGAGACTCCTTAAAGTAATTAAGCAAGATAATGGCATATATGTTATATATATTTCAGTATATTGTTATTGAAGTTGTGGAGTGTTTCCTTTGCTTACAGCATGTTCACTTTTACTGGTGTGCCTACTGTAATTCAAATCGTAGGCAATTATTTCAGTTTCAGGAACACATTATGAAATAATTAAACTCTAGAGTAATAATCAAATTTGAACATTCGCATTTTTTGCTAAAATTGCATTAAAGTTATGAGCTAGCAAAAACGACAGAAATACAAAGTTGTGATAAATCACTTTACTCCATGATTATCACTCTTGCTAAACCATGCATTGGTTACCCCGATATTCATTATGTTATTTGTCCCTCCTTTAGCAGCCAAAGATGTAAGCAATGAGTTTCATACCCCTCAAAGAACTACTAACAGTACTGATTTTGATATTGACAGATCAAAAAGTACTGGCGTAGCCAGAAATGTTAATCGGGGGCTTGGGTAGGGGTTGCAGTTGGGGTGACACACTCAATCATAGAGTCACATAGTTACGCACACACTTCGCTTGTGACTTTTTTTTTGTTGTTGAGCGGATGAACAGGGGGACCATTTCCCCTTCCGCCCTCCTGGCTATCCATAATACCAAATATTATATAACATTTTTTTGTACAGTGCTGTTCCAGCGAGAAAGCCTGCATGATCACATTTTCTCTATTTTTTTTTTTTTTTTTTTTTTTGGTGTTGTTTTGTTACTTTCAAATTGATAGGCTGTGTGCTCTAAATGCATTCAGTAAACAGCTCCATCAACGATGATTTCCATCAAAGATATTCTTTATTGGATCATATATAGTTATGCACGTCTTTTATGCAGTGATTTCATGTTTGGAGCCGTTCAAGTGCACAGCCATATTACATCATGTATTATGTTTTAGGGTGTGAATAACAGTAATATCTTTTATGAATTTGAATGAGATTATCTTAAAGAGAAAATTCAATTTTCACTAAATCATTTCGGATTATACAATTAGTCTACTTGAGAATATTAATGCCGACAATCTGTTCAGTAGGCCAATTCAGTACTCATGCATTAAAAGATAATCCAGTTACCTGGTTATGAGGCACGGGGAACAGCGTATCACATTTGCACAAGGTAAAGGGAAAAGATTGAGAGTATGAGAAAGAAAATGGAAAGAGAGGCTAGACAGACAACTTATGATATATAGATGGAGAGAGAAAATTAGACAGGGAATGAGTGAAGGGGAATATTTAGAAATGGAGAGAAAATTATCAAAGAGTTTTATTCCCAACACATACATCCCCAAATTTGAGCTCAGTCATCTTCTCATTGCGGTCGTGATGGTTATGCATAACCCATGATATAAACAGGGTGGCCCAGAAAGCATGAGATCTGCAATTTCAACGACTCTGGTAAGTCAGCTCTGTTTGATGGTACTGGTGAATCTGCGAAATAAAGATATAGTTTTCTATTTTATACAATCAACACGAAATTATTATTACAAGTATTAAATGGTACTATACACGATTACCAAAGAGTCTCAATAAAATTGTCTATTAACATATTGTAATCATAACAACAACAACAATAATAATAATAATGATAATAATTAGATCTTATATAGCGCATTTCATAATCGCAGGAAATACCAATGTGCTTTACATAAATCTACATGACCAAAGGATAAGAATGCCAAACTAGATTAAACTACACACTGATATTAACATTGTATCTAAAGCCCTTTTCACAATTGGTCTGCGATCATTTGATCGCGCGACACGTGCGAGTGGCGTGGGGTATACAAACCCCCTCAACAATTGACCGCTAGTCAGTTTCAAGTTGGAATTCAATTCATATAGTCAAGATGCCGAAGAAAAAAAGTTACAAAAAAGAGGAAGTTGTTAGAGGAGGTCCCTGCTGCAGAGGATCAAGTGATCATCGAAGAGCAGGCTGAGCAGCCGGCGGAGCAGCCAGAGGAGCAGGCGGAGCCTCCAATAGACCAGACAGAGGGGGAGGAGAGTAATGAGGAGGAGAACGAGGAGGAGGAGGAAGCTGATGACAAAGGGAAAATAAAGGTGCCACAGCTCCCTCCCCACCTTGAGCAGGAACTAGCCGAGTTGTACTCGGAGCACTCCATGTTTTATGACAAAAGTCGTCATGATTTCAAGAATAGCCGGAAAAAGGACCGTCTCCTGCAAGAGAAGGCAGTCAATGAATTTAGAGGTAAGTGAATTTCTGTTTCATTTTCATTTACAATTATTTTCATCTTATCTGTTTCAGGAATATACTTATCACAGCTTTGGCAACTCTCGTGGAAATAATTATAATTGTGAGAAATGATTATAATTATTTCCACGAGAGTTGCCAAAGCTGTTGTATATGTTATTTCCTTACAATTGTTTATAATATGTTATACTAATGCATATATGTATCTCAAAGCATTCGCTTGGATCCAGCGAAGGCATGCGGCTTGTCTTTGTTCAAAACTCACCTGCCCCCAACAAAGGAATTAATTAATAAGGCTGAAGATTTGTCAATCTGTCGGTCTATTGAAACTACGGAGCTTACGAAACTACGGAGCTTACGAGACTACGGAGCTTACGAAACGGGACGGGAGAGCAACCGGACGGGGAGAGTTAACCGACTGTGACGGTCCTAGCACTCTCCCCGTCTTGTTTTCCAATCAAGTTAAAGGGGAATGAAAGGCAACAAACATTAGCCCATAATCATGCAGATAATTGTCAGCCTATTATAAATATCTTGAAATTACTCCTATTTGATTATTTAAGAAGAAGAACAATGTCTCAAAAAGTAGCAGTTTCCTTGCTAGACATTATCCCATGGGGGCTGCCATTTTCTTTACAAAGTAATGTCAGAGTACTGACCTGTATACTAGCGAAGATGACACTCATGATCACCTGTGGAATGCATGACACTGGATTTTCTCATTATAAACCTTTTTTGTAGTCATGTACATTCAAATGAAGATACTTTTATCCTGTCATATAACCTGTTTGTGTCAAGATATTTGGTTCAGCTGTTTCATAGGTGGGGGCACTTTCTTTTGTTATTCAGGATTTGACATGCACAAGTTGTTGCCTGGTCAGACAAAGGCTTGTCAATTATTCAAAGGAGTGACAAAGAACTACATACAACTGCTCGTAGATATCACCTGTGCGAGATGCTAGGGGTACCAAGATGGCTGCCATTTTGCCTTGGTGGCTTTAGTTGTACAATAGCTATTCATTATGCAACACCATATCCATTGTGTAGAAGTAAATGGACATGTACTACTATGACATCACAGTTTTTCAAAATAGCAGCCCCCATGGGAAAATATCTAGCAAGGAATCTGCAAACTTTAGAGAGATTGTTCTCCTTACTGAGTAATCAAATAGGAGTATTTTCAAGATATTTTGAACAGGCTGACCATTTTCCACATGATTATCAGCTAATGTTTGTTGAGTTTCAATCTCCTTTAAGAAAACAAGTGGACGGCGACGCACTGTAGTGTTCGGCTTCCCGTCTCCACTTTAGACCGGACGCTATTTCGCCCGAGAACCGTCCTGAAATCAATCAGGACGGAGAGATGCTCCGAGTCGCGCATGCGCACATCGATTTTATGCTCGACTCCCCGTCTTCAAAGCCTCCCGTCCTGAAATCGTAAACTCGCTATTGGTATCGCCGAAATCGCTGGCCCGTCTCCCTGGTCTAGTGGTTAAGGCATAATGCCTTTCTAAGCCAACGACCCGGGTTCGATTCCTGGCGGAGACATTTTGTTAACCTTTGCAAAAATTTCAAAAAAGGGAGGACAGCTCTGGGGAACTTTGATTTAAGCTACGCAACCATTATTCTCTTATTTTCATTTCTCACAATTATAATTATTTCCACGAGAGTTGCCAAAGCTGTTGTATATATTTTCCTCACAATTATATATATATATATATATATATATATATATATATATATATATATATATGGTCCTTGCGGGAAATCATACCCCCTCCCCCCACTTATGAGGACCTGTCTACGCCAATGAAGTAAGACATGCACAGAAAGATAGAAAGGAGAGGGGGAAAGAGATGGAGAGAGAGAGAGAGAGAGAGAGAGGGGGGGGGGGGGAGAAGAAAGGAGAGAGAGAGAGAGAAGGAGGAAGGGGGACAAGGGAATATATGGAGAGAGGAGAGAGAGAAAATGAAAACATAAAACACAAACATGCATATAAATACAATATGAATCTTAAAAAACAATTGAGTAAAGTTGTTAATTAGATCATGACAAAAACAATACACAACTACTCAATTCTTATGTAATACACAATCAACCTCTAAATCAACTTCTAAATATTGCTTCTAGAAGTTTCGTTCTCACTGTAATCGTATGACCAGAACTCCATCTTTATCTCTAAACATCTTTCTTTTTCATAAATTTAAGATTTGATTCTCAAAGCCCTATTAAGTGAAGAACATGGGCTGAAAAAAATTAATAAATCAAATACCTCTTTATATCTTTTACAAACCGAAAATCAAACAGTGAGTGTTGCACTGCATAAAAGTCTTTTTGTCCCCGACTCTGATCATTTCAGGTATTCAATCATTTCAAGTTGATGTGAGTCTTAACAATGTAATAGAGCTTGGAAAGTAACCTGCAGAACAAATGAAAGCACAACTAGAACTGTGAAGACATGGAACACCCTCCCAGTTAATGTTGTGATAGCCCCCTCAGTCAACGCATTTCGTCTTCAACTGACGAAAGGCAGCAGGAACTAAATTTGGTTCCGAGGCAGTTTTTATTTGCACCTTGTAAATTACTGGCACATGCACCCTACCCTTGAGACACACCAGGGAGCTATAAACAGAAGGAGTGGAAACTCTTGTAAAATTATGCAAACGTACGCGTGAGTTCTTAACCTCAACAATGGATGCGTAACATTCCACTTGGCTTTGAAGTTCCATGCGAGGCGTCGCTCTTCCACCGCTGGGAAATTCGGAGGCCAGGCTACAGTTTCGCATTTATCAAATTACCGGCCAAATTTCAGTGTAAATTGTAAAATTTATGTGGGGATTTTGTTGGGAATAGTGCTCTTCCTATGATTTGTGTGCCAGCGTCCGTGAAAGGAAACTTAAATCCTGACAAAAACTCAACGTTTTAGGATATTCCGGTCATTTCCGGTCGTTTTAATGTCCCGTCATGTAATCCATGATTTACAATATTCGATATTTATAAAGTACTTCGCTACTGCGTGCATTCGCGTGCATTTCGTATTTTTGCTGTTGAAAAAAGTATGAAATTACGTAAGTTTCTGTTCGCTCGTTCAACTCATTTCAGAAATCACTGAAAGGGATAGCGAACAGTTGCTGAGATACCATTTTCTGATGTAGGAGTTTGAAACCCTGATAATTCATGCGCTCTTTTATCTAACCACCTGGTTAACAGTTGCGGAGTAGCGCATAACTTTTCGGCGACGCCGAGCATTGGATCAAAGGAGAGCAGCTTGTTTCCACTCCTTCTGTTTACAGCTCCCTGGACACACACTATCTCATAAGTTTCTGCAAGAATCTTCAAACTTGAAGGAAGCAGACTACTCCCAAGAAGAAGAGGAAGAAGAAGGAAAACGCATGGAAGGAGGAAAATAACCGAGAGTGAAAAAGAGAGATAGATGAATTGATAGATGGAGAAAGGAAGAGATAGATCGATAGACAGAGAGAAAGAGGTGAAGAGGTAGAAGGGTTCAGAGACAAAAAAAGGATGCAGAGACTAATTGCTTTGGAATGACATTTCAAATATCCGTCCAGATGTATAATGTTGCCCATGTGTAACAGGTTTTTATTTAAAAAAATAGAAACTACAAAAGAGTCACGTTCTAACATATTTAACTTGTGGTAATAATAGTCAAAATTGACTGGTTGCCACCTAAAATAACGAACAACAACAATAACAACAACGTGTAGCAATTTATCTTTCCCTCAATATAAACATTTTTTTTTTCGACTGCCTTGGCAACATAAATTATTCATCACGACCTCAACACCAGACGGTCAACATATTTTCTTTGTCAATAGACCTGTTCACAAAGTTATTCAAATTTATGGAGATTTCTTTCCTGGGGACCTAGTAACGAAACGAGGTATTCCATTAACCTGTTATTAATGATAGAACTACAATACTTGGAATCCAGTTTGCATACAATACTTGTTGCTATGTCTGACTAGCCTCTGACAAGCTTTCAGGTTGTCAAGAACAACCTTTGTTTTAAAAGTATGCATAAAATTTGAATATATTTTCAAGGTCTATTACATTACATTAGCATCGTATGCAAAAAAAAAAAAAAGAAGTTAACAGTCAGAAAAAGTTTCCCCAAATAAATATTTCAAAATATTTGGAGCAAAAAAAAAAAAAAAAAAAAAAAAAAAGCATTCCTGTGAATAGAACAGGGTCTCTTATTAAATGACACCTAAAGATCTGGCGATATTTGTCCTAGCTGGTATCAGCAAAGTTGAGTCATGAAAAGGCTTATAAATTTTCATATTTTGATCAATACAGACAATTTATGAAAGAAAAGGTTTTGATCTCTGTATGTACTTACGTATCTCATCAACATTGCTATGCTTCAGTGAGAATTTAACTACTTTATTGAGTAGGCCTATTTTGAAATATTAAGTTTGGCGAGTTTTTTAATTCAGGCTGCCTTTCTCAGTCAACTATAAAATTTTGATTGGATATAAAATAAATTATGGAACGATAGAAATTTCTCAAACATTTCTCTTTGTCTTACCTTCCTCAACCCTTTCCCCCTCCCCCCCCCCCCCCTCTCTCTCTCTATCGCCGCTTCTCAATAACTTTTCATGGTTTTATGTTTCATTCTTTTACATGTTTTGTATTATCTCACAATATTTTCTTTTAATATTTCACATGAAATAAGTAAAATGAATGACTAATTCCAGATTATTAAATGCTTCTTAAATCTTTAGCTGGGAGGGAACTCCTTAATCAAAGTAAATCATTAAGCAACATAGCGGCTTTCATAGAATGATACTTTCTTCATTTAATTTTAGGACTTGGGCAAAGACTAGGAAAGAAGTTCTGGAAACCATATTGTTTTTTCGTCCGTCAACAGTTTGCTCACGAAGACGGCAGTTTGCTCACAGTTATAGCCGTTGATTTTGAAGTTAACTAACTATTCCTTTAAGGTATGTTTACCTTTATTATTATTGCCTTGGTCTTTAAAGAGAGAGAGAGAATAAAGTGGATTTAGAAACAAGCTAGAGAAGTAAAAAAAAAAAAAAATTTCAGTTACGTTTTCAAAGCATGATGTAGATTGTAGTACCGTGGTGACTTTCTACGGCGATTTGTTTTTACTGATTTAGACGTTCATGCATAAGTATAGAAACTTTTAAAAGGAAATTTACTCAAAATAATTTCAAAGTTTGTGTGTAGTCGTTTGGAAGAAGTGATTGTGTCAATTTAGCATAGTTAATAGGAATTTTTGGTTCTTTGCGAAATTAAGATCGAACTATATTTTAAATACGTATGCATATTATGAAAGTTATTTAGTAATGAGAGGGCTTCTCGTGCACGTCAGTTCACTCCTAAAGACGTCAGTTTTATTGCGTGGATCAATAATGTTCTAGAGATGATGTGATAGGCCGCCTTGGTTAGTTTTATTTCAAGAGTTTAACAAAAGGTAACTTAATTATGGCATAGTTCACTGTTATTATAGAGTTTAACATGGGAATTAAAAAAAGAATTAAGGCTTGATTTTATCCCGAATTTACCTGTTTTGTGTTCTGATTTATAAGGAAATTGCGAAGTCTGATTAGAATAAGAAACTTAAGTAGAAACTTTACATTAAGGGGTTTTAAGATTTAATAAGTAATTTTGAGTGTGCTTGCAGTTGCAAAGGACGTACATTTTAAGGTTAGAATTAATTTGGTAACTGGTTTAAGGGAGAATTGATGAATAATAGAATTTACCCTGATAGCAGACTGACGTCTTCAAGACGTCGTAAACTGGTCTAAACTGGTCAACTCGTCATAGGTTGTATATGCAACGTCATTACGACGTCTTTATAACGTCTTGTGAAGACGTCATATTTCTACAGTATAGACGACGTAATTATGAGGTCTTTACGACGTCTTTCAAAGACAAAACTTTGCCATTTTTGTAATCAAAATAAACAACGATAGTACGACCTTCTTTCAAAGACCATTTTTTAGCCATTTTGTATGACCAAATAAATGACATTTTTAAGACGTCTTTTTGACGTCATATTTACGTTGTGATCCGAGTATAATAATCGAGCGTGAATATTCATGAATGACAAGAAACGACAAAAATTTGTGGAAATAGATAGATGACATTTGATTTTTAGGATTGTATGCAATGATTGCACTTTTAGTTGTAATGTACTTCCATTAATTATTATGTTGTACATAATTCAATCAGTGTCATAAGGAGGTATTTTTAGAAATACATTAGAAAATTGTAATCTTCAACCATTTCTTACAAGTGCTACACTATAGTCCCTATATATAGTAAAGTAGATACAGGTGTATAGTAGCTAGGTATAGGATATAGGATTTTAGAAGTATAGGATTGATGTAGGATATAATGACATAGGATAGGATTTAAGACAAAACGTTTAAATAAACAGTGTGTTAATGT
Source organism: Heliocidaris tuberculata (assembly GCA_025618425.1). Taxonomy (NCBI): domain Eukaryota; kingdom Metazoa; phylum Echinodermata; class Echinoidea; order Camarodonta; family Echinometridae; genus Heliocidaris; species Heliocidaris tuberculata. Next base: position 41,137,103 of record CM046836.1, read on the forward strand.
GCTACTTAACTGAGAGTAATTATTTAATTTGCTTTCTTTGTAAAAAGGGATAGCTTTTGGGCGTCTGAGATGTCTTTAAGAGGTCTTTAAGACGTCTCTAAGACGTCAGTATGAATAGCACACGACGTAAAAGAGACGTCTTTATGACGTCCTGAAGACATGTTAATTCCCAATAATGACGTCTTCTATTGGCAATAAACATGTCTTCAGGACGTCATACAGACGTTTTCTTTGACCAGAAAGACGTCAAAATTACGTCAATATAAGACGTCTTCAAGACGTCAAACGTGGGTGCAAATTGTCATACTGACGTCATTATCTGACGTCTTTAAGACGTATGACACGACGTCATTAAGACGTCATTTTGACCAGTCTCTGTTATCAGGGTAATCACATGTGGTATATTTATTTCTTATGATGTGAAAGTTATTTGAAAGCCTTATATTTAGTGTACTTTCATTATTTTATTTTCATAGAGGATATCCAACCAGCCTGTATCCAACACAGTTGTTAAATAAAACCCAGGTTTATGACTGTGTCACAAGTCATCATTTATTGCAACAACTCGTTTCATACCGTTTAATAACCATGGCATTTCTGTATATTGTTATCAAAGTTGTTTCTTGTTTCCTTTGCTTATATAAAGACAAAGTTGAGTTCTGGTCAGAACGTGATTACAATGTGCTGATATGAAAGAAACTGTCTTCAAGCAATAAGGAAAGGTCGGTCTTGTCTACATACTGTGAGGCTTTTGAATCATCAAAATGATGAGAAATTGACCCAATATCGCTGAAATCACATGCACTGTACACAGAAATGGCTATCTGGGACTTGACACACGACTGTGGCGTGAAAGTTCGGCCCGAACACTTCATCTATTTCTTGTCATATTTCGAATATGAAGGCGTTTGAAGAGCAATCCTTTTCAGGGAACATTTCTTCTGTGATATTCTTCCAAACTTGCAGGGATTGATTAACTTTGCCCAGGATTGAAAAAAAAAATCACTGTTCCGGCTAATGCTGTAATCATAATTGCAAACCTTTAGGTCAGACAGGAATCGCCTGAGTTTTATAAGCTGACCGGTCGTTTATATATCAAGATATTTACGATTGAACATTGATGTCAGGATAGAGTACCACCGAACCCTGAAGAACTCTTACGGTTGGCATACCTCGGGTAACCTCGCTCTATCACAGAATACCGTACGGGCTAGAAACCCGCTCTGAAATCGCCAAGCGCTGGTGCTTGGTTTTTGTGACTGCAGCGCAGCGAAGAAGCTGAGCGACTTGCGCTAGCGATAGATCACGATTTTCTCTTTTTTAGGATAGTAAACGGGTTTCATTTTCTCTCATACTTTCACATATCCATAATCATATATGTAGTTAGAGGAATGCACACAATTCACTGGCATTTGAGCTGATTTCACAATTTTTCACAAAGTTAATCAATCCCTTTAAAAGGAATGAGAAAGCTCATTTTGTCAGCTTTCCCAGAACTCAGCCTTCTCTTTAAAATGAATGCCATTCATATCGTATGCCATTATTTCAGAAACACATTATGAAATGATTAAACTCAACATTAATAACAACAATTGAATATTCGCATATTATTGGCTTAATAAAGAGAATATTTGTGATAAATTGAATGTGCTAACAAACAATAGAAATACAAAGTAGTGATAAAGCATACATTCCCATGATTATCACCAATTCTCAAGCGTGAATTGATTACCCCGACCTTTATATTTTATAATATGGAATTATTTGTCCACCCCCAGCAGCCAATGATGCAGTGGGGGATTTTTTTTAAAATTTTATTTATTTATTCTTTTTTTAGGGGGGGGGGACACTTCCGGCCCGAAAAAATTTAATGCTTGTCAGAAAATTTTCTGACATTTGCCCCCCCCCCCCTTTTTTTATACAAAATCCTGGATCCGCCCGTGAAACGATGTAATGAGTTTCATTCGCCTCAAAGAACCACTGACAGTACTGACTTTGATATGTACAATTTATGAAACACAATTATATATATTTTTTTCCTATTCGCCATGCCGTTCCAGCCGCGGATAAAGCCTGCCTGAACATTTTATTAGCTTTGATGGCCTTTGTGCTCTATAGTCATTTAGTCATAGAGATTCTATTATAGGATCTCTATGCATCCAGTAACAGCACCCTCCATGATGCTTTCGAGCAGAGATGTTCTTTATTTATCATGTGACATCGCGTAAGTTGAACGTCCGGTCAGACGTTTCGCACTTCCTGTTATCATTGTTGTTGGAAGGGGGTTTGCTTTGGGTTATAACTCTTTCAAACCAGGAAATGGGTGAATCAATGTGGTATCTGGTATCCTTAGACTTCAAGCTTTCCATTGATATGAAATTTGTCTACTTTTGTTTTTGAACTTCCATTCTACTTTAAGCTCAGTCATGTTCCCATTGCCGTCGTGATAGTCGTGCACAACCTGGGGCTCAGACATATGCCCCGGCGACAATTGTTCTGGCGACAATTGCTCCGGGCTTTAATTCGTCAAAGATATGGGGTTAGAGGAAGGGTTGCAATTGGGTTTCAGATTAGGTTTAGGGTAAGGCTTAAGTATAATAGTGTTTGCTCCAGTGTTGAAGTTTAGAATTCGGTTAGTGTACATATTGAAGCGGAGAAATTGTCACCGGAGAACGTGTTATACGACCGCGCAACCCATGATGCTTGTGAATAATTATATAATATTGAATGGCCTTGAGTGGGATACAAGGATATATCGCACGAGCTATGAGCATATTTCATGAGTCGGCATGAAATATTTTCAAAGCGAGTGCGATATATCCTTGTGTCCCACGAAAGAAAAGCCATTCAATATTATTATTATTATTAATTGTATGATACCTAGTTCCTCAATTTTCACCATTACATGTCCTTATATTTTTTGTATTGACTTCGACATAAAACAAAGGTAGAAAAAACATTTTTGTCCTTAAAGGGGGTACCCAATGCTGAAACAATGTTAGTTCATTTAAAAGATCAGATTTTATTAGAAGAAAATCATCTGCCTTAATTTTTTTTTTTAATTCGTGTTGCCAGAAAATCCCCGAAATATGGTAAGATTTCAGGATATTTTGGCCCCTCAGCTGTGTCCCAGTTTCAGCTAGGTAACCACAATGACGTCAAAGTGGTTACCTTGTCGCGCACGTCACACCACTGAATAGACATAAAAATAGAATTACACCAGCATTATTTTAGACCCCTTTGTGTGATTTGTCCTTCAATGTATGCAAAGGTGCGTAGGCCTAATAAAAACATAGTTCCATAAAAAACAAAGGAGTTATTAATCGTATATTATTATACTAGCCCAAATACCCTGCGGTTAAAACAATGGTTACAGTGTATTGTGTTGCTGTACTTACTTTATTGTGTACACTGTTTGCTAGGTAACAGTTTTCTCGATGTTACAAATGCATCCTTCGAATGATCCAATAAATTACCATATCAAAACTATAGTTTTAGAGAAATGGCCCCACTGGGCATTGCATAGTGATAGTTTACAGCTCTGAACCTCATAGTCGTGGTTTCAGTATGAATACGTAATACATAGTCATTAATATGCAAAAGAATCAGTAATTCATCAAATGCACTCAGAGTAATATGGTTTATTTATTTAATGATTCAAATGAAATTTGAACTTATTTTGAGATTTATCTTGAATGAAACCTTTATATTTTGTGATTAATAATGAAACCTTACCTGTGAAATGTTAGGCCTAGAAATAATTCTGTCCACGAGATATCGGGAACATAATTATAGGCCTGTCAATTGTAGAAAGGTTCGAAGATGTTTATGGAGTACCCCTTGTGACTTTATGGAAATATTTTTATGCCGCACTCATTCCAAAGTACACTGCCCTTTTTTATGGAGTTATGTTCTGCTCATCCTTATACGTGTATAAAAAGTGAGAATGTATAGAAAATATTGCATATTTTTTTGGAATATCTTTTATGTTAAGTGAAATAATATCTATAGAAGAATGAAGGGAAGATCTGAAAAGCAGCTTACAATACATGTCGGGATCCAATGAGACAACTATTCCAAGGGCGGATCGAGGATTTTGTTAGGGAGGGGCATTACTTCTCTCGCCTCCATCTTCAAATGGGCATGATTATGAGTGTAGACCAAGGAATCAGAAAAATCATACCTGATTTTATTATTTGCTAAATAAATTTATGGATCTACCTATTATTGCTAGTTTGGTCCAAACTACGCTACCATCCTGAAACTGAAAATCACATTCGCGCACGTCCCACCCCCGTATGGCGCCTTCCCATAGTCACATGCGCGAGCGCACGCCCGCCATCTTCCTCTAACGAGCTGCCAGAGATAACGTTTAGGACATGTTGCTTGGCAAGAATGTATCTACCTATTATTACTACACTAGCACGGATAAAAATCCGGGGTGGCATGTCCAAAGGGAAGGAGACTAATGGGGGTCAACGGCAGAAGATGCCGCCCTCAGAGACGAAGTCGCAAACCGCACTTCTCCAGTACGAAAGTCCTTCAGATAAAAGGAAGTGAAGGAATTGAGAGACCGCCAAAAGGCGGCCCTCAAGATGACCTCTAGAGCAATGCCCTGAAAGGCACCCAAGAAGTGCTAATGCTTCTGGTATCATGCGCTCTAGGTTTGCTTTCCGCGAGAAGGGCCTCAGGGCCAGCGGCCTGGATGGCCTCGACAATCCATCTAGAAGTGGATTCTCTAGAAACAGGGGAGAAAGATTCGCGAGTAATGAGGAAATTTGCTCGTCCGAGCGGCAATTTTTGGTTCTAAGTACCATTTTAGCGCCCTCACCGGATACCAGACTTTGTCCTCCTTGACTGAGGAGAAGTCTGACAGAGGGCTGAGAAATACCTCAACCGATCCGGAGGAAGTCGTCTAGTTTTGGCTACAAAGGAGGGCTTGGGAATGAGGCGAACACCTTGCCTTTCCCAACGGATGCGACCGGGCGAGGTACAAAGAGCATGAAGAGAACTTCTTCTCTGCCCTGAAACTATAGCGATAAGAAATTGGTTTTGACAGACATGTTGGAGAGACGCCTTGCTCATCGGTTCAAAGGGAGGCTTTGATAGCGCGTCCAGAACCTGAGGAAGGCTCCAAGCAGGAGACAGCTTCGGATTTGCTGGTCGTTGTAAGAAAAACGATCTCAGCAACAGGTAATGGGAGCTAGAAACTCCGAGCCGTCCGGAGAGCCAACATGAATGGCAGCAATGGCAGAGCGGTATCCACGGAAGTGGAAAGAGATCTACTCTTATCAAATAAGGAGATCAGAAAATCTGCAATTGTGCCTAACGAAGCCTCACGGGATGAAACCCCGAGGTCTTTACACCAAACTGAAAAGGCCTCCAGATGGGAGTTGTAAAGAGATCTCGTGTAATCTCTACAACTCTGGACTAAAAACTAAGAGGCTCTCTCGGAGAGTCCCGAAGCTCTAGCGTCTCCCCCGAAAACGGCCAAGCGGTCGAGTGAAGGACCTCGGGCCAATGATGGAGGATCCCAGATAGAGGCTGAGACATCAGGTCTGGCCTCAGCGGGAGCGGAAACGACTGTCCATCCAGGAGGGACAGGAGTAGGGGAAACCAGAGTCCTCGTCAGCGCGGGGCTACTAACAGGACCCACGCTCGATCCTCCTTGATCTTTCTCAGGACCTGAAGGATCAAAGGAGACGGAGGGAAAGCATACCCTCGAAAGTGTCCCAAAAAGAGAGCAAAGGCATCGAGTGCCCAAGCCTCCGAGTCCCGTACCCGACAGCAGTACCTCGGAAGACGGTGGTTAATGAGAGCGGTCGCAAACAGATCGATCTCTAGCGGCGCTCAAGTTGCGCAGAGAAGATCGAAAACCTCCTGATGGAGGAACAACTGAGATGGGGGACACTTTCAACGGGACAGAAAGTCTACTATAAGATTTTCTTGTCCGGGAAAGTAGGAGGCTATCGGGACAATGTCGTTCGTCCGACACCACCTCCATAACTGGGCGGTAAGAGAGTTCAGGGAAACTGAACGAGTTCCACCCTGACGATTGATGTAGGCAGCAACCGTGGTGTTGTCCGTAAGGATAAATGTCGCCAGCATTTCCAGCACATTGATATGGGGAATGGCGTGCAGATGAGACCGATCCCCTGAAATCATCTCGCCCCACAATGGCCGCCCCAGCCCAGAAGGGACTCATCCGTCGAGATGGACACTGACGGAAAAGGGGTGTGGAGAGGCTTGCCTCGAGCAAGAAACGTCTCGTCTGCCCAGGGGGCGAGAAGACGTCTGATCTCCCTCAAAAAATGGAATCCATACTCTGAGGGAGTCTACGCTCCGTGAAAAGAACTTCAAGAGGTACCTCTGGAAGGGCCTCATCAGAAGTCTGCAGTCTGGCAATACCTCCACTAGTGCAAGGTAGCCCAGAAATTGAAGTCAGCGCTTGGCATGTAACTTGCAAGAAAGACGCAGAGACTGAGCAGCTGACGTAATCGTCCGTATTCTGTCGCGGCCGGGCAGGGCGACCTGATTCGGGATGTCTATCTCCGCACCTAAGTACACTGGGTACAGGAGGGAGACCGCTCCGACTTCTCCCAGTTGACTAAAAAGCCTAGCTCCTGAGTAGTCTGGAGCAGGAGGTGCAACTGGTCTCGGAGCACCAGCTCTGAATGTGCTACCTGGAGCCAATCGTCCAAGTAGACAAACAGTCGGAGGCCGCGATTCCTCAGGAAGGCGGCTAGAGCCGACACCACCCGGGTAAAGACGCGGGGAGCTGGTCTCAGCCCGAAAGGTAGGGCATGAAACCTGAACGTTTCGCCCTGGAAGGCGAATCCCAATAGATCCCGCGAGCGGGAGAGTATCGGGATATGGAAACACGCGTCCTTCAAATCGAGCGAAATCGCCAAATCTGTCTGCTGGATTGCCGGCAGGATGGATGCTAACGTTTCCATCCGGAAAAGTTCTGGGAGGATAAAGGTGTCGATTACCTTCATATTGAGGATCATCTTCAGCTTCCCCGAGTGTTTTGGGATCACAAAGATCAGGGAGAGACACAGATGCGGGTGGTCTCTCACCTTCTCTATAGTTCCTTCTCCAGTAGCAACTGTATCTCGGTCGAGATATGCTGCTGATGATCCAGAAACCCTAAGGACAAGAGTGATCTCTCTCCTAGTGTTCGTGGCCTGGACGGCTGAAGCGGCCAGCTGCGACCACAGAGATTCCTTTTTGTCAAAGCAAGTAGGATCTCATCCAACGTACACCAACCGTCAGACTCGGAAATCTGATGCGAGGTAGGGGGTAACCACCCGCTCATCTCAACAACTATCTTTAAAAGGCGAAGAAGTTCATCAGGATCGGCTGTGTGGGAAACCTGGCCCCAGAGGGGCAGGTGCATCCATGAGCAATAAGTCTCCTCACCGGGAGGGGCGCCAAGCGCCGCCCAGGTAGGAGCAGCTCTGGCCGGGAGGCTCTGGGCCTGCCGGGATCGAGCATGACCTTCAAGGGGCCAATCATGACCGGATAGTATTGATCCAGCATGAGCACGAGAACGACGACTGTTCAGCTATGCCCTCATAAGCAGCCTTGAAATCGTCAGTAAGGGGTATCCCCGATGAGGGGGCCCTTTGCCTGAAGAGAAGAGAAGAGAAGACTGAGCCGAGTCCGGCTGAGCCGGCGGGAGAGTCTCAGGTAGTTTTTCTCCAAAAGAGCGTGCGCGTCAGCTGCCAAACCACGAGGGGGTCGGGGGCCGCACTGGCTTGTGTCTCGGAGTCAGAGTCAACATCAGGGTCGGTTATGTGGGAAACCTGGCCCCAGGGGGGCGGGTGCTTCCATGAGCCATAAGTCTCCTCACCGGGAGGGGCGCCAAGCGCCGCCGGGATAGGAGCAGCTCTGACCGGGCGGCTCTGGGCCCGCCGGGATCGAGCATGACCCTCAAGGGTCCAGTCATGACCGGATAGTATTGATCTGTCATGAGCAAGAGGCTTTTGAGAGCCTGGAACCTGCAAATCAGGGCCGGATATCGGCAAACCGGGGCCGGATACCGTGCCACCCACGGTCGGTAGGGGGTAACCACCTGCTCTTCTCAACAACTATCTTCAAAAAACGAAGAAGTTCAGCCTGATCGACCGCAGAGGGAGAAGGGTCTGGCGTCTTGAGAGAGGCCTTGCCCTTCTTCCCAGTCGTAGTTGTAGGTGTGCCTGAGGCAACCTTAGACTTTGACTTAAAGAGAGACTTTAGACTTCTTGCAAGGGGGGGGGGGCAGAGCCCTCCGGCAAAGAAGTCGGCACCTTAGCCGTACCCGAGAGGCCGTGCTTGGCAGGGCGCTCGGATGATCTCTCACGGCTACGCTTGGCCCGTTTAGCACGGGGGGGGGGGGGGGGGGGGGGGGTAGCCGTCTCCGTAGTGACTAGGGCTGAGTCAGCGCTAGCCGAGTCACTAAAAATGTATAGATCACTGGATGGAGAGACTCCAGTGTCTTTGCTCAGGTGGGAGCCAGTGGTCGGAACCCCGATGGCTCCCCCTGAGCGGACATGTGTGCCAGTGGCCGGCAAACCTGCAACACTCACGCCCTGAGTTCGGGGGCCAGTGGTCGGAAACCTGATAACCTCCTCGCCGGGACCGCGAGTCCTGACTGTTGTTGTAAAGCCGACCCCGGCCGTTGCCGGGCTAGCAAACAACGAGGTGCTTGTCCCTGTGCGAGACCCACTGTCCGCAGGGGTCCCTAACTTACCATTCGTCGACAAGCCTGGGGAGATAATCTCTTACCGAGTCAACGGCTTCACGCCCGTACCCCTGGTAGCTAGTGTACTGCGTTTCATCGGAGATGAAGCCGTGACACCAACTCCCGCCGTGTCAACCTGCACACTGGCGGGGCCGGTACGGGTAACAGGATTCAGAGGAGGAGAAGAACTCATACTGATCCTAAAACAATAAGAAATAAGAGACAAGTACGTAAGGGTGTAAAAAAGTAATGAGCTCACAGTATTTCTAAAGCAAATACAAGCACAACTAAATGCGAGGGAAGGAGCTACGCAAGAATAAATAACACCCAAGGGCTATGCACGAATACTATTACAAAGGAAAACCCTAACGAATAACTAGGAGATTAAAAAAAATGGCGGACTGACTGGTGTTCACCGGCCTCTTGGGCTCCGGAAAATTTTCACATTTTGTTGACTCATTTTGGATTCCCTTTTAATAGAACATCAGGAACTAGTCTCTGAGAAACAGTGATAACTATGATGTACTTTTGGTATGTATAGATATTTAACTGCTCTGTGAATCTTTGAACATTTTATTTCCTTTCATCATGCCTCGTATGTCCGGGCCTAGCAACGGGAACGCTAGCACTCGCAAAGCCAACGGTACGCCCGACGGTAACGCGGGCGACACTGCAGATTTTGAGGCCTTCGTGCGCCGTGGTATAACGGACATACAGGCTAAGCTAGCTAGTTTTGAAGCTGCCCTCTAATTTCAAGCTAACCGTACTTCTGAGCTAGAACAGCGAGTGACTCCGCTCGAGAAAAAAGTCAGTGCCATAGACAGAAAACTTGACGATCTTCACTACAAGCTTCAGAAAGCTGAGGAAGCCAGTAATAAGTTGGAAAGATTTTCACGGAGGAACAACCTTCGGCTTGTTGGGCTAGCTGAGGAGGAAGATGAAAACCCCATTGCAAAAGTAGCTGCCCTCTTGGATCAGTACTTTGGCTTGAAGAACCCACGTATTGAGCGTGCTCACCGCGATCGACGGTAACGCTGCTGAAGGAAAGCCCAGACACTTGCTATTTAAGCTTCTTTCTTACCAAGACAAGCGTCTCATCTTGTCTCAGAAGCGGCAGAAGCTGAAAGATGTTCCCTTCTATATTATTGAAGACCTGACCAAGCAGGATACGGATCAAAAGCGGAAGTGGAGCAAGGAGGTGTCAGATGCATATCGATCGGGGATATTTCTCCACTTCTCAGCAGGGAAATGGCGTACAAGGAAGGGTCTACCAGCCGATTTCTACCGTGAGCAGCGAGAAGTCCATGGCAACATTAAACGCCGCGCTGATAGTCTTGCTACCACTGTAGAGAGAGGGGCCCATGAAGCTTAGTTCAATTTTATTATTATTATTTTTTTCATAGCCACGATGTCTTGATGGATATCATTGCCAAGTCAAAGTCAAGTCACCTACCAAGTGAAGTGTTTGTTCGGAAGTACGGTACATGTACCTACATAATACCTAAAGTTAGTCTATGTCTGGTGACTGCTGAACCATTTACATGTATCTTACTCATGCTGAATTTAATACTGGTACTCCTGTAGGCTACATTCATGGGCGTTCATGTATATATTCACAGACTCTGGCTACACGATTGATGCATTTAGACTCGGCACCAGGACTAAGCAATATTGTTACTTCTTTCCCATTGTTTTGATCAGTTTGAACCTAGAGCTCATGGCTGTTTTACATGAAGCCCATTCAGTGACTAGATGGGGATCAGTTTTTCTATTTTTTTTTTTCACGGTTTAAAACTTTAAATAACTTTGATGTTCCAGTTCTAGTAATGAAAATATTCCGGGGTCTGGGAATCCAGGCCATTTGACTCCTGTGCACTGGTTTGAAGAGAGTTCACATTGTTAATATGTTTTTATTCTGTCACCTTCACAGAATTGTTTCTGTATGTCACTGCATGTACATGTATATTTCTTATCTTACGTTTCAGCCACATGCATTTGGCAACCCCTTACTCTAAGTATTTTATATGTCTATGCCAACTGTTATATGTATCTCAACTCCAGGAAAGCTAGCAGTACTTGTGTGCATCTTATAAATAAGGCTGCTTTTTTATCTGTACTCTGTGTAAAAAATGGCTGATCAAAGTATGATTAATACTTTCCTCTGCTCTGAATGTAAACAATATGTCCATATATCTCAGTGAAATACATGTTTCAATGTTTGCTCTAAATGCTTTGCCCCTGTCTTGCCATTTAATCATCTTGATGATGAGCTGTTTAATGCTGCCTTGTGTGACCTAGAATATAATGCAGGAATTCACATGAGCCAGAACCGATTGCAAAATTTACAATTTAATATCTCTCCAATGTGCAACAATATCAATGCTGGAAATGCAGACTTGGATTCTGATGAAATTTTTTTGGAATGACTTGAACATAGATTCTCTTGCTTTTCTTGTATTCACTTCAATGCCAGAAGTCTGTCCAAAATTTTTGATTCCATTTCAACTTGCTTAGATCTCCTAAAGTTTAAGTTTGATGTGACTGGAGTATCTGAAACATGGCTAACCAATGGTGACACAGGTCATATGTGTAGTCTTCCCATCTACTCTTTCTTGTGTCAAAATAGAAAAGGAAGGATTGGCGGAGGTGTTGGTCTGTATATAAGAGAGACATGTCAATTTTCCCATAGGAAGGACTTGCATCTTAATGAGGACTTATGTGACTCAGTGTTTATTGAAATAAACCAAAGCAAGGGGGAAAATATTGTTGTAGCCACTGTTTATAAACCTCCTAACTGTACTTCTAATGACTTTATTGATGCTCTTGATGCCTTATTGACCACCCTTATCACTGAAAATAAGATGTTTTACATTATGGGAGATTTCAATATTGATCTCTTGAAATGTGATACCGATAGGGATGCTCAAAATTTTGTCAACTCCATGTTAAGTAATTTTAGTTTACCACTTATAACTCGACCGGCCCGAATAACGGCTTCATCTGCAACACTTATAGATAATATAATAACCAATCAGTTTGACTCAGTTTGTGAGAGTGGGTTACTGTTCAGTGATATTTCAGACCACTTACCCATTTTTCAAATAACTGCTTTTAATTATAAGTCCAAAGTTATACACGATAAATTATCTATTCAAAATAGAGTATACAGTAATGAAAATATTACAGCTTTCAAAGTTGAACTTCAGGGACATAGCTGGGTAAATGTTTATAATGCTAGCGATCCTAATGTGGCTTTTGATAGCTTTGTGTCTGAATTACACCTTTTATATGATAAGCATTTTCCAATGCAGACTGTAAATAATGCTAAAAAGAAGTAAAAAAACAAGGATGAGTGATGGTTTACTTCGATCGGTTAGACACAATAATAAACTTTATAAAAATTTCTTGCGTAAGCGAACTGAAAACAATGGTGTGAAATATAGATGTTTTCGGAATCAATTGAATGCTCTGATAAAAAAGGTGAAAACAGAATATTATAATAAGAAGTTTTCATTCTATAAAAATAATATCAAATCAACTTGGAAACTTATTGGTTCATTGATTAATAAAAAGAAGCGAGACGATGTGGTAGGCACTATAAAGTGTAATGGTAATGACATTAGTAATCCAGACATTATTGCAGAGTCTTTTAATAAACATTTTGTTAGAATAGGACCAAAACTAGATGGTGTTATACCTACTGTAAATAAACATTTCTTAGATTATCTGTCAAATCCATGTTCTGATACAGTGTTTTTTCATCCAACAACAGAATCAGAGATTTGTAAAATTGTAAAACAGTTTAAGAATAGTAAAGCCCCTGGCATTGACGACAAACTGATGGAAAAATATATATCTTACATAACAGCAAATTGAGTAGAGAAGATATAACACAAAATAATAGAAAAAATAAACACTAATAAAATATGAAAATTTAAACTTTGAATTGAATTATGTATGTTCAAAACGCTTTTTAATTAATGACGTCATGGTTTTTTGGAACGCCTCTTAAAAACAGCTTCTCCACGGTTAATTGAGGCAGTGTTTTGTTTATAGGGATTGTATGGTTCTCTCTCCCTTATAAAATATTGAATATGTACTGCAAATATAATCGAAAAGAATTGTATTTTTAAATGATATCATGCATATTCAATACATTGTTTTTGTTCTGTTTCGTTTTGTACAATATAATTTTATGTATTCAAGAAGACTTTGTAAGTCTTTTTTTTCCAATAATTGTAATATTTGTACATATCATTGTTATCAAGGACCCCATGAAAGAACAGCCGTATTTTGTTATTACGGCTGAAATGGGCTATCCACCGTATGTAAATCATGATTTATAATTATTATGTATATTATTTATGTCATTGATTACGGAAATAAAAACAAACAAGAGAATTTGCGCGCGGAGCGCGCGGCGAAATTGAATTCTGATCTTGTAAAACCTTTTGGATTTCATTGTTTGGAAGGCATCATTTCCTGAGATTTGCATCAGTTTTTCCTTATTTTATTTTACATCTCCGGAATTATTGGGGGGGGGGGGGGGCAAAATGATATGTTTGCCCCCCCTCCCAATATTTTCTTGGGGGAATCGCCCCCTACCCCCCCCCCCCAGGGATCAACGCCCCTGTTAACGAGACCCAAGACACCTACAGCCAAAGAGTCCGACATTGGTTTCTTGGGCCTTCTGAAAACTTTTCTGAGTGTTCATGAGACAGACATTGTCGGTCTAGTGGGCTGTCGATCGACTGGGATGTCCCTATTTTGTCCATGTTACAATAATATTCTACGACACATGCTCCGGCGAATGCTTCGCGATTAATCTCCTACACTCACCGAATTCCTGACTTCACCCATGGACCCATCACTGCACTCAACCCTAACCCTAGACTTATACCAAAAACCCAGTTGCAAGACTAACTCCAGTTTAGCATCTTTGACGAACAATTAAAACCCAGAGAAAATGTCGCTGTAGCATGTGTCGGATCGCAGTTCTTCTTATGACATTGGAAAATCACTTAACACCAAAATGCCTTTAATCAACAGAAAGGTACGTAGATTTCAGACTCACAGGATTTTCACCTGTCTTTGCGCCACGCTCCTTTGCCTATACGTCGCTTCCCTTGCCATCATCGCTCTCGACACGGAGTACCAGTACGCTGAGCTCGAGTGGATACCGTGTACCGTCCTGGCGGCACTCGTTCACTTTTTTGTGCTCTCTTCGCTCACGTGGATGGGTATCGAAGGGTTTAACACGTACCTGGTCATCATTCGAGTGTTCGATACTTACATACCGAAGTTTATGATCAAAGCTGCAATTGTAGGATGGGGTAAGGATCACAGTCATTTGCCCATATTCTCGAAAGTGGCCTAAGTTAAGCCAGGCTTAACTTAATAAGGCCGCTGATATTTGGAAGGCCATTTGTCAACCCATAAGACCGGTATAAATTACTATATTTATGTAACAAAATTATTTCCTGGCATGAAATTAACATCAGACATCAATTTCATCGTGAGGTTTTGTATTTGCATTTAGTTCCAGAACTAGAGGGAGTGTATGGTGATTTCATAGGATCAAAAGTGGGTGACATTTGGCTCTCCATAATTCAGTGGCCTTAATGTACACACTTAGGCGGGGGTTTAAAGTTAGGCACCTTTCGAGAATACGGGCCATTGATGTCTAGTGTGAAAGATACAGCATAAAAACTTTACATCGAAAATATTTTGTAATGGCGTTAAGTTGAGATCAATTTCAGATAACAAGATAGACTTTGCCGAAAGAACAAGCAGAGAATAAAGGTCATTTTAATCATTCCCAATAAATTCCCAGGTAGTATCAGATACATGGATCCGTTTCGTCGGCTGACTGGTAACAGACTGAAGTAAAAGTGCAATACATATATGGATCTCATTTTCTAGAGATCGAAGTAAATGGATGCTTTGATTGCCAGTGTCTAGAACAGACTTGGCACATTCTGTTCCATAATATGTTCAACACTGTTTAAGTATTATGACTAAGACGGGCGTAAATCTGGGGGGGGGGGGGGCTGTACTGGCCTGTACAAATATACCCCTACTTTTCATTCAAAAATCAATCGGTTGTTGGAAATTTTGACAAAAGTAATATAAGTGACTCTTATAGTAGTGGAAAATTATTTTTTTAATGCTATCAAAAATCGAAAGATAGGTTTAAGAACGTCCTAAAATAAGTCCCATTTTGTTTGTTTTCCTTAAAAATCTCACATCCATCTCCGTTACGATTGTGTTTTCGAGTGCAATTTGATTGGAATCATCCCATCCCCGCCCTCTCTCCTCGGAAGGATTTACGCCACTGATCAATAACTGGCATCAGAACAAATATGATTAAAAAATTTGTTCGATAAATACAAAATCACAACTGCGGCAATCACAGTGTTATATACCTTGCACAAAGGTTTATTCCTTTGTCGTCGAGTCTACTAGTAAATGCTGTTTGGGGTTTGAGCATATTTTGTTCTGTAGACCTACACTCCGCTCTCTCGATGCTCTGATCATACTGTCTACAAGACGAATGTCCTTTATGTGCTTTAATATCCTTATTAAATGTTCGCCTCCCCTGTCGAAGAAGTTTCCTCGGAAAAAGAACCAATCTTTTGTGATGTAGGGAATTCCTGGTGCAAACTTGCGTCGTTATTTTCATATACTTTTAAAAGAACAAGAAAGAAGGGTATTGCATTATTTCCATTACCTTAACCTATTCTTTTAACTTCTTCGTTAGGAATTCCTGCTGTGATTGTTGGTGTAACAGGAGGAATCACTAGGAACACGTATGCTGTCGAAGATTAGTAAGTATATGCACATTTTGCACATGAGGAATCTGCTGACAAATCCTCCAATTTTCGAACGATAATAAAGGGATACTGCATTTCAATAAGGTTTTATTTATCACTGATAATGACTCGAATGGACTGTATCGCATTCTTTTAGCCTCTAATGATACCGTTGACATAGCTATAGACAAGTGTATAGAAAATAACGAATGCACTTGACAAGGCTATTGATTAGAGATAGAGGTATATACAAGTATGTCTATTGATTTGGTCGACCTTGTTTTTTTCTTCAAAAGTCTTCTCAGAGCACTATGCTTCTCCCTATATCTTCAACCGCAGTTGCTACATCCGGAAATGGCCCCTGATTGGTGGTCTCTTGGTTCCAATGGCCATCATCCTCCTCATTAACATCATCATCTTCATCCTGGCAATTTGTCGCCTGGAACATTCTGCGCGATTGGCGGGACGTGTGAAGAAGGACCGAAAAGCCGAACGCAAGGAGACACTAGAACGGATCCAGAATGGCATCGCCATGCTGGTCCTTCTCGGATTCACCTGGACTACTGGCTACCTGACCCTGATCAATGTGGACATTGCTGATTTACTCTTTATCATCTCCAACTCTTTGCAAGGTTTCTTCATCTTCGTCCTGTATTGTCTTCGTAAGGCTACCATCCGAAAGCAGTGGCGCCGTTGCATTTGCTGCGCGCTATTTCGGGAAGATGGAAGCACAGAGTCCCAAAGAGGTTCTGGACAAACACCAGGATCTAGACCTGCAAGTGGGACTGGAGGCTCTCAGCCGATGTCTGAGTCTGAGTCTTCAATGCCCCATACCAATCCAGCTTACAACTACTATCAGCATTAGATAGAACCCTCGAATAGAGGGCAGCAACATCCGGGCTGCGAGTAAATATTGCAAAAGCCCCCTTTTTATCATCATTTTCTATAGGTTGGAGGGATTATTGGTGTATTTGAGTTAATGACTATGTGTTGCGCAATCATGAAGGATGCATATATGGAGTAGAAAAGTTAAATATGCTGGGGCTTGGTAACACACTTTAAAATAATGAAAATGCTGTATGATGCATAATGAGAAATTGGAATACAGGGGTAGTATAGGTCAGTTTGGATGCCTCATATGGTAATACATGAAGTTTATTCAGAAATTCATTACAATAGTTCAGATGAGAAGAAATGAGATGACTATTTTATCTGTAAAATGTTGTATTTAGGTGTTAGGAACCGATTTGAAAATAAACATATTTCGATACAATATGGTTTCCGTATTCATGACTTCCACATACTCATTGAGCCCAAAACACGAACAAATTGAACGAATATTATAAAGTGCTCATCAAATTTCGCGTGACATGAAATATCTTGGGACAACTTACTTTAGAATCAGCAATCATATACCTTTTTTACTAGTTTTTATTAGACGGTATCCGTTATTGCATAATGACTTCCACCATCACCATGATATTGGCCGAGCACTGCAGGAGCGCATGTTATCGCTATTTCAGACTGTCTAATAAATGTCTAATAAATGCTTTATTGTCTATTCACTCTTTGATCTGTTAAATATTAAGATAATATCATAGTCAAACATTCCCTAGAAAGGAACTTTGTTTGACTTAATCGTCCTTATTACAGTAACACGTGGTGCCTCGTTGCGCTATGCGCCCCCTGTTGGCAGTCCTTGGCCAGTAGCGATAAAACGGCTATTTGGGGCCATAGTGGAAAGTCCATTCGGTCCTGAATGGCATACTTCGCTGTGCCCAAAGGTCGATTGATGTCTCGGGGAGAATTACATACATAACAATAGAGATAATATTCGTTCAGATTTGAATCATGTTTATACATGTTGTTTGTTGTTTGGGATGCACAAACTGAACTTTATTAAACTTAGAATGGATGCAGAAATTTCGTATTTATGTATGGAGAATCATTCAGTAGTAACTCCCATCCTGCTCATGGAAAATATTTGACATAGCTGACAAGTATATTGCTGTAGAAATAATCTAAGCAATATTTCTTTCATACCATTCATTTTTCACTTTCCATATGTAAACCATAATAATTTTTTTGCACACAGACATTGTCATGATTGTAGAGTATAGACGTTTTATAGTTAAATAATAAAGAAGTTTGGAAAACGCGTAATAAGGAAGTAAATGTATAAAGTTAATTGATTTGATGTCAATTTATGATAAGCTCATTATTATGTATTCAATGTATACCCAGATATTCATGTCTTTCATTCTATTCGCAGTTGTCTATCTTGTCTTGATTTTTCATTTACCATCTTTCAGCCTCTGAGCCTACTCCTCGATTTTAACTTTCTTTTTGCACTGATACTAAATGTGGTTAATATGGGTGAAAACATGGGGGTGTTGTTCATTTTTTTTTCAGAAAATGAAAGGTGATACTGTTGGTCATATAAGCCGAGAATCCCCTTTTCTCTAGCTTTCAGGTTGTTTTTTTTTTTAAAGAAAGTTCATCATGCACGCTAATAAATGTAATCCTTTTCAAGGATGGTTTCGGAGTCGATTCTGTTATTGTGTTGTAAGGTGTATCACATTGTACGTACCGTATAAATAGATAAACGAATGTAGAAATAGAGGGTTTTCGAATGTTTCAACGTGAACGCCGTCCTAGATCCTCCCAGCTACAGTGGACTGCTTTGCATACCGCGCTTTGTGCAAGAACGGCTCACTCGTCCACTGGCTTCTCCCTCGTCCACTAGTCAGATCGCGAACGCGTCCAACATGGTATTGCCGTCTTCTTTAAAACGTGAACCTCGCTTCTCCTACTTTGTGTGCAGTTAACAAAAAGCAGTCCATTGTAGCTGGGAGGATCAAGGACGGCGTTCACGTTGAGACATTCGAAAACTCTCGAATGTCTATGTTAGAGCCTCCTTTATCATTTTAAGGCAATCCCACCCTTTTCCAGTTTGGAAAAATGTGACCATCGCCACCCACCCCTTCATGATCATGATAATCTTCTTTTTCTTTTTATTCTTCTTCTTCTTCTTCTTCTTCTTTTTCTTTTTCTTCTTCTTTTTCTCCTTCTCCTTCTTCTCCTTCTTCTCCTTCTCCTCCTTCTCCTCCTCCTTCTTCTCCTTCTACTTTTTCTCCTTCTCCTTCTTCTCCTCTTCTCCTTATCCTTCTCCTTCTCATCCTTCTTCTTCTCCTTCTTCTCCTCCTCCTTCTTCTTCTTCTTCTTCTTGTCCTTCTTGTCCTTGTCATTCTTCTCCTTCTTCTTCTTCTGTAGTCTTTTGTCTGATTCGCTCTTTTCTTCTATTTCTCCATCTCTCTCCTTTTCCTTTCCACATACTCTCTCGTATTACAATAAGAATAATAGCATTTGCTTCATGATTGTAAGAATAAGAAAACGCACTTAATCATATCCAACCTCCATTACAATACCTTTCAAAACATTCCCGGACGCGCATATTTTTTTACACAACTGTTTAGCCAGTTTCGCGAAAAAAAACTCCTAGCAGTGCGCTGGTAAAAGAGTCTAAGTCAGCGCACACTCGCGATCACCAGCAGCGCTATGTGCACGTATGGCAAGCCCTTCAACATTTATTCCTATTTTGTGATATAAACAATATGAATTCTTGATATCAAGAATTCAATACTTGATATTAAGAATTCGCATGTGTTAACAACAGGAAATCTTGTCTTGATATCAAGAATTCAATACTTGATATTAAGAATTCGCATGTGTTAACAACAGGAAATCTTGTCTTGATATCAAGAATTCATTTCATGATATCCAGAATTAATTTAATGATATCCAGAATTCATTTCTTGATATCCAGAATTTAACTCTTGATATCAAAAATATTAAAAAACTTATTTAGAGTGCGAAAGAAAAGCAACAATTCATTTTGACATCAAGCACAAAGGTATTGCCGAAATTCTGTTTTCGAGCGGAAAGGAATTGCAAGAATGCATTGCGTGATGTGTTGCCAAATTTGCGTTGCATGAACGTGGTGTGTGTATTGTTAAATGTCGTTCATTTTTAATTTCATGAATGCTAAATTAAAAATGTTTTATTGTAGGTTTGATATTTAACAGTAAAAAGTCGTTTTTTAAAACCGTTTTATTGTATTGTATTTGTATTTTGTATTTTATTTGTTTAATCAAAAAAGACCTGCTATCAGCTAAAAGCTGCTTTTCAGCAAGGCCGTTAACATAACGATAACATAACGATAAATAAAAACGTACAAAATTATACACAAAAGAAATCACAACAATAATGTACAAAAGGAAATCACAAAATCATTAAAAGAATTAAAATGAATAAAGAGAATACAAAGAAACATAAAGAGAAATGGTCAGTGTTGTAGGACTCGAGTCCGGACTCGGACTTGAGACCGGTCTCGAGTCCCTATATCTCGGGACTCGGACTCGGACTCGAGCCACAAGGACTCGGTCTCGGACTCGGACTCGACCAATGGTGACTCGTGACTCGGGCGAAAATCGGGCCGAGACCGGCAACGAGACCGGCAATTTTGCCGTTTTCCGCTTTTAATTTTAGCTCAAAAAATTACCCCATCAGGGCACGCAAAAAACCCCCCTGCTATTTTCGCTCACTTTACTCGATTGACCGGAATTTTGAACATGAACTTTAAAACATCGATCGCCGTAACGGTACGAGAATGTGCCCAAATAGATGATAGACGTTAAGATTAGTCGTTTCATGCTCGTATACACTCGTTATACACGTATGACACAGACAAGTATTGAAAGTGATGTTAAGCATTTGGAGATGGATTAATCTATAACACACATTTCTCCATAGACCCCAGCCTAGGATATCTTGGGCAGTCTCAAACAGAATACCTTTTCCATTTCATTTGGAAACTTTCTTTTCTATAATCTGGCTTTAATGGCATTCAACTTGTTATCTTTTTGTTTTGTTGACTTATAACTGATAAAAGTTAAAAATTATAGGCCTTTGAAATGAACAAATATTAATTTATGTATCTTTTCTTCATTGAGGTATCACAGAAACAATATAGAGTCAACTCTCCATAATTACTGTGGATACAAGCAAAATACGTGGCCTGATAAGGCTTGTTCGCATATGAGCCATTTGTTCACACTTGTTTAGTATTTTGGTCATTAAAACTTCTGAAATTCCACCAGTACACCAAACCATCACCGAAAATCTAACCATAGACATTAATCTCAACATTTCCAAATCAATTTTCTTACCTTCTGTCAGAATTTTTACTGTTAATAGCTTGAAATCTTACTGAACTTAATCTTTTTAAGCACCAAGCGACATGTCACGGCGACAAATCACTCTTTGTGAGCAAGCCTTTATAGTTGTCCGCATTCGTACTATGAAAAGTTACAATAAATTAAATTCTCTGACAATGGAAGTTTTCAGTGAACCAGAAACTATTTATGTTATTGAGAGTTCACAGTAAGGCATTTATCATAATGAAAATAATGTGACGTAAAAAAATTTGCAATTTAAGATGTTCCCATCGGGACTCGGACTCGGACTCGGACTCGGACTCGGACTCGGACTCGGATGTCCAGGACTCGGGACTCGGATGCCAGGACTCGGACTTGGACTCGGACTCGGACTCGGACTTGGACTCGGACTCGGACTCGGACTCGGATGGGATGGACTCGACTACAGCACTGGAAATGGTATATGAAAATCAAAACAAGAAACATAACATAAAATCATATAAAATGAATTTATTAGTTTGTAATCATAATGTAACAAACAAAGATGGGTGTGTGTGGGGGGGGGGGGGGAGTGGGGGAGTGGGTATTGTTAAGATGGGGATAGACTCCTTAAAAATGTTGACGGGTTTTTTTTTTCTCGAATGTCTGCCGGTAAATTATTGAAGAGTTTTGAAGCGGAATATAGGGGAGTATTTCTAAGATAGTTTGTGAGTGGCCAGGGTAATTTGATTTGACAATTGCCTTTCATTGCCATTTCTCCACAGGGTACTACAGTAATCAAAAAGTGGTTGAATTAACGATTTATACAATAAGAGCGCAGTACTTCTGTCTACATAAAACCTTATACGCTTTAGTGAATAGTAGTTTGTAATACCCTTTTCCTAACATTGTCAATTTGGAGAGTCCATGTTAGACCACTATCTATTATTACTCCAAGATATTTACATTGTGTAACCCTCTGTAGTTCAGTATTATGAATTCTAATTTTCACATTTTCAAATGACCGTAATTTTGCCTTAGAGCCTATCAACATGAACTGACATTTATCAATATTGATCAACAATTCATTATTTGAGAACCATTTTGAAATAGAGAGTAAATCTTTGTTTATGACTATTTGTAAACAGTAGAAATATATCTAGTAGAAATATATTTAACACAAAATTGGCAACATATCACAAAATGAATTCTTGCAATACCTTTACGCTCGAAACCAGAATTTCTGCAATACCTTTCCGTTCGAAACCAGAATTTTTGCAAAACCTTTGCGCTAGAAATCAGAGAACGAATTTCTGCGATACTTTTGCGCTCGATGTCAGAATGATTTTAGCATTATAGTACGGCGGCATAGCTGAAAAATTGGGCACTTTTGTCTAAAAGCACCAAATTTGGCACATGTGTTAAGTAATCCATTCTGAACAATAATTGATATGGAAGCACTTTCAAAAATGGGAATTTTGGCAAAAATTGTCATGGTATTTATGTACATCTCAACAAACAAAAAACCCGCTTCCAAGAAATTCGGGCCCTACCACAAGATCTGATCAAAATCTGTACCACGGTCTTGACCCATTCATTGAGAAATTCCGTACCTCCAGCTACGACGATGAGGACGTTGTATCTTTAGGAACGAGTCTTCTCTGGACTAGAAGCTTTACTAATATAATAGACGAAGCGCGCTGTTTCGATTGCTACTAAGTAATTTAGAGTTGACAATTCTTTTTAGAATATGATTTTGCCATTTTGATTGTCTAAAAACTTTGAGTTTGGGATGCTAAATATCACAAATCCAATGTGAACAAAAAAAAAAAAAAAGAAAAAAGATATGCTTACAGTTTTGGGCAAATTTAAGTCACACATGCCCAGGGGCGTCGATCCTTTTTTAGGATTTGGCGGGTGCAATGGAGATAAAACGACATGTTCGACGCCCCTATATGACAACAATTGTTTTTCAGGACGGACAACATTGACAACACCAAATAAATATATCTTCTTTAAATTTTGGGACTCAATGGTAGACGTCAAAGCTAATGAAATGACGCACTTTTGTATCAAAGCACCTACTATACACTTGTAGGAATACCAAGTGTTTGGGGCAAGGCTATAAATTAAAACACATTTTCCCAAATTGGAGTGGATTTGATTAGAAGGACTTTCCTAGACTATCTCTAGACTAAAATTTTATACTATAATGATATACGGCTTACGGGATAAACTCTATATTCCCATAGCTTTACAGGAGATGCTTTCATGAAAATGCGATTAAAATACATCAATACATTTAACAATGTTATATGTGCATGTTCTTGGGTCATAAAAAAGGCTGTTTCAATATTAGTATTTCCGCCGAATCGAAAAATGTTCATCAAATGGATTTCATTTTTAAAAGTACGTCAGCACAGCTGAAAAATTGTCTTAACCCATTCGAAGAAATCCATAGCATTTTTAAGAATTACAAAATTGCTGACAAGTACATGGAGTGATACGATTTTCAATATCCAATTAATTATTGCATTGTAATGAAAATTACTAGGGACAAGGTAATTAAGTTTGTTTCTTCGAAAGTTTGTAGCTGCTGCCGCCGGAACATAAATTGTTATTCAAAATTTCCTAAGAACGAGGGTGCAAAAGTGGCGCACTGTATGGGTCACAGCTTTTATTATAATGAGTCTACCATGACGCACCTGGGTATAGGTTGCGTCATTTCAATGGACAGTGCATTATTCTTTTTTGTTCTGGGTCATTTTTTAAAAAAAAATTTTAAAATCAATTTGCTTATTTGTTCTGCTGAAAACATATTTATATATTCACACCCCTCATTTAGTGTATCGTATTTCAGATTTTATTTTTTATTAGTTTACATTATTTCATTTCGTTTTATTTTTTATTCTATACGTGCACCGGATAGTGAAGTTATGTGTTATCTTTGATTATCACGAGATTCAAACGATAACATGCAGATTTCAGGCATTTTATTTTACTGCAACCATTAGATATTTCATAGCTAAAAATCACGTAAATAAAGAGTAGAAATTACGTTCAAATTTAATTTACATGAAGCGCCCTCTTGAGACTGATAAAAATAAATTGATGTTTTATTGCGACTACATCTTGTATATATGTGAATTTTTCCTGCCACTGAAGTTTATGATCAGCTCTTCGACCCTTGTAAACAGTAAACCATTCATAAAAAGGGGAAAACACTAGTAAAACATAAGTTTTATGGAATTTTACATTTGCAGTTGACATGTTTTTACAATTGTGGTAAAGGGTCTTTCGATATTTTAAGGATTTTAATGTTCAGAATACCTCACACACACGCATACACAAGCACAAACACATACATCTCATAATAACTGATCTTACATAAGTGCATTATGCAAGCAATGAGTTTATACATTTGCGGTTAACATGTTATGACATTTGAGGTAAAAATGGAAATTTTTACATTTGTAGGAGACATGTTTTTACATTTGTGTTTAAACAGAATTTTACATTCGTGAGCAATTTTTTTTTTTTACATTTGTGGTTGACATGTTATGACATTTGTGGTTATTTTGACATTTGCGGGTGCATTGTTTTTATATTTGTGGTTATTTTCACATTTGTGGTAGATTTTTACATTTGTGGGCTCTAGATGGATGACAAGAGGTGGGGCAGAGAAATGTGTGAGAATCCGTTTCTTTGCTGTATAGTTCAGTCTGTATAGTGTATTGTGTTCGAGTTTGATGTTAAGGTCCAAGAAGTGTACATTGGTAACTGAAGATTCAAAGGTGAATTGATTTTAGGGAGGATTGAATTCATCGTTTGTTGGAATCGAGAAAGTGTACGTGGGGATCCAACCCAAATGTATAAATTTCAGTTATTCAGTTGCTACCTGGGACAAAGAATGAAAACAATGACAACTAGTGTTTTGCGATTGGCCATGGCATTTATTCATAGCAGAAATTCCCGATATTCCTTCTTCCTTGACAAAATTGATAATTTCCATGAAAATAGTATGTTATGAACATGTTCACATTGATTAACATCATAACGTCGAATATACATGTACAACATTATCATTGAACATGATGCAAGAGTAAACAGTCCGAATTGGCTTAGGGACCCGGCCGGGATATATAGTACGACGGCATAGCTCAAAAATTTGGCTGAATTGTGCACTTTCGTCTAAGAGCACCAAAACTGGTACTGTTGTTGAATGATACATACTGAACAATATTAGATATAACAGCAACGTATTGTCAATATAATAGCACTATTACGGCCTTCTCTGGGTAGTTGTGACGGGAATATCATTAGGGCCTTGGCAGACTTCAACGTCTACAAAACAAATGTACTCCTCTTAAGTTTCAAAAATCGAAATGGTCCCATTCTATCCCATTTGTTAAATGAATTCCACTGGCTCCCGTTTGCTGAATACTAAACATGATAAAAAAAAACGCGTTCGAACTTTTCAAAATGTACGCCATCCACACTTCCTCCTTCCAACCATGACATTTCGGGGTTTTTTTCAGCAATAAAGAACATCTTATTCCCAAGTCCCGAAAACAGAATGGTTTTCACTCCTTTCAAACCGTTGCCTCACGCCTCTGAATATAACCTTCCTGCATTTGCAAAAATTTCTTTTTCTCGTACGATTTTGAGAATGATTTACCCTTTTCTTATTAGGTCGAGTAAAAGTTCGTTTACCCCGTCCCCTTAATCTAATTGTTTGTCTTTGTATTGATATCGCCAGCCTACACATTATGTGCGACAGGCAGGCCCGTAACTAGGGGAGGGGGGGGGGTTAGGTGGTTCGAACGACCCCCCCCCCCCCCCCCGTTGGCGAGCAGAGGTCCGCTTGAAAAAAAAAAATAAGATAAATAAAAAAAAAGGAAAGGGAAAATAACGTGATAAAATATCGGTCTTTCCGCCATTTTTAATACATTTTATTTCGATTTTGTCCCGTAACTTCATAATCTGGTTAATCTATAATTAATCAATGTCGTCTTTCACCATTCGTTTTCGAATTTTGTACATTAGGCCATGTTGAAATCGATTTTTTTCAAAGCGTCATTCAAATAATTATTCAAATTCGTTAAAAGTAGGTCCATGGCAGGCCTGTAACGGGGGGGGGGGGGGGGTCAGAGGGTTCGAACACCCCCACCCCACCCCCACCCCAAGCTGGCAAGCAGAAATCTGCTTTAACAACAACAAAAAAGAATCATAAGGCGAAAAAAAATCCAAAGTGACATCAGAATAGTGATTTTTAGGTTAAATTTTTTTAATTTCAAAACATTTCCACACCAACTGGCTTGGATAGGGGAGGGGCGCACAAGGGGGTCACATGAAAGGAGAGAGAGGAAGGAAAGTGGAATATGATGTGAGATAATAGGGTTTCCAGTCAATTTGATCACTTTTTATTTCCTTTTGTCCTGCAACTTCATAATATTGCACAGTCATCTGTGAGGCCTAGTCAATTTAGGTCTTCGGCCATTCATTTTCGGAATTTATTTTTCATTTTGCTATCGATTTTGTCAAAGACTGAAAGAGTTCAAAGAGTTATTTAAAATTGTCACCCGCTCGTTGTGAGGTCTTGTCTATGTGACGAATTTGAAGTGCTCAGTGATGCATTTTGATCTTTAAAAAGTGTTAGATTGGACAGGAAATCCTGACAATACAAGGAGATAGATTGCTTAAAACACCATACAAAGATAATGTGGGAAGATAAGCAGTGATAAGCATGATACGACTCAAATGAAATATGTGGTAATGGAATATAATAGTGAAATATAGAAACCTGGAAAAGAGAGAGGGGTATTTAATGTGTCTGTTCACTTCAAAATGGAAAATTTTCCCGCTCTCAAGTTGCATGGAGTACTCCTGGCGGACCCGGTCTAGTCATTCAGGCCCTTAAATTATGGCCCTCTAATACAGCCTGTTCAACCTGAGTACCATGAGAGTATTTTATAAAACATTGGAAAATATAATTTGAAACGACAAAATGCCCCAATAGAACACTTGGGGTGTTTTGGAAATAACATTTGGGAGATAGTAAAGTGCGTTTTCAGTCGCTCGCTTCGCTCAATCGCAAAACATTGAAACGAGATAGTTTCAGGCAGCGAGGACCATGAATATTTCCATAGTATATTATTGTAATATGTCCATGAATGTTCAGTGTTATGACAATTTTCGGGTACGTCACTGCCTTATCGCCATGGCGCCCAGACTTTAGGGTTAACTTACTTTCTATATTGAAATGACCAACAACAAATTAAAGTGCATTTTTATTCGCTCGCTTCGCTTGCTCGCAAATCTTAGAAATGAGATAGTTTCAGGCAGCGAAGTCCATGAATATTTCCATATATAGGCACCCGAATACTTGTTAGGTCCACTTTCTATATTGAAATGAGCAACAGCAAAGTAAAGTGCATTTTTATTCGCTCGCTTCGCTCGCTCGCAAACCTTGTAAACGAGATAGTTTCATGCAGCGAGGTCCATGAATATTCAATGTTATGACAATTTTCGGGCACGTCACTGCCCTATCGCCATGGCGCCCAGATATTAGGGTTACCTTTCTATAAAAGAACAACAGCAAAGTGCACCCCCCCCCCCCCCGTTCGCTTTACTTCCTAATAACTTTATTAATATGAATGATTCCTGGCAACAAGATGACCGGATATATAGCTTTACATTTCACCTAGGAGTGACTAATGAAATAAATTTTGCCATTTAAAAGTACATTTTTATTTTCTCTCGCTCGCTTTGCTCCCTCGCAGTATTTGGAATCCTATACAGTGGTAGTATATGTTCGGGCTTCACATTTGACCCATCCCCTGTCATATAATTCTGACTACGCTCGTGCCCATAGCCTTGGAGGGACACGCCCCTGACCCCCCACCCCCCACCCCTACTCGGTCGCTTTGCTCCCTCAGAGAGGTCCACTTTTTGCAGTGTTGAACCCCCCCCCCCCCGCAAAAATCCTAGTTCCGGGCCTGACAGGTGACAGTAAAATACACTGAATGACAATGCAAAGGAATGCGATGGAAGGACATTTCTGTGCACTGCTACATGCTTAACATTAACACGTGTTTTTAGAGGAGGTGACTTTTGAGAGGACAAGTTTTATTTTTCTTCTCGCGTTGTCATGATTGTATTGCTTTTAGTTTATATTTGAATTAAGGTAGATCTTATACAGAAATATACTAATAACGCTTTGGAATTCCAGTTCTCGTTCTAAGTCGGCCTTACTGAATCTTATAATTATGTGAATGAGGATGGATATGTAAACGAGGCGAAGAACAGTTATGTGATATTGGTGATCGTCCGGTGTGCTGACGTTGTGCATCAACTACTTACTGGTAGCTTCGTCATCGCGATAAGTTGGCCTCACAGTCACTGATGTTCATGAAGATGAATACGTATGCGATACAGGAATCAGCTTTCATTTGTCGTCGCCGTTGTCGTGGTCGTCATCCAGGGAAATTTTGAACTGACACTTGCGATTTCATACGTCGCCCCTACCAAGAGCTTTTTATAAGTAAGTGTTACCAAAGACTTTTAATAGTATCAAGACAGATTACTCCACCTACTTCTGTAGTACATTTGGCAGGCGTAAATTGCTGTGTTAAAAAAGACTCGGGGGAAAATACGTTCGCCATAGGTATAACACGTGAAAATATGTCTTATTTTTTCTTGATATTTCATATCTTACTCTATCTTTTTCAAGTCTAATTTTTGCACGAGAGAAAGGATGGATAGTTTAAAAAACATTTCTTGAACCTTTATTGTCAATAAATGCCACTATGAACCCCCGGGATCATGCCTGCTTTTTGACAGAGTCATCTGCCATGGGGTTAACACGTGAAAACAGGGATTTTAAGAATTATTATAGTTCCCCTAGTATTACCTTGAATTTATTGTAAATGTGGCTTATATGTAATTTGAGACTCGAAAAAGCTTAATGAAGGCTCAAAAAGTGGAAGAGAACTTGCATAAATAAACGGGAATATGCATGCTTTTGGCCTTCCAGCTGCCATAGGTTAACACGCAAAAATAGGGATTTTGAAATGATTTCAATTCCCCTAGTATTTATTTGAAATTATGAAAAATGTGATTTACATGAAATTTAAAGCTCTGAAAAGGTATAATTAAGGCTCGATGAGTTTAATAGACCTCGCATAAATAAACGGGAATATGCATGCTTTTGGCCTTCCAGCTGCCATAGGTTTACACGCGAAAACAAGGAATTTTAGAATGATTATAATTCCCTTTGTTTTTATTTGAAAATATAAAAAATGTCATTTACATGAAATTTAAAGGTCTGAAAAGATATAATTAAGGCTCGATGAGTCTAATAGACCCCGCATGAATAAACGGGAATATGCATGCTTTTGGCCTTCCAGCTGCCATAGGTTAACACATGGAAACAGGGATTTTGAAATGATTTTAATTCCCCTAGTATTTATTTGAAATTATGAAAAATGTGATTTTCATTAAATTTAAAGCTCTGAAAAGATATAATTAAGGCTCGATGAGTTTAATAAACCCCCATAATAAACGGGAATATGCATGCATTTGGCCCTCTAGCTGCCATAGGTTAACACGCAAAAACAGGGATTTTGAAATGATTTCAGTTCCCCTAGTATTTATTTGAAATTATGAAAAATGTGATTTACATGAAATTTAAAGCTCTGGAAAGGTATAATTAAGGCTCGATGAGTTGTTTTTTTTGCCAGCCCTCCAAAAGTTGCTCAGTGGGGGGGGGGGGGGGGGGGATTTTTTTTTCTTCTCGCCAGCCCTCCAAAAGTCGCTCAGAGGGGAGATGGGGCTATCAGTTATCAGTTCTAAAAGGGGGGCACAATGATCAATAGTTTTCTTTCAAAGGGGGGGGGGGGGGAACGGGCCGGAATCCCCCCCC
This sequence comes from Heliocidaris tuberculata, assembly GCA_025618425.1. NCBI lineage: Eukaryota > Metazoa > Echinodermata > Echinoidea > Camarodonta > Echinometridae > Heliocidaris > Heliocidaris tuberculata. The sequence goes on from CM046836.1 coordinate 41,166,758, forward strand.
CCCTAAATCCGTCACTGGTCCATGAGACTGTTACGTCAGTCTTGCGGGTTGGGCCTTTTTACAAGTTTTGTCGGAGTTTTCTCGGAGGGTTAATAGACCGACATTGTTATCCTCGTGGGCTCCCAAACTAATGGTGCTCGATTCGGTTTTATTTGCATTTTAGGCAAGAGCCCGCGTATGCCTGTAGTTTGTAGTTCAAGAGAATGTATTTCTTATTCCAGGGGCGGATCCAGGATTTTGTAAAAGAGGGGGGCACAGAGCCGGAAAAGTACAAAATTAAGGAGGCAATTTTTTTTCAATTGTACGTGTACTTAAGGTATGCCAGTTGGGTTTCAAAAGGGACCACCAACACTATGCAATGGGGTTGCATAGTGTTGGTGGTCGATCTCATTAAATGTAGAGATTGAAGAAAAAAAACAAGAAGAGATCATTATTTTGTCCTCATTTCTATTGGAGTCATTTTTACAGATCGGTTGTAAGAGAGAATAAGAGAGTATTAGAAAATGAAAGCCTGTGAGAGGGGGAGGGAAGGGAGAGAGATAGACCAAGGGAGCGGGAGGGGGGCAAAATTAGGAATGGGATATTCCTACAAAGACAGAATAGGGCTGGTAATAAATAAATTATATCATCAGCTGCTATTGTTGCTTACTAGTTAATTCAATTGAAAATACGGAGGCCGTTTTTCCCCCTTTTCATATACAATGGTAGCCATTCGCCCCTATTGCGCTGGTGAGGGCTTCGGAGCAAGCCCCTAAACCGTTTTATTCGCCTGTCGTCTCAAACTGCTAAGCAGAATATTACAAATAACTCACCGTCAGTTATTTGTATTGGTGGCGTATCCAGGAATGGAGAGGGGAGGGGGGGGGGGCCTCACGCCTGACGAACAAAAAATCATCAGATGCCTTCTATTCTGAATTTTCGGACAAGCGAGGAAAAAAAGTTAATCACATTTTTCATGTTCCTTCTAGGGGGGGGGGGGGAGGGGCACACATTTCCTTTCACTCGATGTGTAACTAAGATATGTCAGATTCGGTTTTGGCTGGCACGTAGGGGCACGTGCATTCCCTGATACGCCACCAATAAAGATACGAGAATCTTGGATACGCCACTCTTAATTAATCTTTATAGCCTGTTTATATTAGGAATTGCTCGCACCAATCTTATTTTAATAAAGCCTTTTATGTCTTGACTTTTAACGGAATAAGGCCTATAAATTTACATTATAGGTTTATAATCCCTATAATTTGCAGAAATCATGATATGACATGAAATATTCTGCTTTAGAACAATAAAGATAACATTTTATTTTTTTTAAATACTTTTTTCAACATTCCCGTCAGTGTTTGCTCATAGAGTGCTTAATATCAGGGAACATGTTTGGACTACGCCCCCCCCCCCCCCCCACATAAATTGGCCTATATTAATAGAAATTTCACAGCAAATAACTTTAACAAAAATACAAACATCTCTCTTAGCTCCCCCTCCTCTCCCTCTCCTCCCTGGTGCAGTTAGAGTTGCTTCCTCTCTGTTTTGGGACATAGGTTTGTATTTGAAGGGACAATATCAAGATTATGCCCTTTATGGCTTTACCAAAAGCGATGTACAGAAAAAGAAGAAAAAAATAAAGAAAATAAAAAAATACAAACATCTTGATAATAAAAATTAACTTTTTCTTTAAAATTTATTTGTGTATCATTTGGAGTGTTTGGCTTCATTCTCTTTTTCATAATTTCCCCTCTCTCTAGCTCTTGCATTAAAACAACAACAACAAAAAAGATCGTGTAAACTAGTCTAAAGATGAAATGTTATACATTTTGACTGTATGTGTTTGTGTGGGTGTGTGCATATGGTTATGTTGTTGTTTTTTTTTTTGTTTTTTTTTTTAATGTTAAGTAGGTCTACATAATTATGTATAGTGTGTGGCAAAAATAGTCAATTATGACTGATTGCCAAACAAAAAACAAATCAAGAAGAAGAAGAAGGCCGATCAACAGGTACCAAAATATATACGCGTGCTTTATTTCGGGACTGAGCACTCTTCGTATTTATACTCTTTGGTGTTACTGCCGGTGTCACAGGCGAGAATCTCCGGCCGCGTCAGTTCTCCGGCCGCGCATAGAGCTGTGTATGATCAGATGTGGTCTCATTTCCCAGACTCACTTTAGATTTTCTTTTTGATCGTTATTCTAGTTGTATTTCCGAAAATAACAAAGAAAAGAGGATACAGCAAAAGACAAAATAAATGAACCATTTGATGTTGAAAGAAACCATATGTTGATGTTCTTTAAAAAATGTGTCGTTTGTATATCTATGTTTCTGTCCAGAAAATTTACGCGGCCGGAGATTCTCGTCCGTTACACCTGCTGATTATTTTATCAACATTTCATCATCGCACTGATTGTTAGATTGTCTTTCTGTCCAGAAAATTTACGCGGCCGGAGATTCTCGTCTGTTACACCTGCTGATTATTTTAACCACATTTCATCATCGCACTGATTGTTAGGTTGTCTTTCTGTCCAGAAAATTTACGCGGCCGGAGATTCTCGTCTGTGACACCTGCCGATTATTTTAACCACATTTCATCATCGCACTGATTGTTAGGTTGTCTTTCTGTCCAGAAAATTTACGCGGCCGGAGATTCTCGTCTGTGACACCTGCCGATTATTTTACCCACATTTCATCATCGCACTGATGGTTAGATTGTCTTTACTCTTTTCATTGAAAGGTCTGCGCCTTGCATCCTATGGAAAAGGCGCTGTATAAATCAAATTATTATCCTCATTACTTTTATTCTATTCCCCCACTCTTTCTCCTTCTCCCTATTCTCTCGTCTCTCTATTTGTCTACATCTCCCTGTCTCTCATGTCTTATTTCAGGGAGCCCATTTTCTTATTAAAAATATTTCATTCTCTCGCGAATCTTCTTTTCAACATGGTTTCTCTCTCACGTTTAATATCAAGCTGAAATATAATGATAGCCAAGTGAATACAGCGAAAATAAAAATATGTTCCATGATATTATAAATCAATGTCAAAAGCAAAGGACAAAAAGAAACAAATACCATGAAATATTTCTTCAACTGAATATTTCAAATAATGCCACTAATGCTGCTTTGTGAAACTTCATATGCTTTCCCTGGCAGCAAAGGCAATCATTATAATAGTTTGAAATAAAAGTAAATTTCCGTAACAAATAATGGCATAATATTTTCTAAAGATATTTGGCAAATTAAAGACTTAAGGTCAATGGTTCCATTTCTATAATATTCTTTTTATATAATGAGACCAACACGGCTCAATAATACACATGCAGTGATACCTATCACACATAATAAACAGTTGATATTTCTTGCTCATTGCTGAAACTGTTATCAAAGCTGAAACAGAAAGAGGTAACAGTAATGTGTCCTTTTTTGCAAGCAAGAACGAAAGAACCCCACACCTTTTACACAATGTCATAATTATTATTTCCAATTTAGAGTACAAAAATATGAAAGACTTGCTCGTATTTACACAATATAAAAATCGTAATAGTACTGCAACAAATAAACCTATCAATCAGCTAGATAAATCACTAGTTTAAGCTTCGAATAATTTGTCTTTTCTTGATAGTTTTCGAAATGCTACGTAATGGACCTGAGCACACACATTAGGTTTTTATTTGATTTTGCGGTACAAAATTTGTATAATCTTATTTCATATTCAAGAGTACTATTCAAAACACTGGCAACCACTCGTACCTCAACCATTTCAGATGATTATGATGTTCATGCATTATACGCCTTTGAGATACGAATATAAATGTTAAACACACATGTTGAATAACAATTTATACTACAAATTCGTTCTGCCATAGAAATTAACTGGAAACTCCAATAACCTATTTTCTAATACTCCTACATTTAATAGCATTGATCACCCAGAATTGTATTTTAATCAATTTCTTGCTGAATATGACAGAAGACAGTTAAACTTATTTTCTAAAGCACCATATAACATTTTGACCTATTTGTGGAACTGACTGAATTGTTCCTAGATATGTCTTTAAATTGAAGGTAAAACATCCCTGCAGTTTCAAGAAAGATGATCAAAAAAAAATTTTAATTTATCGATAAAACAGAATCAGCATGACTGGAGTGGTATGCCAATTTTCCATCTAATAGAAATTTGGCATATCATAATCTTTTTTAGACCGATTTCGAAACATTTAATATTTTAAAGGTGTAATATAGCACATTTGAGAGAAGTTGAAAGAAAATGGAGTATCCCTTCACCTTATTGGTCTATAATTATTGACTTATCATCTACAATTATGGTAAACTATATATGTAAATCTGCTACGCCCAAAGTTTTAATTAAGGGAAGCTTCAATCCTCAAGGATCCTCGCGGGGTGCAGTGCTTTGCTGGAAGCGGGTCCACTTGTCTTGGCCAATCCTGCAAGGAAAAAAGAAACATTTTATTCACTAACATATATGTTTTTCTTCGTTTTGTATATACCTTACTCAAATCAATCATTACAAGGATGATCGAAATGACATTATAGACCCGTAGACCAATGATGTGAAACACATTTCACCACTGACCACATCACATTCAGTTTATGAATGTAAAGGGGGGACGGCTCATCATGTGTTCCCTTTTTAGCAATGAGAAAGAAATCCTGTCGAAATAAGGGACAAGACCCAATGAAAGTAATTTAGTAAAAGGAACTCTATCCTACTTATCAATCATCATCAATCAACACCTTTTCAGACAACTGTCTCTCCAAGCTAGTGCATCGATCTCGAGCCAGCTGCTTCACTATATCATATCCCACACTCCATCACTGTTCGCAAAAAAATCATCCAGATAATCATTAATAATTAGAAAGAAATAGTTTCACATTTCACATTTATAGAGAGAACTGGACAGAGCAAGATAAACACATGGAGAGTGAGACACAGAGAGGAAGAGATGGGGGGCGTTAAAATCACTTTGACCTTGATGACTTACAGTGTTGCCCGCTTGACCTCAGAACACGTTGAGACCCGCTCAGTGTTGGTCCATGTGGTATAGAGTACCTCTTCTCCATCGCACAAGTGACACTGCCCAGACCAACTGGTGGTCGATTTGCCGTTGTCTCGGGTCACGACGAACCCGAACGATGGAAAGTCGCAGTTCTGGTTCGCGTATCCAACAACTACAGTGGGAGCTGCAAAGTATATTGGTGTGAAAACGAATTATACGATGATAATTTTGATAAATGTATTAGTTTGCTAATGAAATGAAATTAATGGTTCCATTTCGATGAATGTTCCTGTTAAGGCTTTTGAAGATGAATTGTAAATGTTGAATGCAAAGCCCTTTTCCTATTTGATCTGCCTATAACTTATCATTGACGGCCTGATTTTACGGATTTAATTGACCTCAGATCGTGTAGCTTTGACTTTGGTAAAAGTAATTTGAAACCATTAACAAGACTTCCGAAACATAAATCTTATCATCGTGTATTCGAGCAAGTCCAAGGTATGTCCAATACGTCACAAAAGAATATGGAAATGTATTACGGAATACTGAACATAAGTTGACATAGAAATATAACTTGATATTTTGTCTCAACAGTCTCATTCAAGCTCTAGAAGGGCTATGAGTTTGATACAGACATTAGATTTACTGAAATCTAAGATGTGGCCAGTATTAAATGTATGGGACAAAATAGCTTAGACTTGCCCATCATTAAAAATTTGAAGATAAATATAATAGCTTTCTTAAACTTATAAAAATATTAACTTGTTTGCTTAACAACTCAAAGTTAGTTTGATGGACTTTGAAACATATTCCTCTCATCTAATTTTTTTTACTCCCCAAAAAATCGAGTGATTACTATTAAACGTGACTCCCCGGGGCAGTGATAATATAGTAGAAATAAACTACGATTCCCTATTTTCTTTTCAGAGAACACTCCTATGCAACTAATCACTGACGTGACTCCCGGAGGAGTGAAAATTGAGTGAAAATTCACTTTTAAAGAGAGAAGTGAGAGAGAGTAAGATCTAGCGTTATACGACTGGTAGCTTACCGGAGTATCCCGTCAAAAGTTCGACGCTGTTTTGGTAGTCCCCAAGAATCATACCAGTTGATGTTCGGCTGATGGTGACCTTATCATTCACCTCATTGTACCATTCTCCCTCCAGATCACAGAAACCGACTGTAGTAATAAAAGTAAAATCCAAAATCACAAATCGATTTCATTTGCTACAGTAACGAAAAAGTATCAAATATTGAAAGAGGAGTCATCGTCGTCGTCCTGTTATAATATGCAAAGTCTGTACCCAAGAATAATACTACTGAAATAATTCGCGATAGAGTAATGTCTCATATTAATTAGTTTAAGACACGAATATTTGTCATAATGAATTATTGAAAGTTGGTTTTATTACACTGTAAATACATCATCTTTGCAACAGCACATCTTTTTAACAATTGTATTGTGCTTTAGAGAGGGTATGAATGGTAGCAAACTCCGAAGGAATTTCTTCCCATTCGTTGCTTCAGTGTTTATACATGACATTAATGTTATACATGTATCATAAAAGCTGCATTGTAAATGTTCACTGTCCTTACAAAAAGAACATTTTCCCACATTTGAATGGTCGAAAATCATTTTTTTTTAATAACAGGATTTTCGAAATTAGTATAAGGACGTCGAGTCAAATCTGCAGAAAAGAGGAGGGTTCAATTTCCTCCCAAATAAATGATTGCGATCTTTATTTTGCTAATAGATGTTTTTAATTCTTTTTTGTTTTACCTTCTTGGCAGGTCGTTCCTGAAAATCCTTGTGGACACTGACAGGTAAACATTGCAATGCCATCAATACACCTTCCTCCATTCTGACATGGTAAGCTGGCACACTCATTGATATCTGTAATTACAAGAACAGGTAGTTAGACTTAAGTAGCAAATGATTAACTGAATATAAATTAAGATATCAGCCACTTATATATGTGCTTCAGCAGCAGGTATTTTGAATAGAAAATATTTAATCAGTGTCCTGGTCCCCCACAAAACACACAAAAAAGTTAGCAATTGATTGCTAATTTGTGTTTGATCACTATGTCATTGTATATGCAACTGATCGCAAAATATAAATCGTAGACTTGATTGATTATAAGATCAAATTGCAATGATTTCTGTTACTTACAAGGCCCTGACCCTGATATCTGTTTACTTCGTTTACATCAAGCCCTGAAAAGCTCAACTCCTCTTAACTTGACGGGGTAAGCCACCCTAAAACATTTATGTCTTGTATGCGATTAAACAAATATGGAGATCCTGGGTTCTTTATTATTTTGTTACGAGGGCCAGAAATATTCTTGAAATTACGTCGCGGGCCACAGAGTATTATATATACATACAAAGACGCATGGGACTCACGACTCTTGCCTGAATACATTGTGTATTAGCTTTCTGTTGTTGTTGTTTCTTTGTTTGTTTGTTTTTTATTATTATCATTATCATTCATCGAGCGAGCGAAGCTTGCGAGCAAAAAAAAAATTGACACTTTAGAATTGTGAAATTGTAATTTCGTCGTCAAAATGTGCTAATTTAGATTAGATATAAAAAATTACAAAGAGACCATTTCACTGCCCAAAAATGAAATGGTGGGTGCCCGAATGTAGGAAAATTTTTGATATTCTCGGGGGAAAGGGCTCCAGGCCCCATCCCCCGCCACAGACGTTAATGCATACATACCCGAATGGCTCATCTAAGGACGGTTAAACGATTTTAGAATACACCCTCCTTATTTTTTTCTTTGATTAAAAAAAAACACCAAACTATAATAATATGTGGTAGGGCAGGGAACAGATAAATATGATACGCTATTTGCGAGCGAGCAAAAAATTTGATACTTCTATTCTTATCAATAGTTAGGATGATATATTATGTATCAACATAGTTCTTAAAACAAGATTTTTTTTCTTCTTACTCAGATATTTTTGGCGGGCCGCATGAAATCGTTTCGCGGGCCAGAAGTGGCCCGTGGGCCGCACTTTAACAACAGGGGATGTAGATTATAGTAATACTATGATTATAGCGAGGATCACTACTTTATACGTAGCCCCTGTTTTTAACCGATTCGGGGAGGATCCCCCCCCCCCCCCCCATTATGATATTCTGGTTAGGCCACTCAATACTTACTGATTTCGCAGTTGGTTCCTGCATAACCAGGGTTGCATTCACACACGTAGTTGATGCCCGTGTTCACACACGTTCCTCCGTATTGGCAAGGGTTACTGCGGCAAGCATTTAGACCTGGAAAATGAAATATTGATTTAACTCATTCCATTCTTTTCAAGGATTCTTAGGAAGGTCATAGCAGCCAACTGACTGAATTTTGATGTAAAAAGATAGGTGCATGAAAAATGAATTGGATGCAATGAAATGTATACAAAATCAATGTACATATAAAAGGAATGCTACAAGGGAAATACTAATGACACAAACTAAAAACAAATTGAACATTAATCAAGTTATGAATGGAGGAGTCAACATAGGCTTTTGGCCGTAAAAATACGCTAATATTGAAATATATGAAATGAAATGAGTATGATTTGGTAGAAATTTATTCAAAAGGGAAGAGGTTGAAAATTTGAATAAAAATATAAACCTTACATGTAGTGGTGTATATTGGTTTTGTAAATGTTTTCAGTTCACTGGTCTAATATCCTGCACTGTGCTCAAGTTAAGATCACGAGAAGTCCCAAAATGCATAGTGTTACTGTTTATTTACTGGCACTTCGCTTAAACCAAACCTTTCTTTATCAACACATGAACTGACAGAATGGAAATACAAATTATGTCATATTGTTGAGATGTCGTGTAATATAAATTTGATTTAGATTCAGCAAAATATTGCTTGCAATTTTGTACATGCTACTGTCACATCGACGATTTATCTTTCTTACAACATTAACCATTATGTAGGCTGCTAACTTCACTAATAATCTATACCTTCGGATAGTCAGTACTTACTGAGTTCACATCTCGTTCCCGTCCATTCGGATGTACATTGACAAGTGTACATGTTAACTCCATCCACGCATGTCCCTCCATTTAGACAAGGATTGCTTGCACACTCATCGATGTCTACACAATGAGGAAAGACATCGCACAAAAATAAGTTGTGTTTTATATGCAGTTAGTACCTCTCTTTACTTCTCTTTCTATATATATTCAGTACCGGAGATCATAAAATCAACCTTAATTTCGAGAGAAACTAACTAGTTGGCATTCAGAATTGTTTATTATGCAGTACATATAAACTAGAAAATGTACATGTAGATAAAATAACAGATGCAGCATACAATACATGTTATATTCGAACAAAGTATTGATGGACATGTCAACGAAGTTCAATGAAAGAATACATTACATAAATGACTTTCTTCTAATGTTTAGGCCATAATTATTAACCCAATTTTTTTATCTTTCTTCAGTTATTACTTGGCAATTGTATTTTCTAACAAATTCGTATGGCAGATATCATTCGTGAACATAAGCATTCAGATATATTGCTTACATGAATTGACAGTGAATTTTCTGATTCGTCAAATGAGTCCTCGCCTTTCATGCCTTTATACCTCAGTCACACCGGCAAACCGACTCAACACCGATTCCAAACCGACCTGTTCTTCGCCATTCGGGGTAATGTAATTTGTCGTTCGGTCTGTTATCGGTTTGGTGTCGGTCTTGTGAGTGTGACTAGGGTATTACAGGTTGATGAAGTTTCATTACAGTGTAAAATAATACGTGTAGATAAATTTTATATGGATAGGAAGCCTGATACGAAAATAAGATTGAAATCAGAAAGTTCGATCTCCCACAATCACAGCTACCAATAACAGTATTCAAATATATGATGGCAATCAAAGATCTACATTATTTTGACTTTAATTCCTACACCACCTCTAATCATGCTAATGATAGCTCAATTTAAAATAAAATGTTTTGACAATCGATGCTCCGACATTTAGCAAAACAAACAATATTTTTTATGAACAGTTTTTTTTTAATGAAATAAGTGTCAGTGTTACTTACTGATATGGCAGAATGTGCCAGTAAAGCCAGGTGCACATTGACATGTGTATCTGTTAATTCCGTCCAAACAGGTACCGCCATTTTGACATGGCCCACTTAGACACTCGTTGATATCTATAAAACAGGAATGACATGATACCATTCATTCGGTTGATCATGTACATCATACTTTGAATCCAGTTCCTTTATTTCCTTTCCGCTTACTCTTCTTGTAATTAAAAAATCGGGAAAAGCACAGTGTCTCCCATTTTATGCATTACGAAATTAGTATTGTAACAGTTTGAAAAAAAAAAACTGTTTTGATACAAGCATCTTCTTCAGTACATACTTTATCTTACATACGTGTAAGACAATGGAGTATTACATTGGTTCACTGAGTAAACGAAGTATTTTTAGAGGATAAAACAGTCAAACAATTACTTAAGTGTATTTTTGTAGAAGTTAAATAAACAGGTAATACTGTATAGCCAGGTGCACTTCGAGATGTGTAGCTGTCGATCCTCCCCCGTTTTTTTTTTTTTTTAATTCATTTATTTATTTATTTTTTATTTTATTTATTTATTTATTTATTTTTTTTTTTGGGGGGGGGGGGGGGAGGCAATCGACACCCAACATGTATTGTAGAGTGTTAAGAAGTAGACCACCTTTCCAGATGCATATTCAATTAAGTACTTACTAATATCACAGTTGGTTCCCGTGAATCCCGGCTGACAATTGCAGGTGTACTGATTCACTTGATCAACGCATGATCCACCATTTTGACAAGGTCCACTTTGGCATTCGTTTATATCTAGGAATATGATGTCAGTGGTGAATGAGTTAACCCTTTCGAGACATTTGACCACATTTTGTGGTTTGGCTCAATAACTTCTGATTCAGAGCTCTAAAAAATATACCAGATGCATGAGTAGAAAGAGCAAAAATTTCTGCACACACTAATGTATTTTTGTTTCATGACCACATTGCGTTTGATGCCAGGAATTTTTAAAACAACAATAAGCTTTAAAATCCTTAAATTGGCAACACATTGAAAGGTTTAAAATCCTTGTTTTTCATCAAAATTGGCAATTTTTCAACTTTTCAACAAAATTTTTAACCATGAATATTGTTTTAAAAAACATCACACCTTATTAGAACCATGTAGCACTAAAAGAAAAATATCATTATTGCCAATTTGAAGAACAAAATGTGATCAATTTAGCCCTCAAATAATTTCTGTCCTGAAAGGGTTAAGGTAGAATAACTGATTAGATTCCTGTGGCCCAACGCTAACATAATTATTTCCACTTCGGGGATATGTAATCGTCACACTCTTTTTCTCTAGGTAATGCTTGAACATGTCCGAAATAGCAATGGTTACTTTGCTTTGAAAGGTTGTCAGTGTGTAAGATGATAATGTGCAAAAATCTTTGATGCTTTTATTTCCAAGTTCTCCAAGGTATGGAAAATACAAAAGCGCTATTCCACGGTTACACACGTAACATTTGGAGAGGTTTTGAGTTATAATCTTAAGCTCATGTTCTCTTACTACAGGTGTTAGGTAAATGAGTTTTAGTTACAACAATGCACACATATCAGAGTATCTAAATACAGTATCAAAACTTCAGAAGAAGAAACAAACCTTCTCCCAACCCTGCAAATGTTTGGTTACTCACGTTACATTTTTTAGAATAATGTAATATATGTGCATTGTTGTAACTAAAACTCATTTACCTAACACCTGTAGTAAGAGAACAGGAGCTTAAGATTTAACTCAAAACCTCTCAAAATGTGTAAACCGTGGACAGCCTGTGCCTAATAGCTGGCTATGATGATTTTGGAGGATTTTTATTGGGCGGGGCGTAGCAGATTTCAGAAAAATAGCTGAAAATGTTCAAAAATATATCATGATACATATCTAGATAAAAAACAGTTGATGATTTGTTGATGTATATACCCATCTACAGGAGTCAATATGTTTTTACATGTCATGAAAGCTTTATAGAGAGTAAGAAATTAGCTTTCATCTTTAATGTAAGTTACGGTAATAAACATTAACGTACCTATTCCACAGAGTACTCCGGTATAACCAGGAACACAGTTACATCTGAACATGTTAATCTCGTCAATGCACTGTCCTCCATTAAGGCAGGGGCCACTGGCACACTCGTTAATGTCTTACATGTGTAAAGAATCGAGAACGTGAAAATATCTAATTATAAAACAGAGTTTCAGCGGACCTATAGCATAGCAATCTACACAAACCAATGAATCAGAAAGAGAACACTTATGTTCTGTATGCGAGCGCAGCCAAACTGTAAACGTGTGAAACTATCTGTAGGGACCTATTGTTCACTGCTTACTGCGGCATAGAATGATGCAGTTGGCGTCACGACGTACATGAAGTGAGATAACGCCTCATGTGCACCAGGTCTTAGGGATGTCGTATTTAAAAAGTACGTGATCAGTTTTCATCTTGTGTCTACGTGTATTTTCAAATGTTTCTTCACTAATCTAATCGTTTCCGTGCATTGTATGCACAGGAAAAGGTGCTGAATAGTATTTAAAATTATACATGGTAGAAATGACCCCGTATATTTACTGAATATGTTTTAAACATCTGTGCCCCTTAATGCATTTTAGAAAAATCCACTCCCAAAGTAATGGATGTGTTTGATGCTTTCCTCTCTATAAAAAATACTTCCAACTGTAATGATTGTGTATTATAGAACGCACTTTGGTCCATACAAAAAAAATTATTGATTCTCTCACAAGCACATATCCAGTATTTTGGAGTTTGTGTTTTACACTTGTTAAAGGTGAACTTTATCTGCTCATGAGCTGATTGTATCTACGAAGTGGCTTATTCCACCTATTATTGTAATGAAATATCAATACATGTTCTTTTGTACGATGATGTCTCTCTTGTTCAATGTAGTCCTCTCTCCAATCTGCAGAAATTTGTCAGAGGTTTCAGTACTTACTGATGTCACAGTTTGTTCCTTCGTATCCAGGAAAACAGACGCACTCGTATGCATTAACCCTGTCAATGCAATTGCCCTGTGAGCATGGGTTACTGGCACATTCATTGATATCTACAACAACAACAAAATAAGAAGAAGCGTGGTCATGATTATGGTGATTGCTGATGATTTAGGGGGCATGACGGGATCCGTGCCCCCTATTTAAAAGCTAATAACCAACCTTGAGTAAACAATCCGAATCATGTGCCACCCCCCCCCCCCCGCCACACCCGCCACCTCATTTCAAAATTTAACCGAAAAAGGCACTGAAAATGTGAAAACCCTTTTAAATTCTGTTTTTTTCTTTTGCTTGTCACATAATTTTTCGGAAATGTGCACCCCCCCCACCTTTTCCAAAACCCTATTTTATCATCATCAACATATAACGATATCTACTGTAGATTGTTTACTGATTTTAAAATGAGGGTTGGATGATAATTTAGTAGATGGAATTCGTTAACGAGGTAAAAGATTAAAATTTCTTTGAGAGTAAATTTAAAGCAGCTACTTTTGTTCTTTACATTTTGAATTAGCCAAAAAAAGGAGCAAGTGAGAATGCGAGTAGTGATGTTTGATATAGCGTTGTGTAAATAAATAATCTTACCCTAGAGAAGCGAAAAAACAAATGTTTTAGGCGACAGTATGTATCAAGGATATTGTATCTCCCTTAAAATTTTTGAAAAACTTGTCAATTGTCTTCCTTCAATTCCATTATTATCAAATCTATCAAAATTACTGCAAAGCAAATTGAATACTCACCAGTCCCGCAGAAAGTACCGGTAAACCCGGGCCGGCAGGTACAGGTAAAGCCGTTGATTCCATCGTTGCAAGTCCCTCCGTTCTGGCACGGTACACTAGCACACTCGTCAATATCTGTGGTGTAAAATAATCATTTTAGATAAAATAAATAATCCATTGTATGGTATATCAAATAACATTTCATTCTGGTTCACAGCAGTAATACGTAGTAATTCATAATGGGTATAAGGCATTTACTTCTATGCAATGTAGGCATTTGATTTTCTCATGAAAATATCCATTCTATACAAACATGACAAATGGGGGTTGAATAGGTGACATGTGCATGCATAGGCCTGGGAATAACTTGTTTTGACAAAAAATGGGGTAAATGTAGCCAAAAAATATACCACCATTCGTGCGCGATCTGTACAGGCCCTTCGGAAGGTGGGGTGCAATCGAACCAATCGCACCCCTTTCTTCGGTTTTTTTTTATTACTTGCTTGCTTGTCAGAACAAAAAAAGCTGATGACCTTTTTTTTCTTGTCAGAAAATTTTTCCGCCCATGTGCACATATTTTTGTAAAGGAAAACGCACCCCTAGTTTCAAAATTTTTTTGACGGGCCTGCCGCATAATTGTATTTGACATGGAGGGAACAAATTGGTTTAGTTTTTTTGAAATAAAAAAATCGATACTTACTGGTCCGGCAGTTGGTTCCTGTGAATCCAGGAAGACACGCGCATTGATAATAGTTCACAAAGTCCGTACATGTACCTCCGTTCTCACAAGGAGAGCTCTGACATTCGTTGATATCTGATATTCAGAATAAATACGGTCATATTAATGAATGTGAATCATTATAACTTGAGGCTCTATTAATTTATAGTGAGCCGGTTGCGTAGCTACGGGGACAAGAGGGACGTGCCCGGGCCCCAATCGAATGGTGAAAAAAGAAAGTTAAATAATTTTTCAAAAGGAAGAGAGAGGGGAAGGTGACTAAGGGAGGGGGAAATGAGAAGAAGATAATAGGACCCCTTCCCGCACCCTCCCTCTAGTCGATGGACTTGTCAATTCACATGTAATTTACCGAGTAAGACCAGTTCCCCCCCCCCCCCTTCCCCATGATGCCAGTGCCCCCTTCAACGGCGGGACGCACCCTGTGCCACTATACTGAGTATTGAGCTGCAAAGTGAATAATGCTGTGTCGAAACGTGATATGACACGATCTCGGGATAATCCGGTAGGCCCTCCTTATGTCCCGAAGTCGGGCTTGTTTTCCACGATTCCTTTCTCATCATTGGGGCAGCCGTTCCCCCTCTCTTATTCCCGGATCCGTCTATGTATGAACTACCCTAAGCCCTACACATTTTACATTGTTATTTTTTTTATATGATTTAATATTTACTATTCCATCTAGAGTGTCTTCATATCTACAGTACTCTATATCCTAAGATTAAGACAATGCTTTCTTTATATGAGAAACGTATGTATGAAAAAAAATGTAATTCAGGGTAGATAAGATTAATTTCATAACGGAAATAAAATATAGAAGTTTTTGGTACTTACTTATTGAACAAAGGGGGCCGGTAAATCCAGAGAGACAAGCACAGGAGTATGCATTGACCAGATCAGTACACGTTGCCCCATTCTGACAAGGATCACTGGCACATTCGTTGATGTCTGCAAGACAACACAAACTTCTTTGATAAACAAATTACCTCAGGTAGCTTATTAAATATTAAACAAAGGTAGATGTATTATAATATGGTATACTACTCTTTCTCTCCTTGGTTGATGAAACGTATATTTTTTTTTTTTCTTTTCACACGGATTTATGAAAATAAAAAAACTGGCTGAGAGCAAAAACTCAGGAAAAGATGAACCAATATTAGCAGGGGCCGTTTATACTTTAGATATCATCACGCTCAATGTAATGTAATGGTTCACTTTGGAAGGTGCTTCTTACTTCATGCTGATGAAAAAGAAAGGGGAATCTGCTGACTTGTTTGAAAAACTTCAACAAGGTGAAAATAAGTATCCGCTATAATCGATATACGATTAATAGTCTGGGAGCCTGTCCCGAAATAGTCACCCCATTTTACCCATAAGATTTGACCCCATAAAGTTACTTAGACCATCTGAGTCATTGACAAAAAGGTTGTCAGCCTGACCGTAGCCGCCGCGTTAAGCCCCCAGGGCCCCCAAAAGGGACCCCAAAGTCGGGTCAATTTTACCCAATCTCACCCATGCACCAAACTTTGTCAGTAGGAAGTAGTATGACTGGACATTACAAAACACAAAAAACTGACAAAAATTTCCGTTGGGATGGGTTGTCAGACAGCCCCTAAAAATTGGGGTAAATTTTCCCCTTAAAGCCCAGAGACCAAATTTTGTCAGAAGAAAGAGCTATGGATGTACATTCCAAAAATATAAAAACTGACAAAATTGTCCATCGGGAAGGGGGTGTCAGACCCCCTGAAATGAAAACCCCAAAGTGCCCATTGACAATGCTTTGCCCCCCAAAATGCTCTATATGGAAAGAAAAACCATTTTCTTACCTTCTGACTATGATAATTCAAAAGCGTTTCATTCAATTCACTTTAAATTTTCATAACATAATTTTGAGCATAATAATCTTCTTGAGGTGCAATTTGGTGTTAATTGGCCCTTTGGTTAATAAGTTATTACATTGTGAAAAATGTATTGCTTTCTCAAAAGTAGCCAAAAAATATTGTCAGGATTATGTAAACACAGCCACTGACCATGTGACAAGGCATAATAGAGAAGCTTGCTTGGTATCTGTGCAATTAACAAATGAATAGTACATTTCAGCCTGGCAGTCACATACCACAGATACCTGAAAAGCTCTTCTATTATGCCTTGTAAAACAGGTGAAGATAGACAATGGGTGCGTTTACATAATCCTGACAATATTTTTTGGCTACTTTTGAGAAAGCAATACTTTTTTCACAATTTAATAACTTAATAACCAAAAGCATTTTGGCGTAAAGAATAAGCTTTGGCATCATTTCTAAAGGGGGTGTTTTAGCACCAAAGGGGAGTGTTTTAACACCTAGAACATCTAAAACACCCCCTTTTGCCAAAGGGGGGTGTTTGAACACCCAGAACACCCCCCCCCCCCTCAGTACGCGCATGCGTCACAATGGAAATGAATATACTAATCTTACTCGTTTCGCAGTTGGTTCCAGTATAGCCAGGTACACATTGACACATGTAGCTGTTGACGCGATCGAAACAGGTGCCACCATTCTGACATGGAGCGCTGACGCACTCATTGATATCTGTAAAATAGTTCGACAAAACGTATTTCAACCCCAAAAAAGCAATTTTTGGAAAGCATGATCATAATAAAGGATATGATTTTTTTCCCCCAAATCATTGAAAAAAAGTGTAATGAATGCAAGAAAGAAATCATACGAAACGTTCCTTTGTCTTTCAAAGGTCAAGAAATGAGATAACCATTTTCATTTCAATAAGTTATAAACAATTCATATGCCACCATTCAGGAAAAAACACTTAGTATTGTACGTTCAGCTTCTGAAACTTTCTACATAGCAAACAAACATTTGACAGTGCACTCTCTGTCAGTTATTTCGAGTGGCAGTAATGTAGCTCTGTTGGCCTTTAATATAGAAATTTACTTTTTAAGTAATAACTTACTTATGTGGCAGAATACACCCGTGAATCCTGGACGACACATGCAGGTATATCCATTGACGAGGTCATTACAAGTGCCTCCATTAAGACAAGGCCCGCTGTCGCATTCATTGATATCTTTAAACAATGCAAAAATGAAAGAGCACTGAAAGTATCGTATCATTTTGTCCTCTGTTATCACATTACAAAACACTCAGCATCTTTGTATTTAGAAGTAGAAATATAGCATAACCTGTGTGGTACAAATCATCATATAGAAACTCTGGAGTGTGATCAAATCATTCTTCTTAAGATACCGTGAGAATGGATGGCGGGAAAATAAACGGATAACCCGAAAACATAAGGCATCCAGCATCGCCTTCAATGGCGGAGGTCTTAAACACGGGTCAAGAAAACATGGATTGATTTTAAAAGATGCCAAAGAAAATACTGAATGGTTTAAAAGACGTAAATCAAAACTTGAAAGAAGATTGAAAACGGCCGTGTGAGGACATATTTATTGCTTTAGTGAGCGCTAGGAAAATAAAAACAGCTGACAGATATTCATCCAAATTTTGATCAGAGAATAGATACTTTCCAAAGATCACATACCTGTACATGTAAGAGGAATACATGTCATGAGGTCCCCTGTAAGCTCGAAGTCCACAGAAGCCCCTGGGTTCCTCGCAAGTTCGACGCAGATGTAACTAAATTCTGTGCACGTGGGCGATACTGAGAGGTCCAGGAGGTAATTCACGTCCATGAATACAGAGGGCTGGCCGGAATTAATCGGCAAATTCAGTAAGTCCTGCCTCAAGGCTGGGTTGTTCTGCTCAAGTCGGCCAGTACCAAGCTGGTTATTGCTAAGCCATGTTGTCAAGATCCACAGGTTGTTTCCCGAAACGCTACCGTAGTTAGGATTTGCTAAAGCTGTGACGTCCAGTATGACGTTGTTGGTCTGACCATGGAAGACCTCATTGTTGTCAACAGAAATTGACAATTGACTGACATCCACACCTAAGTCGAGAAGCAAGAGAGTCGGCAATTAGTAAACTGACAGAATGATATCTGTATATATTAAATGGATCATGATTTAACAAGGTTAGGATTCAGTATCGGGACCGTTCATACGGCATCTGCTAATGCCATATTTCTATCTAAGTTGTGGAAATTTTATCTTCATGCAACTGTAGAATTGGTGAGCAACGTAGAATATTGCGTATTGCAAGAATCTTGACATACGATTAATCAAAAATAGATCCTTGCAGCACGTGTGTTACATCATAACCGATATACACACTTGTTTACTTATCCTTTACTTCGACCGATTTACAATAAGAACAATATTTTCAGCCTATATATACACGTAAGAAAGGCACCAAAGTCTGCAGATTATACTCTACCACCCTAAATTAACAGAGATGGTTCAAGAATCTTCAACTAACCTCTACATTCAACCTGAGAACATTCACGGATGATAGCAGGATCCAAATCAAAGTCCGGTAAAGGATTGTCTCCCTTCTCTATCTCTACGCAAATATAATCAAACTGAGAACAAGTTGGGCTGTTACGCGTGTCCAACACGAACGGCAGTCCGCTGATGGTAGTTGGTATTCCCGCGTTCAGAAGCGTTGCTGCCTGAGAGGCACTCAAAGGGATGGACTGTTCGTCGAATCGTTGGCCGTTCCCGTTCGGATCAGCACTGGCAAATGCTGTAGCCTTCCAGAGTCCGGTTCCTATGGCGGTACCACCGTTAGCATTAGACGTAAGCGAGAAAGACAGATCGACGCTGTTGCTCTCGCCTTCAAGAACGTATGCTGGAGCGGTCAGGGATGATGAGATGATTTCAACACCTGAGAACAAAAGGAATAAAAGATGTGAATTACAGCATTTGGGTTCATGCAAACAACGAACATGATAAACAGTCAATCAATGGTTAAGTTAAGCTTCAGTTAGTGAGATATATATATAGAGAGAGAGAGAGAGAGAGATGTATATCATATGCCGGCAAACATTCTTATATGATCTGTTTCGTCTATCCATAATTAACTATATGCATGTTTAAATAAACAATACAACAATTTTATACAATGAATTAATTTGTTGTATAAAATTGTTGTATACAATAAATTGATTTTTGATACTCAGCTAACAATATGCTTTATTCATCTTGCTTTAGGGCGGCCAAATTAAAAGAAAGACCTTCTCTTCTCAGTTGCTCTAAAAAATGATCTTACGGGCGGCCAAATTAAAAGAAAGACCTTCTCTTCTCAGTTGCTCTAAAAAAATGATCTTACATGACTGAGAGTTCGGCATTATCCGAAATGACAATTTCCAAGTTATTTTCGCGATAGAAGCAATCTGTAATTCATAAACATATGGCACTTACCTCTGCAAGTGATGGCCTGGCAAGCTGTCAGTACAGAATCATCTGGATTACCAGACAATCTGAAGCTCGGGTTTGCATTGGCATGAACACCAATGGTAGCGCAGATATAAGGAACATCGTCACAGTTCACGTTTCCAGAGAGGTCGAGATTGTAGTTCAGTGAGAAAAACTGTGCAACCTGTCCTGAGATAATGCTGGTGCTTCCTTGAGACGGGGTTAATGAAATGCTGGTAGGCGAAGTCTGGACGCCACTACTGTCGCTGTTCTGGCTGCCGAAGACGGTGAATTGCCACAGGTTTGATCCACTGATGCTCCCTGTATTGGGGACTGAGTTTGCGTTGAAGTTGAAGGTAACGGTCTGTCCGGACTCGCCTTCCTGGAGGTCGCCAGACGTAACGGTGAGGGATGTTGCGCTAATCTCGACGCCTTTGAGTTTGGAATAAATCAAGAAACAAGAATATTTTCAAATTTCCAAAGGAATTTCTCTCTACATGTCATGGAACTCAATCCAGGTGTAGTATATACAGTGGTGACAGTTAGGAAGAAGTTCTTTGAATACCTTTGTCGCCTTTTTGTAGCACGACGAAAGCCAGAGGAGTAATAATAGTACTTTTTACGTCCCATGATAAATGTAGCTATTAGAATTATTCATTTTTATTAAAGATAACTTGCTTTGTAAGAATTAAATAATAAGAATTCCTTTACTAGCCTGAGACATGGTCGGTGAGTGAATGGGGAATGGATGAATAAAAATGAAAATACATTCAGTAAAAAAGAAAGTGGACACTCTTTATTGTTCAAAATTCATATAAACCGTTAATGAAACATAATAAGTTATATATCAAATTAAAGGAAAATTAATGCGCTACCAACATCATTCAAGACCACGTTTTGAACTTTCAAGCTTGGAGAGGCACTTTCATTTAACCGTTAGAAAGTCTGATAAAGTAAATTGCAAGAAAAGGGCAAGTAGTCATTCAAATGGTAATGAACATGTGCATCTGTTAGATATTCTTTTTCAACAATGAAAAACAAAGAATGAGAAACAATGAGGAGGACTGAGCTCTGGATACCAACTGTAGTCTCAGGACTGCATGGTCATGATGGTTTTGACAAGCAAATTAAAGTGTTTTCTCGTGATTTTTCCCCCCCCCCCCCCCACGGAATCAAAACAATTTCTATTGATCATAGTTTTATATTTACCAGGTGTCCACATAATTTAATTTTGCTATTAGTTCTGTAGTCTTAAAATGAGTGTTCACACAGAAATAAATTTAAGGCCTACACGAGTGTAAGAGTGTGAAACAATAAAAATTATTAATAAAGTCGAGTTCTGGTCGTGCGATTACATTACCGGTCTCAAGGTAATTGATAAAGAATGATTATATCTACCTTAGAATTGGTCTATACTGTGAGGTTTTAGAATCATCAATATGATGAGAAATTGGCCCAATCTTGCTGAAAAGCACATGCACTGCACACAGAAATGGGTATATGGGACTGCACACGCATGTCGCTTGAGACTGTTCGGCCCGAACACTTCCAGTACTTCTCGTCATATTCAAATATGAGGGCATTTGAAGAGTAATCCTGTTCGGGTTTAATTTCTGTTATGATGTTCTTCCAAACTGACAAAAAAGGAATGAGAAAGCTAACAATTTATTTTTCACCTTTCCCAGAACTCAACCTTCTCTTTGAAGAGTGTGAAACACTCTAACACTCTCGTATATCTTGCCAGAAGTGTTTTTTATCCCATCAACATCGAAAGAGAGTGAATGAATAATACACAACTGCATATTGATAGGAAAGATAAGTGGTATACCGTAAGTACACAAACCCCAAAATGTGCATCTCCTTTTTAATTTTGCTGGTCAGAGATATTTCGAGTAAATTATACCGAAGAAATGTGATGACCTTTTTCTTTTCACGTTTTTTTCTTGTCAGAAAATTTTCCCTCTCCCTTTTACAAAATCCTGGAACCGCCTCTCATAAGACATACTGATATTTGATATTTGACCTGTGTTTTGAAACGCAGATCTGTTTTCAGGCGAACAATATTCTTACCACTGCAGTCGACTTGGGTACATGAAGTGATACTTGTAGGTGTTAAGTCAAAGTCAGGTGACGGGTTGTTTCCCTTCTCCACCACACTGCAGATGTACGAGAACATGGAGCATGCAGGTCCATCAGTCAGGTCCAGAGGGTAGGACAATCCACTTATCGTAGCAGGAGAATTGTAATTCAGCGTTGTTCCAGCTTGTGATGATGAAAGGCTTATAGATCTTTCGTCATAGCGAGTTCCGGTACCATCGGAGTTGGTGCTGGCATAAGCAGTAATCATCCAGAGTCCGCTACCAGTGGCAGTACCACCGCTGGGATTTGCGTTGAGAGTGACCGAGAAGGGCACGTTGTTGCTCTGTCCCTCGTTTACTCCTCCAGTAACACTTGTTGTTGATGAAATAATGTTAACACCTGTTTTATTATTTCAGAAAGAAAGAATAGAAACAAAATGAAGCCGTAAAATTATTTCAAATGCAAATTGCTAGTCTTGTTTCTCGTAATGCGTTTGCACATATAACATTTAATATAGCAGTCAACAATTTATATATGAATACATACGTGCATAGTTTAGATTTAAAGTTTTAGACTGATTAGATATGTGGTTTATCTGCTAAACAAGTAGGAAATATGCGAAAGATATTTCAGAACTTACCTCTGCATGTTACCTGTTGACAAGTTGTAAACACGTCGTCATTAGGTACCCCGGTGACTGTAAAGTCTGGGTTCGCCGACGATCCCTTGGCTGCAGTTACACAGATGTAGGGAAGGTCATCACAATTAAGGTTGCCCGAGAGATCCAGCTGAAAGTTTAAGCCTGAAAATGTTGATATTGAACCAGGGGTAACACCAAGGCCTCCTTGACCACCCAAAGCCACGTTGTACGTAGAGGTCGATGGCGAGGTTCCATCGACGTTGTCGCTGCCGAACGCAGTGAAGCTCCAGAGATTTGACCCACTGACGGCACCAGAGGTTGAACTGGGATTCATTAGGAAGTTGAAGATTACAGACTGTCCAGAGACTCCTTCCCGCAAGTCTCCAGATGTGATGGTGAGTGAAGTGCCTGTTATTTCAACTCCTGTAAATAGATCGAAATAAAAGACACTGACAGTCCCCTCAAGTTGCCAAAAAATTAAAACAAAATAAATCCTAAAAGGCGGACTATCGACTCTTGTAAACTACCTAACTGAGAATGCTTTTGCAGAAAGAACTGTGGCGCTAGTCAAGTTACTGAAATTATTTCAGAGAAAGTCAACGAATGACAGGCTTGATTGCGATATTACTGCCGCTGGCAAGTGAATGAAATATTTTGTAAAATTACCTCTGCAATTAACTGGGGTACATGCTGTGCTGGCTGAAGGTGTCAAATCAAAATCCGGGAAAGCGCTATCTCCCTTCTCAATAGTGGCACAAACGTAACTAATCTGTGAGCAAGTGGGACCGTTCTGTAGATTCAATGGGAAACTAAGAGCTGAGAGGGTTGCGGTTGAACCGGCATTGAGAGTTGTTCCAGACTGCGAAGGGTTGAGGGTGATTGAGGTTTGTCCGTAGCGTGTGCCCGTTCCGGAGGAGAATGCACTAGCATATGCGGTGACCTTCCAGAGACCATTACCGACTGCGGTTCCGGCTTGTGCGTCGGATGAGATGGAAAGTGAGAAGGGAAGGTTGTTGCTCAAGCCCTCGCGAAGGAACCCGGTGACACTGACAGAAGAGCTGGTGAGTTCCACACCTACAGAATGGACAAGCATGACAGAGTAAAACTTTATTCTATTGTCAGATTGCTGAATTTCGTGTCTTATGCTGCTCGGATTAAAGAGAAGCATAACCGTGCAAACTTTATTCCATTATTCAATTTCATATACTATACAACTAGGATCAAAGAGAAGTTTTTGAAGTGCAAAGTAATGCAATACTGACCGAGAGCAGTGATTTTGCCTCCGATACACAAGGGACTGGATGAATCAGTAATCATTAACATCTTAAATATCATGATTATATACATCTTGATCATCAAGCACGATCCTCGGCATCTTTATCTGTCATCATGAACCTTTTCTCCATCATACATCATTACATTTAAAAAGATAGTATGAAGACTTCATAGCTGAACTGGATACCATCGACCAGCAGACGTATAGGTCCAGGTGTGGATGAATGGACTGATGGATGTTGATGAGTAGATCTATTCGACCAGGTCTGTATTATAGCTTCAGATGCATCTTAAAGGTTAAATTTTTATGTTTTTCTATAGAAGTACAGAATTATTTTTAATCTTTCCTGAAATTTCATACAAAGAATCAGAGCATTTCCAAAAATGTAAACAGCATTGTAAAAGAATACAAGCATTAGAAGAAAAAAAAGAATTGTATCAATGAGCAGAGTATAGGTAAATGTATGTATCATATTCTGAGAGGAGTCCATACATGCTGAGGCAGTATAATATATATTTTATGGATCTACTGTAAAAATAAGTCTCTCCTCCCTGCGAGACCTGAGGGTCGCCATGATTCAGTTTGCTTTTTCCCCCTCCCAGGCCCAGATTGCGCCAAATACTTAATAATAAGGATAAATAATAATAATAATAGTAGTAATAATAATAATGATAATAATGATAATAAAAGTAGTATTAATAGTTAACATCAATATTAATAATATTAATAATAATAATAATAACAATAATAATAATGATAATAATAATAATAATAATGATAATAATTACAATATTAAAATTACTAACCTCTACATGAAACAGCTTGACATGCTGTGAAAACACCATCATTGGGTACACCTGTAAGGGTAAAGTCCGGACTTGCGTTAGGTCCTTTGGCAGCAGTCACGCAGATATATTGCACACTGTCACAGTTGATATTTCCAGACAGGTCCAGATCGAAACTGAGACTGTTAAACTGGGAAACCGATCCAGGAGTAACTCCTACACTTCCTTGACTTGTAAGTGGTACGTTGGTAGAAAACGTTTGTGTGCCAGTGCCGTCGGCATTTTGGCTTCCAAAGGCTGTAAATTGCCAAAGGTTGGTGCCACTAACAGCGCCAGCATCAGTCACAGACTGCAGGTTGAAATTGAAAGAGACTGTCTGTCCAGAAATCCCTTCCTGTAGTGCCCCAGATGTAATGGTCAGAGTTGAGTCGCTGATTTCCACACCTTGAATAAGAATGTCATGATACAATGGTACAGGTGCTTAATGTCGGAAAAGTGTAGCATTTTATTTCATCAATATTATGAAATGTACAAAGATGAATGAGATGGACGGTGATATAAAAACCTACTCTAATTAGCAAAGAAATTTAGCAAAATATGATTTCTATAATACCTCTTCACCCGACACGGTTTGTATAGTTCTGATATCGTTTTAGTAAGTTCGGGAAATAATGAATTTGGGGTTTAATGATTGAAATATTATGTATAGATTATAGTCAAGAAATACGGACGACATATACGCATCAAAATATAATTCTACTACCACTGCATCACTGCTAATTAGCAGATAGCTGGGGTTTTTTTAATGATAGGGTTAGACTTAACAACTGGCAGTACATCAGTACACAAATATTTTAAAGCAGTACAAATCGCGAAATCCCCTGCCCCCCGCCTAAGAAAATTAAATTATTCGGTCTTTCTTTTTTTTTCAGTACATTTCAGGGGCCGCGGAGCGTTTTGGAAAGTGGGGGCTGATTTGATTCCAGTCATTAATGACAATTTTCGAACCTCTTTTCCAAGATTTTATGAAACCTGTCTATCAAAAAAGTGGGGGCTGCAGCCCCCAGTCCCCCCCCCCCCTCCCCCGGTTCCACGGCCCATGCATTTGTAACGTTTAAAAATCAAATATGACAAATCTCACCTCTGCACGTTACAGAAGTACAACCAAGGAGAGCCATGTCAGTGGGATCACCCATAAGCTCGAAGATGGGTGACGGGTCGGGGCCTCTGTCAAGACGAGCGCAGAAATACTGCATCTGTGGACAAGTGATACCTGATGGCACAGTGATTGAAGGAGCTTGGATCGAGCTGATGGTTGTGTCTGTTGGAGGATTCCACAGTGTTGCCTGTTGAGCAGCGGTGAGGGAAAATGTCTGGCCTCCAACTATGACAATCCCAGTGGCATTCGGGGAAAAGTATCCGGTGACCTGCCAGAGATCCGAATCGGTACCTCCTCCGATAGAGAAAGTGGCCAGTGGTGAAGGCGAAAAGGTGAGATCGAAAGCTAGCGATTGGAGTGTGAACCCCTCATAAACCTGAAACGAACTTGCGACGAATGGAGTGGTTAGGTCCACGATGACGATACCTATCATGGGTGAATTTTAAAAAAATTGACAATTACGGATGAAAATATCATGTATCTACAATTTGATATGACTCACTGAGTAAAATCGAGTATCCATCGGATTAACAGCAATGAACATGATGAATGTGGGAGCACTGTGATGTAATGGCCAATGCTCTTGACTCTCATACGAGAGGTCCAGGGTTCGATCCTTGTTCGGGGCGAACATCATTGGACAAGGTATTTTGTCCACATTTGTCCCAAGGTATATTAAATAGGTACCTGGCAATGCTAGTGTGATAATACAAGGTCTGCAAGAAGACCAGTAATGATACTGATGTGGATTCCCTGGGTATTGAAGTAAGGCCTTATTAGTATGATTATTATTAATGACGAGTACAACCTTCCTATCAAGGTGAATTGGTTAAAAGTAGAGAATCAAAAATTCATAAAGAAATGTAAATCCCCAGTCACATTGTATTTTGTTTGTTAGATTGTATCTTGTGAACGTGGACGATCAGGGGAGCGTTTCATGAAGAGTCTTGTCAGTGAATTTCACTGACAAATTTGCTCTCAGCCAATCAGATGCATGGATTTCAGTAGCTTATAACAGTTGTCAGTGAAAATCACTGACAAGACTTTTCATGAAACGCTCCCCAGACATATCATTTTATCGCATCTTCTGGCTGCAGACATTAACAAAACCTTCAAATCCGTCACGAAATTTGACATAAGTGGACATACGTTGTTTGGACGTTGTTGACCCTTCAGATTTTCTTTAGCTTGTTCTAAAACGTGTGTCACATTTGTCCGATAACGCTAACAAGTTTTTCAGTTAAAGGTACACCCTACTATATGGCATGTACCTGTGAGTATGCTCGTGTCTGTTAATAGTAAAACAGATCTAGGTTGTACCTTTAATGAAAAATCTCGTTATCGTTATTGTTATCGGACAAATGTGATCCACGCTTTATTCTGATAAACTGATCGTCTGGATTCGCGAAGGCGCAAAAATACAATTTTGAAATGTTCTAAATTATTCTTACCCCTGCGGCTGCGAAGTGAGACCAATGTCTCAATGCCTCAAGGTGTGGTTTTGGTAAAATTTCTCATTCGAGGGAAGAAAGATATCTCACAAAATATAATACTTTGTAGCGGTATGCTTTAAACATATGTTTAAAGTGTGACCAGGTCTTAATGGTCAATATGAGCCACAAAAACATTGATATATCGTACCCGTCTCGCAGTTGAATCCTGTGTAACTGGCTATACAGTCACAAGTGTAGCCGGTTGGTAAGGTATTGCAAGTTCCTCCATTCAAACATGGGTCTGAGCGGCAGGCATCAGCGTCTGAAAGAAGTCAAACCATAATGTTATGGTTATGTTATGATAATGTTATGTAATTTGTCACATGTTAAACCTCAGTAGTCTTATTATGATTTGCTTCATTTGCTTTCTTTGTTTCCATATCATTTCCACATGATTGTTACTTCTCTTTATACTAATGCTTTGTATTGTAAAACAAAATATTGATGTCAATGTCAATGAAGTTTCTTAATAAAATACCAAAATAATACCAAACCAAAGCAAGGCATTAATAAAAATGTATTTCACTTAAATTCAGTTAGACCATTTACCTGCAAAGATATGTTTTAAAAGACGGCAGATGGGACGATTATTAGTTACAAGAAACTACCCCTACTAGTCCGTCAGGATTTACGATAACTGGGTTATTTTGGTGCTCTCAAATCCGGTGGTGGGGCGGATGGATTCCACCCCTACCCCCGATCTCGGTTATTACAACTTAGCACACGGTTAGGATATCTTATAAAGACTAAGTCTGTATAGTTTCATATCTATATCTCAAACTTTTTTGAGACTCTAGCCGAAAAAGTCATGAAAGCTTGTGGTGCAGATGAAATTATCCTCGAACAAACCGTAGAGAGCGTCCAAGGAGGGGGTGAGCGGGATCCCCCCCCCCCCCTGAGCCCTATGAGTATTAATCATGAAGGAAAGAAATATGATACAAAGGGCACGTGGGCCAGCTATAAAACGAGCAGTTTTGATCTTAGGAGCATTCTCTACCTGTCGTTAAGGGCCAATAATCTGAAGATTGTTCTGAAAAACGTGTCGAAATATATTATTAACCATATCAGGCATCTGAGCAATGCAATTTTTACATTTTATTGCCCGGCTTTGACAAGCCAACAAAATTGCGAGCCGATAAATTGTTTATTGCCCAGTTTCGAAAGTCAATGGGATTTTGCGTGTTAAATAGTGGGCAATAAACTGTATTTTTTACAATATTTTCGAGTTCGCTCTAGATGTCTGATTCTGTTAATAATAATGATATGCACTGATTACTTTCGGGGGATACAGCATTAATTGCCCTCACCAGAAACGTATTCTAGTTCAGGCAATAAATGTTGTATCCCCTCAAGGCCAGTCCATATTATATTAGTATTTCCTGAAGATTCCCTGGTGATACTAAACTTACCAACTTCGCAGAATCGACCCTCGTATCCCTGTGGGCATGAACAGGTATAGTTTTGCCATTCATCCACACAGGTTCCTCCGTTCATACACGGTTCCAGAACACTCAAACAGTCATTTCCATCTGGAAAATGAAGACACCAGTACAAGTTCCTTCTGTTATTTGACAAACTTATCGTTCAAATCAATGATATATGAAGTCTTTATGAGTTTTATAGTAGTGAATGAATCACCATATATTTACAAGAAAATTATGTAAATATATGCTGATTTCCGGTAAACCAACAAACTTGTTGTTTTACAGGAAAAAGACTGTAAAATTGAAATAACGGTAATAACTTGTAATTTCAAGGGCTAAAAAAACCTGTAGTTTTACAGTTATTTTTTACAGTGTAAAACTAAGGTTTTTACATTGTAAAGTTGAAGGATGTAAAATATATTGGGAGCAAGTTTCATCTTTTTTCTCTCTCTCTCTCTTGACCTCTTCAGAGGGACTTTATTATTCCATTTAGCAATACACGTGTACATATATTTACAATGCAAATAAAACGAAATATTATATTATACAAAATCAACTTAATTATTAAAATGGATCATTATAACATGTCTATTACTCTCTTAACTTCTTTATTATTGAATTATTCTATATTTCCTTTATATTTCAAATATGATTTCAACGATGAAGTAAAATTATTCATTAATCGCTTTGGATTGGTTTGCACTTTTCGCTTTATAATCTTTGTATATATTGTGCGTAATTTATCACTAAATTAAGTAATACAAATTTTCTGCTATCTATTTTATATCTAAACAACTACATTTTCCTTTCAACTTCCATTTCTATTTAAAAAATGAAGTATATAATTCTTGAAATGATTTTCCAGAAAACTCTTACCTTCTTACAATAAAACGAAAAATGATCAATTGTTTCCTTTTCGTGACAAAGTTTACATTCGTTAGAGGGTACAATTTTCCATATAAAGAGATTATTTTTAGAGGGCAGTACCCTATGAATTAATTTGAAATTATATTGCTTGATATTATTGTCTCTTATCTTATTAAATATGAACGGAAATATATCTTTCCAATCAAATGTTTCAAAAAATGAAAAACAACTTTCTCTTTTTTCTTTTCTAGCATGAAATTATAATAGTTTCTCGCTTTTGTAATTCAACGTTTATAACATCTGAAGCTGTCTCAATGTAGTTTGTTTCATTGAGATTTGAAGCTTTGTTTGAGAGTAAATTTTGTAACCAATATTTTGGAATGCTCTTTTTAATTTTGCCATTTTAAATAAAAACAACAGATTTTGAACATCAAAGTGTTTATTAAGTGAAGAGATATCTCTATAAAATACCTTTATGTACGACATGTTTAACTTGGAAAATTCTTTCTTTTATCCACGTTTCATGATATCTCTCTTTCTTAAAATATTGCTCTAAATATTAAATTAGATTTTTCATTTTTTGAAAAATCAAGGCCACAAAATCTGCGTGTATCAGTAATTAATTCAGAATACAACAGTTGCCATTGTGTATTGCAGCTGAAATTCCGAACATCTTTTTAATCTAGAGTCATGAATCATGAATGACAGCAAAAGGTTGGCAGAAATTACAGCTGCAACACGCACTGACAATTGTTGTGTTCTGAATTAATTACTGATACACATTAATTTTGTGGCATTGATTTTTCAAAAAATGAACAAACCTGATTAAAAATTTATAGCAATATTTTAAGAAAAGTATCCAGAGAAATGGAATGAACTTTGCTCCCAATAAAAGTTTTATTCTTCAATTTTACAATGTAAAAACCTCAGTCCGATACGATATATAATTTTTTGAGTTATTAACTATCAGTGTCCACTATTGTTTTTTTTTGTTTTTTTTTAACACCTAGTAGTTAATCAAATATTGATACATTCTCCATTGATTTCATGCATGTACTCTAATGTATTGTACTCACCAGCACTGAGAGAAATATTATATCCCGCACTCTGGATGTTCTTGTCAGTGAAGATAATGATATAAAAATTCGCCGACATGATTTGCATGGATGTGAGTCTTGTTTCATTGTCGTACGACATATAACTGGGGTCATTGAAATCCTCGAAGTATCCAATACCAATGTCCAGACTATCCTTTGCCGGTTCAAAATCAAAATAGTTCACTGTCAGGTTGACAACATCAGCGCCATGTATGTTCACAAAGGTGATACATGAAAATCGGTGAGGAAGCGGTCCATCAGACGCAATCACGGCATTTTGCTCATAGACATCTCCATGAGGACATGTTTCTGTTGAAAGAAGAAGATAAAATTTCATGATAAATATATAGTGATTCATAAACATTTGACATTGACTATTGACATAGTTGAATTTATGGAGTTAAACGATACGTTTGAAGATATTTCCATTCAATTAAAAGCCATTCACAATTAAATAGCCATGGGCACTAAACTAAACAAATATTTGGCTAAAAAATCATTCTCATTGACATCATTGGTTTGAAAGAAACGTTGGACTGTGATGATTCATGGGCGCAAATCCGGGGGAGGGGAGGGGCTGGGATATGATGTAACTTTTTCTTTCCCCACGAGTCTGCAAGGGGCACACTATGAACTGACAACCCTCAATTTTTGTCTCGCCTGCGTAGCGGAAGCGAGACACAGGCGCCGCTTTTCCGACGGCGGCGTCATCATTACAGGAAATACATGTACTCTCATTTCAAAACTATACATTCACGTTCCATGAAACTTGTACACGAGGATTTTAGAGTATCACAAATTATGTGGAACATTTTCATCTGAAAAGTCAAGATCAGAGGGCAAGTGAGGTCAGCTGAGTTAAATCGTGTTCCAAAAACTGAAGATTAAGGTTAAGTTTTTAAAATTTTGTCTCTATTTCAAAAATATTTGTTCAAAATCAACGAAACTTGTTATCAATCTCAGTAGGAATTGTCTTTATGTCAACCTCTTTTAAAAGAATACCCAATTCTTACTTTTTCATGATATTAAAGGTCACCTACTGACAATTTAAGTCGGTTAAGTTTTGATAAAATTTTGTTTTGTCTCTATATACATGTATGTAATGTTCATGTAATGTACACATGCATTCGACCTCTTCTCGAAACTTTGCTAGTGGATTTAAACCAGAATAGGCATCCTTAGGAAAGGAGGATCTAAATGAATACTTACCCGTCGGGGGGGGGGGGGGGGATCTTGGGGGCACAACCCCCAAAACGCCCATTTCCCTTGTTAACATTTAGTATTTACATAATAGATTTATCCAGGATGATGCATTTTGCACCCTTAATGCAAGGAAAAGTTCAAACGAAAGTCAATTATTTGTTATGATTTTTGCTCAATTTCGCATGCCAGTCCAAAATGAGAAAAAGTGCATGCATATTAACATTTTTCAGGTAAAAACTGATCCCCTCCCCCATCCCTTGTGTTGGATCAATTGCTTATTTGCGTAGGTTTCTTCAGGTTTTGTCCCATAAGTAGGGGAATAAAGGTTTCCAAAAATGCTTCTCTAATGACTGGTTGCTTTGCTCCAACGCGGATATTTCTTCTTCCCCAGGACTAGGTCAATAATGGATTTTATTTGGAAGGGCAGAAAATTTATTTTTACGCTCAGTCTCTCTTCTTCCTCTTTTTTTTTCTTCTTCTTCTTCTTTGATGTTTTTAATGGATTTTCAAAGCCATCTATACACAAAGTTTGGCTAATCCGGTTTCAGTTGGTCACAACATGGCGCATATATATCTCTTGTTAATTGCTTGCCAAACAAAGCAACATGTGCCTTATTGTCACCTAATGGAGCCGAGTTAGCCAAACTCTGTGCAAAGATGGCTCTGGCTCTGTGATTTTGAAGAGTCATCCATACACATAGTTTGGCCAACTCGGATCAAGTGGGTAACATTATGGCGCATGTTGATTTGTTAGGCAATCATGCAACAAAGGAATATGCGCTAAGCTGTGCCCAACTGAAACTGTTGGCCATGTTGTCCTTGTTGGCCAAACTCTGTACATCGATTCCTCTATAGAGGGTATAATCATTAGGAGTGAAGGGCAGAAAATGACTCCCCAACCCCCCCCCCCCCCCCAACCCCCGCCCACACACACACACACACACACACACACAAATCTCGGTCGCTTGGCTCCCTGGGGTAAATTTATTTAAGATTCATCCTAATCAAGAATAACGTGCAAAAAATGTTTGTATAAGGTTTATTGATATGTAACCATTACCCCCCCCCCTCCCCCTCATCCTTACAAGATGTTGCTTCGCTCTATGGCAATAACCCTAAACTCAGGCATGACATTTTAAGGTCTTGAACCATATATCCCCCGCCCCCGCCCCTCGCCTCCCCATCAGTTTTGTACTTTGCACCCCTGCATATATTTGAAAATGAATACCTTATAATATATTAATAAATCAACAGCCTTTTGAATTAGTTGTCAATTGCACAATTCTAGTATATATGAGCCTACTGAAACATCTTAATATGATGGTTTCGACTCACGATAACCATTTTGAGGTAGTTGACAGTCCCTTCCTTGATATCCATCGTCGCACGAACAGGTGTAGGTGCCGTAGTATCCGAAGTCAAAACACAAACCTTGGTTGGAGCACATGGTTTGATCGCACTCTGAAACAAAGAAGAAAAGTGTATGATTTTGTTTTAATGTCCATAAGACTGATTAAATATTCATATCTATATACATTTGCTACTCCATACCAATGAATGAAATAGGGACCTGTTAGGATGACGAAAGCCTTTGTGGTAGTAATTGTCATATGTCCTCACGATGAACATATGGTAGGAATACTCCCCAGTAAATCCAGATTTATTTATCATTTATTCGTATAGATTTTTACTACATCTAGCTGACTGAAACAATCGGCCCCGACCAGCTACCATAGGCGCCGGAAGTGGGGAGGCAGGGGGGCAAAATGCATTTTCGCCCCCCAAAAAGCCCCCCCCCCCCCCCCGGAAAAAAAAAATCAGTAGTAAAGGAGTAAAAATCGTGTGTATATTAAAAGATTCATTGCTTTATTACGTAATTGTAACCCTTTGTATTCATTTTTCGTATTCATGGAGATCACTGAAGACAGATAAAGCATTCAAACTTATAAACTTTAACATAGAGGAGGTTTTTTATTAGACGCAAGGTTGCCAGAGTTGGCAGAATTCTGCTTTCTTGCAGAATTGTGACCGCTTTAGCATAATTTGACAAAATTTAGCAGAATTTTAGCATAATTCTGGTGTTTTGTTTTTTTTTGCTTGTCAGAGAATTTTTTTAGTAAAATTTTGATTTAGCAGTAGGATCTGTATTGTTGTGAGAGGGTGGGAAGGCGTGTGTGTTTTTTTAGGGGTGAGAAGACATGAGCCCTTGAAAGGTGAGCCCCCCTGAATGTTTGCCCCCCCCCCCATCCCAAACTGCTTCCGGCGCGCCTGCCAGCTATGGTCCTTGACGGATTACAAAACGTACTGTAAGCATGGTAAGTAGGCTATAAAGGGGAAGTCCTCCCTGATATCGAGTTGGTTTAAACAGAAGCAGAACAATTAGAGAAACAAATTAGTGAAACTTTG
Source organism: Heliocidaris tuberculata (assembly GCA_025618425.1). Lineage (NCBI taxonomy): Eukaryota > Metazoa > Echinodermata > Echinoidea > Camarodonta > Echinometridae > Heliocidaris > Heliocidaris tuberculata. The sequence continues at coordinate 41,201,045 of CM046836.1, forward strand.
AGTAAAATCCGATAAGAAATGTAAAAATTATTAATTTTTGAAGTTGTAGTCGAGCAAACACAAATTGGCAACTCTGTGACGTACCTCGCGGGATGTATAACACAAGCTCCGGCTATAATTGCTCCGCGTCAATTTCGTACACTAGCCGAATACTAAACTTTTACTCTATGGACCAAATACTATAACCTAACCAAAACCTGAACACTAAACCTAACCAAAAACGTTGTTGCGATCCTAACCCTAACCCTATATTTTTGACGAAATAGAGCCAGGAGCAATAGTCGCCGGAGCATATGTCGGAGCACCAGGGGCGGCGCCAGGGTATTTTGATAGGAGGGGCAAGACGACCTAAAGATGACGTCATATTTTTTCTCCTTTAAATAACAGGGGTAATATAGAGTTATATGTTTAAGACCTCTCTTTTTAATACTCCACTTTCTTCTTTCTTCCCTTTTCTTCCGCCTTTTCTTCTTTTTTCTTCTTTTTTTTTCTTTTTTCACTACTTGAAAAATCATAGGGGGGCGGTCGACCCCTCTGCCCCCCCCCCTGTAGCGCCGCCCCTGCGGAGCACTATATTGCTAGGGCCCTGTTTCATAAAAACTTGTCATCAATGACAAGTTGCAATAACTGTTATAAGCTACTGAAATCCTTGCATCTGATTGGCTGAGAGCAAATTTGTCGGTAAAAATCACTGACAAAACACTTGATGAAACGCCTCCCTGGTCCTCTCCCATTTGCCCTAATAAAAAAAAAAATGTTATCTATAAAGAAAGTGTTTTTGAAATTGTACATGCACCCTACAGATAATCACTGCACATATTTTTTTACATAGCCCCTGTATAAAACCAATCTATTCCTCCATCAGTAATTAGGAAAGTGGAATTCATGAAATTTTCAGTACAGAGCAAATTGGAGATGATCTCGAAAGATACGTCAGGAAGTAACCAATTTGTGTTTGACTGATTACATCATCGAAAATTCATAACTCTCTCATCTCTTATCGGGTTTTGCCCGAACTCTCATTACTCTGCATCTCTCATTTGTTCTGCTTTTATCAAAATCAACTAAATATCAGGGTGGACTTCCCCTTTAAAAGCTGTAGTCAGGTCAAAATAACAACTTCATCTAAAGCTAAATGAAACAAAACGAATTACGCTGCATTGCATTTCAGTAGAGTTCTCTAAACAAAAGAAAAAGTTTTAGAAGATGTAAGGAGTAGAAATTACTTCATTGTGCATATAAGCATGATAAATCAGCATTTACCGTAGGAAAACATTTACGTTCCTTTTTGCATCTAAGTACCCGATTGATAGAATTATACTGCTTTCACTGATGATTTCAGTTTCGATGAATGTGATAACTGTGGTAATTATTTGTCCCATCAACTTTTTTTTTTTTTTTTTTTTTACTAATTTTCAATTCATTATTCTTTATAAAAATGCCAAAAGTCTTGTTTCACCTGCGCTGAAAAGGATGGAATGCACACAACACAAAGGTATATTTTTCATGTGTGAGAGAAATAGATATATTTCACGTTCAAGAAATTTACAGTAGGGGCGACAAACAAGATTTGATGATGTAGTATACGAAGATAGTAAGTATTTGAACAACTCTCTACTCGTTTTTAAAGAACAAGGCGAAAAAAGTGGCTTTAGCCTCAACAAGCCAGTTCGTAATTACGACTCACGCATGTGCAGATAAAGGTCATTTGTATACTGAGTACAATTGACCTCTATACACTTTCATAGTGTCCGCACCATGATGCGTGCTCCACTATGATTTTACGTGTTAAACAACCCCCTCCCCCACTATTTAATTTGTCTATGCCCCCCCCCCAAAAAAAATGTGCATGCGCATACAAATCGGGGTCATTTCAGGGTCATTTGTACCATGTATTAATTACGAAACTGGCTTTATATTTGCACAACATTAAAAAAGATAGTTCAGAAAGAAAACGAAGTCCAGCACATTCCTTTACCTGACGAATTCATTAGCGTTTCGAGATAACGCTTCAATTAAAGTACGACAATTTGTATGCAGACTCCATGATGCCCATTTAAGACTTTTTGCAACGAGCAAAGCGCATTTGATCCAGCAAAACTCGTCATATTTTGGTTATCTAATGATAATTGAACACGAAGCGTAATTTCGATAATTGTTGTCTGCGCTAATAAATCTTGTGTGTGAGGCAACAAGCCCATACGCCGGTAATTCAACAGTGTTTGGACCTTGCGGCAGGTTAGCCTTGTGCTAAACAAGTTATTTTTAGAAAGTCTACTGCTACATTTTACTATGATTTGTGGTAGGGTCCATGATCCTGCTATCAATTTTCGTACGATGTCACTCTCACTGACGTAGTCAAGCGTCAGGCAGAAGACGCCTCGTTTGCAACGGGCATAACTTCTAAGTATGCAGCGATTTCCAGGGCCCTGTTTCATAAAACTTGTCATTAATGACAAGTTGCAAATGCAATAACTGTTATAAGCTACTGAAATCCTTGCATCTGATTGGCTGAGAGTAATTTTGTCGGTAAAAATCACCGATAAGACACCTGATGACCCCCCCCCCCCCTCATTACATTCGAAAGGAGTGTACTCTGCGTAGAATAGGCAGAAAATGATGATGGAAATGGCATACATATAAGTGGAAAGAACGATTTCATTTGGTAGGTCTACTTTTGTGATAACAGAGAACGATAACGCAGGGAGCGTTTAAGTTTTAATCCGCTAGCATAACTTGCAAAACTAGACATGCCAGAGGGCTGGAAGGAAGATAAAAAAGAAATCAAACAATGGAACATGTCATCTCACCTCCAACGGCACTGACTTCCGACACCTGGGCCAAACCCAAAATGAGGATGGTTAATCCAACCACGATCATGGTGGTTATTTATCCAGGGATCCTGTAAAACCCAAGAAACAGGACGAGAAGTAGATGCTTGTTCTCTTAGACACCGGTCTTTGGGATCACACGGCCCAGTACTCCGTCAACCACGGGTGCACAGTGTCAAGTGCGGGGTCTGCTCAGACACACCTAGGTTCTGAATTGAGGTTTGGCCTTATCGATTAGCAACGCGCATGCGCGAGATCTCGCATTATCCAATCGCTTTGCCTCGCCTTGAACTTATTCCGAGATGAGGCGTGCTATTGAAATGAATTGCTCTCCTTCCTGGGGAATTCTTTTGTCGAGTTTATTCAAAAGCTGCACCCTCTGCCTGCTCATGTCAAAATAATATCTTTTTCAGAGTGACCGGTCGACCAAGGTATATGATGAGGTTTCCTTTCAATAAAAGTCTTTTCATGCTTGTTGTTTATGCGGGATGGGCTTTCATTTAAACTGCTGAGATGCGATTAATTCAGTGGGACAACAATTGAAAGAGGTGCGGTATTAACAGACCTATATCACCAGAGGTGATGGTGTATTCAAACACAACGATCCTTTCTCACAGATAAGAATACCTGCCAACTAGATGCACTGTGATATGGATTGAAGCTATGAATCATCTCGTTTATCATTCAAATATCTCCACTTACTTTAATGTATGAAAATGATCCCATTGTAGAACAGGTTGTACGACGGAACTGTAGGAGAATAATACAAAAGTATGATATGATATTATAATTATTTGTGTAGGTTACTATATTATCATATTTTACTCTTTGGTTTACTAATTCGAGCTACTATACCACATTTTGAATAGTTAGCCATTTTACATTTGTATATGGCATATAATAAGATTATATACACAGCATCCGTCGTGTATTTACCACTAGAAATACATGCAAATAAAAAGTACATGTATACCCAATGGGGTCCGCTGCCTAGTCATAAGGACCGCTATATATAATGACAGCTAATAATGAATAGCAGTCCTTATGAATAATGGTCCCTATGACTTATAGTGACCCCCTTTCCGTTTTATGAATAGCGGACCTTCAGGTATAGGAACTTACACGTTATGAATAGCGGTCCCTAAGGATAGCGGTCATCATGACTAGCGGTCCTTATGACTAGTGAGGTTACCCCTATCCAATACCATCAATATTTCGGCTATGAGAATATGATTGAGCTCCCATGTAAGAATCCCGACCCCATCAGTTGAACTTATCTCAGAGAGTATGTATTCAGGAATTATACTCTTGATATATTAGTAATAATAATAATGTTGTGATCATAATTATCTCGCCTTTACTTTTCATTTCCGTTCTTGTGGAAAAGAAGGGAAATGAAAAATAACTGAAGGTATAAAAGTGTTAGCATTGGACATGTATTATTGGACGCAGTACCGACAGAAAAGGTCTGATAGTAGAGGTAGTAGTAGCAGTAGTGGTAGTAATTAAAGAAGCAGTAGTAGTATACTGGTATTAGTAGTATCAGTAGTTAGTAGAAGTAATAGTCGGAGTAGTAGTGGAAGGACTAGTAGCAATAGTAGTAGTAGTAGTAGTAGTGGTAGTAGTAGTAATAGCAGTAGTAGAAGTAGTATAGTAGTAGTATTATTATTACAAATTACAAATTGTAATGAAATAGTAGTAGTAGTAGTAGTAGTAGTAGTAGTGGTAATGGCAGTAGTAGAAGTAGTAATAATAGTGGTAGAAGTAATAGTAGTGGTAGTAGTAGTAGTAGTAGTATGAGAAGTAGCATCAGCATCAGCAAGAGTAGTAGTAGTATTAATAGTAGAAATAATATTAAAATAGTAGTAGTAGTAGTAGTAGTAGTAGTAGTAATAATAATAATAATAGTATTAATAGTGGTAGTAGTAGTAGTAGTAGTAGTAGCTGCAGTAGTAGTAGTAGTGGTGGTAGTAGTAGTAGTAATAGTGGTGGTAGTAGTAGTAGTAGTAGTAGTAGCAGTAGTGGTAGTAGTAGTCGTATAGTAGTAGTAATAGTAGTAGTAGTAGTAGTAGTAGTAGTAGTGATGGTGGTAGTAGTAGTAGTAGTAGTAGTAGAAGTAATAGTAGTAGTGGTATTAGTGGAAGCAGTAGTAGTGGGAGGAGGAGGAGTAGGGTAGTAATAGCAGTTGTAGTTATAGCAGTAGTAGTAGTAGTAGTAGACGCAGTAGTAGTGGTGGTGGTGGTTGTGGTAGAAGTAGTAGTAGTAGTAGTAGTAGTAGTAGTGGTGTTAGAAGTGGGAGCAGTAGTAGCAGTAGTAGTAGTCGCAGTAGTAGTGGTGGTGGTGGTGGTGGTAGTAGTAGTAGTAGTAGCAGTAGTATAGTAGTTGTAGTAGTAGTAAAGGTAGTAGTAGTAGTAGTAATAGACGCAGTATTATTGGTGGTGGTAGTAGTAGTAGTGGGAGGAGGAGGAGTAGAGTAGTAATAGCAGTAGTAGTAGTAGTAGTAGTAGTAGTAGTAGTAGTTGTAGTAGTAGTAGTAATAGTAATAGTAGTAGTATTAGTAGTAGTAGCAGTAGTAGTAGTAGTAGTAGTAGTAGTATAGTAATAGACGCAGTACTAGTGGTGGTGGTAGTAGTAGTATTAGTAGTAGTAATAGTTGTAGTAGTAGTAGTAGTAGTAGCAGCAGTAGTAGTATAGTAATAGACGCAGTAGTAGTGGTGGTGGTAGTAGTAGTAGTATTAGTAGTAGTAGTAGTTGTAGTAGTAGTAGTAGTAGCAGCAGTAGTAGTATAGTAATAGACGCAGTAGTAGTGGTGGTGGTAGTAGTATTAGAAGTAGTAGTAGTAGTAGTAGTAGTAGTAGTAGTAGTAGTATAGTGGTAGTAGTGGTAGTAGTAGTAGAAGTAGTAGTTGCAGTAGTAGTAGTAGTAGTAGTAGAAGTAGTAGTAGTACTAGTAGTAGTAGTAGTAGTAGTAGTAGTAGTAGTAGTAGTAGCTGTAGGGTAGTAGTGGAAGTGGTAGTAGTGGGAGGAGGAGGAGGAGTAGAGTAGTAATAGCAGTAGTAGTAGTAGTTGTAGTAGTAGCAGTAGTAGTAGTAGTTGTTGTTGTAGTAGTAGTAGTACCCTTACAAAAAAGTGCCGTGGTAATACTACGTTTTTCATGGTATTATCGCCATGATACCACGAAAACATGGTAATTCCGTGGTACACATGGTATTACCACAGTATTACCATGAAGAACGCTGTATATTCATTGTATTTGCATCGTGTACCATGAAAAACATTGTACATTCGTAGTTCTTTCATCTTGTACCATGGGTAACGCTGTAAATGTGTGGTACTTTCATAATGTACCATGAAAAACGTTATATATTCATTTTATTTGCATCTTGTACAATGAAAAGCACTGTACATTCGTAGTACTTGCATCTTGTACCACGGGAAACGCTGTAAATTTGTGGTACTTTCATAATGTACCATGAATAACGGTGTAAATTCATGGTACTTCCATTGTGTAATTATGAGGGTAAACTATGGTTTTACGATGGTTAATGTACCATGGTCAAATCATGGTCAAAAGACTATGGTAATAAAACCATAGTGAAACCAGTGTGTTAACATCATTACAAAACCATGGTAAATAACCATGATTTCAACCATGATTTTACCATGGTTAAAAAAAACCATGGTACTAATGGTTAAACCATTTTCTTATCATGGTAAAAAACATGGTTATAAAACCATGATTCAAACTATGGTTTTACCATTGTTAAAAAACCATGGTACTAATACCATGGTTAAACCATTTTCTTATCATGGTAAAAAACCATGGTTATAAAACCATGTTTGCAACTATGGTTTTACCATGGTTAAAACACCATGGTAATTAAACCATGGTTTAAATCTTGGTTTTACCATGGTCAACAACCATGGTTATAAAACCATAATTGAAACCATGGTTTTATCATAGTTTAAACACGATGCTAATACAACCACGGTATAAATTTCTGGTTTTACCATGGTTAAAACATCATGGTTATTACACCATTGTTAAACAATCGTTTTACCATAGTCAACAGCCATCGTTATAATACCATGAGCGAAACCATGGTTTTATCATGGTTAAAAAACCATGGTAATAAAACCGCGATTAAACCACAGTTTTACCCTTGTTAATACACCATGGTAATACAACACTGATTTTCCCATGATAATAAAAGAATCCATAATAGTAATACCACTGTACATCTTACCATGGTTAAACTCCATGGTTATAAAGGTATTATTGAAACCATGCCGGTTTTACTTTGGTTAAAACGCCATGGCAATAAAGCCATAATATTTGTGGGAAATAGTTAATCTTAACTGGTTGCCAAACAAAAATAAGTAAAACAATATGGATAACACTGCTGATGTCACAAACTGTGATTTTTTTTTAAAAAGAAAGTAGGCTGTTTATCTATAAATAGGACCTACTGCCAGAAACATCAAAAGTATAACTGCATAGTCTATTATGTAACCGCTATGGGTCCTAGTTGTTAGATAATTACAGGAAGACCATTCAGTGACAGTTAGACCAGGAAAATGTATTTTGGTTAGCAAATATGGATATCTTTTTTAGATGGGGCATCTAGGAGACTCGAGAGAAAGAGAGGGAAAAGAGAGAGAGAGAGAGAGAGAGAGAGATAGGTCTATTGCTGAGCTGGTAAATTTAGTCTAGTACAGTCGACAACAAGTAGGCTTTATATGCAGACCCAATTTAGCTCAAATGTTATTGAGGAGAGACCGAGGGACTAAAAACCTCTTAATCAGGAACCCTTGTAAAAGAAACCATTGTTAAACCATGGTTTTACAATGGATCGCTCATAATCCATGGTTTTTAATCCATGACAATGGTTAAACCATAGATGAACTTTGGGTAAACCATGGTTTTACAATGGTTAATATACCGTGGTAATAAAACCATGGTAAAACCTTGGTGAAATCATGGTCACTAAGACCACAGTAATAAAACCATAGTGAAAGCAGTGTATTGCAGTTGTTAAATAACCGTGGTAATACAACCATGATTTCAACCATGGTTTTAAATCAGTTCAATTCAATTTATTTATTAATTTCATAAAATACAAATAAATAATTACATAAAAATTGTGTCATGGGAAATTGCTTAGAAGGCCAAAGGCCTGTAAAAACAGCGATTCCCCTTACAAAGAATATACATGCGATATAAATACATACGATATAAATACATACGATATAAATACAATGAAATATAATGATTGTAGACCAAAACGAAATAAATACACAGGCAAACGGAAGTACAAAACAAAACACAAAACAAAACAACACAAAAAGAGGAGGGGAAAAAGATATGTGTATAAACTAGTAGGCATTTTAACATAGATAAGAAACCATGGTAGTAATACAGTGTTTAAACCTTTGTCTTACCATGATAAAAACTATGGTAATAAAACCATGATTTAAACCATGGTTTTACTATAGCTAAATCACCATGGTAAAATAACCATCATTTCAGCGATGGTTTAACCATGGTTACAAAACCATGGTAGTAATGCCACGGTTGTGTGTGTGTGTGTGTGTCAATGATGCATTTTTCATCTGACCGTAGACCGAATTTTATTTAGTGCATTTGTTGCTTGTCTTGTGCAATGCAACCTGTGATAAACAAAGGGAGGTTATTTTGTATCACAGGTTGCATTGCCCAAGCTTTAACGACATGACACTTTTAACGTTGGGTGTCAGCGCGCCTAGAATGTACGTGCGCATTTTGGACTGCCCTGTTTAAAATGCCGATACATGTGGCCATTTGGAAATATGCAAATTATGCAAAATGCTCAAAGTTCGGCAACGAAAGCGAGAAATTGTTCGGAGACCACATGGGATCATTAATCCACATACACAAAAAAAAAGCTTCACAGAAAGAACTTTTCTCGGTTTACCTTTGGCTCCATAGAAATGTCAAATGGACTACTCTTTTTTTTGTAATGATTCGACAGTAAGTGTAGCCGAGTTTATATTGTAGTCTTGTGTGCACTCCTGGAACAAGATGCTTACTCTATCCCTTTAATTCTAAACATGAAATAAAAGTAAAGAAATATTCCCAACGAGCGGAAACCCCACAGTGGGTATTGAAATGACAAAAGTCACCCAGATTTCTATAATCCATATTCACCAATTGTGACATGATATTGAATCTGGATATTTTTATTTGTTTACGCACAATCCACCATGCTATATCTTCCATTCGAAATATTTTACGTAGGGGTGCGTTGTGTTCGTGGGCAAAGCAAAGTGAGAATATCAACACTCGTATTAATCACACATTACTGCTTATCAATACAAAAATAATTCATGACAAGGCTTCTGATATTACGTAGGCGGTATCATAACAGAAATGGCATAGAATAAATTGCTTTGTCCAGATTTATGTTTAAATATACGGTCCAGAGTTATAATTGAAATGTACTACGATTAAATTCTTGGTTAGTCCGTAGGGAAAAGGTTGGTGATTATATGCCTTATGTATATTTAAGCATCAGAAAAGTTGCCTCTGAATAGGGGGAAAGAAAGAGAGGTAGAAACAAAGAGTGCAAAAAGGGTGGGGTCAGTTGGAGTAGAGGTAGGAGTAATATTTATTTGCAATGCAGTCCCTATTTTCCTACATTACTCTCTACAACTAAGTAGTTTCTTTCCTTCTGAAGACCATTGTTGTTGTGTATTAAAATTGAATAAAGAAAATTTCATGAAAAATAAGTGGTGATAACGACACCATTCAAAATTGAATAGAGCATACCAGGATCTCACCCTCATGAGTATATAGACGGGTGCTTTCGGCAGTTTTCACTTTTTCACAGGGGCTGAACTTTAGATCATTCAAAAACTTGTTCTAAGCTACTTATTCTATGACGTGTCTTGTAAAACTGTAGTAACAAAGTCCAAAATAAAAACCAATTGGATATTTGTGGGCGACTGATCTCAACCACTAAAGATCCATCTTTATGTACAGAAGACTAAATTAGGGCCTATGTAACATTCATATTATATGAATATTTGTCCATTATTATTTCATGTTTGGTACCAGCACCCTAAAGCATGTATGGTCTCTTTAATATTACGCTTCAGAAAACCCACGTCATTGTTATGAAAGAATGTTCACGCCATTTCGGCATGATTTTCATGCTTGTACTATTGACATGCGTCCAAGCAGCCTTTTTCCGATTCCTACTCCCTATTCCCTATTCACTGATTTTGCTGTCATTATGGTGTGGAATTTTAAAGTTGTAGAATATTTCTTAAAGAAATCAAAGCCCTGCATTTAAATTTTTGTGTTCTAAGTTACTCAGTTATTCATTCGGATTTTATAACAGAAAGTAAAGTAAGATTTTAAAGCAGGGACGACTGATCATAATCATCCACTGTCTATGCAAAATTATTGTGGACATAATTGATTTTTTTCGTTGTTTTATCAAGATAAAACTGTACTGAAATTTTATTCAGATAATGGGAGAACCGAGTGTCTCTCAAGATATCGCATCATAAACATCAATTCTAAATTGCTACTCCTTGCCTTTTTTTCCCATTATATTAAAGAAATTTCAACAAAAAGTGAGCCAAGTTTTATAATTACTTTTCTACCTAGTCCTTAAAAATACGTATCAATTTGTGTGATACGAACTAGTACTGTAAGCATTTCACTTTAGCCAGTTGGATCTAAGTAGCAGGTAGCTTTATTGTGATTGTTTACTTAGTGAAGAATTTATTATCATTAAGTGTAGAGATCTATATTCATCTCGGTCGACTGACCTACTATGGTGCATCTATTCAGCCTATGCATTGGGACATAAAAACAGGAAGAATAAGGTCCTATTATGCCTTAGAGCAAGAAGTCAAGGCACTATCCATCACAAAAGATGCTAACCCGAGAGGAATTTCTCTTTATCATTTTGAAATATTTCGCTTATTGTGGTGAGAAAAGATTAGCCCAACCTAGCCTTATCTCTTTATAAGTTCAGCCTTATCTCTCTATGAATTTTGAGCTTTTTGTTCCCACATAATTCTTTTGTGACCGTCATCTTTCATTTTCTCCCTCTGAAACAAATGTTTTTCTTTTAGATTATAGTCAGATGGGTGAAAGACATGTAATATCCCGGAGGTAATACATCGGAATAGGTGAAAACAGAGCCTTGTTTCATAAAACTTGCTATCAGTAACAACTGCTTCATTTCTATGACAAATTCGCTGTAAGCCAATCAGATTCAAGGATTTCAGTAGCTTATAACAATTAGGCCTACTGTAATATGTTATTGACAAGTTTTATGAAACGGGGCAGAGGAATGTTGTTTTATAACAACCATTCTATCCTACATTTAAGGTACAAGAAAAGGTGACTGCGAACTTGCTCTCTTAGCCAATATTGTAATACACACACACCCACATACTCGCACCCACACACTGACAAAAATTCTCTATTGCGATGAAGTCGAATTTCGTCATTACGAATGTGTTTTCTATCAGCTGAAAAATTATTTGTGATATTGAAGAGCAAAAACTTGGAATGGCAAATATGATACACAGTGGGTATTGAATTCTCGATGAATAACTGATAACGGTATAATTTTGTGAGTACATAATCATATTTCACCAAACATTCCCTTATTCTTTCAGCAATCATCCTCCATTTTCAAACCCCTCATATAGAACTTGAAGCAGTAGGTCCTCTGGAGCTTGTTTTCAAACAACATGGCAAAGAGACATCAGTAAAAATATGAAAGGGTTCTGCTGATATCCTATAATATTTCAAGTGCGAAGTATGAGTAGCAGAACGCAAATCACTGCTGGCTTAGAGAGTCAAATCACATGCAGGTTGTTTTTTTTTTTTCCTCCGTTTTAAAGGCTCACTGAATCCTAATACAACCTTTAAGAGAAACCTAGACTGGCCTCCAATAATTGGTGGCTGCGGTTCTTCCTTTCATTTTTGTATTTTTATATGTAAATATATAGTATCCCCTTAGAATGTCTTGTAGATCTTTTTTTATGTTCACTGAATCCTAACACAGAAATTTAAGAGAAATCTGAACTTGGCCTTCAATAATTGGAAGCTAGGTTTGTTTCTTTGACTTTGTATTTTACAATGTCAAAGTGCCATTTCCTTTCCGTAGTAGTGATGGTTTACACGCTTTGTAGTGTCAGTATACGCCATCTTTTAATGATACATGTACGACGTTTTCTTGAAACTGTACATTCTGACAAGGTGCGTCCTAGGCAATGCTATGATTTTTTTTTCCCCCTCGCTAGACTAATGAAATGGCGTTCAAATAATATCTGTTTATAAAAACCTAGCTCCCACATAATGTTGTCGTTTTTCAGTTATAGTCTTTAATTTAGTTACATTCATAGGGTTCTGAAGAACACATTACTCTCTGATTTTTTAGCGTAACCCCCCCCCCCCTCCCTCTCCCGGAGTCTCTCTTCGCCTGAAGAACGCACTGCCATCGTACGAAATGCGCACTATAAGACCATGTCTCCCTCTCCAAGAGACCATTGAGACCTCTATATAATACTCAATACTTGGCTGCCATGTATGATGGTTTCAGAAGTACGCAGAGGCATGGATTTTAGAAAGGTACACATTTGCATGACACATGCAGATTGGTTTTATTCTTTCTCTGATTTACATAATCACTGAATTGTCAAAAGTTGCAGTTGTGGGGTAACCTCGCTAGTCATAAGGACCGCTATTCATAAGGACCACTTACTCATAAGGACCGCTATCCATAACGCGTGAATAAATGTATAGTGGTTTTGTATGAATAGCGGTCCTTCTAAATAGCGAGCAAACCATGGAAAAATTACCTCGCTATTCATAGGGACTTCCATTCATAAGGACCACTATTCATTATTATTCATAAGGACCGCTATTCATAACGCGTGTTAAATAAATAGCGGTTTTCTATGAATAACGGTCTTTATGAATAGCGAGCAGAACCCGCAGTTGTTACCATAAAAATAAATTAATACATTACAATTTTCACTTAATACGCTCACGAATCCAAAGAATGTTGCTAACAGAATAAAATATGGAATTGTATGTGTTTCAAGTGACAAAGGTGTTTCTTATTTCTAGCATTTCCATCTATACAATTCAGAACAAATATTTATGTTGGTACACATAATAAATTGTATTGGTATTTCCAGTTTGGAATTATCCTATGTGCACATAAGAGATTGTGTCACTTTTTTGTTTGGGGAAAAGGTTCCTTTTTAAGGTCTTTAGAAGACCTAACAATAGTTTGACGTTTGATAATCACAATTTTATAACTCAGTCACCACAATATAAGGTGATCTAGTTTCGAGTATAACAAAATCGTGTTAAACATGTTAGGTACTACTGGTACTTAGCATTTGAAAATAACCGTTGAAAAAAAAAAGCAGTCCGAAAAGTAATGGGCAGCAAGAATGGTGTAGAATTCCTTAAAGACAAATCCTCTGATTCCTCTGGTTATGATGGTATCATTTTGCAAACGTAAACATGCGTCAGCGACTGGCACGGTCTATGACGCGCCTTATGGAAATGACACCATTACAAATTGAATGTAGGATGTAGAGTACAAATACTGCGTGCAGTAAGCCAGTTGGTAATTACAATTTGCGCATACATGTGCAAATTAAGGTCTGGGGTGGTATTCTGGGATTTATTTTATCTTGATTTTAGTGAAATAATTTTAATTGTCATAACAAAATGTACGCTTATGGCGCATCATTGGTTAATGCCTGCGCAAATGTGGCTGCTTGCGCGGAATTCATCAGCGCAAACACCAATGAAATGTTGCAATTTGAAATTTGTTATGACAATTAAAATCTTTTCACTAAAATCAAGATACAATAAATCTCAGAATACCACCCCTGAAGGTCATTTTTACCGAGTACAACCTTTATACGCTTTTATAGAGTGCGCACCACGATGCGCGCACCAGTATGATTTTACTTGTTAAAGCATCTTGCAATGATTGACAATAACAGTGATTGACAATGACAATGACAATGATTTTATTTCCCATGTCACCCCTTCCAGGGTATTGGAGAAACAATAATTCACAATCAGTTTGTATACACAAGAACAACTATATACAAATATATACAATATTTACAGTATGTCTGCGTAAAAAAAAAACACCAAAAAAAAAACCCCCAAAAAACACACAACTACAACAAGCGTACAATATTATGCACTGATTTGCACAGACACTTATTCCGTAACGTGGGTGTAATGGAAACTAGAATATTGCCTGGCTATAACAAACAATGTACATGTATAAAATTAATTAGATAAAAGTGTAAGAAGCAATGAAACAAAGCTAAACTACAACAAAACAACCCAAAATATAGTAGGTGCACCTATCAGTATATACATTGTATAAACATTTGTACCATGTACTAATTACGAACTGACTTATTGCATTCACAGCCATGATTAGCCCAGGTAGAAATTTTTTTTTTTAACGCCTCAGGTGCAACGTACATTAGTGTGAAATTCGTCGTACAGGCATCACACGAGGCGTCATTTCGATGGAGTTATCATGTGGGCCAGTCGAGCCTGAAAAGGCAACAAGTCCATGCGCCATTATTTTAACGAAATGTTTACACTGTGCATTTTTGCGATCACTATTTGTACGATATCGCTCTTACATGGCGCGTGATTTCAAGACCGCATTGATCAGTCATTTGACGCCATCCTACGTCAGACAAAATTTTATGACGCCCCCGGGGGGCAATTGTCTCATGGAGACCTGTACATCATCCGCGTACACAAAAACGGATAAAAAGGGTACTTTTTCAGCATTAGGCGCGTAATCCGGGTTATGCGTTTAGGGTATCAATAATGATAGCAAAAATCAAGAAAAAGGGTATCAAATTCAGAGGTGCATAAGAAGATCCGCTAAAATCGCCGTTAAGGGTATAAAAAATAGAAATGTTAGACAGGTTTTCCTTACTGCAATCCCCGTTTAGAGTGCTTTTCAGAAAGTGATTTACACGGATGATGTACAGATGTCAATGAGACATGCCCCCCGGGATGACGCCTCGTGTTCAACGGTCTCAAGCAGCGTTGTATGGACACGATGTGAGTCACTGAAAGTTGGGTCAATGAGCATGGCCATTTCCCTCACTGCATATACTGCACAGACACGAATTACGACCTTCAGTAGCACCATTTCCATAGATCCTCTAAGGTAGGCGGATGAATCCTTGTCGAATATTGATAGCTGACAGGTGGTCCCGGGGGGGGGGGGGGGCATGTCTCACTGTACATCATCCCCTAAACGGGGATTGCAATAGGAATAGTTTTGATACCCTAAACAGGGAAACCCGTCTAACATCTCTGATTTTTATACCCTTAAAGGGGGTACCCAATGCTGAAACAATGTTAGTTCATTTAAAAGATCATGATTTTATTAGCAGAAAATCATCTGCCTTAAGTTTTTTAAAAATTCGTGTTGCCAGAAAAATCCCCGAAATATGGTAAGACTTCAGGATATTTTGGCCCCTCAGCTGTGTCCCAATTTCA
Source organism: Heliocidaris tuberculata (assembly GCA_025618425.1). Taxonomy (NCBI): domain Eukaryota; kingdom Metazoa; phylum Echinodermata; class Echinoidea; order Camarodonta; family Echinometridae; genus Heliocidaris; species Heliocidaris tuberculata. The sequence goes on from CM046836.1 coordinate 41,216,452, forward strand.
GCTAGGTAACCACAATGACGTCAAAGTGGTTACCCAGGTTCGCGTATTGCAGATGTGTTGCGCGCTAGACTGTACAAAATGCATTACACCTTGCGCGCATTTTGCTATAATTGCGCGACAAGGTAACCACTTTGACGTCATTGTGGTTACCTAGCTGAAATTGGGACACAGCTGAGGGGCCAAAATGTCCTGAAATCTTACCATATTTCGGGGATTTTCTGGCAACACGAATTTAAAAAAAAATTTAAGGCAGATGATTTTCTTCTAATAAAATCATGATCTTTTAAATGAACTAACATTGTTTCAGCATTGGGTACCCCCAACGGCGATTTCGTATCTTGCGTGGTATTATTTTTGAGTATTACATGCATAGACCTTTTTTAGCCAGAAAGGAACCTTAAAAGAAATTTAACCTAATTTGGAACACATTACAGTATACTGAACTATATTTTCATTCCTGATTTTCATTTCACTTCTGAATATGATACCCTTTTTCTTGATTTCTGCTGTTTTTGATACCCTAAACGCGTAACCCGCGTTACCCACCTAATGCTGAAAAAGAACCTCATAATCCGTTTTCGTGTACGCGGATGATGTACAAGCCTCAATGAGACGTGGGGGGGAGGGGGTGGTCAAGTGAAGTAAACTCTGCTCTCGACTTTATTATGCATTTGTTTTGGCGTGTCAACGGACCATATTTTAAAGTTGCCTTGAGCACTATCCTTAGTCACCAGAACCATTCTCAAAGGCGAGGTCAGATATTTGATAAGTATAAATCAACAATAGCCTTAATAGCAGTAAAATAGGGTCAAAATTAATATTCACAGAGTGTAAATCGGCACTATGCTTTCAGCATATACATGTATTTTATTTGATTTTGATTTGATTTATTTTTTTTTTTTTTATTTATATATTTTACATGTAGGTGAACTCACTACCAAAGACATACATTCCTTGGCAGCTAAATTGAATCCTCAGTAAATTCGGGCCCATAAGATCCCTAGGTTAAATTACTTTCTTGTTAATGGAAGCTCGTTTAGTTTTACATAATTCGTACAAGTTTAACCCGATATATTACAACATATTCCCAAAAAAAAGAAAATTGTTAAAAAAGACACAGAAGAAATAGGCCTAAATTTTTACATGTATCTTCTCACAATTTAAAACTTCGATTACTTCAAAAGAGGGTTTGAGCGTTTTACATAGACACAACCTCTTTGGTGTACATGTGTTTGGTTACCATTAATTATCATATACAGACACTTACTGTAAACAGAATGTAACTTCTAAGTGTCAACAAAGACCCCACCTGTTAATACCACTGTTACACTGGGTCTCCCCACCATCCAAAGACATGATATGAACTGGATAGTCTTACGGAGCGCGCAAAAATTAGTCGTGATGACCAAATATAGCTATCTAAACATTGACGAACAAACAGGAAAAAAAGCATGAAATATTTTATGAAAATTAAAGGTAATGCAGTTTGAGTGTTTTATATTATTAGGGCATAAACAATGTGACAGATCTTGCATATAATTGGAATGTGCAGTGAAAAACTGTAAGTGCAAGGAGTTAAATGCGCGGACCAAGTTTTGAAAGGAAACAGACAAGTTTGTCTCACTTTTATGTTTGATATGGAAATCTTGACTTGGAAACCCAGAACAGTAATGTCTTTTACCCGGGTATATTTTGATCATAAGCCTACTGTCCTACGTACAATGCCAAACCCTCTATTGGTCCAATTTTCTCTCGGTCCCATATCGTATTGGTCCTAAACCATCCATTACGAATGAGACGTGGGACATTGTACGCGTGTGCACCACAAAGACGGCCCCGCCCTGGTACAATTCCTTTAGTTCAACCTAAACCTTACCCTGTCCCCAACCTTTATTGATCCTGCTACGATGTATGATAAATGGAATTTTACGGCCATTCACATGGGTCGGATAAAACCTAGTCCCAACTGTAACAAATCATCTATAGGACGAGTGAGGCATAAGGGCATCGGACCAATCGCACTCCCTAAGACCAAGTATATAGGACTATTAAAGTGACATCCCTCATAGATGAATATAAGACATTGTTTATTGTTCAGTAGGTACACTTAAATACTTTTCATTTTATGTCATTAATGATGTCGGGTTTGCCTTATATAAATTATTAAGTTGCTAGTGTGCCGCATAAGTATCATGGTATTGTTTCATTTCTCACCAAATAAAACCTCTGTATGTCCTGGATATTATGTTGCAAGAGTAAAAAGCTACATAATCATTTCGAGGATCATCTTATGCTTCTATGTTCACATTTTTCAGGCCAGAATGAGCGTTTTGAAACGCGTTTCTCCAAAAAGACGGTTTCTGGGGAAGCATAAACGCACAATCATTTGTAAACGCGTTTATAATGACGTCATATAAACGTGTTTCCGGTTTACGTGATAACTAGCGCGCCGCTTCTGCTTGCATATCGCATATGTGCGCATGCAATGCTTTTAACTAGTAGTATGGTATAGTATAGCGCGGTAACTCAAAAATTTCGAAAAGGTTCGCTCCCCAACTTGACCTGCCCACCCGGGGTCAACGTAGAACGCGCAATGCAGGTTTGCGAATCAAACTGCAGAGCCCGAATTTGCCTGGAGAAAACAAGCATAAACAGTACCCCGTGAAACTGCGTTTTAGATGAGCGTTTTAAACGAGCGTTTCAAAACGCTCATTCTGCCTTCGCGAAGTAATAAGCAAAACCGCACCCCTAAACCGCAGAAAGCAATGAGCGTCCACGTTATGAGTACTAGTATGCGTGCTCGTGTGTGTGTGGGGGGTGTGGGTGGGTATGTGGGTGTGTCTATATGTGTGTGTGTGTGGTCTTATGTCTCTTAATGAGTCCTACATGCATTTTGTATTTATTTGAAAATATGGAGCATGCACGGGAGAATATTAACTCTAGAATTGTGTGAGGTCTGAAAGAACATCTCTAAAACTTTTGGAAAGTTTTTGAGTTCATCTTTTCATGCTTCAAATCTTATTTGAGTAACTGAAACCCTGAAATATATCCCGAGATGGACTTGTTCTAAAGCCCCCCCCCCCCAAAGACAACACACTTAATTGAAGACACAATTATTGTTGCTAATTTCGGCTAACGCGACGCGACATCACCCGACTATATGGCAAACTGAGTAGTAAAAGCCGCCTAGACAAACATCGAAAATCACTCTTTCATCTGACTACATCACTTTGTGCTGTTTTGCGTGGGTGTCGATTCCGGGGGGGGGGGGGGGGTATATTCCCCCCCCCCCAAAAAAAAAAAAAAAAAAAGAATTGAGGTGGGGGGATGGCCTGTATTTTTTCCCACCCCCAATGTTTTTGGATGAAATAAATAAGAATTATGATACATTAACTTATAACTAATAATTATCCAAACTCATTATGTTTGAACGTGAAATACCATCACATTGATCACAATGATTATAAGTATAAGGAAATAAGAAATGCCACAATTTCTATGCGAAAATATCGAAGAAAATTCCCAAATTCGTTCGCTCGCATTGTTATTCTCAATTAAGGGGTTCCGTCCATTGGCGTAGATCCGTGCATTTCTTCTTTTCATTAAAAATCATTTTGTGATGCTCTAAAATGCAAGTTTTATAGACAATTTTTGAAAAAGTCCCTTGTGTGGGAGGGAGGATACTCCCCTCCCACACCCTTGCCGGTCATCCCCCCCCCCAATCTTGAACACAGATCGACAACCCTGCTGTTTTGTCATAACTGAAAATGTATTTCATGCTGTCAGTTCTCCTCTTCCTCTTCAGGCATATTATCGATGCATTCCAAACCTGTTATTCATCAATCCTTCGCTTGTTCTCTTCTTTCTTATTAGTTCGGCTTTTCTACATGAATTCAACTAAACAATCACAGTTTTTCATTTCACGGTCAGTTTTTCTACTGCTTTTCTCGCAAGGTGTTCCGTATTTTAAAATGCCATTTACAAGATAAAATTGGAATGCGGTTTTACCAAAACAACCTAGACATTTACAATAACAAGTCTGGGTAGGATCTTTCATTTTATGTTCAGTTAATCCATTTGAAATTAATCGGAATATTTTTTCACCTTTGACGGCTAATATTGTTGAGAGCTAATGTATTTGAATATATTTCTTCCGCCTTGTTTTCCATATCACGAATCGGTTTCTAAATACTACTCTCTATCAATCCCAACTTATTTTTGCTCTTCTTATTTTTAGCGTACTTCGCCCCATACTTCCTCAATATCTAATAACTATTCATTCCCTCCATTTCTTTTCCTATTTGCAGTATCCTCGTCTCTTCCTTCTTCGACCTACTTGCTTTCCGTTTATCCATGTATGTTCATCTACTTGTTCAGATATACATGTATTTACTTAGGGCAGAATGTTGAACTTTTTTTTCAACTGGTATTGGTATTTGGCAAAAACAACTTAATTGCCGCAAAGTCTTATCAAATATCTATCATCGTATAAAGGATGGTAGTGAAATTTGTTTGCTGAATATGAATAATAATATATTATTAAGCAGATGTTTGTACAGCAGAGGCTTCAATAATGTATGCCAAGTGTGCCCCATGTCATAGTTGAGTTCAATTCGGGTCTTGTGAGTTCATGCGGTTCTACAGATTGAAGGTTACTTCATTGTATTCCCAACAAACAATAATCAAATGGTGTATTTGCATGCATGTTCCATGAAGTGAATTAGAGGCAGTATAGTGGATATCGCATTGTATATTAATAACAATGGGAGGTCTTCGGTCTGTTTGCGTTGTCGTATTTGTACAATACAACTGATTTGCCGACATCTGTCTCAATGAATACCATTTTACTCTTCTCCTTCTCTCTTTTTATTTCTTTCTGTATCTCTACCTCTCTATCTTTCTCTCTCCTCATTCACTAACCCTCTGTAGACTGTACTGCTGTCCTTTCCCAGTTATTATGGCCCTCTTCATTATCTTAGTCTACGCGAGGATATCTACTTCAACCCGTCCTTCCCCACTCATCAAATAAACAAACATAATATGAAATAGAGTAGGTTAGAGGAGATAGGACGAGGAATGCAATGTAATGGAAATCTAAAATTCATTTAAGCTTGAAAATTCAAACTCTTTATGTTTCTTTTTGATATATTTGGATGTACATGTTTCTCCATGTGTTAGTCAGTACTTCTCCCTCTTCGTTTTCGTCTTCTTTTTCTACTTCTTATTTTACTTCTTTTTCCCTGTAAAAATGAGATTGATCTATCGAGTCATGCATAAGTGGGCAAACATTAATGGCAAAAATGTCACATTTCAAAAGTCACAAGGGTAATTTTTTATGCTGTATTAACAGTACATTTTAGCATTTCTTGGGCGATTATTAAAGTGTGCTCACTCAACCATGACACGATGACAATCTCTTATGTTCATATAACATGATGATACATTTTGGTAAAAATATCTGGAGTTATTTTTTTTCATTAAGCTGAATGGATTTTGCAATTTCAAATTCAGGAGGGTTGATTTTTTTTCTTCAAAATTGTGCTCACCCAACTGTAATAATGAGAAAAGTGTCAGGATAGGTGTGAGGGGGTCAAGCGATGGATGATACACAACGATAACACATAAATATCCACCAGAAACCAAATTCGCTAAAATCTCGTTTCACGGAATCCCACAAAATGACCCTGATGACTTTTGAAAAGTGCCAATTTTGCCTTTAATTTTTGCTTACTCGGGCATGACTCAATGGATCAATCTCATTTTTTACAGAAAAGTTAGTCAATAAGTGTAGGAACATTCCTGCCAAGTTATTTTGCTCAAAACCTTTTCGTTAAAAAGTTACGCCATTTCGATTAAGGGGGAGTTGCTTTTTTTGTTGTGTTTAGATTCATTGTTATCGGGAAAATGTATGTGCGTCAGTGAGAAAATATGGCAAGTGGATAACACTACGGCATGTGTTTTGTATATTATTTTCCTGAATTAAACTGGCTTTGCGGGGGCATTTTGAAAAGATTATCATAATGAAACTCAATTTGCAGGCGATTTGTTCATACAATGGCTTTCTTTTATTAAGGAAAGAGGTTGGTAATAATCAGTTGAAACATCCCCAATCTCATTGAATAGATGATACGTTGGGGTAATTGAATAATACCGTTTTATCACGTTTTATTTCACATGTTTTCCGTATTCATGGACTAGATATAATGAGTGTCACAAACGGTTATTTTTGGTATTGTGATGACAGGTTTTCTGTCTGTACTAGATTTTGAACTTAAAAATTTAGCTCGTCAGAATATCCGCGAAACTGAAGATACGATTATGATTATTAAAATACAAAAAAAAATGTAATGTGCTTTGAAATGAAATTACCCTCTCATTAAAATGAGCCTGTCAAATTTATCTGTGTACATGGTGTACCTGATTGTAAGATTGTTTTTGACATGATTTAATTGGAGTCTAGGATATATTCAGTTTATGAGATGGGGTGGAACCTGTTTCAAAATAACAACAGGGCGTATAGAAGAAACAGTCTTCGGAAAGGGAAACCTAACATTACGGGGATGGTAGGGACCAAAGCCGAACAGGGTATTTTTACTTGTGAAGTACGGGAAATGCCTATATATATTTTCATGACATTTCACCCATGAAAGAGAGATTACGCTCTGAGTCATATTTTATAACAATCAGGGGTCACACCCCGGTCACTGGCTAGACCTCTATCCCTGCCATTAAAATGCTCAGGGTATGTTTGACAATGAAGAGGTGTACATAATCACCCCCACACACAACACACCCTTACGCCCACACACCCTCCGATACTCGCGCACTCACAACTCACGCCCAACACACATACATGCATGTATATCCTTAATAAAAAGGGAGAAGAAAGGAGAGAGGTTTGGGACTGGCGTATAGGGCTTCTGAAATTGCAAAATAAAGTGATTATTTTTTATTGTACACTGATAAAAGAAACGTCAGTTATAAAGATTCATAAGGGGAAAGCTGATTGAAAGACCGTCTGACATTGAAATTGTGGTACCGATTTGATGATTTAATGATATAGAGGAGGCATTTCATACAACAAAAAAAATAAATAAAAGTCTTATGGTTCTTATTTCGTAATTGTTCCCTTATGTTTTGCAGGGTAGCTTCATTGCGCAGATCAACCAGTAATAAGATAAGCTCTGATTACAGACAATGACAGTGGCGGATGCATTTCTATGACTGGATCAAAACGGCAAAATTTGTTCAGCAATGAATTTTAATGTCAAGACATTCCCCATCCAAGTAAACAAAAATTACATAAAAGTTAGAAAATTCCACATGAAGGAGACGAAATGTACCAATGAACCTCTTCTTTAGTTGGTAGATATTTCTTCCATTTTTACTGATTCTGATTTTATGATTAAGCTCCTCAACCTCTTGAAATGTCAGTCTTATCAAAAAGATCATGTGCCACCTTAATCTGATGGGAAATCAGCTTAGTGCCTGAATACATGCGGTCTTCAGGTAGCGCAAATATTGCTTCATGGTGCGATGCTCTTCAGTTGACATTCATTCACCCACAGTTAATGGACAAGATTAATAGATTGTGACTCGGCGGGGTGCTAATGTGAGATAGTGTAAAGTTTACCTGTGATATCAACATTATTTTCCTAAAATTTAATCAACGTGTCGAAGCCCATGCAAATAATCTAACAATATAGAGTTCGATAAGTTCAAGGCTAAACTCCATTGATACTATAGATTTTCGTTTGAATGTACATCCGATGTCAATTCATGTTTTTACGGTTGGGGTGTACTGTGAGCGACAAAAAAAATATACCATAGGTTCGTCAAAGTACCTCCTCAGAGATGTTTGACAATAACGACTTATATTTAAGGAAACAAACCACAGAGAATAGGATACGGGCTATGAAGATTTTTATTCAAAAAAAATTAAATCAAAAAATTAAATTAAAAAATCTAAAATTTAAAAAAGAAAAAATTACAAACAAAAAAATTAAAAATGAATTTTTTAAAAAAAATTTTTAAAGATAGGGTAAATGATAAAATATAATTATTAAATTAGATAAGTGAGAGAGATGATAGAAGGTGAGATAGGAAGAGAAATAGGGATAGAGAAAGAGAAAGACAGAGGGGAAGGAGAACGAGAGGAAGCAGGAAGAGGAAAAGGAGGAGGAGCGAGAGATAAAGGATATAGGGATTGAGAAATAATGAAAGAAAAGAGAGAGGTGGATAGAGAGAAAGAGGAAGGGAGGGGAAGAAAGAGAAACACAATATAGACATTATCGAGGGGTGAGAGGAAGAGCGGGACTGGAATGGGGATGATGAAAGAGTGAGAGAGGGGCTATCGAGAGAAAGAGGGAGAAAGAGAGAAAAAGAAACAGAATATGCACGTGATACAGGGGTGAGAGAGAAGGGAATGGAGAGATTAAAAAAAAAAGGGTAGAGAGAAGGAAGAGAAGGCAGGGAGGGCAGAGAGTCAGGGATGAAACGTTGTCCAAATCATTTTAGTCGATCCTCTATTCAAGTAGGAAAATGAAAGAAAATTTCTTTGATTCATGTGTTTGTGAATTATTTGCTTTTTCTCTGGCGAATATAATATAAACTCAAGATAACTAATTTTTGTTACTCTCATTATCTTCTTAATAATTATGAAGATCCTAATAACAAAAAATAAGTAACTTGAGTTTGTATTATGTTCGCCTGAGAAAGGCATGTAATAGTCATAGTTTTTACAATGTCTAAATTCAACCATGGAACTTGACCGCAAAATGCAATTCGACTGTAGTTTGTATTCATTGCGAACACCATGGTATGTGTTTTCCTTAAAGAGAAATTATGACAAACAGCTTGTGAGTTTTCTCCTTCTGTTTATGTCAGTTTTTCGGTAGAAATATCTCCTGAAAAGGATTGTTCTTCCTCTTCCTCATATTCGAAACATGGCCAGAAATAGCTTTCATGCCATTTCTGTGGTAGTCCCATATACCCATTACTGTGTGCAGTACAATGGCAATTGCAATACTGAATACTATAAATCATTTTGTGCCAAGGGACAGGACAGTTAGGTAGATTCGCATGCATGGGCACTTCACAGACATGGGCCATCAAATCATTAACGCATTAGATGCATTTTGCTGTCATGTTAAATTATCATTTCACTTCCCATCGCTCATATGTAGGAGAAAAGCCCAAAAAGGAAATAAAGTTCGTATCGTAAAACAAAAATAGAATTGTTCATCCACCGAGTGTTCGAGCGAGGTAATTTTCTTCAAAAGCTAGAAAAGTAGGGTGAACTTGCAATACATTATGAGGTTCAGTTTGTACTGTAGCTGGCACATACAAGCGCGACACTCGTATTCAAAACATCAAAGACGTAGATTGTGCCTCGGGCGTATTTTATGGTCTTTATCTGAAAATGCAGATATTTCTTTTATTTTTCACTTGTTGATATTTTTTTGATGAATCTCAGGTAAGGTGAAAAGTTTGGACGGCTTTACCGAAGCGAGATGCATGTGAAAGGTGACCATTAATATAGTGATGTAGTATGGATACATTATAGGGTGAGTGAAATGTGGTTGTAAAAATCAGTAATGCTTGGCCATGATTGGTCAAACAACGATGTCACTTATGTATTCAATATACATATACATCAAATATTTGGAAAAGTACAATGGTGGCAAACGAGGGTATTCACTTTTCAAAAACCTGGCTGAAAATTTGAAACATTAATTATGACACAATAGGAAGATTTCATTGACAGATCAAGCATGTAATATATCTAACACTGGGAAAACAGTACATTCCTTAGAATTTTGCGAACGAATTTCGTTTCCTTTGTCAAAAGTAATGAGTTTTCTCCCATTATAGGCCAGGAAGCTTTCCGGAAATAATCACACCATATGAGGTTTGAACTTTTAAAGTTACTTTCAGGCTGACAAGCTTTTTGTGAATGACAAGGATGGTCTGTAAAGTTACTTAGAGACCATGCTTGTCATTCGCAAAAAGCTTGTCAGCCTGAACGAAGCAGCCTAGTTTGGCCCCCAGAGCTCCCCAATAGGGCCCCAATTCGGGTCGATTTCAACCCATCTAACATACGTGCCGAACTTTGTCAGAAGGAATTGTATGACTATATATTACCAAAATACAAAAACTGATAAAATTTTCCGTCCCCAAGAATTTTGAACCCAAGAAAGTTACAATACTGACGATTGTAGGGCCTTATTAAAGGGGAAATTTCACCCCTATTTTTAGGGGCCGAATAACAATCTATCCCGATGGAAAATTTTGTCAGTCTTTGTGTTTTGGTAATATAATAGTCATACAACTTCCTTCTGACAAAGTTTGGCGCATATGTTAGATGGGTTGAAATCGTCCCGGCTTGGGGGCCTTATGGGGGGGGGGGGCTCTGGGGGCCAAACTAGGCTGCTTCGTTCAGGCTGACAAGCTTTTCGTGAAAGACATGGATATTCTAAGTAACTTTAAGGGGTCAAAATCTCATTTGTAAAATGGGGTGACTATTTTGAGGCAGGCTTCCAGACTATTATGTTGACTAGACTGTTCGGGTAGTCATACTCCTGTCCCTTTATTTACGTTCATGTAAGTGATGTCCTCTCCAAGGCCCGGTCTTTTAAAAGTTGTGGTTGATCCGAATCATTGGCATCGCAAATCATCCGTTCAATGATACATGTACAACCTTCTATCTCCTGTGTACAAGGTTGCCATTGATATCAATTTCAATGTCAAGTTAAGCTGTGATCGAATTGGGTCTATCTCAACACTTTGTACGGTGAAGCACAAATCTCAACAGTCTATATGCTCTTCAGTGATTTTATATGTTGATTTTGAACTTAAAGGGAATGGGTAACTTTGTGGAGGCTTGATTTAATAAATTGTTGAATTTTGATATCTGTGTTGTATAATGATGTTCAGAAGGATAAATAAATAGCCAGGCATAGAAAGGTTTTCAAATATACAATGTTATTATTAAGATATCTATGACTGAATACTGCCATTTACGGAACCGTGCGGGGGGACGCTTTAATAGTCTAACACTGTAGTCTATGGGGGGATATGAGTCTGGCAATTCCGGTCACTTGTATATGGTTACTTTTGTGAAGCACATGATGATTTTGAAGTGATTTTTTTTTTTTTACCTGGGCTTTATTTCTACACCATATTACACACACTGATAGCATGTAAGGCCAGGCAGCTCAGATTTTATCAAACCTCTACAAAGTTACCAATTCACAATTCACAAAGTTCACAAAGCTACCAATTTACATACATTCATCACCACTTTTCGTCCACGTAACCACAGTCCATATTATCATCATGATCATCGAGATCTCGTCAACTAGTCACACTGGCGAAATTAGAGGGCACAACCGACTTGTGCCCGTGTAAATTGTGACCTAAAAATATGACGTCTTTGTTATTTTAATAATAATAATAATAATAATTATAACATTTATATGGCGCTTTAACTGGTGTTTCTAAGCGCACAGTATTCTTGCTATTAATAGAGTAACCTGAATTATTATTCAATCAAATTGAATTAATATTCATATTTGAGGGGGAAAAAAAAAAAAAAAAAAAAAAAAAAAAAAGGAAAATGATGTGCACCTCCATAAGTGTAGACCAACCCACAGCTGAGGGGAGAAAACTAAGCATTAAAAAGATGGGTTTTGAGTAAAGTCTTAAATTGTTCAAGGGAGTTGGCATTGTGGATATATGAGGGTAATCGATTCCAAAGGCATGGGGCAATTACAGAAAAGGCTCGATCACCATAATTGGTATTAGTTCGGGGTCCGCGGGTAAGCTGCAAGGTTGTTGAAGAACGAAGAGGTCGGAGAGAACTAGAGGAGCGAAGGGAGATGAGATCAGAAAGATATACAGGAGACAGGCCATTAATAATCTTATAGGTTATTAGAAGAATTTTGAAAATGATGCGCTGGCGTATTGGAAGCCAGTGCAATGAGCGAAGAATTGGTGTTATATGTTCACATTTTTTTGACAGGGTAACAAGCCTTGCAGCAGTATTCTGAATTCTTTGTAGTGGACGAAGATGGGATTGTGGGATTCCGGAAAAGGTAGAGTTGCAGTAATCAAGATGAGCAGATACAAAGGCATGGGTTAGTTTAGCAGCTGTGGGTTGGTCGAGTAGCTTCCTAATTTTTCCTATCTTGTGAATACCAAATGAGGCAGACCTGCAGACATTTTTGATGTGTTGTTGGAAAGTGAGATTCCTATCCACTGTGACCCCAAGGTCACGTACCCAATCATTACACTTTAGAGTGCTGGTGTTTCTGTTATCTGAACCGAATAACATTGGAAATGATTCTGTTTTTCTGTGTTTTGAGAACAAGTGGATCATTTCTGATTTCGTTTCATTAAGACAAAGCTTATTATCATGCGACCAGGCTTTTATGTCCTGAAGACATCTGCTGAGCTTCAGTGCAGCATCATCCTTCCCAGTAGGCTTGAGAATGATGTAAATTTGTGTGTCATCTGCATACATTGCGTGGCGAATGTCCTGGTGAGAGTCGATACATCTTGACAGAGGGCTTGTGTACATTATGAAGAGGAGAGGGCCGACTACCGAACCTTGCGGAACGCCGCAGACCAATGGGAAAGGTGCCGATGTGGTGCCATCGATGATGACTTGTTGTCTTCGATTGTGTAGGTACGACCGGATCCAATCAAGAACAGTCCCAGAAATACCAAAGTCATTTTCCAGACGACGCAGCAACAATCCATGATCGATGGTATCGAAGGCAGCTGTGTAGTCAAGGAGAATAAGCACCGCCTCCTCGCCCCTGTCAATGGCCAGGAGAATATCGTTGAAGACTTTCACCAGGGCAGTCTCAGTGGAATGGTGATTCCGATAAGCCGACTGATGAACTGGAAGCATGCCGAAACCTTCAAGGTGATCCTTCAGCTGCAAAGTCACAACCTTTTCTAAAACCTTGCCAATGAAAGGCAGATTAGCAATGGGCCTGTAGTTGACAAGATTATTGTGATCAAGGCTCGGCTTTTTTAGAAGAGGAAGTAGAAGTGATGTTTTCATACCATCAGGGACACAACCAGATGACAAGGATAAATTGATAAACCTTGTGATGGTCGGAATTAGTTCGTCGAGACAGTCCTTTAGAAGCCATGTAGGAATCGGGTCAGAGTTGCAGTGTTTTGATGGCAGAGAACGGATGAGCTTCTGGATGTCTGAATCGTTGACGTGACAGAAGTCTGAGAAGCTATGTTGAGATGGAGTCGGAGAAGATGCAGTTGCTGGATCTGAAACTGATGAATTGAAGGAAGATATCACAGTTGATACCTTTTCGCTGAAGAATTCGGCAAACTGATTGGCGAGGTTCTGAGCCGAAGAGTGGTCTGGTAGGCTAGTAGACTGATCTGGCGATGAAAGTGACCGAACAATGCTGAATAGCTGTTTAGTGTCCGACTCTGCAATGAGGTTTCTGAAATACGAAGACTTGGCATTAACTATACACTCATAGTAGGACTCACATTCTCTGCGATACTGTTCCCTATCAGCACAAAGTCCAGACTTGATCATGCGGCGTTCCGCCCGTCGCCTTCGCCTCTTTGCTTCCGAGATGTCATCGGTGAACCAAGGTGATTTTGGTCTAATCGTGACAGTTTTAACTTGAAGGGGGGCATGTCTATCAATCAGAGACCTTAGGCAGGTGTTATAATGATCAAAGGCCTCAGAAGGACATGTCAGTTCGGAAGGTGGGCGAAACATGGCCCTAATGTCATTCTGGAATGTGTCCAAGACGATGCTGCGGAATTTTCTGGTGGAAACTCTCTTCTTGGGGTTTCGCAGGGAAGGAAGCTTCATTGTAGCAACAATAGCAGAATGATCAGAGGGCAGTGAAGACAAAACATTAACATTAACTACATCTTTGGAGTCCCTAGTAAATAAAAGATCGAGAGTATGTCCTGCAAGGTGGGTGGGACTGCAGACATGCTGCTTAAACCCAAGGGATTCAACTGCATTCATAAATGATTTAGCAAAGTTATCATTACGATCATCAATGTGAACATTAAAATCACCTAAGAGTATGGGAAAGTGGTCACTTATAACGGCACCCTCAAGAAGAGTTACAAACTCCTCACGGAAAACACTGTTACTCAAAGATGGAGGATGATATATGCAGTACATCCTAACAACAGAAGATGAGGTAAGGTTCAGTGTGATATCAAATAATTCAAAGGAAGAGAAATCTCCATTAGGATTTACAGAACAGCGGCTTGTGGATTTAAATAGAACAAAAATACCTCCACCCCTAGAAGACAAGCGGGGTTGATGAATAAAACGATAATTTGGCAAGCATGATTTCAAATCAGAAAGAATGAGACCATCCCTGTTTCTATCCCCAGAAAGCCAAGATTCCGTAATGACTAACACATCAAGATTTTTCTCCATAACAAGATCAATAACTGCATGTGTTTTATTGGTCAAGGATCGTGCATTCCAAAGACCAAGTCTAAGGCCAGAGGAAGGTGTGGGAGAGTATTGCGATCTGGGGACCTTGCGCCTTCGTCCGCGATGAGTTCGAGGTCGGCGACCGATGCCCAGATCGCACACTCTGCTCCACACCTGCTGAGGTAACAAAGAATGAGGCTGAATGTTCAGCTGACGTAAAGTATTTACATCGTAACAAATACGGCCTGGTGCATGATCAGTTGATAAAGAGCAATTAACATCAGGTTGAGAGTTACATGTATGATATCTATCATTCTGAGGGCCCGGGTTTGTCTGGATATCACCCCCCAGTAAAATACAAACTTGGAAACTAGCTGTGGCATTACCGTAATACAGAACATGTTTGCCACAATACTTCACATTAACTTTCTCAAAGTGTGTAGGCCTATTGAAACGCCATTTACTACCAACACAGGGTTGTTCACTATCACTGTTATTGTATACAGAGGCAACTAGTATGGTACAAAAGAACACTATCAGAAGTCTGAAACACTCCATTGTGACAGTGAAATTCTTTTAGGTGGTTAACACAAAAGACAAATGCAAAGTCACGGCTTACTCAAAAAGCACAAAGGAATACTAAGAGCCACTCGAGCAGAGCATTCAATAGGTACTGTGTACAGAAAAGTGAATGCATATGGCGGCACATTAGAAATCAGGTACAGGCAAAAGGTAGGTACAATAAATCAAACATTAAATATATGATAATCTTACCACCTTACTTTCTTGAAAACGTCTACACGACTTCTTGACCAATAAGATATCACTAATCAACAATAAATCTTACAAATAAGCAAAAATAACAGTTGAACTCAAACAAAAATGTGGAGCCTAAAGTGAAAGTGGCTACCCCTATGGAGGCGCACACAAAAAAAAAAAAAAAAAAAAAAAAAGTGTTTGCCTTTTTTTTTAATGGTTCCCCTGACTGGTCAGGTAGCAGACATAAAGTAGACTAGCGAAATTCTAGAGATATACAGATGAATTTCACCTAGTTCTGGTTTTATTATCTACAACACACGACTTAAATGCTTTAGGGCTCCACATCGAGGGAAAATCGGCCACGCACATCTTTTCCAACAAAAACTTTGAATAGGCATTGTATGGTACGCATCACACAGACTGTGAACTTTCTGATAATCCTGGATCAGCTGTTATAAAAACTGTTATAAAACGGGTTCAAGAATGAAGCCATCCTGATTGGTCAAGTAACACCACGTGACCGTGCAAAAAAAAAATACTAACGCACGGCGAGGGGACTAACGCACGGCTAATCCGGATCAAACACTAAGATTGTAAGAAAACACTAAGATTGTAGACCCGTTTTATAAAACTATTAATACATGGTTGTGAGTTCGTGCGTTAGTGCGATCCAGCAACACGCAGGTTTTTATCGTGGTGTCTAACACACTCGGCTACGCCTCGTGCGTTAGTACACCACGATAAAAACCTTTGTGTTACCAGATCGCACTAACGCACTCCCAACCATGTATTAATAGTATAATATCATATACACACTTCTCTACACGGCTATTGGTATGAGGAACCGTGGAAGTGATGAACTTACAATGTCATGCGATCACCTTTGCTATGGCAATAGTAGGTAAAGGTTACATCAGGACACCACAGATGTAAACCGTTCTCTCCAGGTTAATGCCCCAGTCATGCCTCCAAACTCTTCGCCATTCTGAGTAATGTACTGATTGGTTCCGTCTTTTGTCATTCTGGTATCGCTCTTGTCGATGTGACTGGGGTACAGTTGTGTGGCTGGTTTTGAAATAAATTGCGGTTACAAAATAGAGTTCATGATGACTGTGTTTTCGTAGGGCCCTTCATTTAAAGGGCCCAAGCCAAGCAAATGCATGTTGACTTTTGTTGATTTATGATACCCTGATCATCATTTATTGGGCAAAAAAAAAAAATGTCTAAATATATGTCATATATTTTATAATAAAATTTCAGTATTTTTTTCTTCAGATTACTGGAATCCGCCCACAAAAAAAAACACTGCAAAACTAACCTTCCCCCTTGTGACATCGCTTGTCGGTCACCATCGAGAAAATAACATTCCAATAGATATTGCTATGTCAGATAGTCGCTGTCAAGTGTTTTCTCACAATGGCATGATGCCATACATCTGCAAACGAAAGGTAAGTGAAGGTGTATTTGTAGAATGCTACTGTGAGAAAACACTTGACAGTGACTATCCGACAAAGCAATATCTATTGAAATTTTAATATTTTCTGGATGGTGATTGACAAGTGATGTCATAAGGGGAATGTTGGTTTTGCATTTTTGTGGATCAAAGTAATCTGAAGAAAAAATTCTGAAAAATTATTAAGATATATATGACATATACTGAGATATCTTTTTGGCCACATAAATGATGATCAGGGTATCATAAATCAACAAAATTCAACATGCATTTGTTTGGCATGGGCCCTTTAACTGTGGATCACTGTTGATTACTTGAAATCAAAGGGTCAGTACGAGGTGATCCATGCTCCACTGTTCATGCGTGTCCTTCCATCGCTTTATTTTTGAATGACCTCATGATGATCAGCTTTGCAGAATGGGGGTCACTGCCATAACTATTGAGACCGATTTATAAAAAGAAGTTTTAAAAAGGGTTAATTGCTGGTCACTGGACGAGGGAGATTGAACATCAGCAATAACAATAGTAAGTTTTTTCATATTCAAAAACATCCGTACATCACTCATTAATCGTTCAAAACCAATTACAATAATTTCATTGTACTTATATTCATTACATTTAGTAGTATGCAATGAAAAAATGAAAATGTCTGTAAGTAAATTCTTAAACTCCAATAAATGAAAAGTGAGGGAAGTAATCTAAGCAATAATTAGTTTCTTTTAAGTCTTTGGTTTTAATATTTTGTATTTTGAACGAACTGCTATGAACGTAAAAGGTTTTTCCCTTATAATCGCCAGTATTGATCGGTCATCTAGATTTTATTTGTGTATCTGCACTCCAGTTATGACTTTGAAAACTTTCAAGGTAATTAACTAAAAATTATTTCCTGTCAGTCATTCATGTATCAAAATTCTACAGTCTCACTTAGGAATAGGTTCAGCCATAAGACAAACCATTTTTCATTATTTTTAATAAATGTTTGCCCTCGGTTTGTTCAGCCTAGCGCCATCCAATATTGCAGCCTGCATTCTGAATACTGAAGCATAAGTTCATGAAAGGCCATTACCTAGTCAAATGCTGCTTGGGTAAAAATCGCCGATAAAATTCAAATTTTTAGAGGGTTGTATACTTTAAGTAGATCTCTCAAGAATAATAAATAACAGTTATTTTACTTGTGTTCAATTGCCTTTGATTTGAAGCGATGAGATCTTCGTGCACTACAGATTTGTGTATGGATTGCTCTGAAGACTAATAAATTGAAAATTATAATTTTCATGGAGGTTACATATTACCCCAAAAAATGAATGAAAAAATACCCGGTGCATGGAATTCTCCCCGCTGAGGTCAGTAAACCCTCATGTTTTCGTGTATTCTGTCGTAGGTCATTCAAAAACATTGTTTGGGAGCAACTTTTACAGGGGTGTTGCCGGCAAATGCGCCACCTCTGTCGGCAAAAAAAAGAGGGGGAAGAGAGAGGGAAGAGGAAAGAGAAAAGAGAAAGAAAAAAATGTAAGGGAAAGGAAAGGAAAAGGGAAGGAAAGAAAAAGGAAAAAAAAAAGGCTCGCACGCTTCGCTCTCTCGCCCAAACATTTGGATGTTAATCCAGGGGCGGATCTAGCTCTTTTATAAAGGGGGGGTTGGATGTTAATCCAGGGGCGGAGCGAGCGAGCCCGAGCGAGCGGAGGGAGGTAGGGGGGGGGGTGTGGAGGGGGGTGTCCCCCCTCCCACAGTAGGGTGAATTTTTGGAACAGTAGGTGTGTTTGGAATCTGGTGTTTTCTTGCATCTTGCAAAACACCACTATTTTTGGTATAGAGGTCATTGCCGAATTAACCCCCCCCCCCCCCATGAAAATTTGTAAAATTTAGTTGCATTTTCCTGCAATGTAAGGCCAGTTGACAACACAGATACAAAGAATTGGGGACCTTGGAATAAGCACTGTCAGCCTAATACTTTTATTATGAACAGCTTGTCACTGATACTCACTGGCAAATCTCAGTCGAATATGATGGACTGGCAGAATAATAATAAAAAATAAAATAAATACATAAATAGAATAAAATAAAATTACAAGTTTAAAAAAAAAGATAAGAAAAAAAAAAAAATGGTCCCCGGATTTTTTTTGGGGGGGGTTGCAACCCCCCCCCCCCCCACCCCCCCCCCCTCTAGATCCGCTTCTGTAATCTTC
This sequence comes from Heliocidaris tuberculata, assembly GCA_025618425.1. Taxonomy (NCBI): domain Eukaryota; kingdom Metazoa; phylum Echinodermata; class Echinoidea; order Camarodonta; family Echinometridae; genus Heliocidaris; species Heliocidaris tuberculata. Next base: position 41,235,299 of record CM046836.1, read on the forward strand.
GGGCAAATGGCGTCCCCTCCCTTCGGCAATGGGCTACAGCCGCCCCCCTAGGATTTTCAAAGTTCCGATAGTCATATTCGGGCAGCGAGGTGCTAGAATATCCACATATTGGGGAAGAAAGGTTCCCAGATAATTATATAACTTGTGTAAGTAACTTCTGTACATTTTCACTACGAAAAGTTAAAAAAAATTTTGGCTCGCTCGCTTCGCTTGCTCGCAAAAAGTTTGAAATTTAAAAGTACATATTCGGCCAAAGGGCGTCCTACTTCGACAATGGCCTGCAGCCCCCCCCCCCCCCGAGGATTTTCAAAGTTTATATATTAGGGAAACCACCACTTCATATTCGGGCAGCGAGGTGCCAGAATGTCCACATATTTGGGCAGCGAGGTTCCCAGGTAATTATGTAAAATAACTTCTGTATGTAATCCTCTGTACATTTCCACTACAAAAAGTTCAAACAAATTTGCTCGCTCGCTTCGCTCGCTCTCAAAAATTTAGAATTTAAAAATTTGATATTCGGGTAAAAGGCGTTAGCCCCCTCCTTGCGAAAATGGGCCCGTAGAGGGACTGATCAAGATCTCTACGTCTGCGATTTTCTTTTATTATTATTTGTGGGGGGGGGGGGGGGGAAGAGGGATTAGGGTGCAGCATTTTTGTCGGCAAATTTGGGTATCACACCCTAAAGATTTGTCGGCATATTTGGGTGTCACACCCCCCCCCCCCCCACATTCAAAATGTTCTAGCGACGCCCCTGAACTTTATGATGAATTATTTGAAATATCCAAACCAAGATTTATCAAAAGAGACATCATCAATCATTCTTTTAACAATAAATCTTTCAATAAATCTTTAGCAAATCTTCTTCCCCTTCAGTTTGGCAACAATCATGAAAAGCACCTTATTAAGCCTCGAAAATGTGGAATGCAAAACAAAAAAAACATTAACAATTGTAGTTAGCGGTAGATCGTCATGTTCATTGTCGGGTAAAGCAGAAGACAACATGTCATCATGGTCACGATGCAGTGCATAAGACCGTAAGAATCTACAGTAACCTATTCCTTTTTTGCAACTCATTATTCAAACTTTTGCTAAATCAAATATAGCTTTCTCTTGTACTATTAATTTAGAATACTTGGTCTAATTAATTAATAAAACAGAGCTCGAAGGCGAACGGTATGGGCGCCAGCAAGAGACTGACGGCAAGACGGGCACAAGAAGGCTCCACTTTTTCAGCTATTTCCAGCTTCCGCAAAGGGACCTAACCTCCTACATAATCATAAGGGCGTACTGCCCTAAATCGACTAGTTTTGTCCTTTGGCCATTGCTGTTATTAGTTGCACTTTGCATGGTACAACCTCGCCTTGAATGTATTCGACAATGCCCTACAGGAATAAATCAGGCCAAAGAACTGTCTACATGAGAGACTGTAGAAATTCTATTAGCTGTATTGTCCAGTTGATTCTGAATCATCTCTCCCAGCGATGATTTTCGGCGGTGGTGCCTGTAGGCCCCGAACTCCCATATTATAATCTACAAACAAACCTCCGATTGACTGATTGAATCAAAGTTTAACTAATCCAAACGTATTTTGACCTAATCTCATTATTTACATCCTCTTCTGACACCATTAACTCCATGTTATTTGTATTTGCCTGGGCTAATAACAGCCAGACAATGTTAATCTACTGCAAAATAATGGAGGCAGTGTGGATCTTGGGGTCATGTAGTTAGAGAGATGGTCTTGGAAACGTGTTGACTTTTTTTTCGAGACCGAATATCGTCTTTAATCATCCAGTCCTTCAGTTAGGAATTATATCTATAGGTCATCTAAAGTCTCCTTACAAACATGTAGGCTTACATATCAACTACTACTTCTCTCTCTCTCTCTATCTCTCTCTCTCTCTCAATCTCTGAACTTATCTTGTTCGTATATGCCATTGATTTTTTTAAACATTTTTACAGATGAGTTATTACTTCGTTCCTGCATCAACTGGAATGTTGACAAATATGTTTTTGTATTTGTCAAACTGATGAATTTTACACGACATAGGTGCTTCTTTTCTTTTGGAGCATTCCAAACAAATGAGGTCCCTATTTCATAAAACTTGTTATCAATAACAACTGCCTCTTTTCTGTGAATAAATCTCTCTAATCCAATCAGATTCAAGGATTTCAGTAGCTTATTATTATCGTAACATGTTATTGATAACGAGTTTTATGAAACGGGGTCCTGATGTGATACATCACTTCTTGTTCCACAAGTCTTTTGTAATACCATCGACGGCCCCCGATTTAATGAAAAGTTTCTTTCTTTGCCTTTCATGCTCATTATGAATGACAAACCGTTGCTAACAGTGACTGGTTTGCTTTATTCTACGAAAGCCTGATTGGCACCTCAGGCTCCTCCTTTCTAGAATCTCTGTCATTTTCTTCATTCCGGTTGACTGAAAATTATCAGAACTTTTTGTTTCCAGATTAATGTATTTACAGTTTGATGTCTACAGTAAAAGGGATTCTGAATCTAAATGCCCCCCCCCCCCAAAAAAAAAACAAACAAACAAACAAACAAACAAAAAAAAAAAAAAAACAAAACAAAACAAAACAAAACAAAACAAAACAAAACAAAAACAAAACCAAAAACAGCAACAACAACAATATCCGTCCTCCCTTTATTCAGGGAATACCCTAGCCATCCCTCCCATCTACCACCTCAACCACGACCGTCCCTTTCAGACTAGGGAGTTTTCGTATGGATATATGACGTATGGATATAGGACGTATGGACATCATGGATATAGGACGTTTTTATGTGTCTGAATGCTCTTATATTGATACGTCGTATATCGAAACAATGATTCTATATTCATACGACGTATATTTGTGTCTGAATGCTCTCATATCAATACTAGTCCGGGAGCCAGGGGGTCAACCTAGCTGGAAAGGAAACCAATTTTCATGTGCAGGAATATAAAGATCGCATAGTCCGATATAGCGAATTGACCGTCTGGCATGTTCTATGTGGTGGGTGTGGCCAGGGGGAGGTCACAAAGTGGTCAAAAAAATGAGCTAGATCAGCTGGAAAGGAAACCCTTAGAAACCTATATCAAAAGATTCGCCATAGTCCCAAGGTACATGAATGGACAATGCCAGACGTTTTAAGTGGTTGGTGGTTCCCGCCAGACGCCCCTAAAAGGGGTCCAAAAATTGAGCTAGATCAGCTGGAAAGGAAACCCTTAGAAACCTATATCAAAAGATTCGCCATAGTCCCAAGGTACATGAATGGACAATGCCAGACGTTTTAAGTGGTGTGGAGTGCTTGCCAGACGCCCCTAAAGTACCCCAACCCGCAATATTGAGCTACATCAGCTGGAAAGGAAACCCTAAGAAACCTATATCAAAAGATTCGCCATAGTCCCAAGGCACATGAATGGGCAATGCCAGACGTTTTAAGTGGTGGGGGTGCCCGCCAGACGCCCCCAAAGGGGGTCAAAAAATTGAGCTAGATCAGCTGGAAAGGAAACCCGATGAAACCAATGGGAAATGGCTCGGCAGAGTCCAAAGATACACAAATGGCCATTGCCAGACGATTTAAGTGGTGGGGAGTGCTTGCCAGACGCCCCTAAACTACCCAACCCCCAGTGTTGAGCCAGATCAGCTGGAAAGGAAACCCTAAGAAACTTATATCAAAAGATTCGGCATAGTCCGAAGATACACAAATGACCACTACCAGACGATTTAAGTGGTGGAGAGTGCCTGCCAGATGCCCCTATGGTAATCCATCCACCATTATTGAGCTAGATCAGCTAGAAAGGAAACCTTATGAAACCTGTGGGAAATTACTCGCCATAGTCCGAAGATGCACAAATGACCACTACTAGACGATTTAAGTGGTGGAGAGTGACTGTTAGACGTTACTGATATACACCCCCTATATTTTAAGCGAGATCAGGTGCAAACAAATGTTTGGGGGTCCAGACTTACACAAATACTGCCAGAAATCATCATGATTATATATTGTGGGATCTACCTGCCGCACGTCCCCCCCCCCCCATCCCCCTAAAGAATGACACACAAATATGGAAATTAACAGTCATCATTTTTGTTCCTATTTTATTTCTTTTACTTATAAATGGGATACTCGACGGTAGACAAACGCTGTACCAGTAAAATATGATTGATTTAATCCACGTAAGGAGTTTATTCCTATATAATAAGTACTTTTTATCAATGAGAATTATGGGTTGTTGTGATTGTTAATATGGTTTGTTATATAATTTACATTGATTCTTGACTGAAATGGTAAAACCGCATTAGGAAAAGTATTGACGTTATAACTTCATATGTTTATTGCAAGCACCAGCAACTGTTTTATTACTTGTTTTATTACTGATCTAAATTGTAAATTATAAGATTCATTCAAAAATGTTCATACCTTTTTTTTTTTCAAAAAGCGGTAGCACAAGCTTTAGTCAATTTTTTTGCCGATTTAATGATTTCCCCATAATTTATACAGAAGATAATAAACCATTTCATTGAAACTTGGTCATCTTATTTAGAATCATATTCCGCTCATTTTGATACCAACCAAATGTATGTACCTCACTGAAAACGCTCCAGGAAAAAGCTCTAGTCTCTACAATCATTTCAAAAATGATAAATATTTAATTCGCCAGACCTATTGAAGCGTATTAAAATCGTATCCTGATTATCGTTTGATATTTCAAACTGCTGTTAAGTTCCAGAGATTTTTTTTAAAGATCACAAATATCCTGATACATGTATTTTAACAATGATATCTAATGACTACTTGGCAAAATGTTACCGGCTAGCTGTGCATTTCAAATTACATAGTCTACACAGAGACTTTGTTTTCAATACGTAATTCCTGATGTGTACCATTGATGTCAGTAATGTCCAGTCGTCAGTTTATATCAAATATGTAGCCTTCTAAGTTCAAGGTTCAAATCATAGTCATGATAGTGTCTATAAAGCTTTCCATCCCTCTACGTTGGGGTCATGACTTTGGATTTAAAAAAAAGAAATCACCTTTTTGCCTGTATTATTCATAACTTCGTTAGATAATGTAAAGTTATTCATTATATTCATAGAAATACCTCATCTCAGCATATTTCATTCAACATGTTCAACATAATATGATGTTAGACAGATAATATTAGTTAGAAAGAATCGGAACGTCGCTCGGCCAAATTAGAAACCTAGTGATATATTCGGATACACACATAAAGGTACAAAACGTGTAATAAAGAAAAATAATTACACCTGATCTCTGTTTATTTGGGTGAATCAGATTAGCCACCGATACCATACTCACGATGTACGTATGTATTATATCTCACTCATATTTACGCTGAATTCTTCACGTTCAGAGCAATCTCCGTTTTAAAAAAAATACATTTGATTTGATTTAATTTGATGTTCATTTTTATTTCCATGTACATCACCATAGATTTACAATCTTCATGTATGGTCACATAAAATCATTCATAGAAAAAGGGGTCGTCATAAGCACAGCTCAGGTGGAACATAAGGTCTGTAAATACCAATAACCTTCATAAAAAAACTCCTGACAACTGATTCTTATATGGTAAGGTACAAAGATACGTGCTGAAAATAACACCTGTAAGGTATATTTCTATGCCTAAATACGAATGTTGCAGATACAGGCATTAATAATATGTAGACTGTCTTGTAATAAACAGGAAACAAGGTTAGTATGTACATATTTTATGTCATTTTTAAGTAAATATTGAACATTCTCATATTTACAGACACACTATTGATTAATAATATTGTATATCTCTAGCAATACATGAAAGAAGATAATCTTTTAATCTCAAATGTTAATAAAACCGAGGTTTTATGGTACTTTGCAGGGCACTCTGCTGATATGCAACGAAGATGTCCATTATCAAAATGGTGTTTACATGCATCAAAGAAATATACAATATAAATCCACTGTCTGAATTTAAACCTTAAATATAAAATAAGAATCAAATTTCACGCCAAAATATCAAAAACTTATCAAAAACGTGTCGGTTTGCATTGAACGGTTGTTATGACAACAGTCAGTGTGGTGCATAATAATTGGTCGGTATTAAAATGTGCGGAATATGATTCTTAATACGATGACCAAGTTTCTATTAAATACTATTCATACTTAAAGTTACATGTGAACATATCAAAAAGGTACATTAGAAACAACTCTGTGTATCATGGTATAACTAATGTTTTACTAAAAATATCATTCATGAAATAGTTTCTCCTTTAACACATGTTGTTAATCTATCACTAAAAAACGGCGTTGTTCCTAAAAATGAAGATTGCAAAGGTCATACATATTCAAAAAAAGGTGACCAACAAGACAAAGGTATATTACCGCCCTCTATCACTCCTAACAAGCTTCTCAAAAAAATCTAGAAAAATTGTTTATTCTGGACTCATTTTATACGTTTTTAGATAATAATTATGTCCTCTCCGGATCTCAACTATTCACGCACGGGCTTCTAATATTCATAAAATTGCCAGAGCTATTGACAGTGTCACAACTGCAGGTATTTAGTGGACTTCTCCAAGGCCTTCGATACTATAAATCATGATATACTGTATATGTTGTTGTATAAGTTATCTATGGTATCCAGGGGAAGGCCTTGGAGTGGTTCAAGAACTACCCTAATGATAGAAACAATATGTATACATGAATGGTTTTGAATCGACCCTTCAGTGAAGTATTTGTGGTATCCCTCAAGGCTCTCTGTTAGGCCCGCTCCTGTTTATTTTATGGACACTAACGACCTCTAAAACTCATCTGCAGTCTTGTCATAATCCTTTTTGCCGATGACTCCAATATTTTTTGCTCTCACCAAAACCCTGTTACACTTCTGAACATTAAACACTGAATCAAAGTGCACTTTTGACTGGATTAAAGCTAACAAATTGTCGCTCATCATAAATGAAACAAATTTCTTGCTATTTATTAATTCTATATCATTCCTATGTTGAGTCTATCAGATTTTTTGGTGTTTATATAAACAGTAAACTAACGTGGAAAGTTCAAATTGATTGTTTATGTAAACTCATGTGACTCAGGTGTAATGAAAGGTCTATTCTGTTTTAATCTTGCCTTATATCTTAATTATTGTACTTGCATGGGGAAATAGCTCCATAACCCTCATGGACAAAAATTAATATAAGAATTGTAAAGAATGTTGGATTTCGTGAACATACAAATGAGCTTTTCTATAACTTTAATATTCTTAAGATATCTGACTTATACCTTCTTTGAATATTGGAATATTTATATATACGAACTCTCGAAAAGTAATTTACCGCATGATTCCTTCCCATTTTTCAACCCAACATTATCATTATGATGTACATTCCTACCGGACTAGACAGACAACTACTGTAGATAGGGTAATCAGTGAACCGGCCCAAATTTGACTAAAGCTTGCGCTAGCGCTTTTTGAAAAAAAAGTCAGAAATTTTTTGAATGAATCTTATAATTTACAGCTTATATGAGTAATAAAACATTTGCTGGTGCTTGCTATAAACATATAAAATAATTATAAGTCCATTATAAATTATATATTTATAACGACAATACTTGGCCTAACGGAGTTTTTCCATTGCAGTCAAAAACTAATATCAATTATGACATACTATAATTATTAACAATCCCAACAAACCATAATCCACATTGTTAAAAGGTACTATAGGAGTAAACTCCTTACGTGCGTTAAATCAACTATATTTTGCAGGTTTTACAGCGTTTGTCTGAAGTCTAGAATCACATTAATATGTTTTTTAAAAAAAGGAATAAGAACAACAATAATGACCATTGATTTGCATATTTTGAGCGTCATTCTTTATATGGGGGTTGGGGGACGTCTGGCAGATAGATCCCACAATATATAATCAGGATAATTACTGGCAGTATCTATGTAAGTCTAGACAAAGCTAGTTTGTTTGTTTGTTTGTTTTGTTTTTTCCTTGTTCCCACGAACTTTTGTCTGATCTCGCTCAAAATATAGGGGGTGTATAAAGTAACGTCTAACAGTCACTCTCCATCACTTAAAATCGTCTGGTATAGGTACTGGTCATTTGCGCATCTTTGGAATCTGGCGAGTAATTTCCCACAGGTTTCATAAGGTTTCCTTCCGAGCTGATCTAGCTCAATAATGGTGGGTGGATTACCATAGGGGCGTCTGGCAGGCACTCCCCACCACTTAAAAAGTCTGGCATTGCCCATTCATGTGCCTTGGGACTATGGCGAATCTTTTGATATATAGGTTTCTTAGGGTTTCCTTTCCAGCTGATGTAGCTCAATATTGGGGGTTGGGGTACTTTAGGCAAGCACTCCCCACCACTTAAATCCTCTGGCAATGGCCATTTGTGTATCTTTGGACTCTGCCGAGGCATTTCCCATTGGTTTCATAAGGTTTCCTTTCCGGCTGATCTAGCTCAATTTTTTTACCCCCTTTGGGGGCGTCTGGCGGGCACCCCCCCCCCCCCCCACCACTTAAAACGTCTGGCATTACCCATTCATGTGCCTTGGTACTATGGCGAATCTTTTGATATAGGTTTCTTAGGGTTTACTTTCCAGCTGATCTAGCTCAATATTGGGGGTTGGCGGTTGGGATAGTTTAGGGGCGTCTGGCAAGCACTCCCCACCACTTAAAACGTCTGGCATTGTCCATTCATGTACCTTGGGACTATAGCGAATCTTTTGATATAGGTTTCTAAGGGTTTCCTTTCCAGCTGATCTAGCTCATTTTTGACCACTTTGTGACCTCCCCCTGGCCACACCCACCACATAGAACATGCCAGACGGTCAATTCGCTATATCGGACTATGCGATCTTTATATTCCTGCATATGAAAATTGGTTTCCTTTCCAGCTAGGTTGACCCCCCCCCCCCCCCCCCTGGCTCCCGGACTATACGTTGTATGAATATAGGATAGTATGGTGTGTCTGAAAGCGGGGAGTCAGACTAATCAAGGATATCATCTCAACAGAATTTTTATGTTAGTTGATTTTCCCATTTTTAATTTTTTTTTTCATTTTGTTAATTTTGTATTATTTTTATTTTTATTTATTTATTCTTTTATTTATTATTATTATTATTATTTTATTATTTCATTTTTTAAATCTTATTATTATTATTTTTTTTTTTTTGGGGGGGGGGGGGGGTATGATTTAAACATTGTGAATCGCAACTGGGTACTCCAATAATTCACCGTTGCTGAGTTGCTTTTGTTGCCAAAATGCCAACCACCCCAATCCCTTCCTGCTCATACCAGGGCCCCGTTTCACAAAACTTGTTTTCAATGACAAATCACACAAACTGTTATAAGCTACGGAAATTATAGCATTTTATTGGCTGAGATAACATTTGTCATAGATCTGTAGCAATTGTTACTGATAACAATTTTTATGAAACGGGGCCGATGTCACGTGTCTTCGTCCCTCGAATCTTTAGTTTAATATCTCAAAGACTTCCAGGAAATCAACTCAAGGGCGATTTCAATACGATATTGTTTATGTTTATACCATGCAAAGCATGTTCGGAAAACGTAATACATTATCATAATGTTGGCACCTTTCAATAAGTGATAAACAAGGCTAATGAACTTGCCTTAAGTTGATTTTTCGAAAGTCTTTGTGATCGTGTTTGTACTGTGTTTACATTATTCTTTATCCACACACTCTCACCTAACAAATATTTGACCATGTATATAATCGGCCAACCGTATATTTCTTTGTCTTCAGGGTCTTTCAAAATAGAAATGATTTTTCATTAAGAGCTTTCCCTCTGCCGTAATTGTTACCAATGCTCATGATGCTATCTATTTGCGATAAGTATACGAAATATGTGATCTATTATACCTTCTGTTTATCGTGGTTCTGACTTGCCCTATTCCTTAGTTCTATCCGTATCGATTATTGTAACGGGCTTCTTTCTGCCATTCCCTTGACTCAGTTAAATCGTGTGCAACGACTACAAGATTGGGCTGCTCGATTGGTACTTCAGGTTTCTAGGGACCACCATCTCAGCCACTCTTGAAATCATTACACTGGCTCCCTTTGAAACAACGTATAATTTTCAAATTACTTTTGTTTGTCTATAAAATCCTTAATAATCTAGCTCCAAAATATTTAGATACCTGTTTGAATTTATATACATCTACCAGGCGATTGAGGTCATCCAGTGATCCTCTCCGTCTCACATATTCAGTTACTCGCACCTTGGCCGGTGATAGGACATTCACTGTGTCTGCTTCAAAATACTGGAATGATTTACCACTAACAATTATAAAACGGGTTCAAGAATGTAGCCATCCTGATTGGTCAAATAACACCACGTGACCGTGCAAAAAAAAAGTACTAACGCACGGCGAGGGGACTAACGCACGGCTAATCCGGATCACACACCAAGATTGTAAGAAAACACTAAGATTGTAGACCCGTTTTATAAAACTATTAATACATGGTTCTGAGTTCGTGCGTTAGTGCGATCCAGCAACACGCAGGTTTTTATCGCGGTGTCTAACACATTCGGCTACGCCTCGTGCGTTAGTACACCACGATAAAAACCTTTGTGTTGCTGGATCGCACTAACGGCACTCCCAACCACGTATTAAGGCCACCGCACACCTTACGATCGGTCTGCGATCCGATTTCAGAAGAAAATGTAATGTCATTTGACAAATAATTTGAAAACGAAAAATGTTTTTTTATTGAGGGTCTGAATAGTCATACAGATAGTAAAATCGATATTACGGCCTTTGCCGAGTTTTCTAGTCGGTGGAATGGCTAAATCGGCTCCAAGTCGTAGTGACGTCACAAAATCGCACGACTGCCTACGATTTTAATCTAATTTTGCCCTTATTCCCTGTAGAAAGCTGAGAGCTCACCAAAATCCTATGTTTAGTATTCACATTACTTTTCAGAACCTGAATAGGGTAGATTTCATTTGTTAAAATGCCAATATTTAATGCCATAGCGATTTATTTTACAAATCGAATCGCAGACCGATCGTAAGGTGTGCGGTGGCCTTTAATAGTATATTAGTGAGTCTTCATTAGTCAGTGCCTTCAGAAAGGCCTTGAAAACACATCTCTTTAGCAGTTTGTAGTTTTAACGTTGTTTTTCTTACCATAAGGACCTTATGGGAAAAGCGCGGTATAAGTAATAATAATAGTAATAATAATAATAACAATATGAATATGATATTTCATATTCATACAGGCCACATAATACTTTGCTGAAACTTAACCGATCGAAGTGTGACTGTCGGTCTCAGTCGGTTTCTACCAATTGCTTGTTAAAGTGACAGTAAACTAAGCTAAATAGCGCCATCTTTTAACAGGATTTGAAAAGTGCCTGTGCCTCTCATTTTCCTATCATGTTCCATTCTAGTGTGTAGAAGCTTAGAATACCTGTAGGCAATTTTCCACATTTGCCAAGGGGAAAAATAAAAGCTTGAAATATGAAATTATCCAAACAACAAACAACTTAATTTGCAAATTATAATCTTAATTTAATAATCACTGTGAGATGGCACTGTTCAAGTTTTACCAGTTTTCAGTTACCATACAGTTCAAAGGCCAATTATATCACACGTGGTATTGGTGTCAACTCTGCAGCTGATTTGATCTGTTTTGGTCTTTTTATCCTGCTTCATCTGGAGAAAAAATGATAAATGAATGCACTGAACTCTATGACTGGAATGGGCTCGATCGCTCACTGCACGCTGATTGGCCATAGGCAGCAAGACGCAACCGTACCACAGAACTCCTAAAGACGTAGAAGGCTCGTGCGGGTGCGAAATTGTAGCCATCGCTCGTACGTGATCACGTGATATCCGCCATCTTGGTTAGTCCTTCGTTCTCCAGATTCATGCAGTTCGTCGCGTCAACGACATTCAGTATAAAATGTTTGATCGTTGGATTATAACACTAGGGTGATATAAAATCTTACTGAAATTGCTCGATTTTGTAATACATGAAAGAAATTGCCAGTGTTATCAAATGTTGCTTCTGGCATTTTCATGCTTAGTTACAGAAGTGCAGTCATCATCCACTCTTGTTGCTCATTTTGATAATTTTTCTGTACTACATTTATTTACTATTTCAAACAATTTTGGTGACTGAAATGACAACAAAATCAAATTTTGTGGCCAATTGCTTAACTTGCCTTCTCCGTTCTCCAATGGCTTTGGCAAATAACTTTATTGAAAACGGAAATTTATATTATTGTATTCATCTCCTGACCTGACTATGTAAGTCTTTTACTTGTAAGAGTTTGATACGAGGTGTTCTCATTTCAGTACGTTGCAATATACATGTATAGCCCTCAAGAAAATTCTTGTTTTTGCAGATCATTGTTATGATCCAGACATCTGTGTTTTAATTGGTGAAGGTTGGTATAGGATATAGATTCCCACTCTAAATAAGAACACTGAAATACATCAAGTCCAACGAAGCGCTTGTCACACCTGCCAAATTGGAAGCAAGATTTAATAATTTATCTTTGCCAAGCCCGGTCAAATTCGAGAGCCATGAATTAACTGCAAACATGTCAGTACAATTCTAATTTGATGCAAAGAACTCGACAGCAAAGGATTTCGTAAAATCAACTTTAGGGCACTTTCAATACCCTGTTCGGATTACGTAATACGTCATTGTAATGTTCGCTCATTTCAATAGGCAATGGACAAGTTTACTGAAATTGCCTTAAGTTGATTTTTCGACTAATTCTTTGCGAAAATGGTATTTAACACGTGAAATTTGCAGCAATATTTATTGTACATATAAAACAATCACAATTTATTGCACAAGTGCTGTACTTGTATTCAAAATCACCGGCAGTCCCAAAATACTAGTGGTAGAAGTTGAGGTTCTATGATGATTATGCTTTACTCGATAAAGTCCTGACTTATACATAAGGATTATCATCAAAGATAAAAAGAAACATGGCAGAAGCATGTTGAACAAACCCTTAAATCAAAACAAATTTGTAGGCCTTTTTATACCAGATGACACAAAAAGTATAACGTTATGCAAGTCATCTACATGATACAAAAGAGGAAGTATATATTTTTCAACGTGCAGGCCTACATGAAAATGTATTTTGCTTCTTCTTTTTTTTCCGAGGGGGTGTCAAGGATGACGGTGAACAAATGAACTCGGGCTGCCTTCTTGAAATAGAACTAAAAATGATATTGATACCCAAAAAAAACTGTTTAATATTATCTTGAACTTGAGAAAATAAAAATTTAACCTTTGTGTCTTAATTGAAAGAGAACCAACCCCCTCTCCCTCCAAAAAAAATGTACACGATATTAGTTGACGTTACGTATGTATGACTAAGCAACTGAACTTCAAAACTTCAAGTGAAGAAGGCACAAGGCCATTTATTTTGATAGTGAAGATCCGATATAATATAAATAGGCATTGAGAAGCACACGGTCTGGTGGGCTGGTTGAAAAGATCGAGGACTAAGCAATATGGCGGCGTGTGCACTCGAGCGAATCCTCCAGCGGGTTTGACGGCTATACCGCGATCTGTGCATTGGGAATGGGTATGAGCCTTCTACGTCTTTAGGAGTTCTGTGAACCGTACCGGCAGCTCGCTAGCGCCATCTTGTTTCCCCCAAAACAATTCCGGCCGGAACGTCGCCGCTGCATTAAAGGTCATGTAAAGTTTTGGTAAGCCCTCAAAAACTGTTCGTCAGATTTCTTCAATTTTTGTTGATAAATAGCAAGATACTAGCAATACTAAGACACTGTGAAGATTTCGCCTCCTAAAGTTTAATATTAAACAAATAAGAGGCCTGCCGGGACAGGCACGTAAAATCCCAACAAAGGCAGCATGTGCTATACACTGTACACACACGTGTAAAACCAATGATGAGTAGCTACACACAGTGCACACACGCTGTCTCTATGCGAAGCCCCAAGATTGCTGTGCGGGGAGCCGTCGGGGTGGAAGGGTCCTAGCATAATGGCAGTCATCAAGCATTCCTTACAGATATTTACACTGAAATTCACGAGAAATCATAGATGGAATACCAAATGATCTCTTACAGACATCTTTTGATACAAGGAGAACAACATGAGACTATATTTAACATGTTTCTTTCCAATTTCCTTTTTGCTACCAAACTGTACATGAGCTTTAACTTTGTGTGTAACATTTGACCAAATTTGAAGGACTATTTTCACTCCTATTATCATCATATGCCCTTCAAAGATGAACTGAGAGTAGTTCAAGACTCCGTCTTGCGCGCTGCAATCAACTGCACGAATTGTGATGTTCGTGAAAGTCGCGAGAACGGACTTAAATGACACAGGTATGAAGACGCATTTTTAACAAGTAACAACAGTCCAATTCATACGCTTTCATGTTAGTTTATGGGTGTATGGGTATGACTATAAGGTTAGTTAACGTCGCCTATTTATGAGTGGTCATAGTGGTTATTTCATATAACCTTGGGCATGTATAAGAGGATTTTACTCTACATGTATTTCACATGAAAAGTTAAATCAACTTATTTCTTTATTGGTTTTATTGGTGACTTTGCTGTACAGCATGACAGTATCTTAAGATGGGGAATGAGTGCATCAGTAGGTCTACGTCACTCATAGGCCCTTGCCTATGTGGAACAAAATTGCTTTAAGCAAGCTTTAATTTTCTTAATTTGCTAGATTATCTGATTCAGGAGCTCTTCAACTCTTACTCTGCCACAAATTTGGGGATTCAGAATTGAAAGTGAAATTTTAAATAATTATTTTCCTCTCATGTATGAATGAAGATTGGAAAAAGGCCCGCTGATACACACAAAAGCTATTGAAGCCTATTCACCCGTAAAAGCTAGTCTGGAGTACAAGGTTATCTTCAGATAAGCTTGTACATGTATAAGTGGGTCTACGTGTAATTTTCTATTTAGTTACATTGGTTGCAGCAAGTAAATTGCCAGTTATTGAATTTAAAGTAGATATTCATTGATTTTTAAAACTGACTTAATTGTCATTTTTGCGTAGGTGAAGCTTAGACCGGACAAGTTTGTCAAAATTCGACGCTTGCAAACATTCGAAGTAATGATTATTATCAATTACAAATTGCTAAAATACAGCCCCGACATAGCACCTGAACAGCTCTCCGAAAGCCGCTGAAATGTGTGACGTCAAAGGGAGGACGTTAATTGCACAAGCAGACGATGTCCCATAACATCTCACATATTTTCAGTGCCTGTTTTGTCATCTTCTCCTCAGTTATTTCACTTCACTAGCATTTATAGTCTATTATGTTTAATCCATATATTGCCTCACTCTAAACTCCGTGCATGGGTTTATTTGGATGGAAAATGAAGCATTACAAGAATAAAGGAATCAGTTGCTTGTAAACAAAATAGACGCCATTTCATTCACAGCTGCATACACCGCTGGACGTTCGGCGTTGAATGAGGGATAAATACCGTCCTTGCAATCATTCAGCGGGCTTTTCAATTTGAAAGTGTGGTTTCTTTGATTGTTCATTAACCCTCATCCTATATATTTACAAACAAAAGATTTCAGTAATCAGAATCTGTTTCATTCCCATTTTAGAATGGTGTGAAATATGGGCACGTTTGAATACACTAAATTCTTTATAATTTGAGAAATAACTGCACTGCACTAGTGCACTTATGTTCATTCTTTATGGGACGTCGTCTGCTTGGACAGGATTGTTCCCTTTATTGACGTCATTGAAACATTGTTATTTTTTTGGCGAAGCGCTTGTATATCGCAGATGCTGGGAGGTAGTTTTATTTGTATTATTGTTTAATTACCTGATATGTAGTTGACTTTAAACTGATACAATTGCTATCTGTTAACTTGCCAGTTTCTAGTGATACATTATTTATCATATTTGTGATTTTCTTTGAATGTGTCCTTTAACTGAAATTGAAAATCAATTGCACAAAGACAACTCCAGACTTTGTCTTTAAACTTTAGACTAGTAGGGAAACTTACGTAACTAGGCTTCAGTTTAAATAACAGTCATTTAGTCTACCTTCTTTTCTTTCCTTCAGGTTTCCACACAGCAATGCAGAACATCTTGGGAAATAGGTGGTCAACATGCGGAGAGACAGGTGGATCCCCACAACCGCATAGCCAGGATTTCATTTTTTTTTGGGGGGGGGGGGATGGGGTGATGAGCATGCGAAGCGTGCTCCCCAGGGGATGGGTGCAGGGAGGGCGCTCCCCCCCCCCCCCTCCTTCACGAAGCGCTATAAAGCTCTGACGTTTTATAGCAAATTTAAAAGAAAGATAACGACTCGTAGCACTTTTTTTTAGGTGGAAGGTTAGTTTGACGCCCGGACTACTTTTCACTTATTTGGACGCAATACTGCACGTATGTAACAGGTGGGTGCAGGGAGGGGGAGTTTCCCCCTTCCCGCGAAAACTTTGATGTTTTAACAAATTTTGAGAGAAAGGTAACGGCTTGTAGCACCTCGATCTTTAGGCTTTTATCTGTCACTTCCCACTGCTTTTTCGATCTCGCTTTTTCTTTTTAAAAATTTTTAGTTGGTGTTTTGTTTTGTTTTTTTTGTTTGTTTTTTTTTGGGGGGGGGGGGGTGAACGCTCCCACGCAGTGCTAATGACTATGTAAGAAAAATAATCTTTAATGTTAGAGTGTGACCAAATGAACATAAAACTTTGAGCTTCTACCCAAGCTTATTATTACCCATGATTAGTTCAAGTTTATTGTTATAGATTTATCTTGTAGATGGTGAATGCTTTATTTCAGCCTTGCACTTACTCTTTTGTCATGTTACATGTAAGCCTTCACATTGCCATATTTATAATGATACATGAAATACTTTTCATAATATTTTTTTGCTGTTTTTAAAGATAATTTTTTGTGTTCACTGTTTTGTCAAGTTACATGTAAGCCTTTACATTGCCACCCATTTGCAACGATACATGAAATACTTTTCGTAATATTTTCTTGCCAGTCTCTTTTTTTTTTTTTTTTTTTTTTTGGTTGTTGTTTACTGTGCAATGCTATAGTGTACAATACTGTTCCCTTTTTGCCCCAGATTGAAAAATACATGTACTGTTAAATTAAAGACAATGTAACTGAGTATTCAATTGTCTCCCAGTGTTTACATTTAATGTGAATTTCCATGTAAAATTGTGACAGATGGACTAGTTGATTTTTGAAATTTCTGTCTGTGTGAACATGTCTTTGTGTATATGACAATGATTTGTATGTATGATGTGTGTAGTGCTCTGTTTCTCTCAAACACATTTAAAAGTGGTGCATAATTGTTTGTGATGTGAAAATACCAAGCCCCTGAAAAATGGGAATATCCAAAATTATAGGCTAGTACACTCAAACATAACATGATTATAATGATGTGTGTGTGTGTGCGCGTGTGTGGGTGTGTGTGTGTGTGTGTGTGACCGTCTTTTATATGATTGTCTGAGTTATTGGGATTTACTGAATAAAGTTTACCTTTGCTGGACTCAAATCTTTTCTCATTAAACCAATGACAGTAATGGCAGCGATAAGTTTATGCAAAGATTTTAGAAAAGACAATGGTAATTTATAAGCAATGTAGATTGGTTCATGAGGAAAAAAAGTTTAAAATGTTCAAGATTCACAGATGAATATTGACACATGATATTAAAGAATTGTTAAATTTATTCAAAATTGAAACAAACTTACGTCATGACATTTCCACATACCCCCCCCCCCCCCCCCCCAACAAAGAAGAAAGAAGAAAAACAAGAAGAAATCATGCACTTCTTAACACATAAAGCCTGTGTCGTTTACTTCTCCATAGTGCACGCGGCGGCTGTGCTTCTTGGGGGAAACAACATTGCGGCCAGTATACGGCGCCGGGGTTGTGCGCTCAACCCACAGAACTCCTAGGAGTTCTGTGGCTCAACCGTGACGCCCATTCCAGTCGATCATAGAGTTCAGTGTGAAAATGCACTGAACTCTATGACACAGAGTTCAGTGGGGAAAATGAGAGGCACAGGCACTTGTCAAATCCTGTTAAAAGATGGCGCTATTCAGCTTAGTTTACTGTCACTTTAACAAGCAATTAGTAGAAACCGACTGAGACCGACAGTCACACTTCGATCGGTTAAGTTACAGCAAAGTATTAGGTGGCCTGTTTGAATATGAAATATCATATTCATACAGGCAAGTCAGAACGACGATAAACAGAAGGTATGGAGGTTATAAACTGATTCAGCGGACTCGGGTTTGAGACTGAGTCACGTCTTTCGGATGATGACGTTAAAGGTCGGTCCCCAGACATAAATAACCATATCTGATTGATACAAGTCTGTAAAAACCCAATTGCACACACACACACACACACACACACACATGCTTTTTTAAGGTACAGTTAATTCAAAATGTAGGCCTAATAAAACATGGTATTATAAACAAGCTCAGATATTTTCACGTCATGGTGAGGACACGAGGAGACTTCAGTGGCGTAACTGGACCTTGGCGTCAAGAGGGGCAAAAAAAGGGGGAATGTTATCAGGGGCGACAATTTAGTTTTTCGAAAGCCCTCCAAAAGTCGCTCAGGGGGGGGGGGGGGGGTGTCGAGATTTTTTTTCAGGGACCCGATAACGTTTTTTTGTCCCCGCCGAACGAAGTTCGCGAGGGGACTATGAAACGGGCTCCGTACGTGTGTGCGTGTGTGTGTGTGTGTGTGTGTGTGTGTGTGTGTGTGTATGTCCGTCCGTCCGTCCGTCCGTCCGTCCGTTTGTCCGTGTGTGCTCAAATGTTAGAAAATGCTACTTCTCCGTCATTTCTTGGCCGATTTTGATTCCGATTGTTTTGTCTGATAGGGCTGGGTGGGGGCTTCCAAACTTCTACACAGAATTTTGAAATTCATTAATTATGCAAATTTATGCAAGTTTATTCAAAATCGACGAAAAATGCTACTTCTCCTCTATTTCACATCGGATTTTGATTCCGATTGTTTTATCTGATAGGGCTGGGTGGGGGCTTCCAAACTTCTACACAGAATTTTGAAATTCAATAATTATGCAAATGTATGCAAATTTATTCAAAATTGACGAAAAATGCTACTTCTCCTCTATTTCACATCGGATTTTGATTCCGATTGTTTTATCTGATAGGGCTGGGTGGGGGCTTCCAAACTTCTACACAGAATTTTGAAATTCATTAATTATGCAAATTTATGCAAATTTATTCAAAATTGACGAAAAATGCTACTTCTCCTCTATTTCACATCGGATTTTGATTCCGATTGTTTTATCTGATAGGGCTGGGTGGGGGCTTCCAAACTTCTACACAGAATTTTGAAATTCATTAATTATGCAAATTTATGCAAATTTATTCAAAATTGACGAAAAATGCTTCTTCTCCTCTATTTCACATCGGATTTTGATTCCGATTGTTTTATCTGATAGGGCTGGGTGGGGGCTTCCAAACTTCTACACAGAATTTTGAAATTCATTAATTATGCAGATTTATGCAAATTTATTCAAAATTGACGAAAAATGCTACTTCTCTATTTCACATCGGATTTTTATTCCGATTGTTTTATCTGATACGGCTGAGTGGGGGCTTCCAAACTTCTACACAGAATTTTGAAATTCATTATTCATGCAAATTTATGCAAATTTATTCAAAATGGCTGAAGGTTCATAATGTTTTCATGTTTTATATTTCAGTTGTATACATGCATTGTTGGTATTTTCTTCTTTTGCATGCAGTAACATTATTATTTTATTCACTAAAGTTTTTCACTGAAGTTTTAAGGTTCAGGCTAGTTAATTTCCACAGATCTGCACTTCCGGCGGGGACATTTATTACGCATTGCGTAATTTACTCATTCACTTGGTTTTTTTTTTTTTGGGGGGGTCAAAAGTTGCCAGGGGAAAGTCTGCCCCATTGCCCCCCCCCCCCCCCCCTTTGGTACGCTAGTGCTTCTTGGGACTGTACCGCATTCTTCAAAATGAGAGTCTATCTAATACATCATCTACAAGTTCATGAATCTGCTTTCAGAATTCAGAATGACGCATCAACTCCTTAGAGAAATTTTAGGATTATTTAAAGGGAAATCTAACCTTAAAGTAGAATTTCATTGATTTTGAATATTGATTTAATTTTTATTATTGCATAGGTGAAGCTTAGATTGAACAAGGTTATCAAAATTCAACGCTTGGAAACATTTGAAGTAATGATTATTATCAATTATAAAATGATATAACACAGCCCCGCTATAGCACCTATAGAGCTCTTTGAACGCTGCTGAGATATGTGACGTCATACCGGGGAGCAATCCTTCCTAAGCAGACGATGCCCCATAACATCTTATACATTTTCAGTGCCTGTTTTGTCATCTCATCTTCACTTATTTCTCTTACTTCACTAGCGTCAGTATAAATGCTTATTTGTTGCCTCACTCTAAATTTCCTGCATGGTATTATTTTGATGAAAAATGCAGCGTTAAAAAAATAAAGGAATCAATCGCTTGTAAACAAAAAAAGATGCCATTGTATTTTCAGCTGCATGCACCGCGGCATGTCGGCGTTTCAAGAGGGAACGAATACCATCCATGCTATAATTCAGCGGGCTTTACAATTCGAAAGTGTGATTTCTTTGATTGATCATTGACCCTTATCATGACTTTTTACAAACAAAAGATTTTAGTTACAAGAAACGGTTTCACTTCCCTTTTAGAATGATGTGAAATACGGTCATGGTGAAACAAACCAAACTCTTTATAATTTAAAAATAATTGCATTGCAGTTATGTTCACTTGATATAGGACGTCGTCTGCTTAGGCAGGATAGGCACCTGATGTGACGTCACGAAAACATCGGTATATTTCTGGCGAATCGCTCGGATATCCCAGATGCTGAGAAGTGTTTTTATTTGTGTTATTTTTTAATCATCAAACACGCAGTTAACGTAAAACTTATACGATTACCATCTGCAAGCTTTCTAGTTTCTAGAGATACATTATTGAGCATATTTGTGATTTGCTTTGAATATCTACTTTAATAGTAAGTTGCTTTGAAAGAAAGAGGAAAAATCAGGGAAGCAGAATGGTGAAAGTTTGAACGAAATTGGACAAGCAATAAGAAAGTTATGAATTTTTGAAAGTTGTAATCACTATGCATATGGGAATTTCAAATTGGCCGAATAGATAATGTCACTGTGATGTAGCTGTGGACAATTCCCCATTCGCTCTAACACACAAAGTGAGTAAAATGTCACATTTTTTCAAAATGCATTACTCAGTAGGATCTTTTCGTTCATGAAGACCTATAACAATATGCTATCTCCAATATATTTTGAGTACTGCCCCGAGGGTATAAGCGCCTCGAAGAAAACCGCAAATTAATGATATTTTTGTGTACGACAAATGGGAGAGTTGTCCACAAAAATGTCACAATTGACTCACCAAAATGCCAATTTGAGATTCGCATAGATGTAGTGATCTCATTTTTCAAACATCTATAACTTTCTTACTCCTTGTCCGATTTCTTTCAAACTTTCACCGTCCTGTTTTTATTTTTCTGCTTTCACACAAATCATCTTATTACCAAGGTTGGATTGCCCTTTGAAATCAGGCGCTGTGGGGTGGGGGGGGGGTACAGTGTCCCCATTATTTCAGGAATTTGGGTATCCTAGAAGTTCCCCGTTTACATAGGAAAGCGTTCCTTTTACTTCAGATAAGTGTCCCCTTTCCTTTATACTCCTGCCCGTTCCACATTCTTACAATTTGATTTTATTACCACTGGCGTAGACAGGGGGCACAAGGGAGCCATGCCCCCCCCCCCCATTCAGCCAATAAAAAAAATAGGCGAGAGCGAAAAAGCGGGGGAAGATAGAGAAAAAGCATAAAAAGGCGCTACGAGGCGTTATCTTTCTCTCAAAATTTGCTAAAACGTCAAAAAGGGGGACTGAATAGCTCCCCCCTCCCTGCACCCACCCCTATTACATACAGTGCAATATTGCGTCCAAATAAATGAAAAGCAGTCAGGGCGTCGAACTATAACTTTCCGCTTAAAAAAATTGTTTGCTACGAGCACGATTATCTTCAGTCTCTCAAATTTGTTAAAACGTCAGAGCTTTCGCGCTTCGCGCGGGAAGGGGATAACTTCCCCCTCTCTGCACCTAACTTTGTTACATACAGTACAATATTGCGTCCAAATAACTAAAAAGCAGTCAGGGCGTGGAACTGTAACTTTCAGCTTAAAAAAATTGTTTGCTACGAGCACGATTATCTTCAGTCTCTCAAATTTTCGAAAACGTCAGAGCTTTCGCGCTTCGCGCGGGAAGGGGGTAACTCCCCCATCTTTCTCTCTTAACTTTGCTATAACACTTCAGAGCTTTCCTGCACCCACCGCCCCCCCCCCCCTCCCAAGGGGGGGGGGGGGTTGCACCAATTTCGCACGTTGTGCGTGCTCACAACCGCTCCCCTTAAATGAAATCCTGGCTACCATGGCTGCGCGGTTGGATCCTTCATGTCTGCCCCCCCCCTATTGAAAAATCTGGCTGCGCCACTGTTGATTATCATTGATAATTGCCAGAGGCCTATCAAAATCTGAGAGGAGCCCCTTCTTCCTTGACAGCTGTCCCTTTTCCTTTGTGAAGGGCCCCTTCCCCTCCTTTAAGTATCGCTTATATTATAACACGTGCCCCTTTTCCAATCTTATAATTGCCCCTATTCTTTCTGATAAGTGCTCTCTTTATTTTATTTCTAAAAGCGAGCCTCTTCCCTTTTCACCTCTCATAAAACCTCCAATAAAATCTTTCCTTCGACAGTTCCCTTTTAAATCATTTGCATCAAATTTACCTATCAGTCCCTTTCAATGACTGATTGTTTTTCAATTCTCACTTTTCAGACACAAGAATTATCAATTTTCCGTCTGATAAGTGCATCCTCAGTTGTGGCAATGGCCTCTATTCAGATTTGAGAGGTGCCCGTTCTAATTTGACAAGTGCCCCTTCAGCCTTCTGCTAAATGACACTTGTCATCTCTGATGAGTGTCCCTTAATTCATTTTGACACGGGCTCCTTTTTCTTTCTAAGTACACTTATTCCTTCTGATAAGAGCCCCTCTTCCTTTCTAAAAAAAAAAGACAACAACCCAAAACGCCCCTTTTCCAGTCTCATAAGTGCCTTTTTCACCCTGGTAAAGTGCCAATATTCATGTGCGACAAATACCACATGTTTCATCCTCAGATAATTGCTCTTTATAATATGACACATTCCTGCTCCTTTTCTTTTCTGATAAGTGCCATTTTTGTTCTTGATAAGGGCCCCTTTTTGCTTCCTCCATAATTTGTGCCCCTAATTTATAGCGATTTAGGGCAACTTTACTTTAATTTCGTCAAGGCACGCTCGCTACGCTCGCTAACATTGGATATATAGTTATGTTACTTCACAGAGGTCTTTTCAGTCTCTCATGCCCTGACTGTGTTTAAAAACCGTTCAGAACTGGGGTTTTTCCTCTTTATAAGATGTTATTGATCCCCATGCAGCCTCACAGATCTTTAAAACTTGCCTCGCTCGCTCGCACATTGATATGTAGGTCATCAAACCCAACTGCAAACTTTGATGCTTAAGTAAATTATATTAGAGCATGTAAGAGAGAAACATAATTGAAATCCCTAAAATGTAATCACAATGTAGGGTATACATGCCAACGTTTAGAGATGATATATTTTTCCCATTGTAGGTGCCCTTTTCCCCCAGAAATAGCTCTTGATTATCGGTGCCCCTAAAACTTTGGAAATATCCGCTCAATATTGCAATCATACATCCCACTCCATGAACCGGATTTACGCCGATGGTTCTTATAAGATTGTAGTGAAACATTTACAGCCTTCGTCAGTTATTTCTGAACTCAGAGGGAGCACATATAAGAAGGGGAAAATAGGCACTTATTAGAACGGAAAAGGGGGCATCTATAAGAAGTAAAAATACACTTACCAAAGGAGAAAAGGGCACATGTTAGTGAGAAAAGGGGGCAATTACTATAATTTGAAAAGGGACAATCATCAGATTTTTAAAGGGGCAATCAGAAGGAGAAAAGGTGGCACTTATGAGCAGGGGCAAGGGCACTTATTAGAAAGGAAAAGGTGCACTTTTAGTAGTAAAAAGGACAATTATCAGAGAGAAAGGGGGCATTTTTCAGAAATAAAAAGGGCACTTTGGGATACTTGAAAAAGTGGGGGCAATGTGCCCCTCTATTCCCCCCCCCCCGGAGCGCCGCCTCTGTCTTAACTAAGTCATTGATTTCATCAGACATGGCATATTCTCTTTCTTACTGCTCAGTTTACAATTTGACATACACTCTTGATGCAGTAGTCTGAATAAGAACAGCATATCTTGATCTTCCTCTGACAAAGGATATAGTAGTATAATTTCTGATAAGAACGTTTGAATGTTTAGAAACTTAGCTTGGGCTCTTCAGTTACCATGGAATTAAGGAAAAAAATTAATCCGCCTTAGATTCGTTTTCCCGATATATATATATAGCAATACAAACCTGACAAATAATGGCTTGAATGTCACCGTCTATCTAAAAACCTATTCCGACAACTTCGTTGTTAAATATCAACAGCTTAAATTCCCTTTCCACTCTGCCCCTTCAACATTTACAATAGTTAGACATCATCAACATGTAGTGTAAGAACACTTTTACCAAGTTTATCCTACAAAATATTTCTCCAAAGCAGGGGCGGCGATTAATTATCACGGCCGGGAGGCGATACTAGCTACCGGGGGTCTGTGACGGTCCCCCCCCCCCAAAAAAAAAAAAAAAAAAAAAAAAGTTGCGATGGAGCGCAGCGACAGAGCGAGAAAATTTTAAGTAGTGAAAGTTAGCATGTAGAGCAAGAGCCTATAACACGGTAAACAACATGGTATTGCAACTTTTACTCATTATTTGCTTCACATTTTGTTTTAGTCTTAAAAATTGCATTTTGCAGCGTAAAAACATTGCATTTTGGCGAATTCCTCAGTAAATATTATATATATTTACTATTTTGCAAGGTCGGTCGGAGAGCGACGAAGGAAGACAATTTGGACAAAGTTTTACAGTACTTTGGATCACACAGGCATATCCAAGAGTTAAATCACCATTTACATTGTCTACTGTATTGCACAGGGGAATTTCTGCCTTAATAATACTTACATTTTAGAGATCCCAAGCAATATTGTACAGTTTAGAGTCCTAGTATGCGAGGGAGCGTAACGACTGAGCAAGAAAATTCCCAATATGAATAGTGACAGTTTGCATTTTAGAGCACTTGATGGCCTGAATAGGGTACTGCAGTCTTTACTCATTATTTACTATATATATTTTTTCAATCTTCAAATGTCCGGGGGACGATCCCCCAGAAAAATTCCGGGGGAGACGTGTCCAACCCCTCCCCCCCCCCCCCCCCCCGTTCCCCGGAGAAGAGTAGAAAGGCTCACAAAACAGGGATAGACAACTCAAAAACGTAATATCATCGACATCATAATGGTCGTGCTGAGATCGGAAAGTCGGAAAGGGTGAAAAACGGAGACATTAATTACTCGATTTTACTGTTCATTTTTATTGAAATTGATAATGTATAGCTTAACCCAATAACAATTGCATCGTGGTAGGTTTATAATTATGCCTCCAGATACTATAACTAATTTTAGCTAGGTCTTTAACAGTTTTTTTTTAATCGGTCTAAGAAGAAATATACATAATTCTAACATCCGCTCGGAGTAATTGATCGACTATCCTGAAAAGACGCATGCGCAGAAACATGCGACCAATTAGAATCTTGTTGTCATAGAGATCATTAATACAGCCGTAGTTTAAGTGGTATGTCTTTATTTCAATTCAAGTGAAAGTATTTCGTATATTTTCTGTCAAAAAAAAAAAAAATTTGTGGCCTTTATTAAGACGATATTCCCATGAGAGAAACACGTTACAATTTCTATTCTCTTAAACTTACTAGAGTACCCGGGGGGGGGGGGAGGCTGCCCCCCCCCCCTGACAAGTTACTGATAACCTTTTTTTAAAATTTTCTTCTTCTTCTTCTTGTCAGAGAATTCTTGAGGAAAACTGTGCCCCATAAAATTCTCGTCACCCCCCCCCCCCCCCCGGATGACTTTTGCAGGGCTGGCGAGAAGGGAAAAAAATACGAATCTCCCTCCAAGCAGTTCCCAAAAGTTTCCGCTCACCATTTCCTCTGAAGTTTTGCCCCTCTTGACGCCAAAGTACAGTTACGCCACTGCTTAAACTATTACCTTTGAATTTAAAATCTGCCATCTGAAATGTCTCAATTTCAAGACTACGGCAAAACACTTCCATTAAATTGTAACTTCCTTGTTTGCAAGCGTAACTATTTTCTCTATAAATGAGCACCTCGTATTCATATGATTTAGTTTAGAAGCAACCAACTCGATCGGAGCACAGGTTTTTTTTCTGAGTACTGTTAATAAACACAAATGATGGCGGCTAAAAGAGATCTGTGTTTGATTCTTCTTATTTCATCATACATCCAGTATGCTAAGCCTAATACTCTTATGATGGACTACAGCTCTAGCACCGGATCGGAGGTTAGCCAGGGTACCGAAGTTGAATTTGAGTGTTCCTCATCACTACAGATCAAGGCTGCTTTGCTACGAACCGGTAAAATTGAGTGGTTCCGAAACACAAGATATTCGACGTCCACCCAGGTTATCGCACGTTGGTCAAATGATGATGGAGTTGATATCTTGCTAGACGACCCTGATGGACGATATATCATCGAGGGTGGACTCTCAGGATCAGGACGTTTCAGACAATATCTCGCCATTCGACAGGTTCAAAGAATAGACCAGACAGACGCCACTGGTTACTACTGTGCTTTGTTCAACTCGTCTGGTAGTCTCGTGACGAAATCTGCACCCGCTCCATTGACCGTCAAGTATCCACCTGCTGTTCACTATCCTCTTTGCACCGCGATACCAGACGATGTCACCCAAGATGTGGAGCTGATTTGCACATCAGAAAAGACGAAACCTGAAGTCATAGTACAATGGTATAAAGATGACGTTAAGGTGTCGGATACCCATCAGAGTGGCTATAAAACTAAATCAATATACAATGCTCGTGGCGATGAGTTACAGAGCGAATTTGAATGCCGCCTTTATTACCGCGATGGAGATGATGACGAAGTTCGTCGATCTTGTAAATTTAGTCGACCACGACTTGCTATTCTCAGAATTGGAGGAGAGCTTCAAACTGGGGAAAACACACACCACGCTTTCGCTATATCTAACCTGCCGCTCATATCGGACATCAACTGCACGCTGGAAGCATCTCCCGCCACTTCCCAACGGTTTGACGTCGAGTTCCAAGGATACGGAGTGGTAGTGGTTGGACCCGTTGCACCAATCGATAATGGTAGTATTCTGGTGTGTCAAGCAAGAAATGTTTTCGGTGTTGGAGAAGCCAGAATGGCTGTATACAGTCGTAGCGATTTGCCTGATGGGGAAACTACTCTCCCGTCAGTTGTGACCAACTATAAGTCAGTTGACGAAGTTCTTCAGGCAACGATCTGGCCCAAAGAGCTTGAAGTAATTCCTGGGGAGAATGCTACTTTCGTGTGCAGTTACAGCCTGACAGTCCACTCATATTTTCGCACTAGTGTAGAGGTCAGATGGGAGCATGATGATATCATCACCACTGATTCCCAGAATATGATTAACACTGAAGATAATATCCTTTACATTACTAACATTCAGTTTAACGGTTTTTCGGAGGCAACGATCTCATGTGTTGTTTCTGTGAGCAGTGATGATCCCATGATCAATTCGACTCCTGACGTTCGTTCGTATGCTGAACTAAAGCGCGGAATAGAGAGTCCGTGTGGCCCCAAGCTTGCTAGTTTGAAAAAGCTCCCACAGCCAAATGTAACGACGTATATCGTCTGCATTAGCGTGTTAGCCGCATCGGTGATCATACTCATGATCACCTTGCCCTTGGTCTTCGTTTTGCTTGGAAAACAAAAACAACGGAAGAAATATCGGTCTGACTCTGAACACTCTTCCAGCTCACAAGTCACCTACCGCGCAGATCCTAGTTCAGGGGATGAAAGATCAGATCGGGTTGTCAGTCAGGCAACCATCCAGCGAGCGTTGCCCGCTCAACCCGATGAAGCCGCACCAACCACCACCCTGCGATCCGTAGTGACCACACCCACCTCGGCAACCTTGTTGATAAGTGATATTGGTAAACAAAGATTGGAATCCATCTCAAGTTGCAACACCATGAACACGGCAACTACAGATCTGCCCTACCAAGAAATGGTTGGCGATACCGGCATCAACAAAAGCCGTCATGGAAGTGTCTCGAGCAACATCAACTTCCATCAGCGCCATGCCCCTCTTGTCCGTAGTCTCTCCATTCCAGCATCGATGATACCCGTTCCAACCGGTGGCTTCTTGCCCGCTGTTGCTGGCGGCCAACCTGGTATCCAACGTTCGACGAGCGATAATACAGGGGAAGGTGATGGCGAGGCTTGCTACGAAGACCCTGATTCCGTGCGAGAGCGACGTCGAATGCACAGAGCCATGAGCAACGATTACCAGACTACAACCGGTGGTTCAACGAAGGTACCCATAATGGGGTGGCAACAGAAAGAACTTGAATATGCTAATTCATCCCTCATGGATGATTCAGTTTTCCTTGTTGAAAGGGTCAACTAATTTCCATAGCCATAGGCCTGTTTAAAAATGTGGAAGATATTCCATAGTTTCGATGGTATGTTTACTTTATTTTAGTGTGAACTTATATCAGTAAGCAGTACCGAAGAAGCTAACGATCCAAACAGTTTTCCGCAATATTCAGAACTAAAGGCCCTGTCACACCTTTCCGGGCAAGCTACGCGGGCTTGTTGCGTATATGGATTTTCCAGCACGCAGAATAGTTTCTGCGGGCGGACAAGGATTTCGCGTGCGTCTTACCTGCTGGACGCGTGCTACTTACGTTCTACTTGCGTGTATTTCGTGTGACCTGCGTGTCAGGCGCGTGGGTGGCGCGTGAGATCTTCGAAACTGATCCGTGTTAGTTACGGGCGACATACGGGCGCTGCGAGGTACCTGCGTCACAACTGCGTGTTACCTGCGTGGAAGTTGCCTGCGAGGTGCGAGCCTGGGTAATACTGGTCGAGTGGATGGAGAGACCATTATTTCTCGTTTTCTTCAGTTGGAATAAAGATGCCCCGTCGGCAGAACGTCATTATCTTGGCCGCAGGCGACCCTCAACTAACCAGCAGAAAGGCAGTAAGTGACCCTCGACATGCACGCAATTTGCTCGTATAGCTCGCTCCACGCCCGCAGAACTGACCAGCTACACGGATGTTGGCAGTATCGACACCGTTCCTTGCCAGTAAAACACCCGTATTATGCTCGTAGAATGCCCGCAGATGACACGCGTTTCCGGCGCATAGCCACAGATCCACGGGCAACCTACCTACTTCAAGCGGGTTAACTGCCTGTGACTTGCGGCCGCTACGGGCCTCCTACTGGTGTTCTACGTGGACCTCTGCGGGCAATCCCCCGCGACTCACCCGGAACAAGTTTTGGGCATGCTCAAAACTTGGCTGCGGGTAAATCGGACTTGCGTGCGCACCTCCGGGCAACGACGGGCGAGATACGTGCTAGGTACTGTCAGGTGCGGGCCATCTGCGGAGACCTCCGGGTAGCAAAAATTGTTCCTCGCAAGTCACACGCAAGGCTTGCCCGGAAAGGTGTGACAGGGCCTTAAATATCATTGTGACTTGTGATGGCTATGAAGAAAATAGTAGTGGAAGTGGTGAATGTGATGGTGGTGTGAGGGAATGAATGAGGGAGAAAGAGAACGTGGGAGAGAGAGAGAAAAAAACAAAATAATTATGAAGCCTCATGTGGAAAGTTAGAAACCCTATGATCATACATAATATATGATCTGCAGGAGCAGAACTTATTTCGTTTTCATATTTCTAGGTACTCGTTGATGTGTAATATGGGGGTAATTGCTTGAAAGTGTAAGATTAAATATCACGGCTTTGTCTTTATTTCAAAATCCACCGTCGACTTTCGAAATTCTATCAATCAACCTGTCAATTAATGGCATGCTTCTTAAATGGCGCTGGTTTGAGTAACTTATTAAGATTTTATCGGAATATAGTATCATGGGGTACAGTTTACCTCTGCAACATATTGTATATAATGAGCTTTAGAGTCAGAAAAGTATCACATCATCAGTGGTGGTGTGATCAATCTCAGCATAATTGATAGCGGTAAGGAGCGAAAAGATCTAGAGGTTTATAAGTGTTTACGGATGTTTGAAGTGGGCATAGCAGAAGGATGTTCTTAAAATGAAATTAGATTATTGCAACGGTCGCGATCAGGAAAAGTACAAGGCGATCATAGTAATGAATAAATGATTATTAGATTATTTAATAAGTACAGTTACTTTCCTTTTCTTAATAACGGCAACTATTAATAGGCATACAATGATTTCTGAAGAAAAAAAATACTTAGTGTATTCTACATTATAAATTATTAAAAATCACAGTAGATAATTATTTATGGAGTTTCAGGAGTGCATATTTGCATATTTGGTAAAGTAATTTAATATAGAAGTTCATGATGATAATTATTATAGAAATTATGAATGTACATACAATTTTTTAAGTGTTGATGAAAAGAGTAAACAGTGTTTTTTATTTATTAGGCGTTATATAACTAATATTTCATTCATATTATTACTGTAGAAAAGAGAATTAATTCATCTACAATGGTAGAATAAATGACGTATACCTTGCCTCGTGTAATAATATTGATTTTAAGTCATGAAAATGACTTTAAATCTCATATTTTGTACTGGCTAATCACATTTCCTGTTAAAATGAAATAGGAAGTTCCTGTAATTTGCCTTTGGCAAACATGAGAAGAAAATATGCAATGTATATGAATAAAATGACGAACTAAGTAGCTCAAGGTTAAATATTTGATTACTATCATACGTTTATCAAAATATATATAAAATTTTTCTATGTAATATTTTCAAAGGGTGTGAAATGAATACAAATGCAGACATCAGATTTTCAGCACTTTGTATATGCACAATACTACTACTGTATTGAAAAGAATAAATGTGTACAGATTAGAAAACTATTTCAGGATCATTAATTTTGAGTGAAAACTGTTATTCTGTATTTTGAAATATACTTTGTGAATGTGCTATATATAATAGGGCTCTGAAAAATTATTTCAGGATCATTAAGTGAAAAACTGTTATTCTCAGTATATGTCGAAAGAGGTTTCGTGGATGTGCTATGGGGCTCTGAAAATTATTTAAGGATCATTTAAGTGAAAACTGTAATTCTCTATGTCGAAAGAGGTATCATGGATGTGCTAAGGGGCTAGTCATCGGTTTCACGAGTCGAATCCCCTGTCACGGCATTAAAGAAACGCGAAAAAATATATGAAAGGAAGTCAAAGCTTTTCGTGATCAATTTGTCATATGAGTGGAGATAATGTAAATGCATGTAATAGTCCGATACCAGACAGTAATATGTGTATAAATGGTGTTTATAACAGGATTAGGTATGGTTAGGTATAGAAACTATAAATTATCACATTGTGTACATGATAATCCGATAACCAGCTAGTAATGTATGTATAAATGGCTTGGATAGCTAGTTGTAGTATTGAAAATTGTATAAAACTAACATATTATATTCCATATCTATTGTTTTTGAATAACGGGAAGGTTATTCTTAAATGGAGGATCCTGTGAAAAAGATACATAATTTCTGTTTTACAAGCGCATGATCTCTCCAACAAGCACAGGTGCCCATGTATCAGGATGAAATTGTATCAAGCCTTTTCCCGCGATTTTTCCCCTGCAATATTGAAATGTGATGATTGTGTGTGATTCTAAATATCCTTCCAAGTAAGTTGTTTTTCAAGTGCATCTATATACAACGTGTAGAAAGTCAGATGTAGCGGATCCAGGGAAGGGAATAAGGGGCGTGCACCTCCCCCTTTGCGGAAAAGGACCCCCCCCCCCCCCACCCCCCGAGCGAGTCTTTACAGGACGATCTTTGAAAATCGTATTTTAAAGGGAAATAACTATTCCCCCCCCCCAAAAAAAAAAAAAAATCACAATTTTCAAACATATTTCCCCTCACCTCTACCACACCCCCCCCCCCCTTCTGACGATCCTGCTCCGCCCCTAGTAGTATACTGGCTTGACGGAAAGTACCGTCCGTCCTAGTAAAGCGGAAAGATGACCGATATTCTTCAATTTTTTACAGGTGGTTTGGATAATAGTCCAGTTTATTCATGCACTCACGTTAAATCTTGAACAACTATGTCTGACAAATATTGCTTGCTTACTCGAGGCTTGTCCGATATAGCAGCGAATATTCTATGCGGAACATAGAGATGCAATATTATTCATAGCCCATGTATTGAACAGTTTGTCAGATGGAATTCTGGAAAGAAAAAAAAAGGAAAATCAGTACATCTATGGGTAAATGATTTGTTCCTTGTCATATGACCATGCATTATATCTCATAACAGTGTCTTTGCACAAACAAAATTTGCTATTATCATGATTGTGACCATTGTCATCTGTTCAGATATTAAACTTTTGCATGCTATTGAGCACTGACTAACTAATAATTGAAGTGTCTGCCATATTTTTTTATCGAAAATGTCATTATCAATATCAATTATCATAAACTAAAAACTGCCCTTCTCTCCGAAGGGAATACATGGGACACGAACATGATGAACGGGAGATAGAGAGAGACAGAGAGACAGAGAGAAGACAGAGACAGAGATATGGACAAGAGAGAGGTAGAGATCTTTAAAGAGAAGGGAGGATGAAAAACAACGGAGAGAGAGAGAGAGAGAGACAGAGAGACAGGGAGAAGACAGAGACAGAGATGGACAGAGAGAGGTAGAGATCTTTAAAGAGAAGGGAGGATGAAAAACAACGGAGAGAGAGAGAGAGAGAGACAGAGAGACAGGGAGAAGACAGAGACAGAGATGGACAGAGAGAGGTAGAGATCTTTAAAGAGAAGGGAGGATGAAAAACAACGGAGAGAGAGAGAGAGAGAGACAGACAGACAGAGAGACAGGGAGAAGACAGAGACAGAGATGGACAGAGAGAGGTAGAGATCTTTAAAGAGAAGGGAGGATGAAAAACAACGGAGAGAGAGAGAGAGAGAGAGACAGAGAGAGACAGAGAGACAGGGAGAAGACAGAAACAGAGATGGACAGAGAGAGGTAGAGATCTTTAAAGAGAAGGGAGGATGAAAAACAACGGAGAGAGAGAGAGAGAGAGACAGAGAGAGACAGAGAGACAGGGAGAAGACAGAAACAGAGATGGACAGAGAGAGGTAGAGATCTTTAAAGAGAAGGGAGGATGAAAAACAACGGAGAGAGAGAGAGAGAGAGAGACAGAGAGACAGGGAGAAGACAGAGACAGAGATGGACAGAGAGAGGTAGAGATCTTTAAAGGGAAAGTTCACCCTGAAGATTACTTGAGTTTAAAAAATGCAGAAAAAATAAAGAAAAATATTGGCGAAGGTTTGATGCAAATCGGTCAAATAATAAAAGAGTTATGAGTATTTAAAATTTTTGATTCGTGACGTCACATGCGAGCAGCTGCCCATTGGTCATGTAATAAATATTCCATATACGACGATAAATTAATATTGAGAATCTAGTATTGAATAACATTTCTGAGCACAGAGAAAATATTCAGAGAAAACTGTATTTTATGGAATATTTATCACATTACATAATGGAGGAGCTGCTCGCATGTGACGTCACAAAATCAAAACTTCAAAAGTCCAGTTATTCTTTAACGGATTTTGAAAGCATTTTTAAACTCAAGTAATCTTCGGGTGAACTTTCCCTTTAAAGAGAAGGGAGGATGAAAAACAACGGAGAAAGAGAGAGAGAGAGACAGAGAGACAGGGAGAAGACAGAGACAGAGATGGACAGAGAGAGGTAGAGATCTTTAAAGAGAAGGGAGGATGAAAAACAACGGAGAAAGAGAGAGAGAGAGACAGAGAGACAGGGAGAAGACAGAGACAGAGATGGACAGAGAGAGGTAGAGATCTTTAAAGAGAAGGGAGGATGAAAAACAACGGAGAGAGAGAGAGAGAGACAGAGAGACAGAGAGACAGGGAGAAGACAGAGACAGAGATGGACAGAGAGAGGTAGAGATCTTTAACCCTTTCAGGACAGGAATTATTTAAGGGCTAAATTGATCTCATTTTGTTCTTCAAATTGGCAACAATAATATTTTTCTTTTAGTGCTACATGCATGGTTCTAATAAGGTATAATGTCTTTGAATACAATATACATGGTGAATTATTATGTCGAAAAGTTCAAAAAATTGCCAATTTTGATGGAAAACAATGATTTTGAACATCTCAATGTGTTGCCAATCTAAGGATTTTAAATCTTATTCTTGTTTTAAAATTCCTGGCATCAAAACGCAATATGGTCATGCAACAGAAATGGACATAGTGCATACAGATTTTTTTTCTCTTTCTACTGATCCATCTTTTATATTTTTTAGATCTCTGAATCAAAAGCTATTGAACCAAACCACAAAATGCGGTCAATTGTCCCGAAAGGGTTAAAGAGAAGGGAGGAGGAAAAACGACGGAGAGAGATAGAGAGAGAGAGCTATACAGTGCGTATTTAAAAAAAAACGTTACACTTTTGAAAAGTCTGTCAAAACTACATTTTAAAATATTTAGAAGATTTTTTCATGTCGATAGATGCCCAATAGTCTTATCTATCAAGTGCCACTAAAAGAGTAGACAACAGGAAAACAAAGAAATAGAAAAGGAAAGCATAAACAGATAGAAGAAAACAAAGAAATAGATAAAGAATCATAAAGGAAAGAGAATAACAAGAAGAACAAAGAAATACATAAGAAATGAAAGAAGAATAAAAAATTGGGAAAACAAAGAAATACATAAGGAAAAAGATAAAATAGAAAGAAAAATAAAGAAATACATATGAAGAGAAGAGGATAGAAAGAAGAACAAAGAAATAGATTAGAATAGAAAAAAGGAATAAATAATGGGGAAAACAAAGAAATATATAAGGAGAAAAAAGAGAAGGAAAAACAAAGTAATACATAACAAAACAAAGAAATACATGAGGAAAAAGATAGAATAGAAACAAAAATAAAGAAATACATAAGGAAATATAAAGAGAAGAGGACAGAAAGAACAAAGAAATACATAAACAAAGAAAAAAGGATAGCAAGATCGAAGAACAGAAAATGGGAAAAACAAAGAAAGACATAAGGAAAAGACAAAAAGAGAGAAGAAAAACAAGAAATATATCAAGAAAATAGGATAGCAAGAAGAACAAAGAAATACATAAGAAAAAAAACAAAGAATGAAAAACAAAGAAATACATAAGGAAAAGGTGAAAAGAGAGAAGAAAATCAAAAAATACATATGGAAAATAACATTTCTAGGATTGGTGTCATGAATAAATTAACCCGAATCAAAACCCGAGTGCGTCTTCACCTGCGAATTAGCGGGCTAATTCGCCAAATAGCGCGCTATTTCACAAAAAACCCGAGTTGACTTAGGCTTCTAGCTAGCTCAAGCTAGAAACCCACGAAATAGCCAGCTAATTGCGTCTTCATTACAAACTAGCTCGAGCTAGTTCTGATCGGGTTAGTTTCCCGGATCAGAATTAGCGGGCTATTTTGGAAACTCGGGCTGATGAGGACGGGCCTTTTTAAAAAACAAATTTTCGTTCACGCTTGGGCGAACACTAACTGTTTTTGTCCAGAGTGTGAAAAATGGCTTGCGCCAAATCGAAAGAAGAGGGGAAATTAAACCAGCAGTCCGAATAAGCACTTCCATTCAAACAAATTGCTATTTTGCATAAATTGATGATTATGTTATGATAGTCTAGGAATTTTGTGGCAATTTTCTATAATAATTTTAATGATTTCATTGCTTTATGCATGAGTGAGAATTAATAATGTGTAATTACTTCAAGATTTTTAAAGCACGGTATTCACAATACACAGACACATCAAAACCACATGCCAATCATTCATTCAAGAAGTACCCAATTATATAATCTGCAAATCATTCAACAAATTAACCAATCAATCAAAAATCAGTCAGTAAACCAATCAATCAATCAATCAATCGACCCATTAATACATCAACCAATAGATCAGTTATTCAGTCAGTCAGTGATTCAGTCAATCAATTATCAACCATCAGTCAGTAAAGATGTAAGTCAATCAATCAATCAGTAAGTCAGGTATCAATCAATCACTAAAACAATGGATCATTCAGTCATTCAGTCAGTCACTCACTCACTCAACCAACCAAGAAGTCAGTTTTTCAACAGTCAATCAATCGATTGATAAATCAATTAATTGACCAATCCCTTGACGAATAAAAACAAAGAAAAACAAAGGCTTTTAGCCGCCAAAGGGGGAGGGGGACGATTTTCCCCTATGTGGATCCGCAACTGGTTACATAATGGATACACTGTGATTGATTGAATGATAGACTGATTGAGAAATTGTTTGAATGCATACAGTAGATTGACTGGTTGATTTTATTGATCAATCGAAAGATTCATTTACATTCATTCATTCTTGAATGATTGATTGATTGATTGAAAATTAATTTAATTTGGCGTTCTTGATTGAATGACTGGTTTGGAAGTGCTTTGATGTGTTTTTGAATAATTTGTTAAATTACAATGTGATTGATTGATTGATTGATTGACAGAGTTGCCCGACTGCCTGACAGGTAGATTGACTGATTGATGGTTTGAGCAAATGATCAATCAATTGATTTATTGATTGATTGTTGATTAACTGATTCCCTTATTGATTGACTAGTTGATTGACTGACTGGCTGAATGGTTGAATGATTGATGCATTGATTGATTGATTGATATTGATTGATTGATTGATATTGATTGATTGATTGATTGATCGATTGACTGACTGCCTGATCTACCGGTTGATGTACTGTATTGATGGGTCGATTATTCATTGATTGATTGATTGATTTTTTGATTGATTGATTGATTGAATGAATGAATTGTATGTATTAATTTGGTACTTTTCTTCTTGACTGGCATGTGGATTTGATGTTTCTGTGAATTGTGAAGATTGTGCTTAAAAGATCTTGAAGTAATTACATAGTATTAATTCTCACCCATGCATAAAGCAATGAAATCATTAAAATAATGATAGAAAATGTACACAAAATTCCTGGACTATCATAACATAATCATAAATTTATGCAAAAGAGCAATTTGTTTGAATGAGAGTACTTATTCTGACTGCTGGTTTAATTTTCCCTCTTCTTTCAATTTGGCGCAAGCCATTTTTCACACTCTGGACCAAAACAGTCATTGTTCGTCCAAGCGTGAACGAAAATGTAATTTGTTAGTGGCACTTGATAGATGAGACTATTGGACAGATATCGACCTCATATCGACATGAAAAATAATCTTCTAAATATTTTGAAAAGTAATTTTGACAGATTTTTCAAAAGTTTAACGTTTTTTTATACCTACTGTAGAGAGACAGGCCAGCAGACAGCAAGGATGGTAAGAATTGAGAGAGTAAGGATAAAGTTGGTTAGAAGACAGACACCATAAAACGGTATGAGTAGGAACATCGGAGTGAATAGCAACAAAACTTTTTTAAAAAGTTGTTGCCATATCTTTTCTTTCAAATGAAAGATGAAGAGCCAGTTCACTAATAACAAGATAACAAATTAGCCTATAACTCGTTTTAAGATTTTGATATATAACGCAAGGGTGCATTGTATACAAGTAAGGAAATTAATTGTTATAGACGAATTTCCGTATTCTTGACATTGTAGCTTGATCTGTAAGCAACCCTGAAATTAGCAATCGAGGGTAAGATGAGAGAGTTTTGGTACAAAATAGTGTTTGTTATTAATAACAGGAAACTTCTTGGGGATAAGAGGGAAATGGCCCTTCTAAAGATTCTTTTTATGAAACTAAACCACGATCAGTGTCGGGACAAGGAGGGGAATTTCATTTTGCTTTCATCTTGGATCGAAAGTGAGATACTCTCTTGTTATGGATTATTTATTGAGAGGCCGGAGGTCTAGGGAAAGAGGAAGGAGAAAATAGAAATAAAAATAGAAATATATGATGTGAGAGAGTAATAAAGGAGAGAATTGTGGATGGAAAGACTGTAGTAATGAACCGTCATTACATTGAAAAAATAATTTTTGTAAGGGCTGACCTGGAATTATGGGCAGGGCGTCGCTAGTGGGACACTCCTGTTCAAACTTTTATCTGGGAAAATAGAGAATTTTTAAAGATTCTTTTCTTTCTTTTTCTTTCTTATTTTTTTTTTTAATTCTTTTTTTTTTTCTTGCCTGATTGCCTGTTTGCTTGTTGGAAAAAAGAAGGAGCTTCTGTCGACATATTTGACGCTCAGTTTTTAACCTTGTCGAGACATTTGAAAATCTGAGGACTTAGAAAAAATAGCATGTTGGCGAATTTGGTCTGACACCACACAATACAAAATGATTAAGGGCGGGTTTGCTGGGGCAGGGGCGGATACAGGATTTTGTATAAAGGAGGGCACACAAATGCAGGATTGTCGACTTTGGGAAACTGCTTGCCGGAGGGAGATCCGCATTTTTTTGGTCTCGCCAGCCCTCAAAGAGTCGCTCAGTGGTGGTGGTGGTGGGGGGGGGGGGGATTATGGGGTCCAGTTTCCCTTCATAATTCTCTGACAAGCAACAACAACAACAAAAGGTTTTCAGTTCTAAAAGGGGGGCACACTCAAAAGAAGGGGGCACAATGCATAGTTTCCTTTCAAGGGGGGGGGCATGGGCCGGGATTGCCCCCCCCCCCTAAATCCATCACTGTGCTGGGGTGGGTGTATACTGGAGCAGCCCCTCCCCTACCCCACCCTGATAACCATGATAACAGCGAGCCGTTCATGCTGTCTGCTATGCACGTATACTTTGCGGGTGATGACAACTATTGTGCCATCCTGCCGACAATACCATGTGAACCTCTTGTTTACGTCTATCCCGATTTTTTTCTCCTTTCCCTTATCCTTCTTTTGTTTTTCTCTTCAACTTTGCCTTTTTGAAAAATTATTATTGTGCACGGAAAGTGATCTAGTATCCGAATGAAAACACAATGTCAAATATCTCGAAACTGTCCATTATGCATACATTTGGTTTTGATTAACGATACACAGTAATAGAGAATCGAGATGAATGCAAAAGAATAACTTTTGTACAGAGATTTCATTAAATCTTAAATTACTAATGACAAGCCACTCCATGTGCTAAACTCAGTGGCGCAAATCCATTTTGAAATTTGGGGGGACATTTGCCTCCAAAATTCTCTGACAAGCAAAAAAAAAAAAAAAAAAAAAAAAAAATGGTTATTCATAAATTTGGGGGGACATTCGCCTCAAAAAAAAAAAAAAAAAAGGTTACTAAGGTGGGCGGGATATTCGCCTATCTTCAAAAATGTGGGGGGACATGTCCCCCCCCCCCTGGATTTGCGCCCATGGTTAAACTAATCTCACTTTTGGTTAGAAAACCCACCAAGGGGTCTCTTTTGGAGATGCCTCAAAAGCTGTACTAACAATTCAGCGTAGCCAGAGCAGTGACATCCAAGTAGACCGACATTAATGTCTACGAGTCTTCTGAAAAGTTACAAGAGACCAACGATCAACGAGACCGACCGAGCTCACCTGACCGACATTCTCGGTCTCGTGGGCTACAGTAGAGCAGAGTGTGGGACATGACATCCTGGCATTATATCGACAATATATTACTCTAGAGGCCTAAAAGTTGCTGCTGTCGGATAATTTGTAAATATGAGGACTTTTTACTCTTAAATTCGTCGGAAATTATAAAATCTTAGAAGCCTTTCCTTGTTTTTCATATTTATACTCATTTCGACAAAGCTTAAAACCTGAGGCCTCTTTTCAATAATATGAATTTCCAATTTCCCAAATAGTTTAGTCTCGAAGCTTTCTCTTCAAGCTGGGAGAAGGAACTCCCCCTCCCATCTCCTCCCCATATCCGCGCGGATATGCATCGTAACACGCTTTAATTAAAGAACTTCAAATTTCAACCAAAAAAATATCTTTGAGTGGGTCAGGGAGCCCCCTCCCACAACGGCCTGTGTGCATAAACAGTGTCATATTCATCCATTTTATTATTTTTAATGGACATTGGTACATCATGACACATCTGTGGATTTCAAATTTCATTTTTTAGGGTGGAAGCTACGGACATCTTATTTTAAAACTTAGAAAATCATACTGTACACCTGGTGGAATTCAGATTTTCTAGGGATGGACGGGGAAGGGGAACACCCAGGGGCGGCGCTACAGGGGGGGCAGAGGGGGCGACCGCTCCCCTATGATTTTTCAAGTAGTGAAAAAAGAAAAAAGAAGAAAAGGAGGAAGAAAAGGAAAGAAAAGGGAAGAAAGAAGAAAGCGGAGTATTAAAAAGAGAGGTCTTAAACATATAACTCTATATTACCCCTGTTATTTAATGGAGAAAAAATATGACGTCATCTTTAGGTCGTCTTGCCCCTCCTATCAAAATACCCTGGCGCCGCCCCTGGGAACACCCCTCTCATGCGCAAGAAGCAAGAGGGGCAGAAGGGGTGCACTTTCACAACCCCCGACACACACACACACGAAAAAGGAATGAATTTATTATAGCTTGCAGTATAATGAGCTTTCTAGTGATCTAAAATGCAAAGTTCAAAAATAACAAAGGCAAAAATTTCTTACTATAATGTTACTTCACTCCTTCACATATTAAGTTGTGGTTCTTTATTAACACTGTAGAAATCCTGCTGTCTAACAGCACCGCGGAAGCGCGGGGGGGGGGGCGGGGAGTACTGAAAACATTTAAGACGTCTTAAATTAAGAAAACTTCTATATGGGGTAGAAGTCTCCCTCTAATCAAGAGGGAGTGGCAAAGTAGAATTCGTCGAGTCGCCAGACTATTAGCCTATAGCATGTTAAAATTCCCACTTTCATTCAAAAAACAAAATGCGCTCATTCGTAATTCAACCTCATGCCGAAACATCAAGCAATAGGTCTATGTATAATAAGGGACAAAATCTTGTTCGACGGCCCGAATACTTAGTACATCATTTGAAATAACTCCATGGGCATCTTAAATCGAAAACCCCAAACAACGTAGGCTATATACGTATATGTAGCCTACAATGTAAAAAAAAAAATCCATATTTTTGTTGCAGGATATTTCGTGGCTGACGGGATATTGTTTTTACAGTCATGTAGAATTACAAGTTCCTAATCTGTGAAAAATATTCTCGTATTTTTACAAGCAATTTCAAAGTTAATTGTAAACCACATGTACCATATAAGCTGCCATACATCACACAACAAGGAAACGTCTATTATAGTCTATGATATACGAATCACATACCCATTACCACTGCATGGACTTTATGAGTTAGAGATTCATAATTTGTATACATATTTGATTCTGAGATGTGTTTGGTACTAGTGGTCCTAAATCTCAAAAATCTTACATCATATCCCAGGCTAATATACCAGATTTAAATATTCAATGTATATTCAAAATATGGAAATAAAACAGTGGCTTATCTGACTTTCTGGACCTTGGCTTCAGGGGGGGGGGGGGGGGGTGGGTGGGGCACATCCGAGCCAATGGTGATCAAGAAAATTCCCTTTGTGTCGGGTCTAATTTGCATCAAGGGGGTGTAGAACCGTAACGTCCAATGTTCCTTCATTCTATCTCTTGACCATTTAATTCACTTTTTTTATCACTAGTAGTGTCATTAACAGCAGCACAATGAAGTCAAGGTAAATGCGATCGCGAGTGAACAAAGCAGGCGAACAAAAATTTTGGCCGTGCTTCCTTTTTGACTGAAATTGTGTTTGGGTACTTTCATGTATACATTGCATAAAATATTGATCTGTTTGTTTGAAAATATTTCGTATTTTTATTTCAATTCATAATGGCATTCAAATTCTCCTTGTCTGGCATGATAAATGCCCCAGTAGATTTGTTTTCCGTTTTAAGGTTTGGCTTCAATTTGCTCTATAGGTCGCATTGCGACGGAGAGAAGATTTTTGAAAGATTTTCCCCGGGATTTTCCTTGATTTATGATTTTTTAAGAGCAATTAGGTTACAATTTACTTTGAAATAATTTTCTTCATAGTAATTGATAAATCAGTTATAAAAAAATCTATTAAAGATCCAAGAATATATTTATTTTGAAAACCCCAAGAATCTTGCAGATTGTTCAAATAAAGTAACACCACATTTGCAATCAAGTAGTCACGGATTGTATTTCCGAACAGCATTGTATTACCGAACGCGTACAGTTAAGCGCCTAAAATGGCTTTCATACGCGTGGGACTACGCGTATGTTCACACCATTTGACACAAAGAACACAGGGCAGAAGATCATAAAATGAGGCAAAAAACATAAGTAATATCTTATAAACCAGATCGTCAGTCGTCACCCCCAGTCTTCGTCCCGTTGGCCCCAAATCGGGGTAGGTTGTGTCTTTTTCCCCATAGATTTCACATGTTCGGTAATACAATACCTTTTTCAAGGGACCAAAACGCCGCGTCGTAATTGGGAAGGGGCCCGGGCGGGAACCCCGGGAAGGGGGTTCGCACGTATTAAATATCGTATTTAAATCTACGTTGTCTTTTTCGAATTCCATCAACTTCTTTTTCTGTAGGACTTTGAACATTCATTTTGTAAGTTTGACAGATATTCATGTAATATTTTATTTGCTATGGTTGATTTTGTGAAGAGTGTTCGGAAATAGGGTCCACTACCATACTACTACATGTAGGAGCTAGCATATATGCATGCATGCTACGATTGGTTGCACGAGCCATGGCAACCAAAGAACCCGGATGTTAAATAATCTGTACCAATTTACAAGATGGA
Source organism: Heliocidaris tuberculata (assembly GCA_025618425.1). Classification (NCBI taxonomy): domain Eukaryota; kingdom Metazoa; phylum Echinodermata; class Echinoidea; order Camarodonta; family Echinometridae; genus Heliocidaris; species Heliocidaris tuberculata. Next base: position 41,278,358 of record CM046836.1, read on the forward strand.
CGCCTCCGCGACCCAGTTTGGAACTACGACAAACAGTACAATGAAAGAAACTGACATGGATTCGTAGCGCTAATTTTATTTTTGCTGTTTAGACTGTCAGAGAAAATATTCTAGAGACAAGTAAAAACATACATTGGTTAAACGATAGCTACTGCAAGTTGTGAAAACAGCATTTCCTCACAAGAAACTGGTTCGCCGAGTCGCCAGTCGGTTTTGAACAACTTCTTCTCGGCCTTCGCCACGATTCCTAACAAGCCAGGCGAGCCGACACGGCTGCGGTGAAGCGCAGCGATTCCCTCATGCACTCGGACTCGGTCGTTAGATCCAGTTTTGTTGTCAACATCTAACTTAGACCTCTATCTAGAAAAATAAAAATGGATATGTCTAGATCTGGGAATGCTACAGTTGCTGAGAGATTCAGGGTAAGACTGAGTGTCAGTTCACCAGTTGACTTGAACTTTGAACTTAGTTTGATGTGGAAATGGAAAAGAGTCTTGATTTGAATCTCTGACTAGCATGACTAGGGTGTCTGAAGTCACACTGAAAAGTGTCAGCTTAATTATTTTTAAAAACTGCTGATTCAGGGGGGAAAATGGCACAATTTTGGGAGCAAATTCATCCTGTTATTACAATGTGATCTGAATTAATTTTTATCTCATATTTGGAATGTATGGAAAGAGAAAATCCTGGTCATTCTTTTGACACCTAGGTCTAAGGCTTAGATTCTAGACTAAGGACAAGTTTTTAGGCTCACTAGAATAGAAAATTAAAATAAGAGATGAATTGCAAACCCTTATATTTGTGTGTATTCAGATTGCCATTTCCCCATGCGTTTCCTATGGGAAACTGAAATTTCTGTTTTAGGTCTACACAAATTTTGTCACTTTTTCGCAATTTTGCACTGTGATCTGATATTCAAACCTTGAAAAAATTCATACTATCAGAAAGATTGTAAAATTTTCTATCTGGTCATGTAAAGGACAAGTTTTTGACGTTAAGTATAAAGTCTGCCCACACGCATAACTGCGCAATTCTGATTAAACAAAATACGCAACAAACACAAACTTTCATCTTTATCATACTTAGCAATAAGTACATGTATTCATGCAAAAAACAAGTGAAAATATTGAAAAAAGGGTGGTACAGACTACAGATCTATTTCAGACATTAATATTCACAAGCCTCAAAATGCACGCCAAAACTCCCGAACTGAGTGTAAAATGAATGAGTGCGCAGACATGGGCACCAGTTTTTTTTTTAATGTTGAAATGACACGGCCGCCGTTTCTTGGAGAAAAAAAAATGGCATTGTTCTTGCTCTAATTTTGTTGAGATTTTTTCGCAGACTTACTCTTTAGAATACCAGGAATAATTTAAAATTAAGCTTTAGAGGAATATTAAAGAAATTCTTGTTCATTTTCAGGTCAAAATCTTAGGTGCGCAGACATAGGACTCCCCATCATACTGAGGAAATGCTGTTAGATCTAACGACATGTTAATGAGTAGATCTAATGTAGAAGTTTGACATGACTGTAAAAGTGTAATGATGGGGAGAGAGCCCTTTACACATCAAAGATTCAACATGAAAATGAACAAGTAATTTCTTTAATATTCCTCTAAATAATGCTTAGTTTTAAATTATTCCTGCTGTTCTAAAGAGTAAGTTTGTAAAAAATGTCATTAAAATTGGAGCAAGAACAATGCCCTTTTTACAAGAAACGGTGTCTGTGTCATTTCAACATTAAAAGAAACAATGTCAGTGGTGCCCATGTGTGCGCACTCATTCATTTTAGACTACACGCAGTTTGGGAGTTTTGACTTGAAAAACAACATTTTGAGACTTGTGAATGAAATGTCAGAAATAGGACCTTTTTTCAATATTTTGACTCATTTTTGGCATGATTACCTATTGCGATGATAAAGATGAAAACTTTGTGTTAGTTGCTTGTTTTGTTTTCATCAGAATCGCACAGTTACGCGTGTGGGCAGACAAGGGCACTGCGCAGACTTGTGTTCTCTAACCATCAGCATCGCATTGCTACAAGTATGTATGGCTATGACCTTATTTGGTGCGTGAGCAAACTTCACGTACGGAGCAGTATCTCGAAAACTAAAAAAGATATCGAAAATCTGATACCACCAATGGATATAGGAACCTAAAAATCTACCTAGGGACGATATTTTCTTTGAAATTAGAGTCTACATGTACATAATAATAATAATGAACAGTTCTTTTATAGCGCATATCACATTATGATATAATGTCCCTATGCGCTTCCAAAGGGTTTGGATATTATTACCCTGGCTTTAGCTCCAGCAGCCGTAATCAGCGTACAGTGCATTTCAAGGATAAATCCTGCCAGGTACCCATTTCACACCTGGGTGGAGGGTGGCAAATGTGGATTAATGTCTTGCCAAAAGACGGTAGTGCCGGGCTGAGATTCGAACCACTATACCACGACACCTCCACTGTCTAGGAAAGAAATTATGAAGATATTGACAAAACTAAAAGATCACCACATACATTGTAGACCTCACCCTCAATATGAGGTCATTTCAGATACAAGTGTATATTGAAAGTAAAATTCATCAGAAATCATAGACAGAATTTCTGAAACATCAAAATGTCAGGCACATAGGGGTTATGTATTTTTTGATGCAGGTGGAACAATATGAGAGCAAGTTTTCTTTCAATTTCCTTTTCACTGAAGATTATCTTAAAAACTCTTAATCTGAACAGATGACCCAGACCCCAATGTTGAGTTGCAGTCAAACAAGGGGCCTTCCAGGTCTACCTCCTCTTCCAGCAGAGGGTGTGGATAAACCATCAGATCTGTATCAGGTATGTGCGAAATTCATCCTTCGCTCTCATTGCCCCATCATACATGTACATGTATGCTATTGTGATATTACCATTAATAAGTAATAACTTTATGTGCATAATGTATTGAAATTACTCTGGAGTCTTTTAATATTCTTTTGATTCAGAATAATCTAAGGCAATGTTTATGTTCAACTGTTCATAGAATATTATGATCATGAAAAGTAATGTAAGAGGACATCCCCAACTTCATAAAATCTTGTAAAAACTTTCATGTGGGCTTAATGTCCTAAGGAATTACATGTTACTAGTGTATTTCTGGTATATCTGTACAGTATCTATTTCACTTTATATAAAGAGGGTTTTTTTGTTTTTTTTTTCCTTCCTTTCGTTCTTTCTTTCACTGTGGCAGATTGTACTGAAGCACAGTGAGCACCCTCCAATAATGCAAGGGAACTCTTGGACGTTGGCAGCTCCCTTCAAAGAACAGAAGTATCACCGCACTCCCAGTGAGTCCATTGCAAATAATTACACACCAAGTGCCAGCAATCTGAAGATCAAGAATCTACCCCGCCTCAACCTAACCAGAGCTACCACACAGGCCCAAATGAGCAGGAAGAGGAGTCATTCTCCAAGTATCCTTTTAACTTTAAACATAAACTGCTAGAAAATAAGGATAAATTGTAATGATTGAGAGAAAGTAAGGAAGGGTATATGATATATCAAAGGTTACATTCAACTTTCTTGAGTTATTAATAGCTACAAATCCGTCTACAGTGTTTCGGGTATCAAGGGAAGCAATGAAAAATTGAAAAGAAAAAAAAACCAGCTGTTTTCAGTTTTCTCCCCCATAATTATATTGTGTATACTTGGTATTCTAGCCTAAGTGCATTTAGTTTTACACAGTCAAAAAAAAAAGAAGAAAAAAAAGGAAATACAATGGAGAAAACTTCTGTATTAAATCAAATCAAAATGTTTAAGTATAGAGATTTTCAAATATACTTTCTTATAATTTGTGATTTATGCACAAACCAGCAAAGTTCAATTTTTACCCCCAAACTTGAATAGCTCCTTCAAGAGATATGAACACTAATTAATGATTAGGTCATTTTGGCCCCCATTTTCGAAAGTGGCCTAAGTTATTGATTAACCCTTTCGCGACGATTGACCACATTTTGTGGTTTGGCTCAATAACTTTTGATTCAGAGCTCTAAAAAATATACCAGATGCATGAGTAGAAAGAGCTGAATTTTCTGCGCACTCTATGTCCATTTTTGTTGCATGATCAGATTGCGTTTGATGCCAGGAATTTAAAAAATGAGTTTAAGCTTTAAAATCCTCAAATTGGCAACACATTTAGAAGTTCAAAATCATTGTTTTTAAACAGAATTTTAAAAACTTTTTGACAAAATTTGTGACCATGTGTATTGTTTTCGAAGACATTACAGCTTATTAGAACCATGTAGCGCTAAAAGAAAAATATTATTGTTGCCAATTTGAAGAACAAAATGTGATCAATTTAGCCCTTAAATAATTCCTGTCCTGATAGGGTTAACCCTTTCAGGACAGGAATTATTTAAGGGCTAAATAATTCCTGTCCCTTATATTACCTGTGAACTATTGTGATTTTGAGGATTAAAAGAGGGTGACATTTGGCACTCCATAATTTGGTGGACTAAATCTACGCACTTAGGCGGGGTTTAAGCCTGGCTTAAAGTTCGGCGGCCTTTCAAGAATGCGGGCCAGTGAGTGTAACTAGTATCATTATTACTGTTATTGTTACCATAATCATTTCATTATTTTGCTTATTATTATTATTACAAGTCAAGGTCAGTGTTAGCATAGTTGGTCTTAAAACAGCAAGTGTTAAAATACTGCTTGGGGTGATGAAGGGATAACATGAACATTTCCTCTTTATTTTCTTCAAGTCATTCTCATAGCCTGTATTTTTGGGTGATTTGTTGCAAAGTTGAGTGTACATGTAACTTGATGTAATTATCCTTGACTGAATATCATCAGCACCAGTAAAATCACCCAGGAATGGTGCAATGCCAGATATGTCTCCCAGGTCCAAGACCTTCGCTGGAAGAAAGCCTAAGCAAAATGGGTGAGTGTTTATTTTATTACTCAAGCACGTCTTCCATGGATGACCCGACATTTGCTCCAGCAGCAATCACTTCGGGCATTATTTTGTCCAAGATAAAGGGTTAGGGTTAGGGTTGCCATTGGGTTTGAGGTTAGGTTTAGGGTCAAGGTTATGTCAAGGTGTTGTGTTGTTGACCATGAGGCAATTGTCACCTGAGGATGTGTTATAGCAGCCATGCGTCTTTACATTGTATGTTTGCACAGATCCAGATCTGCATTGCCTGCTTAGAAACAGAAGGGTGTTAACTCTACGTAAAATGTAATTAGGTAACGCCCTTCTAGCTCTCAGACGGGGTGTATGGAAAGTCAATTACTTCATAACATCACAACAAAAGAACTGCATCATCAACTAAATAACTTTAGACTACCAGTATGTTTATGCAGTTGGGGAAACCTTTCTACTCCAATAAAGATATCAATGATTTTCAGTTCCAGGGAGAAATAAATCATTGCCAGATTCTATTCAGCCAGCAACACTGAGACAAAGCTATTAAATAACTCTACCCGTAAATGTATCGTTTCGATTATGATCGCCTTTTATGATATTTGTTGTGTACTTGGGCATGTTTCCAATCAGCATCGCAGAGGAAATCAATCTTAGATGTAACCAGGAAAAAGATACTACATGTAGAAGGACTATGTATATATTGACTTACCATCTAGAATTACACATCTGTTAATACATATCATTTATTGTTTATTTTCGTTGTACATCTCATTTTAACTTTTAGCATGTACTAAGTTTTATTTCATTTTACTTTCATTTTACTATTGCTTCTTGATAATTTTACCACTGCAATTGTCTTTGCTAAATGTATCATCTGTTCGTTTGTTTTCTATGTTCTGATTTTTTCTGCCCATATCTCCCTTCCCTCTCTCTCTCTCCCTCTCTCTCTCTCTCTCTCTCTTCCTTCCTCTCTTCCTTCCTCTCTCTCTTCCTCTCTCTCTTCCTCTCTCTATTCCTCTTTCACTTTATGTTCATCTTTCATTTTCTCACGATAAAGCTTTTTTTTTTGGTCTGTTTCTGTGCACAACGGTTAAAAGCATTCAGATGTTAACCACTTTTAATTTAATCCTCACTTGAAGCATTTACTGTGTTTACATCTGTTGTGAATTATTACTGTATAAGCTGTTTTTTTCGCGTACAGATATTTTCGCGATTTTGGACTAGGTAGGGAAATTCGCGAGGGTTTAATTTCGCGATTTTTGTGATGTTTTTGTTACTATAAACAGCCATATATTGAAGTGGAAATTTTCGCGAGGACCGACTCGCGAAAATCGCGAAAATAAAACCACCGCGAAAATAACCACTTATACAGTAACTGTTATTATAGCTTTGTCACTGATTTTATGCCTTTTGCCAATGTTTTTTATGCCTTTGACTCTATTTTATACCTTTTTCCTTGTTATTACACATGTATGAGTAAAATAACCTTATATATCGTTGTCCTGCAACCCCCCCCCCCCCCAGACATCAGAATGGTCACACCAGTGGACATGCCAATGGTCATCAGTTACCTCCAAGTCGACCTATGACCCCTGAAGAACAGATGAATGTTATTCGTGGGGTAGAACACGATGCTGAGAAGACGTTGGGTGAACCGTCTAAAAGGGATTTAGAGGTTAGCCCTAAATGCGTTTTTTACTCTTAATCTGGTCAACAGCATTGTGATTAGAATAGATAACATACAACATGTATATCATTTTAAATTATTATTCTGTTGTATGGAATTAAACAGATGTTATTTTACCATTTACAAAATTCAGGTGTGGGATTCTAATATGATTACAAATTGCCTTTACATTTACCACAGTACTACATCTTGTCCTTGGTTTTGTTTTTGCAATATGCATGCAATTATAAATATCTGTGCTAGTAAGTTTCCAATTTTTGCTGTTACGAGTGTCATCTGCTTCTTCTTTCTGCCTTTCTTTATCCCTTTCTTTCCTTTCCTCTCATCTTTCTATTTCTTTTCTACTCCCTTTCCCCTGTACTCCCCGGCTCTCTCTCTCTCTCTCTCTAGCGAGCTCTGTGTCTCTCTTCTCACCGTTGACACTCGTTTTTACAGCTCTTTTGGCATTGTATTTACAACACAGTTTGCATGAATGATTAATGATTATTGATCCTTGTCTCCTGAAATGTTCAAAAAATGTCCAATACACGACAAGTATGTTTATGCTTATGCATACATGTATTTGTGGTGTTCCGGCCTAGCTTTGTGTGTGCCAGTGCAATTTTCCTGCCTTCATGATTATTGTCATTTTGCTATTTCTTTCTTATGTGTACTTGTCTCCTTTGGGTCAGTGCTTTTGCTGTGGCTCGACAGGCATGCTCTTTTTCTCCCCCATTTTTTAAGCTTGCCTAGCTCCTGCCGCGTTCGATGTGCTCCTTTGGGTTGGTTGCCCCTGTGGTGGTCCGCTTGCGCGATTGCGTGCTTTGATTGCCTGGAGGCGCTGAACTTATCGGTTCAGTGCTTCCAGGTTGTTGAAGTTTGCATGCTCGGTGGCGGATTGCGGTGGGGGCGCTGACTTGGCGGATCGGTGGGACGCGGCGGGGGTTAGGTCTTCAGGAGTGAGCATGCGTGCTGGGTCACGGTAGGAGCACTGTTTCAGATTGTAATGTATATTTTCTTTTTTTACGAAGTTGAATATTTTTAATATGTATAAATTACTTATCTTGTCTGTGATTTTTTTCACCTGAGTACTTATATTTATATGTTTTTTAAAAATTGTAAACTCTCACTGTTAGTCTTCGGACTTTTTGCTGAGTCTTTTTAATAAAACCGAAATTGAATTGAATTGAATTGAATTGAATTGAATTGAATCTACATAGATTTCCTTATTTTATCAATAGGGAATATACATGTATTTTGAGCAATCAGCAGGGCTTTTTGGATACAGCCCTGGGAAAAAATATTAGACCAGCTCCCTTTTGGGGGCATATGAGCAGTGTTAAATCCATTGTCTATGAAAGTAGGAAAATAATTATCAACAGCTAATTCATGATTAATGGACTATTAATCACTAGAATAATTATCCCTATGACACTTATCCCAGGACAATTACCACTAGGACGACTACAGCCGGAACAAATTGTCCCGGACAAATTTCCCCACACAATTAGCACACCCCTATTTTCCTATGAGGAAGAGTCTTTAGACCACCTAATAGACTATAAATATCTGAGAGGATAAATTTCAAGTGCTACTTCTTTTGGTCTGAGCACTATGGCCTGCTCATTATTCTACTGAGACCATTGTGTGAGACATAAAAATTAAAGGTATAAGAAAATTAATTATATGAAACAAGGAAACATTCTTGCAGCATGAATGAGCTGCCATGAGGAGAAAAAAATGCAACATCTTGTGGACAGCATGCAACTAGGCATGGTTGCTGTCATCAAATGTAGCAATTTTCTACCAAGAACCAAACAAACTGCCTCCAGAGGAGTGAACATGGCTTTACCAGACAATCTGGCATACCTCTTGCACAATTATCCCCAGGCCATTTCTGTCAGGACATTTTTTCCAAAATCCCTACCCCTGGAGAATATCTCTGAGGACAGTTAGCAGGGTTGGCGGTCTTGGCGGATTTAAATCGCTTTGATTTAAATCATGATTTAAATCTCGATTTAAATCACCTCGATTTTTTTTTTTAAATCACTGATTTAAATCATCCCTATAGACTTGTGTATTTTATACAGTGATTATGTTTTAAAAATGATTTTTCAAATGAAAATAATGGCAAATTTGCACATTTAGGCATTGCAAGGCACAACAATGCTGATAAATGCTTTCATAATTCCATTTGTACACCTACAAACCCAACAAAATCCTACTGTTCAGACAAATCTTAAATGGAAAAGAGAATTAACCCGGATTTTTTTGCGAATGTTTATCACTAATTCACTTCACTTTCGAAAACTTTAGGCTTTGAGAATAATGTTTGTGATGTGATTTTATTTTGTTATCAAACAAGATTTAACTTTATATGTGAAATCTTCCAAGGAAAACTTACAATGTTTAACCTTTAAGGTGAAAAGACTACTTACAAATTAACTTTAATGATTCATCTACATGTAATACAGGTCCATGGCCAAAACATATTCTCATTTTCATTCATTCACATCATTTATCACTCACTGATTTAAATCTCTTTCACAGACAATGTTGTACTATGAGAAAATGTTTCCATATTATGTCAAAATAGAGGTAAGAAAATAAATTATATTTATGGTTGGGTAACAGGGTTGATAGTATTACTAAAATTTGTTCAAGTATGCTGGATGTGGGGGAGGGGCATTGTTATAATCCATTGTCATCTTTGTTTTCAAATTTTCATGTTTTTGGCGGTTTGTCCATGCTGGTGTCCAAGCGTATCCTTGCTTGCATACTGTGCGTTTGCATACGTCCATATGTTATTTCTTATTACTGCTAGAACTTCAGAGCTGCTGATTGGTTTTTAATGAAACTTGGGTCAAATATGTACCAATAAACTGATTAGACTTTGAAGTTCAAAAGTTACAGTGTAAGGGCCTTGTACATGTCTGATTTTACCTTGCTACTGCATTGTCGTTATTGCTGATCACACAAGAGACACTCAAATTGAGATGCAAGGTTTTAGCCTGTTACAAAGAACTTAAAATGTTATGGGAGTGTGGAGGCATAAATATTGGCTGCGATGCAGTTAAATTGCTCAGTTGAAATTTGTAACAATACTAATTAACATTTTTGCAAGGAACTCTGAAACTCTTCAAAACTTTATCTCTGAAATCTAACCGGTTTCTCCTTGCATCACAGTACATATGCCTGCTTGACAACTCTGAAGTCTATTCAGATCATTGCTGCCTAAGAGTACCTACTTGACCCAAGTTTAATTAAAATCCAATCAAGTGGTCCTGAAGTTAATGTGATAACAAGAATATAACAAACAGACAGGCAGACAGACAGACAGATGCACTCAAGGATGTAACTCTGAATGCACAGCCCAAAAATGTCCCCCGCTCCTTTAGAGTGGAGGCAAAAAGGCAATTTTGAATTTGAAATAGGAAGACAATTTTTGCTTCTTTTCGAGAGAATTTTTAAAAAGTTGATTACATAAAAATCATGTGATTCAAATGTAAAACACAGAATTCATTTTCTTAAAGCACCGATTTTAATCAACCTTGATAACTAATATGTATGAGGAAATAATGATGGAATAAAAATTCTCTATAGGCAATTTCATATTTGAAATATATGTACACATTTGGTGCCTCTGGAGGAAATTTTTTCAAAAATTGTTATTGGTTATGTAATATTTTCTAACTGGGCTAAATTACAAAGTAAACTGTTAAGAACAATGCCAGGGGTAAAATTTATGATAAGATTAAGATTGATGCTGTTATTACGCTAAGATTTCTTTCTAATTGAACATAATTTCTGATGAAATTTTAAGAAAATAAAAAAAAATCCAAAAAATCTGATTTAAATTTTAAAAAAATCGCCAACCCTGACAGTTCGCCTCTAGGAAATTCAAATTCTGTTAGTTGTTCTTAACTATCTATCTATTGGGGTGCCCTTTGATGTAATTGTCCGTTAGCGATAATTGTACGGGGTTACCTGGCGGTAATTTCTGAGGGGTTAGTTCTTGCACAAGCTAGTTGTTTTGGGAAGTAGTCATCCACTCATTATGAGTTAGCTAGTAGAAATCATTCTGAAAATTCAATTACTGATATAGCCAGCACTTACCATATATGCCTTTGAAAAGTGCTGGTCTAATAATTTTTTCCAGGGCTGTACAGCTACAATTACATGTAGAACGGTACCTTCTAACAGTGTGGAAGAATGTTATAGTATAAAAGTTGTTTCTTCAATAGATGTTCCAGGACCCCCTCATTTTTGACAAATGAAACCTTACTCAAAAACAGTGTGGTGCCCTTTCCAAAAGAGAAAAGAGAGTAAGATTTAATCAATTCAAAAGTTTGTTGATGTATATGCTTTGAAGGTGATTGTTCTTAGGAAGCTTTTTCGTCCTTGGCCTCAAGGTTACAACAAACTCAGTCCTAATAAAACCACTTTGTAATGATTGAGAGTATTCAGCAACGATATTCTTTGTAGCTGATAAATTTGACAAGTATTGTTCTGTTCACTTTCATATAATTAGTATTGTAATTCAGTCAAATTAAAAGACTTGCATGTAAACAACTCAACTAAATTGAGAAGCAGTTTTTGTTCATATTTTGCTCTCAGTGATTTCACTTCTTTTGAATACAAAACTGTATTGTTTTCCACTTGGGTGTATTATAATTTGATCTCTGCTACTTTTGAAAGTTTAGTTATTTTAGTCTTTTATACGATCGAGGGTAGGGCAACTGCTGTTTTTGATGATGTTCCAAGTTTCTGTCATCCATACTTCAGAAGAATAAGGTCTCAAACAAGGATATATGATACTAAAACTGGATAGCACTAGACTTATTTTGTCTAGTTTTGAAAGTCTTGTGGGTTTGTAGTACTTTATAGAATTTAGTGTGATTGATGTGTTTACAGTGTTCCTCCCATTGTTAAAGATAAAGTTGAGTTCTGGTCATGTAATTATATTAAGCAATTAGGAAAGTTTGGTCATGTCTTCATAGGACTTAGTGTATACTGTGAGGTTTTGGAATCATCAAAATGATAAGAAATCAACCCAAGCTTGCTGAAAAAGCATATGCACTGCACACAGAAATGGGTATATGGGACTGCACACTGAGGTGGCATGAATGTTTGCCCCGAACACTTCAGCTATTTATTGCTATATTTCAAATATAAGGGCAGTTGAAGAGCAAGCATCTTTGAGGGACATTTCTACTTTGGTGTTCTTCCAAACTGACATGAAAGGAATGAGAAATCACAAATTATTGTTCACCTTTCCCAGAGCTCAACTTTCTCTTTGAGAGGAGCTTGGTGAATTTCGTTCAGATTCTTTTCATTGAATGTCATTTTGATGAGACTTAGTTTGCTTCATAAACAGTCATCTTTTGCAATATTGTGGATAAAAGCTGATCATTTTCCTCTTGTTTTATTTTGATCATTTTCCTTTTGTTTTATTACGATCCCTTGAAAACCTTGAATGGTGCAAACAAGTTTTTGTTTCCAGTTCAGTTGTGATATACTGTGTTATGATAAGACCCTTTCTTCCTCAGGACCCTTGACAGAAAATTGTCTTTTTGGTGCCAGAAGGGTGTTAACTCTACACAAATGATTGGATTTACCCCTTTCTGGCTCCAAACAGACAGCCTCCTCAATTTACACAATGTAATTTGGTACATGTAATTATTGGAGTTACGATGTGAGATTTCAATGCATACATGTATGGTACCTTCATTAGTTAAAGGGAAGGTTGAGTTCTGGGAAAGGTGAAAAATTATTAGTGAGCCTTTTCATTCATTTTATGTCAGTTTGAAAGAACATCATAGTAGAAATGTCGCCTGAAAAGGATTGCTCTTCAAATGCCCTCTTGTTCGAAATATGACGCGAAATAGCTGGAGTGTTCAGGCCGAACATTCATGCCACAATGTGTGTGCAGTCCCATATACCCAATTTTTTTGTCCCATGCTTGTGCTTTTCAGTGGTCAATTTTATTTTCTTATCATTTTGATGATTCCAGAACCTCACAGTACATGGTGTATATACACCAATTCTTATGTAGATATGATTAACCTTCACAATTGCTTTGAAATAGTTTCTTTCACAATGTAATTGCATGACCAGGGCCCTCTTGGATAAAATTCGACACAACTTGATTTTCAGCCAATCAGGATCGTGTATTTGGGACTTGCGTGTAATTTTTTGAGTTGGGATTAAACGCAACTTTTTATCCAAGAGGGCCCAGAACTCAACTTTATCTTTAAATGTTGTTTGTAGGTGTCTGTGGTGTCTGTGGTGAATAGATAAAACATATTTCATGAACACCCTATGGCCCGAATCCACAAAGGAGGTTTGGTTTAAACCATGGTTTAAACCCCCTCCTGGGTTTTTTAAGCGTACGTGTGCACGGAATCCGATCCAATGATATATTTTATTTGAGCACGTGCATGGTCAATGTGTGCTTATTTACGCTTATTTTAATATGCTTACGGAGGTTTAAACCTTACCCATGGTTTTAAACCTCCTTTGTCAATTTGGGCCTATAAGTATACATTTAAACCTACTTATAAAAATAACCCAGGGGAGACAGAAAAAAAAAGTAACCATTGTTTACAGGTGGCCTTTGTGGACAGGATGTACATCACAAATTTCCTCCATGAGGGAGAGAATAGTATGACCCTATATATGTACTAGAACAGCTGATGACAGAAAGTCATGGAGAACCTACATCTCAAGATCCATTAAGTTGTTGCCTCAACGACCCATAAGCTATGGGACATTGATAAATAGATAGATCGATATATTTTTCAGATGCCCTCATTTGTCCCTTTTTGCTTGTTCCTATTTCCAGAGATACTATTACTACATCACGAAGGGAATCCAAGAGAACATGGTGGCCGCTCCCCCTGCTGACATGATGGACAACGTGAGCAAGCACATTCCTGATCATCTACTGGAGAAGCAGCATCTGAGCAGGCTGAGGGAAGGCATTCAGGAAGAGATCATCACCGACTTTGATTTCAGTTCTAGGAAAGCTATCAGTAAGAGACGCTCACACTCAAAGAGTCTTATGAATGAACCGTGTCCAGACACTTTGTAAACCCTAGTGGTCAATTAATTAACTGCTACATCATGTGTACGTGTAGTTTGGTTACAACCAGCAAATAAATGAACTTATGAATCAACAGGGCCCAGACGCTTTATTGGGCCTTGTGGTCAGTTGATTAACTGCTATGGTACATCCTGTTTACATGTAGTTTGGTTACAACTAGCATGATAGTGTTTTATGAATATGGGCTCAAGTGTCCAACAGATGCTTTATCTTTCCCCAAAAGTGTCATCAATCTCAACCTATTCATGTAGATAAAAAATTGTGTCCTTTTTTTTTTCTTCAAACTTATGTTGGCAGAGGTGAGTGGTGTAGCTCTGGATAACTCTCGAAGAATTCTTAAAAATTTTAAAAGAAATATGTTAAAGAAAAAGAAAATGCATATGAATTGCAGAAAGGGGATGTCACTTTTACTATGGCATATCCCAAAGTGCTCCTGCTGCCAAAAAAGGTAATGTTGATATAAGTACATGTATGATTGGTCTCTGTAGTAATGGATAGAACACATTGGCCCGTATTCACTAAGGAGGTTTATTTAAAGATATAGTTGAGTTCTGGTCATGTGATTACATTGTCAAAGAAACTGTTTCAAAGCAATTGGCAAAGGCCAATCATGTCAACAGCAGAATTGGTGTATACTTTTTTTTTTTGAATCATCAAAGGGATGAGATTTTGACCCAATCTTGCAGAAGAGCACTTGCAAGTGCACAGAGAAATGGGTATATGGGACTACATGTGGCATAAATGTTCAACCTGAACACTTCAGCTATTTTTCGTCATAATTCGAATATGAAAGAATTTGAAGAGCAATCCTTTTCAGGCGACATTTCCACTATGATGTTCTTCCAAACTGACAAAAAAAGGAGTGAAAAAGCTCACAAATTATTTTCCCCAGAAGTCAACCTTCTCTTTAACCCATGGCTTAAACCTCCGTAAGCGTAGTATTATACTCGACCATATATATGCCTGGACGTGTCCTCATGTCCAATGAAAGGGCAGTATAATATACTGATATATGCTTATTTTAGTCCGGGAGGGAGGTTTAACCATGCTTTAGACAATGCATTAAGATAAACCTCTTTCATGAATTGAATCATTTAGTGTCACATCGTGACTGTCTCAATCACTCCCCCTATACTTCCTAGTCAATTACATCCTGGATGACCCGGAAGAGAAGACACGCCTACACATTGCCTGGATACCACGCCCATTCCCTCATCGTGTCATCCGAGCTCCTGTACCCTGGCATCATTCCTACCTCACACATAAAGAGATCAACAATCAGCATCTCTTCATCACGAATCCCATCATGTTAGAGCTTCAGAACCTGTGGTATGATAGGTAAGATCGATATCACTATGATTTGCAATCAGGATTTTTTTATGCCTCCGCCCAACAAAGGTGGTGCCGGAGGCTTTATATTTTCACGTTGTTCGTCCGTCCATCAATCCCGTTTTATTGTTACTGCAATATCTCTCAAAACATTTGAGATGGGAACTTCAAACTTGGTGCTAGTGGGTATCATCGTAGGAAGACGAATCTGATATTTTCGGGTTCATAGTTCAAAGGTCATCGAGGTCAATTTCTGAAATGATATCTGAAGAATCATTAGCTTCAAACTTGGTATTGGTGTGCATCACCATAGTGAGACATACTGATTAGATTTTGGGGTAAGTAGGTCAAAGGTCAAAGGTCATAGGGGTCATTTACCATGAAACTACAGGGTTTTAGATTCGTTATCTTAATATTTCAAGAACACTTTGAGCCTTGAACTTATCTGAATTTAGGCCGAGACACATAGGAGATGCAGTCGCATTCATCTCGTTTCCATTCTCTACCTGTTATAAAACTCAGAATTATGACCAATCAGTTGCTATTTACATCAAAAACATCTGATCATTGTCATATCTTTTTTCAATTTTTGACTTAGCACTATCATTTAATAGTAGACAAATATAACTTTTTTGATGGCTGATACAAGAGTAATGCTAAATGTATTTCCTCCATTATGTCCTCATGCAAACTAATTTTTTTTTCAATGTTATATGTCAATGCTTGTATTGAAAAGTGAGGTAACATTCGTGATATGAATTGAGGAGACGAGTAATACTAATTCCTTAATACAGGGTCATTCAAAGTTCTTATTTTCACCTTTGTCTATCAATGCTTGAATGACAGTGAAGAATGAAAAGTACATTTACATGTGCATGTAGTTTCTTCATGATATTTTGTTCAGAAAGAAATAGATTTGAGCTGACAGTGAGAGGAAATTTTCATGGCATTTTGCGTTGCTGAGTTTGGTTTTATATAAGCAGAGGTGTTCTTGTTTGTTAAAAAAAATCATTACTAACATGTTTCCCTCTCCTGAATCTTTTTGCATGCAGCTTTTGTAGGGCAAGGTTTGTTCGTCTGAATGATCTTATGAACACAGAGCTCCCTCTCTTGCCCGGAGAGTTTGAGTCACTTATCAAGCAGCACTGCATAGATGCTAGAAAGGTCCTCCAGAACTCGTAAGTTTCACTTTCACAGGACAGAGCTTGTTTATCACCACAGACAATTAAATGATAAAGAAATTCAACCCGGCCTTTGAAATTTAAATGTGTTTTCTGCTTTTTCGTCTTCATGGTGACCTGGATTTCTGCAGCTTTCTCATTGATCAGGAAATTGTGTGATTCTTGAAAATGCTGTGTCATGTAACTCATAAAGTTACCAGATCTGCAACAGGAAGTAAATTTGTAAAAGTTGTTAGAAAGCAGTTTATGTGTTTTCTGAGAAATTTTTTCTACGTGACTAAAAGTATATAAATTCTATGAAGAGCAGCGTTTTTTATTTTTCTTTATAAAAAAAAAATTTTCCCCACACATTCCCAATAAACTTTTGATAATTCAGAATAACTCATAAGACTTCTATGTGCTTTAATAGGAAAGTGATTTGAAAAAAAAAGCTGTATTGTAATATTTTGATTTTCCGAGAAATGTTTATTATTTGATTAACTATTCATACATTAGTAAATTGTAATGATTATTGTTTTGTTATGCTAGCTTCTAATGCCACTTACATGTACCTGAGCAAAATATATGACATTTTACTTTGAAATGTGTTATTCTCATTAAACCGGGCCTACGGCTTTACAAGCTTGCTTTCATGTAGGTCCCATCATTACTTCTCTCAGTAAAATCACTACATTATATTGAGCATCTATCTTTTTGTTATTAATGTATGTATTTATTTTTGAAATGTAAATGTAACATGAGAAATATGAAAATGAATGAAAATGAAATGAAAAAATGAAATATTACCTGTGTCAAATAAATCATTTAACATAGAGGACAATTTAAAAATGTGTAGAATAATAGGTTATGTTTTTCAAAAAAATTACCTCCGTTTTATTAATGATTCATCAATTGTAAGAATTAGAATCTTATTTTTATCCTATTCAAGCAGTAAAAAAGAAACATACCCTTCAAAATAACTGCAGCTGTCATTTTTAACTAAAAGTATGTTATTCCTTAGTGCTACACTTTTATTACCTATAAGAATAATCATTGTTTTCTACCTCTCTCTCCCCCTCTCTCTCTCTCTATCTCATCTTTGTTCAGGTGGATACCTACTTGTGCGGAGATGTTCATGAACAAGAAGGATCTATGGGCCCACCTTGTCCCCTCCACCGATACCGACTCCACCCAGAGAGTGCAGGAGTTCTTTGCCTGTGTGGCAGCTGTCATGTCCATCCAGCTCAGGTCCATGGTTATTAACTCTCTCAATGACTTCCTGGAGTTCTTCAATGTTCACAAGGTAGAGCGAAGAGTGATGATAATGATGATGGTGATGGTGGTGATGATGATGACAATGGTAGTGATAGTGATGATATAATGATGATTATGAAGGTTGTGGTGGTGGTGTGGTGGTGGTGGTGGGGGGGGGGAATAATGGTTGTGGTTGTCAAGTAATATAAATGATGATGATGATTATGACGATGATGATGAGAATGATTGTTATGATTATTGTTAGGGAAATGAGTGCTTAGAAGAGGAAATAATATGGAAATTATGTCTGCACTGTAAGTGGTAATTACAAGCCATTTGATACATACATGTAGCTACATGTACTTTTACCGTCCTGTTGGAAATTAGTTGCACAACTGCAAGTTAAACTAAAAGGAGAATAACATTTTTTTTTTTATCCCTGAGCAATTCATATCTTTCAACACCATCCAAATCAAGCCAATCGGTGCAAATGTGCTTTCCTTCCGCAGGCTGGCAATGACTTTGAGGATGAATACAAAGAACTCCAGTATGTGATGCCTCAAATCATGATCATCAAGCTTAGAGTCGAGGAACCCAGGATTGTCTTTGATCCACCCTTCGTGGAATGCCGCAACATCATCCTCCGATGCTTCTCAGAGATCATCACCTCGGCCGAGGGCCTACAGAGGGTATGTCAGTCACTATACTTGACTCTTGCAGTTAGCCCAAAAAGTATTTTTTCTTGCATAGGGCAGGTTCCTAACCATAGAAGAGTCAAAAGGGCAATAACCCTCTACAATTCAAGGAAGACACCCATGTTCTAAAACTTATTCCAATGTTGCAAGACATGTTATTTCCCTGTTGTTTCATACAATATCATGTAAATGGCACCCTATTGGGTTATATGTTAAAATTGAGCCCTGTATATATGGATTTAAACAAGTCAGCTGTAACAACTTGTTTTCTTTAACCAGTTAGAGTGAATCTTATCATATAGGTTTTTCCACTGTATGTCATAAATGGTGGTGATTTGTTATATTCCACCTCTCTGGACGTTGATCAAAGTTGTTGGCATTCAAGATAGAAAATGTATATAATCGCACTAATTGATCATCTTCTTTATTCAGGTGGAATGTGCCATATTCCCGCAGATGGCCAACCAGAAACTCCTGCTTCGATCTGTCAAGCTGGAAGAACAACTGGTCACAGACTTCATTGACAAAGCAATGGAGATCTTCAAGCACAACACAGTTGGTCCCACAAGGTAAATCAACTTTCAAACTTTCCAAAGCTTTTTGAATCATTATATTTTAATGTTTCTCTTTAGGAAAGTGCATTTATCATGTGCTTGCCACTCTCAACCCAGGTTTAGTAAATGGTTACTTGATTCGAAATCATTCCTTGACTGCTTTCAGCACCGGGGAAAAGTCCTGAAAAGTTGTACTTTGTAGGCACCTTGACTGTCCTCTGGGTTGGATATTGTACACAATATAAATGGAACTTTCATTATTTTTGTGATTATTATTATATCTTATTTGTTTTAAAAAGTTGTGAGAACTTTTGAATGACAGTGTCTCTCTAAACAAAATAGCTAATCTTTGGTGCATGCTTTGATTTTGAAGGTACCTGAACCAGTACAAGAAGTACCATGACCTCCTGAATCAGAAAGCCGATGCTGACGTCACGGCATTCCTCAAGGAAACCCACTCCTTGCAAGGTTTCATCAAGAAGATTGGCAGCTACCAGCAGCTGAAGGAGGAAATCTCGTCCTTGAGGATAACTGTCCCCCTCAGCATGTTCTGCCTGGACTGCAAGATGCTGAACAAGGACCTGTGTGACAGAGCGCAGAAACTCAAGGAACGTCTCATCACCTTTGAAGTGGATGAGAACAGGACCTTGAACAAAGGGTACGTATTCAAGATATGTAAGGGTTAGAAAGTTCTGTCATAGCTAACATGTCTAGAATGTTGCTAATCCGGTCTGTCACGTATTTTCTATTGCTTTATCATGATCATTAAATGTGTTACAGTTGACACCTTTGTCAAAGAAAATGAAGCACATTGAAGTTGCTGCAACAAAGAAGTGTCGAAATAGAAAGATATTGTCCAAGCCTATCTTCTATTGTTCTGCTGTTTCTATCCCACCTTTTACTACCCTATTGTTTTACATTGATCTATTGATTTTGTTGCAACAGGATTCCTCAGAGGTTCAGAATGTAGTGCAATTGGTAAATAACCAATAACCTTTTATCTAAAGACTTAGGTAATAGTATAATGTATATTTTCAAAAATGCTTAGGTATTATGCACTGTATATTAAATCCAGAATATCATTATACATGTAATTGAATAATACAATAATCAATAAAACGTGTATCTAAATTACTTTAATTCTTGAACGCTTGCAGTATCTGCCGGCGGTATGATGAGATAGCTGAGAGGCTGGGTGAGACGCCAACCGCTACAGCTGAGATCGTAGCACTGGCTGAATTCTTGAGGACTTCCTCAGAGGTCACAGTCTTCAAGCTCAAGGATGAGGTGGATGAGGCTGCAAACAGGCTCATGTTCCTTCTGGACTACGCCTTCCTGCCATGTAAGTGTCTTGCTATGGATCTTGTATGGACCATGGACCTTTATGATAATTGGTTCATTTACTTTTGAAGGATTTTATATCCCCTAGTAACCCCAACAGTTTGAAGCACATTTGATCTTATCAACTGTATCTGAAATGAAAAACTTGACAACATGAATATGTTTCATTGATTTGGAATTTATGAGCAATCGGTGTTTGCAAATTTTAGAACTATCAAAACCTATGTCCAAACATGACACTGTTGGTCAAGTGTATTGAACAAAAAGTAGTTTTTCAAGGTATAATATGAAATTCTTCATCTGTTTTGTTCCACAAATAAATAAATTTCAAGAGTTTTGACAAAATACTTTGTTTCTTTATTTAGTTGGACATGAAATATCTTCCATGGGAATAAACATTGCAGTGAAGGAACCTTCTTGTGTTTCCAGTAGGAAGACATAGTCAGATACACTTTTCATTGCTCAAATTCTTGAGTGTGAATTGCCACTCATGGTGCAGTCTTTCATGTCAAGGAAAACAATGTTAATCGTCATGACAAACTGAAATTGCTTGCAATAAATGCTTATCATTGGTGCTTGCACAGATGTCTCTTTTAACTTTGCGCGAGCACTGCCAGCTTTGCTCAACTATTGACCAATGACTTGTCCTAAGTTTGATTTGTTATGACAATTAACATTGTTTTACTACCATACAAGATAACATCGTTTTCAGAATATTTGCCCCAGGTGAAACACGATTTTTTTCAATATCTTGCTTGTCATGCTTGTATGTACCTCTTTCTGTTTCATGATACAGATGAGGACATTAAGACGAACAGCACAGTGTTCTACTGGCCTGATCACATCCAGACCATCTTTGAGGTGTGTCGAAACCGTCTCATGTCACGTCGAGAGCAGGCTGAAGATGAGCTCAAGAGACGTGTCCATCGATACGAGGAGAAACTTAATGAGTATGGCCGAGAGGTAGACTCATTCCGCAAAAAGGAAGTAAGTAGCAGTTTCTTTGAAGTGGTGGTTGTTCTTCATTTTTCATGCATTTTTAAATCTTATTGCATTCTAAAGCATATCATTACGAGATGAATTTATGGGGGAAAGGAGCACTTACGACCATTTTCTAAAAGCTTGTTTCTCCAACATTTTATGAGATTATGCAACAATACAAACAATTGGAGACGTTTTTTTAAATGCTTAAAACATTTTTTTATTTTATTAAGATCTCATGGAGATGACATGCTCAATCTGGTAATAAAATAGTCAGTAGGGAATTTAAACTATCATCTTCTGCCTATATTCATGATCAGTTCTGTATTTTTTAAATTTATGCTATCATAAAAATAACGATTTCAAATAAATAGAATTGTGCACTGGAGGATCTAGGCTTTGAAGGTTTTTGATTATTTCACACTTATGTTTTGGCAGGCCTTTGTTAAAATAAGTTCTAATTTTCAGGCGTATTATTTTTAGACAAGATTTCAGATAAATCAAAATAAATTGATTTTGCTTTTATGCAGTTAAATTCATTTGTATGTGGGTTATTTGAGGTTCACTAAAATATATATTTTGTTTCCCCTTCCTTTCTCAATCAGCATAGTATGATTGTTTCTTTACTGTCATTCTGTACTCCTGGTGAATAGTCCATGTAAGATATAAAGAAAGCTCTTTAGTGATCAGTAAGTCTTCTCTTTGCATGAATAGGACTGTATCCTTCACTATTACACTCTGCACAGCATGCATTGTGGCCTCTTTTGTTTCTGTTGGTTTCAATTGATTTTTGCTTTTCTTTTACTTGTGCCACCTATGTGTTTATAGCTCCGTGGAAAGGTAACGCATTTGATATGGGTTTTCTTCTGTTGTGTGTGCGCGTGTGTGTTTGTTTGCCGTGGCACAGGTTCCATCCAAATGCAATTTATTAGTCGTTTAAGATTATACAAATTATTTAAGAATCAATTGAATGTTACATTTTGATAAATTACAGACGACGGAAGAAACCAGACACGTCTTATAATGTTTCACTTCAAACATTTTCTCTAGGGACATTTCAATTTGTAATTTGGTAGAATATATACATTGGACAGACGTAACAGTTGTAAAGTAGTATTTTACTAACATATTTTAACACAAGTTGCAAAGTGGACACTACACTACCATTAGTATCAGTGATCAGAATGAGGATAACAATTGATATTAGATGTTGGATTTAATTACAGGTATAAACATGTAGGAAGAATTAACAGATATGGCTAAATGTAAATGAATGTAATGAATGAGGGATTATTAGGGGAAATTTTTGTGGCTTCATTTTGTAATGATTTTCATGATTTTGATCATATGGCATTGTCACCCAACCCCTGTGTTAATCAGGACTGCCCCGTAAGTACCAGCATATATGAAAAATCAGATAATACATGTTATGCTAATTTTGTGGCAGTATTTTTTGAGTCATGGCTTGCGCTACCATGGAAATCACAAGGGGAAAAATCTTTAATGATATATGATATTCAGTTTTTACACTGAAACCATACAGTTCAATTTTCCCTGAAATTTTCAAAGGCTATGTTTGTTACCATTCAAGCATTATTTCCTGTTACCAATGTCTACATGTCTTCATATCTGTCAGTAGAATTTATTTTTCATTTTGGTCTTATTAATCATTGATTTGGGATTAAAGACACTACATGACTGTATTATTCAAAATTACTTGACACAATGTTAAACCTAAAGTAGCAAGAAATTCCTGAAAATACATCACTGAAATAATTATTAAAATTGAATATATGTAAAGCTTGTCACTTAAAGGAGAATGAAACCCTGGGGAAATATCCATTTTAATGAAAAGAGAAGATAGAGAGAAGCAATTTCTAAAAAGTTCCATCAAAATCGGTTATGAAATGAAAAAGTTATGAAAGTTTGAAAAGTCTCAATTTGCTTTCTGTGGTTATCCTCAAATTGGCAATGTTGCTTCAAAATGGCAAGTTTAGTAGTACAACTCTCAATATGTTCTGTACACAAAATTTTGTATTATCTCCATTATCTCTAAAGATGCTGTTTGTCTTTTTGTGAACTCAACGTATGTTGTGTCAGATACATTTTCCCATGATATATATCTTGAGCTAAGAAGAAGACAAGCTGCACCTTGAGAGATAATGGGGAAAATATGAAATTTTGTGTACAAAACATATGGAGAGTTGTACTACTAAACCTGTCACTTTGAAGCAACATTGCCAATTTGAGGATCGTCATAGAAAGTAAATTGAGACTTTTCGAACCTTCATAACTTTTTCATTTCGTAACTGATTTTAATGGAACTTTTTTTAAATTGCTTCTCTCTATCCTCTTTTCATCAAAATTTATTTTTCCCCAGGGTTTCATTCTCCTTTAAGGCAACATTTAGCACCATGTTTCCTATGTGCACTTGCCAAAGGGTTGAAGAGCTGAAAGGTGATTAAAAATACATAAAAGATTATCTTTGAACTCACTTAATGATACTAATCAGTTTGCTTTGCTTGGAACATTTTTCCCCCAGCTCTTTAAAAAGAATTATCCAAAATTAAACCAAAAGAGAAAATCTTTGAAAATATGATTGAATTTTGAAGTCCGTTAAAGGAGCTGAGTTGGTCAATATAAATGTCTTCTTGTTCCTTGTCCTAGGCCATACCTGCACATTACATGTACATGTAATCCAGTAATATATTGTACCGAAACCAATATGTGTGTCATAATAGATTTTTATTTGATCTAGTGATATAAGAATATTGTTATTTGAAATTGATACTGCACTCATGTTGATGTGCTTTTAGCGAATGAGACGACTTGCACGAATGATGAAAACACAAATGTTGCATACCTCGATGAAAACGCCTATACTGTATATGTACATGTAGGTGTGATGATTTAATATTTGCTTGAAGGTTAAAGCTAATGTGCACATATGTCTACATATTTAGTAGGACAGGCCTTGATATATTTCAGACAAGAATGAAGAAATACTCACACACATAAGAGATCATCTGGTGACTTGACATTTGCTCCGGCGTTAGTTGCTCTGGGCTTTGTTTCATCAGAGATATAGGTTTAAGATTTGGGTTGCAAATGAGATATATATGTTAAAGTTTAGGATTAGGGTTAGGTGTAGTTTTTAATCCCAGTTTGAAGTTAGGAATGTGGTTATTGTAGGGTATCAACCATGGAGCAATTGTCATTTGAGCATGTGTCTTACACGTGGAAATGCTTTTCTGTCCCAGTTGTACATGTTCTATTTTTGCAGCACATTTCATGTTTGTTCACTCATGTTTGCTTTTGTGTGCAAACTTCATGCTTGCTATACAGTATATCCACAGTGCAATCACTGTCTAGTTACCCACACTACTAACTCTAGCTGCTTATAATGTTAATGTCATTGTTTTTCCCCATTAGCCTATAACCATGGAAATGTTTTACTTCCTATTTTGCAGCATCACCTACACATGTACATTGCCTTGTTTTACCCCCTCCCCATAATATAACCATATTTTAGTGTTTGTAGCTACTAATTCCAGGATGACATTTCATTTGCACCACATAAACTCTATTTAGTTTAATAGAAACAACTTAAGGCCACCGCACACCTTACGATCGGTCTGCGATCCGATTTGTGAAATAAAATAAAATATGGCATTAAATATTGGTATTTCATCGAATGAAATCTACCCTATTCAGGTTATGAAAAGTAATATAAATGCTAAACATGGGGTTTTGGTGAGCTGTCAGCTCTCTACAGGGAATAAGGGCAAAATTAGTTTCAAATCGTAGGCAGTCGTACGATTTTTGTGACGTCACTACGACTCGGAGCCGATTTGATCATTCCACCAACTAGAAAACTCTGCAAAGGCCGTAATATCGATTTTACTATCTGTATGACTATTCAGACCCTCAATCAAAAAATATATTTCGTTTTTGAATGATTTATCAAATGATATTACATTTTCTTCTGAAATCGGATCGCAGACCGATCATAAGGTGTGTGGTTGCCTTTAGTAATCAAGTGAAATGTGGCTCTGTATACAATGGTAGTTACTTAGGAATCTACAAATATATGAAAAAGGGGAGAGTCATCTATTGTAAATGTTAGATTAGAATTGATTAGAAGCTAGAATGTCATAGATAAACATGATATCATGTTTATTACAGTATGTATAATATGGGAATGGGTATAAGACAGTAGTGGATAAAGACAAAATATTAAAGTGAACATGTTCAGAGACTTGGATTTGAGAATTTTATATACTGTATCACTGTATTTTTTTACCTAAATGAAAAGTGCATCTTTTTTATTCCAAGGAAAATTATGTGATATTTATTTGCCATGGATCAAAACCCTGAACTGCCATAATGTTTGGAGTATATTATACATGAAGCCTGTGCATGTGCAAAGTTGCAACCATGACAGGTTCCTGTTTGTTTCATTGGTCGACCAAAGCCAGTAAAGGGTTTAAAAGGAGACCTTTTTTGATGTCATGCTCCAAAGATCCTATTTTTTATTGTGTTTCATAGGTGCTCTGTATAGTAGATATATTTTTAAGCAGAGTAGCCTTTCTTCTGCATTTCTCTTGTTACAGCTTATTGACTTTCGAATGTCAGATTATGTGTGTATTGAGAATTGACTGCTTCAGCAATAACTGCTTAACATGGAACTTTCTGCACTCAAGGGATCTGTTTACGAAATATGTGTACCTTGAAATCATTTGATTCCTAAGATGAAGTTGAAAAGTGAAACCCATGATGACTTTGACAGCAATAACAGCTTAACATAGATCTGCAATTGGGGGATCTGTTTACAAAATATGTGTACATGTACCTTGAAATCATTTGATACCTAAGACGAAGTTGAAAAATGAAACACATGGAATGTATAAAGAAAGGAGATGAGAATAGTTTATTCTCTCATATTTTCTGAAAAGCTGTTTTAAAGGAAGTTGGAGAGAGTTATATGATCCCACTTAGTATCTTTAGTGGTTTGTTTTTGATTGAATAACATTTTACATGTATGACTAATTCCTTCGATGTTATGAGAAACTGTATCAGTTACAAGGCCTGTCTATGCAAGTTGGCTCACACACTAATTATTAGCGGAAATTTAGGAAGTGTCTCAAAGGGTTTAGATATCAAGGATGTTTGAAGTGTGCTGAGTTTTGATGAACTTTGCCTGCAGTTAGGCTCCCTAAAAAGGAAAATCATTGACATTTAGCTTTCAGACAATAGAAAGCTAGGTTAATGAGAAATAGTGTTTTCACTGGCAAATTTTCCTGCTAAAAAGGACAACCAAGAGAGTTTGTTATGTAAGGAGTTCTCATTTGTCAAGAAGTGTACAAACGTCAGAGTGATCTCTTTTTACTTCACATATCAAAAACATCTCAGAATCGAATGTAAAACGATTATGTCAGTCCATTTTCAGAGAAAATTTGTCTTGAAAGTATCTATAGAACCAGGCTGTGCTCTCATATTTAGGTGAAAGCAAAGCTCTTCTTTCATTCTTGGTAAAATCACAGGCTCAGTTTCCAGTTTTAAATGAAAGCAACTAATAAAGATATGTGCCAGTCAAACGCAAGTCGAATACCACCAATATAAAGGTGTGTATTACAGAAGCGTTAAAGTGCCATTCTACTTGACGACATGACAAGATATTTCATCTTGTCAAGTCGACTTAATGTCCATATCATGTCGACATGTAAAGATATTTGAATTACTATGTCGACTTATCAACTTTTATAAGTCGACCTGGCAAAATACATTATCTTGCCAAGTTGACTTCACAAAAAGTTCATGTCGTCATGGCGACATAGGTTATCTTACAAAGTCCACTTCCCAAAAAGTATGTCGTCATGATGACATAAATTTTATGTGAAGTCGACTTCACGAGATAATTTATTTTTGCCATGTCACTAATAAAAGTTGTTGTCTTCAAGTAGAATGGAACTTTAACACTTTCGTAGTTAAAAAATTTGTGAGAACATGTTTTTTTTTTCACTCCAAGCATCATGATACTAAATGAGCACATAAACACTGATACACTGATTTTTGCCATAAGTACTTGCACTTAAGTGCTGAGGTATATTTCTTTCTTGTATTTCTCTGGTAAGTGTATTTATGACAGTAGATTTCATCTATTTCTATATGTTTATGATGAAAGTTCACACGTCTTTTCTTGTTAAACAGCCTTAGACTGTAGTTTCACTTCAAAAACAAAACCCCAAATATTGATTAATTTGTACTTCAGTTTATGTGAAAAGAGACTTGGATTGAATAACAGAATTCAATATCAGTGAAACAAGGAAGCACTTTATATTACCATGCAAGATAGAAACTGGTTTCATGGTCAGAAAACTACAGATTATCCTTGATAGCGTTATGTTTTGATGGTATCAAGCACGTATTAGGTATATGGACTTTGACCTCTGCAACCTATGTGACCGCAGCTTTGAGTGTCATCAAGCATGCATAAGGTATATGAATGACCTGTAACCTGTGTGACCTCAGCTGTGAGTACATTGTATCAATAAGCACTAGCATGTGTATGAATGAACTTTGACCTATATGACCCTTTGACCCTTGTCCTATAGATGCTAAGCCTGGATGAGATGAAGACCAATGTCGACAAGCTGTCAGAGATCCAGCAGCAGCTGGAGGCAGCTAGGGATGAGCTGGAGGGCCTCAATACAGAAGAGGAGCTCCTCGAATGGCAGCCTAGTCAGTTCCCACAGCTCCAGCAGATGTTTGTCAACAAGCAGCCTTATGACAGCCTCTGGAATACCGCCCTCAACTTTCACACCAAATACGAGGAGTGGCTGAATGGTGAGTTTCACAGACATGAAGTTCATTTCTTCTTCTGAGGTACCTCTCTTTGGCACCAGTCCAGTTTAGGATGCCGGATCTAGAATTCAGGTTGAAGTTCACCAAAATAATACAATCAGAGCTTGATCTCCGTACTAAATATGGTATCAGTTGTTTACAAATCATAGGAAGGGGCTATGAACTAAAATGAACTTTAATTTGTTGGGGCAACAAAAATAGCATACATAATGAAGTTCAGATGAAATTGGAGGGAACCATTTCTTTTTCTTCAGTTGAGCATGTGTCAATGATACAGCAGGCAAATCAAACTTCTAACCCCCTATACAAGATGGGTACAGCTTGTCATATGCATGCCCAAGATTTACAACAGCTATGCACACACTTTTGTACCTAGTATAATCGACCAGTATGCATTCAATGTGTACTTGGGTTTCCTTCTCCTTCACCCGGAAGGATAATGCTGTTCAGGGAAAAAAAATAAGTTTTTTATTTTGGGGGCTACTTTTTTCACATCTTTTCAATATTTGGGGGGCTACTTTTTTAATTTCCAGGGCTACTCCTTAAGTTTCAGGGGCTACCAATTTGAGGGCTCTTTTCTCAAATTTTGAGGGCTACTTTACTGTTTTAGCGTTCACAACTTTACACCACACAATGTTAATTTCAATTAATTAAGCAGGTTTTCCTCCCTGGTCTGCTCTCACACTACAGTCTCTCGCCTAAGTTCAGCTGGTCAGCATTATGGCATACAGATTTCAAAAATTTGAGTTGACATCAGCCACTCTCTGGAATCTCTCTCAGTCACACTCTCATGACTCAATCTCACATGGGGGCAGGGCTCTGACATGAATAGTCGAATACAATTCACATTTAATACGCAACACAATACTAACAGAAAACAAACAAAAAGAACACAAGCTTACAGACAGGATAATATTTTCTGTGGAATCGCCCATATTTGAAGTGGACACTGATGAAGGGATCATTGGACAAGACCCTGCGGTTGTTCAGCGAGGTCTTGGGCATGCCAGGCAGTATATTATGAGGAAGCTACTCTCTTTCCTCGGCGAAGCAAGCCAGTCAAGCCCCCATGATTTGATGGTAGATTCCTTGCTTACTGGCTTCTTCCATTTCTTCTGATCAATATGGGAAGAAGAAGCGTTCGCGTTCAGGCCCATGCAGGTCCCTGCTCGAATACTGGTAACGCGGGTAAGATTACGACGAGTACGAGTGTGCATATCGACGATCATAAACAATCACAGAAAATCGCGCTAGCGCTCGCGAGATAATCTGCTGCGCCTAATTCATCTTCGCTTTCCACGTAGATGAAGGCAGCAGCGAATGCAATGGCACTATGAAAGTGTTGCTTATTTCAGTTATCGGAGAGAACGTTGCTCTCACGGAACCATACATTTATACATGCTGAAGCAGTGGGTTAGCCAGCGAGGCGTCTGGGCGTCTTTTGGACGCCCATTTCTTGTGGAAGATGCCCAGCAAAATTTGCAAGACGCCTTGATCAAAATCATTTGATGGACGCCCTTTCAATAGTTAAAGATAAATTTGCATAAGACGCCTTTTAAAAATCATTTGATGGACACCCTTTCAGTTTTTGTAAAGATGTTTTGTATTCACGATAATTTATATCCTCGGCTTCTCAGCAGAAGTCGAAGTCGTAAACGCTCCCGCAAACACGTACCGTACGTGCGTACGGGTCTAGGCTGTAGCTACTTAGTCTTTGCGCGACACCTTTTGTGGAAATTTTCTTTCCGAAACGCATTATCACTGTTACAATGAGAGGTCTAAAAATTATCATCATCCATGTAATGAGACTATCACTAGATCTACGACCGGATACACCTTTTGTGAAAATTTTCTTTCCGAAACGCATTATCACTGTTACAATGAGAGGTCTAAAAATTATCATCATCCGTGTAATGAGACTATCGCTAGATCTACGACCGGATACACTACACAGAGAAATTGTTCCTTACCACATTAAGTCCATAGTCACCTCAAAAAATCAATCTGTAAAGCCAAAGCCTGCCTCAAAAATGCGAATTAGTGCCATTTTTTTAAATCACGCGGCGCTTAAGTCGGGTTGTGAGGAACAGAGTCACCGAAAACGCGCTAAAACTCAAGAAATCGGTGGATTTATGACGGGGTTTTTTACTTATCGCACGCGAGATTGATGCTCATCGAGTGAAATGGTATCCGCGAAAAAACAAATTGGAAAATAAAAATCGCCCGGAACTGTGCGCATTCAGTGTATATGTACATACATACATATACGCAGTGGCGGATTTAGGGGGGGGGGCAATCCCGGCCCGTGCCCCCCCCCCTTTTGAGGGAAAACAATGCATTGTGCCCCCCCCCCCTATTTGCGATTGTGCCCCCCCCCCCCTTTTCGACCAGGAAAACTTTTTTTTTTTTTTTTTTTTTTTGCTTGTCAGAGAATTATGGAGGGGAACTGGACCCCATAACCCCCCCCCCCCCCCCCCACTGAGCGACTTTTGGAGGGCTGGCGAAAAAAAAATTTTTGGTCGACATTGGTACAGTGTTAACCTGGTGGTAAAGTAATACTTACATTAATACATGTATAATGAAAACTTACATTCATGTAGGGAAAACAAATCATCAGAATGTGTAACTTCAACATGTTTTTACCTTAAACACTGAGGGAATAATTCCAGCAAGCTAGGAGTAAACAAGCAAGGAAACAGTGTCTTTTTAGATAGAAATAATGAAAAATTTCCCCTGGACCCCCTGAACGGCTCGCTGCGCTCGCCCAATTTTTTGGACACCCTGCTTTTTAATTTGGACACCCAATTTTAAAATCCTGGCTAAAGCCCTGTGCTGAAATTATCTCTTATTTGTTTATTCTCAATTTGAAGACTATTTGCTGCACAGCACAAGTACCAATACTCATTACATGTACATTATAATGATTAATGCGGCGATTCTTGATTTTCAAATTGGCTTCGAGAGTGCTGCTAGCACTTGCTCAGCTAGCTTGGGTACCAGTATGTATATTCGCGTTGGCTTGTCGATAACGTATGTGTTTGGGCGGCCCCACCACGGGGGCGACTTATTAGAATGTTGTCGCCCTCGAAATCTTGATTTTTCAGAATTTCGGGGGCTGTTTTCAGTGTTTTGGTCATTTGCCCCCCCGTGTATTTTTTTCCCTAATGCCGTTAGATTTCCACTCCTAATTTTTTTTTTTTTTCTAAACAGCTTTTGATCCTGAAATTTCCCGCATAGTATTAGACTCTCACATACATGTAGGAGATGTTCATCAGTTTCCAATTAGATATGAAAGCCAATGGATGAAGCCTCCTTGAAGTTGCTCAAATTAGGTTTGAAAGTTTGAGGGCAAGGAACCTGGGATATGCCACAGACTGATATGAGAAATTATCAGTGGCAATTACTGCTGAAAGAGAAAGTTGAAAACAATTTTTTGCCTTCTCATTAGACATTCATTCAGATTGAGAGGGCAGAATAGGTGTGGCTCAGTTTCAGTTGCAAATTGTATGGCATTGGGTCAGTGACATGCATGCATAATGGCAGAAAAGGATAAACAGGAGAGAATGGTATTTACTTGCTAATCATTCTACAACATAGTTGAAAAATCCTTTCACTTCTCATTTTCATTTTGATTCATTTTGTTTGTTAATTGATTTAGTTTGGGATATAAAGAAATCAGGGAGGCATTGACCTTAACTGTGCATAGCAGGAATCGATTCCTGAACTTTTTAAAGTTAGTTTAGGAAAAGTAATAATAGTAAAAACTACTCTTGTAATTTTACATAGTGTGCCATTCAAAATCATACGTGAATGTACTTGCTTACAACTTAGAATCAGGGATTTTGCATAATTAAGCACTTTGATGTTTAGTTTCTTTAATAATCTCATTTTTTTTTCGTTGAATTGTATGATTGTGATAAGTATATTATATCTTGCCATATTTAAGATTAATGCTTACTAGGTACAAGTAAGTTCTGCCTTTACCTTTGACACAGGTCCATTCTTGGGGCTGAATGCGGAGGTGGTGACGGAGGAAGTCGACTCCATGTTCCGTACCATGTACAAGCTTTCCAGAAGCTTCTCTGATCAGCCGGGTCCCCAGAGGATATCCAACAATGTCAAGGGAAAGATTGACAAGTTTAAGCAGCATCTGCCTCTGCTGGGCATCATCTGTAACCCTGGTATCAGGGACCGCCATTGGACTAGGGTGAGCCTTGACTATTTCACTATTTTCACTGCGGGAGGTGGTTTCAATCATCCAAAGTTTGAAAGTTTATCTAACATCTTTAGACGAAGAAGAGACGGTCCCTCTTGAAATTTCAAAACGGTTTCATGAATTGTGATGGTAGATGTCATGAGACAAAGTTTGTATGAAGATAATGTGTCTATTATATTCGTGTAAGGAAAAGCTTATCTCTCTTGTTGAAACTAGAAAAATCAAAATTAAAATTAAAGGATCAATGGAAAAGGAATGGATGTAATTGTAGCATTTGAAGACTCAACAAGGTTTTTCAGTTTAAGGCATTGTACTATTCTGTTATCAGAGGTCACACATTTGATGCACACACAAAAAAGTTACAAAATATTAACTAAGCAGGATGTGAATCTAATATTTACTGCTTATTGGATTGCAGGGCTTTTTCCTGGTTAAGGCAGGATCTGTACTAATAAATGTGTTATTCATCATACTGAAATAAAAGTTGTGTAATTGATTTGAGCAAGTATTAAGGCAGGATCTGTACTAATAAATGTGTTATTAATCATACTGAAATAAATGTTGTGTAATTGATTTGAGCAAGTATTAAAGTTGATTATAAACAGTGATTTCCTAATCATCAATACCCAACATATCCAGTAACTTATATCCTAGTATATGTTATATGTTTTATCTAACCTTACAGATGAGTGACATTGTTGGCTTTGAGCTACAACCTAAGGATGATACGTCGCTGCTTCAGATGTTGGAACTTGGTCTCACTAAGTGGAGTGACCAGTAAGTATTTCTACATCTGTGGAAAGGGAATGTGCATCCAAGAACTTTGTCACAGAGCTCAGTTGTTGAATTTTAAGACATGTTCTGTGATAGATAGTGGATTGTGCTTAAATTGCATCAGAAGAGTTTGGCGTAAGGATTTGGGTTATCAAATGCAATTACCTTTGAAAATTCTAGTGAAATTCTACTCGTTACATGTATGTAAATAAGGTTGAAATCATTTAAAAAAGAAAGAGAGAAATAAAAAAAGACTTAATGAGATAGTAAGAGATGAAGCTAAACCCTTCCATAGAATTGTTTGATTATGGTGCTATGATTTTAGAAAAGTAGACTTCTTTCTAGCAAGTTAATACCCGTACTGGTACATTATACACCAATAAGATTCTGCGATTATAGTACTCTTACTTCTTCCTTTTTTTTTCTCTCATCAAGCTAAATTTTCAAGTATGAGATAATAGAACATAAGTGTTTGTTATGAATGATGGATTCATTTTATATGCTTATTAAAATATATTTCAGTTTCATAACACTTCTTTTCTCATTAAAGAATTTCAAGTAATGTCTCAGACTAAAGTTGTTTTTAATTATTGCTTTCATCTAGACTTGAAGAAGTTGGAGCTGCTGCCAGCAAGGAGTACTCTCTTGAGAAGGCCATGGAGAAAATGAAGTTTGAATGGCAGGATATCACATTTGAATTCCTGCCATACAGGGACACTGTGAGTACATTGATATGGTGTCTAGCTCGTCCATATGATCAAAAGTGCAGTTCAGTTGGTAGTGTGAAGGTTACCTGATGAGTGTTTGAAGGTGTTTCAATTTCATATCACTTTCCTACTTTTCTCAGAATTAAAAAATAAATTTGTTTTATTTTTGCTTTCAATCAGATCATGGTAGTGCGCATAATGAAAGGGATTGATTTGTCATTCCTCGTTTTTGTATGACAAGAAAAGAAGGCCTTGATAAATCACTATCCACGATGGATAATATAATATATTGCTATATTCTAATGCCATTTATATAAATGAAGGTTTATACAACTTCAATAAATAAAGTATTGGGACTGGGTATAGCAATAGAGGAAGAGATCTAAGTACAGATGAATGTATGTCATACATAGGTTGATTTTTTTTTTTTTTTTTTTTTTTTTTTTTTTAATTGAATTTATTTGATTTTTTAAAAGTTATAGCACTAAATGTTGCTCCTATAGAAAAAAAAACAGATTATTGTGGTAGAACTAATATCAGACATCATTTGGAATACAAAATTCTCACTTGGATGAATTTTTTTTGAGTGCTTTATTTTGGCACTTCAACTATAAAATCCACAAGAAAATTTCTTAAATATTTCTTTGTTCTTTTTTTAAATTTAGATCAGAGATTTAACAAATAAAATAGAGGCAATTAAAATTGCTGTTTAAATCAAATTGATTTAAATTATGGTCATAATCCTTTTGATTCAAATAGTCTTTGGGACATCTGTGCCCCATTTCACAAAACTTGTTTTCAGTAACAACTGCCACATTTCTGTGACAACTTTGCTCTCAGCTACTCAGATGCAAGGATTTCGGTTTCTTATAACAGTTATTTTGCAACGTGTTATTGATAACAAGTTTTCTGTGTACAAGCTCCTATGAAAATTGTTCCATGGTCGTCATGGTACTTTGATAGAAGTTTTATGTTAACCCTAGACCAAACACTATACCTAACCGTAACCCTCACCTTTAATTTTTCCTAAAAGCTTGTTACAACACTAACCCTAACCCTACTTCTATGACGAAATTAAAGCCTTTTGTCACTGGAGCAATCGTCGGGTCACCCAAAAGAAGTTAGATATATCATTACAGCCAGTGTGAGGGCAGCTGACATCATTGTATTCCAACCATTTCTCTTTATTATGTTTGTTTTGATTCAGGGTGTATCTATCTTGTCAAGCATTGATGACATTCAGCTTCTCCTTGATGATCACATTGTCAAGGTCCAGACCATGAGAGGGTCTCCTTTTGTCAAACCATTTGAGAATGAAGTCAAGGTATTGCATTTTCACCTAGTTGTATTTTTAAAATCTTTTCTATCTCTCTCTATATTAAGTGTCAGATTAAAGAAGATTCTATAGATTTAGGAAGTCAATCACAATTACACTGCAGCCCCACCTTTAGGCAATAATGCAATTACGGTGTGACTTCTGTGTTATCTACATACATGTCAATCTTCTGTTCTTCTTTCTGGTTGTTTCTGTCTTTCTTTTTCTCTCTCTCTCCCTTTCTCCTTATCCTTTCCTTCTCAATTTTTTATTTTCTCATTTTTTTCTTTCCTGTTGTCTTTCTCTTTTTGTTCTTTCTTTTCCTCTCTCAATTC
Organism: Heliocidaris tuberculata; assembly: GCA_025618425.1. Lineage (NCBI taxonomy): Eukaryota > Metazoa > Echinodermata > Echinoidea > Camarodonta > Echinometridae > Heliocidaris > Heliocidaris tuberculata. Next base: position 41,313,566 of record CM046836.1, read on the forward strand.
CCTTTCTTTACCATTTTCGACAGTTATTGTAGACTGGTAGTCATGAACAGTTAATGTATATTGCTGCAGTAAAATGTGTCCATACTGTCAGAAGAAGTATTGTTCTCATTTGAAATGTTTTATGTAGATGCATCTTAGAGAGAATATTTGTGTAAAGCCCCTCTGGCTCCACCAGTGAGTTAATAATTAATGTGATTCTTTATAGGAATGGGAAGAGAAGCTTGTGACAATGCAGGACATCCTTGATTCCTGGCTCAAGTGCCAAGCCACCTGGCTATACCTGGAACCCATCTTCAGCTCCGAAGACATCATCGCCCAGATGCCTGAAGAAGGTCGTAAGTTTGGCATCGTGGACAGCTACTGGAGAGACATCATGACGGAAGCTGTAAGTCCTTGATCTTACCCCTCAGGAATTACCTTGATCTTCTGACATTGTACAATCAAACCCGTATAGAAAGCAGTAATGGGGTCCGAGACCAATCTCGGTCTTGAATCTTCAGTGTCTTGGCCTTGGTCTTGGTCTTGACCATGAGACCTAATATGAAATCAACGTGATTATACCTTTTCTTCCTGGCCTTGGCCTTGTGACCCCTGGGGGGTGTTTCATAGAGCTGTTCGTAAGTTACGAACGACTTTACGCACGACTGGTGATATGTTCTTGTGCTAAATGAGATATCCCAGATTTTCCCTGGTGTTTTAACATATGGGACTGAATTTCCAATAACTCTAATCAATTTTGACAAATAAACTTTGCATTCGGATGCTTGTTTAACAGCAAGAATTTTAATCCACAAGATCGGATTTCAACTTTACATGTAGCTGATGGGAATCAAACTGATTGAGAATCTGATAAACACCCAAGAACAGGTACCAGTCGTGCGTAAAGTCGTTCGTAATTTTACGAACAGCTTTATGAAACACCTCCCTGGTCTTGACTCCAACACTGATAGAAAGATTGCCCACAGAAGATACAAAAGCAGTCTTTATAGGCTGATGGTCTTTATATACAGGTTTCCTTTGACATACATGTACATGTACTTTTCAATGAGAAACATTATTTCAAGGGAAAACAAAACATGTGGTCTTTATAGAGGAGTGGTCTGTATAGAGGAGTGGTCTTTCTAGTGGTCAAGAAAACAGGTTTGATTGTATTTCTATTGTACTTCAGCATCTTTCCATATTCACTGCATGTGTGTAACTCAGTGGGGTGGGGGGGGGGTTCCAAAATAATGTTGTTCTGGGCCCTGTTTCATAAAACTTGTTATCAATAACAACAGATTACTGCCCCATTTCTATGACAATTTTGCTCTCGGCCAATCAGATTCAAGGATTTCAGTAGCTTATAACAATTATATGATAACTTGTTTAATATTGATAACAAGTTTTATAAAATGGGGCCCTGGTCTTGTTTTGATTAAATTGAAATGGACAGTTTTACTAAATCAAGTGTAATTTCATAAATTCTACTTGTGATGATTCATTAGCAAGAACACTGTAAGATGAATGGGAAAGCAAATTGTGTCCTCGGCTGAAGGGTTGAATGAGAATTTGATTATATTGTTCAATTATTTAGTTTGGCAGTGAAATGATGGGGGGAAAATGATATAAAGGAGTATAACCCATCACCGTGAACAATTTTGGCAATGTACAGACTAAAATGTGTGAAATAGATGTTGTCAAAGAAAGATCAAAACTTTGAAAATGCATATATATTTATAGAAATATGCATGTACATCAGCTGGCCTTGCATTTATTTATAACATTTTGCCAGGCACCCAACAGAGTATTATTTTGTGACCATTCTTTTGTCAAAATGTAAGCTACAATAGATGCTATGATCTTTTGAACTTCTCTTTCTTTTGTCTTGATGCATGTAGGTGAAAGACAACAAAGCCTTGGTGTGTACAGGTCAACCCAACATGCTGGGAAGACTGCAGGAGTCTAATGTTCTCTTGGAGGAGATTCAGAAGGGTCTCAATGACTACCTTGAAAAGAAACGACTCTACTTTCCAAGGTACAGTATCTAGGGTGGTTATCAAACATGACCAATTCCCATTTGACATTTTCAATCAAATCTTTTCTTTCGTATGAAATCAGGTTATGCCAGTTTTCTTTTCTATGCCATCTGATTAGTCTGCTGTCTCTGTTTTTGTTTGTGTCATTAGCCTGACAGAAGTCATTTGACATGGCTCACCACTTGGAGGTTGACAACATGTGCCCCTTTGATCAAATAATCCTGTGTGATTCTCAAAATGTTTCTTATGTTTGATTGCTCTACTTTTCAAGAAATTATGTCTATTGTATAGCTCTGTGTTATCTCAAAACTATGGTACTTATGTTTTGTGCTTCATATCTATCTTCTAGTGTATGATTTCATGCATATAGTAATACAGACACTTGAGGGAAGTGTTTTGTTCTAGATACAAATAGGTACAAATATGCCTGCTGAAACAAATATATTCTTGGAAGTATACATTCAAGAGTGAGTCTCCATTTTAGAGATGAAAGGTGCAATGATTTAAGTGCTACATTTTGTATATTTAGGACTTATTCAGTTATACATGTACCTGAAACTATAAACTACTCAAACTTTGGTGTACATAAGATTTTCTTTAAATTTTAGGAACTTAGTTTAGTAATCTTAGCTTTGTAATTGTTTATCACAATCATGTTTTTAAAGTTAGCTGTGTATTACATTGGTTTTCCCAGGTTGTTCTTCTTGTCCAACGATGAGCTTCTTGAGATCTTGTCCGAGACCAAAGACCCCCTGCGTGTACAGCCCCATCTCAAGAAATGTTTTGAGGGTATCTCTACATTAGAGTTCACTGAACAGCAGGAGATTGTAGGAATGATCAGTGCTGAGAAAGAAATGGTGCCTTTTTCTAACAAAGTCTACCCAGCCAAGGCCAGGGTAAGTTTCTTAATTCCAACAGTATTCTATAGAAAATGATTAACATATTGGAGGAAGAGGACATATTGTTACTTAGATAGAGTGATGGAGTTTGAAATGAAGTATCTCTGTTTGTGACCGAGTTGGTGATCAGTGTGCGAGTGACCTTAGTTAATGCATTCATCCTCAATAAGCCAGTCCTTCAATCATGACTTAGAACCATAGGTCCCCTGGAGCTTACGTATTTATTACTTTCTTTTATAGTAAACTAAACAAAGAATGGAGTGAGTTGATTGTTCATTTGTTCAAATGTCATGCACTGGAAATTAATGCTGTTTCTGTTATATGACGATTTACTGGTAAAAATCAAGTACACTCCCTCACCCTCAAGTGTTATAGCAATACATGTACTTGATGTGACGTGGTCTAGTGGATACATCACTGGACTGTGGATCACATGGCAAGATATTAATCTATATTTGCCACTCTCCACCCGGGGGCCCGTTGCACAAAACTTGCGTTTAATTGCAACTCGTAAACATCAAACACAAGTCCTTAATGCGCACTTCTGATTGGCTGAAAATAAAGTTGCGTTTGATTTTCCTGAGTTGTGTTTAAACGCAAGTTTTGTGCAACGGGCCCCAGGTGTAGTAAATGGGTACCTGGTAGGAATTTATTCCTTGCCTTATGGCAGCTGGGCTAAAGTCAGGGTAATAGTACTTTGTAGGTGCGTGAGCATCCCCTGGGATGGATTTGTGCATAATATAGGGTTTATCCACCTGTAGATAAAGACTACCTGCTTTATGAATACAGTACCACATTTCTTGTATCCTTTGATTAAAGATAAAGTTGAGTTCTGGTCATGAAATTGCATTGTGAATAAACTCTCCCAAATGAATTGGGAAAGGCTGATCATGTCTAAATAAGAACTGGTGTATAATCGTGAGGTTTTGGAATCATCAAAATGATAAGAAATTGACCCAATCTTGCTGAAAAGCACATGCACTGGACATAGAAGTGGGTATATGGGACTGTACACACACGTGGCATGACTGTTAGGCCTGAACAGTTCAGATATTTCTTGTCATAATTCGAATATGAGGGCATTTGAAGTACAATCCTTTTTAGGGGACATTTCTACTATGATCTTCTTCCAAACTGACATAAAATGAATGAGAAAGCTCAAATTATTTTTCGCCCTTCCCAGAAGTCAAGTTTCCCTTTAAATCCTGACAGATATATTATCTTACCCTGGCACCAGACTCTTCATATAAATAAATGATATGTTTAATCTTAGCTTAAAGCGAGTTCCATTGTACCTTTGTAACGGTGTGTACTGGTTTATGTAACATGTGCTAATTGTCTTGTATTCCATATTCACTTTGTTTCTCTTACCCCCCCCCCCCCTCTCTCTACTTACTCTTCTATTTCCTCTTCTATATATCCCACCCTCTCTCTCTCTCTCCTTTCTTTCCAAACAAAGTGCCATATATCCTTCTTAAATGTATATATGCATATTTTTTTTTCTTTCTTATCAACCAGTAAGGCCTCTATTTACAAGCGTAGCTTTTTTTAGGTCCTTCCACTTGCAAACATTTTCTTTTTGTTGTATATTACAAAACATGTAAAGACTTATATGTGTACACAGCCTTGTCAATATGCCTGTCTATCGAAATTTTATGTATTATGTATTATGTATTGTGTATAATTATCATGTATTATGTATTATGCATTTGTATACATGTTTGCTTGCTGTGGAATAAAACTGAACAGAATATAAATGTAGCTTAAGCTTTTGTCATTATTATAGATTAATTGCTTCATAAGTGGTTAATTAGTGGATCATATGTATTACTCTATTTATTTGTCATGTGCATGCTTTATTCTAAGGAAATCAATGTCTGTATGAGTCCGATTATATATTTGTATTGTGTATATACATGTACATGTATTTCTATTTAAAGTCACACTTATCTATTAAGTTACCCAAGCAAAACAAAAAATGTAGCCACTGCAGTTAGGTGGCCTTTATAGATACATGTAGGTGGCCCCTGAGACTGTCTGTTACAATGACATTTATTTGTTCTTTGATGAAGCATTTTAATAAGAGAAAGCTATGAATGCAATTACAGTAAAAACCTTCCCTAGCAACCAAGTGTATAGAAAGGCCACCGGTCTATTGAGACATTTTCTTTGGTTTCCTTTGAACAGTGTTTGTCATGTACTAAAGTAACCTGGTGATAAAGACACTTACTTTACGAATACCACATTTTTTGTATCCTGTGAGTGGTCTTTATATACAGGATTCACTGTATTATTATTGTCACTATTCCATCTACAGGGTATGGTTGAGAAGTGGCTGTTACAGGTTGAAGAGACCATGATCTCCAGTGTCACCAAGGTGTGCAAAGATGGCGTGGCAGGGTACGCGTCTAACCCCAGGAACAAGTGGGTACTGGAGTGGCCTGGTCAAGTCGTCATCTGTGTCTCACAGATCTTCTGGACCGACGAGGTGGCCAAAGCTATCAAGGAACCTGGTGGACTGAAGGTAAGTGAGAAAAGAATTGGAAGGGAGAGGGTGAAGGTAGAATGAAAGAAAAGAAAAGAATTTTTTTTTTATTGTAAGTAACAGACAGAAGACTGTAACATTAGCTCTAAAATGTTTCCCCTCAATTTATCATTGAGTGTTAAGGGACACCTGTGCCTGGGAGGGTGAAAACAAACTCAATCACTATCTCTCCTCCCGATATATCTGATTTAGACGTGCAAATTATTCCCCATACTTTTCGTGAATAGTGCAGTTGATTCTTCATATGCATAGAAGTAAATTGAAGTTTGCAATCTAATTCTTTTTTAATTGTGTGATCGTTGTAGTCTATCAATCAAAAAAACTTCAAGGATCTTTGCCTTATTGTTCAACTAAACACATGTCTCCATTGGTATGATAGCACATTAACAGTAATTGACATTAGCTCTGGACATGTTGTATAAAACCTGTACTTTATATTGCACTGGACTCAAAGAATCGCAGGTAATTAGCATAAAGCGTAATCCAACAATGCAAATGTATTATAATGAGTGCAGACTGAATGGATAAAAATAACGACGTTGTTTATGTGTGATTTTATTTGAACAGAAATACACCGACCTGAGCAATGTCCAGTTGAAGCAGATTGTAGATCTTGTGAGAGGCAAGTTAGAGAAGGGACACAGAATCACCCTAGGGGCCCTCACTGTCATTGATGTCCATGGTAAGTAATTCAATTCATCTGAGTTCAGGGTCATAGAACATTCAATGTTAAACTACATCATTTATTCTGAATTAAATAAGCAAAACCACATCTCAGTTATGTTTGTCTTGATGTAATTTTACCAAGAACTCTGAAATTCAGTTGATTTTAATGTTTTGTAATTGTGCAGTCTTCGGTTGTTCAACACACTTCTGCAGGGCACTGGTCATTAATGACAAAACAATATTACATATCATATGAAAAGGAAAAAAACTTGTAATATGATAATGTTGATAGGGGAAAGATACTCATCTGGAACTGTTCATTAACAATGATCACTTTATATCCTGAATATGAGTAGCTGAAGAATCCTATAGCGTAATGAAAACTGCATCATGAAATGGGCATGATTTTTGTCGTTTTTTTCACATAAATAGTTATGACTGTCAGTGTGAAGACTAAATATAGAGATGATGATGATGTTAATTTCATGTTGTAAGAAACCCAGAGGAGTGGAGAATGTGCACTGTAATGTACAGAATCGCAACTGAATCCAATGACCGGGGTAATAATGCTGTAAGCGCTTTGGTCGGTTACATTGTAACTGGTAAGGCGCTATATAAGGAACAGCTATTATTATTATAATTAACCTTATTGTTTACATTGTATACATGTACTGAAACTTTTGTTCAACTCTTTTTCTTGTAACCTGCAATTTTTGTAGGGCATCCAAGGAAATGTTTTTTATTCAAAAAGAGCTACAAGCTACATATGCTCTGCTTAAATAAAACTAATTAATAGATAAAATACATCACTGGATGGCCGTGATTGACTAAATAACATCTCCATTTAATTCTAGCCCGTGACTTGGTGCAGAGCTTTGATGAGATGGGTGTACAGAGTGTGAATGACTTCAACTGGCTCAGTCAACTAAGATACTACTTCAATGGTGAAACCGTCAACATACAGATGATCACTACAGACCTGCCCTATGGTTATGAGTACCTGGGTAACTCGGGACGTCTGGTTATCACTCCGCTCACTGATCGATGTTACAGGTTAGTACCCGTCTTATCATCCCATTCTCTAAGCTTGTTCAGTGGTTCTATGTAACTTATGATTGTGTCATAGTAAGATTTGAGTTCAGTCTCTCTCATTGTACACAGCTTTTAACAATATCTCTCAAGGGATCTTCTTAAGTTACGCGTATAATCATCCCATTCTGTGTGCTTGTTCGGTGATTCTCTCTCGCTTACGATTGTGCCATAGTGAGATAGGAGATCAGTCTCTCATATTGTGCACAGCTTTTAACTATCTCTCAAGGGATCTTCTTAAGTTACCTGTATAATCATCCCATTCTGTACGCTTGTTCGGTGGTTCTACATGTATGTAACTTACGATTGTGCCATAGTGAGATAAGAGTTCAGTCTCTCTCATTGTACGCAGCTGTTAGTAATGTATCTCAAGGGATCTTCTTAAATTACCTGTATAATCATCCCATTCTGTATGCTTGTTCGGTGATTCTACATGTACGTAACTTACGATTGTGCCATAGTGAGATAGGAGTTCAGTCTCTCTCAATGTACGCAGCTTTTAACAATATCTCTCAAGGGATCTTCTTAAGTTACTCGTACATGTATAATCATCCCATTCTGTATGCTTGTTCGGTGATTCTATCTCGTTTACGATTGTGCCATAGTGAGATAGGAGTTCAGTCTCACTCATTGTACACAGCTTTTAACAATATCTCTCAAGGGATCTTCTTAAGTTACCTGTATTTCATCCTATTCTGTATGCTTGTTCGTTGGTTCTATATGTATGTAACTTACAATCGTGCCATAGCGAGATAGGAGTTCAGTCTCACGCAATGTACACAGCTTTTAATATGGATCTCAAGGGATTTTCTTAAATTACCTTATAATCATCCCATTCTGTATGCTTTCTCACTGGTTCTATGTAACTTATGAGTAAGATAGGAGTTTGGTCTCTCTTATTGTACACAGCTTTTAATGATGTCTCTCAAGGGATCTTCTTTAATTACCTGTATAGTCATCCCATTCTGTACGTTTTCTTAGTAGTTCTATGTTTCTTCATATTGTTGTGTTATGATATGATTGGCGTTAAGTCTCACTAATTGTACACAACATTGAATGATGAATCTCGAACCATCTTCTTAAATTACCTAAGTGTATGATTGTTTACTGGTTCTTTGAAACTGATGATTATGTAGTGTCTTCAGTGTCTCTCATTGTACATAGCATTGATTAATCAACTCTCTAAACACCTTCTCAAATTACCTTGATAATCACCCTATTTTATGGTTCTGGAGAGCGAATGTTATATATCTGTAATAAGATGAATGTTTCTCTTTCATTGTAAACAACAGTGAATAATAGTTTTCAATTGTCTTCTCAAATTTCTCCTCTTGTCCTCAATGTTTATCTTTCAACTCTTGTTTGGATACAAATAATTTAATTGTGGTTTACAGTGATGTAAATAGTTTTAGATCCAAATTGAGATTAGTTTTGCTGGCTATGCAGAAGGAAGTTGAAGGTACATGTACATGTGTGTCAGCTGAATGACCTAGATGTAATTTGCTTCATGTATGTACAAGGACATTATTTGCAACACAACAACCCTTTCCCCTCCCCACAATTCATAACAAATGAAATGACAAGTATCTAGTAATGTGATGTATGAAAAATAATCTGGTATCTCTATGCCTAGTTAATATGCATTTAATACATGTGCATGCTTGTTCACCAGGACATTGATGGGAGCTCTGAAGCTGAATCTCGGTGGGGCCCCTGAAGGCCCAGCCGGTACAGGCAAGACAGAGACCAGTAAGGATCTGGCTAAAGCAGTGGCTAAACAGGTATAGTATGCCACTGGTCACAATATTGTACATTTGTCAGTGAACCCCATTCACCCAGCCACTTTGCTGCCATCATTTGTCTCATGTGTCTCTGAACCTGGTTGACTGTGTATAGTCCCCCACATGTATCATGTTTCTTTTCTCACAGTGGTGGGGATATATTGAAACCTGAATCCAAGACTCATCAGAGTTTAAGTCAATCTAAATATTGCTTTTTATTTTTTTATTTTTTATTTTTTTGTGAAGCCTCATTTTATTGTGACTTTGGATGACTGCATCACAAAAAAAAAACCCCGTTTGATATGCACTCCATTGCCTCCAGCAGGTAATAAGATGGATTAAAAACGTGTAGTTGCATTTCACTCTATAAGTAACAGCAGTAAGAGCCTTCAAGACAGGTTTAGTAATTTCCAGAAGTGAAAGAGATTTTGTTTAATAATCACTTCATATTCTTGGTACAAAAATGACAATATTGTGGTTGCTTTCATCTGTTTCTTCATGAAACCAGTGTGTGGTGTTCAACTGCTCCGACGGTCTAGACTACAAGGCCATGGGCAAGTTCTTCAAGGGTCTGGCCCAAGCCGGTGCCTGGGCCTGCTTCGATGAGTTCAACCGCATTGAGCTGGAGGTGTTGTCCGTGGTAGCTCAGCAGATCCAGAGCATCCAGCGTGCCATCCAGACACACCAGAAGAAGTTCTTGTTTGAGGGTACAGAGTTGACCCTCAACCCCACCTGTACCATGTTCATCACCATGAACCCTGGTTATGCAGGTAGATCGGATCTTCCTGATAACTTGAAGGTAAGTCTACTCTACACATGTACATAGAGTGCTTACCCCTTCCATGCCACCAAGTTCTCACACAATTGTCATGAATGCACTGTCAGGAGTTATATTTTACTTTTAATTCCATATCACATTTTTGAGTTAGGCATAAAATACATGTATCTTCCATTGGAAGAATCTGCACAATGAGGGTACCTGTTTATGTATCAGGAAGAAAAATATATACCATTTTTAGTACAAGCACATTGTTCAACATTCAACTCTTTGGATGTGATTTGAAGCCAACAGCAGGGAAGCAGTTAATGAACTAGTAGGCAAATATGAACTGAAGTAGCAAAAGAATCCAAAAGTTACAAGATAAACATTGTTATTTTCACAAAATCCAGTTTGGATGAAAGCTTTACATCATTGTCTGGTTGGTTCATGTAGCATTCTCCTATTAAACTTGTGAATGTATGTCTTCTATTTTTGTTTCTAATGCTGTTGAGCTAAATATTCTCTTTTCCTTGTGAGGCTTATCTGTAATTAATTGATCTCTCACTGACAGTGTACTTTTATAATATACTCTGTGTAAAAATCAAAGCTTCTTTTATGATGATACATGTATAATATCTATTTTAATGCAATACAGGTTCTGTTCCGAACTGTGGCCATGATGGTTCCCGATTACGCCCTGATTGGTGAGATATCTCTCTACTCCATGGGCTTTGTGGATGCTCGTAGCTTGGCAGGGAAGATCGTTGCCACCTACCGCCTCTGCTCTGAGCTGCTCTCATCACAGCATCACTATGACTACGGGATGCGGGCTGTGAAATCTGTGTTAACTGCTGCAGGAAACCTGAAGCTCAAGTACCCAGAGGAAGACGAGAGTGTGCTGGTCTTGAGGGCCATCAAGGATGTCAATTTGCCTAAGTTCTTGGCACAGGTATGACTTATTATCCTGATTGTTACCCCGTATGTTTGATTGGTTGATTAATATTTAGGTTTATCCAAGAGCTAATAAAGCATGATATACTATCAAGGTGTTCCGGAGAGGATAGTTTTTAATCACTCAAAAGTCACTCTTAGGGACGGGTTTATATCTTAAACGTAACCAACCAGGCACCTTTTGCATCAAAGCCCTAAACAAAGGTTTATGTGTACATGTAAGTAATTGAGGATTATTCAAGAGCACCAGCATATTTAATTGATTTAAAGACAGCTACTGCCAGTTCCAAGACCCATATTGTAACCACTCATCCCTAATACATCTTGCTACATTCACAAGATTATACATGTATATTTCAACTTGTTCTTATTTTATTAACTTTGCATGTAGTGGGATTAATGTGTATTGAAATAATTCCAATAATTGTCTTAACATTTTTAAATTGTCTTTCAAGTACATTGATTCATCTTAAATCTTGATCTGCAGGATGTACCCCTGTTTGAAGGCATCATTGGTGATTTGTTCCCTGGAACTGTCCTGCCTGAGCCGGACTATGTGGTCTTCTTAGAAGCACTCAAAGAGAACATCTCTAAGCTCAAGCTACAACCAGTACCATGGTTCATCACAAAGATCATTGAGGTACAGTACAATACACCTACCATGCACTTTGTTTTTAGATACTAGATGGCTCAAATACAAGGTATCAAGAGTTCCTGAAAGATTTCCGATTGTGTCCATTAATAATTTTGCCATGAAAAGGTTACCGTGTAAGGCATAGACCCCATCGTTTATGTATGGCAAGCTGAAATTGCTTGTGCTTGAGTAAAGTGTCATACAGGATGCTCAAATGTAAACTTTGCGTATACTTTGCTTTTGACATCAGAATGAAATATAGAGAATGCAGTTATTGATTAATAGCTTAACCAATGCTTAGAAACATTTTTTTTCCCGTTCGTTTAGCTCTCTGACACATATTGGAAACATCTTTGAAGAATACAAAATCAAGCTATCTTTTGTACAATGTCTTCATGACAATGTGTTATATCTCTCGATAGGTATATGAGATGATGTTGGTCCGTCATGGCTTCATGATCGTGGGTGACCCCATGGGGGGTAAGTCCAGTGCCTACAGGGTCCTAGCAGGTGCCCTTGGGGACCTCCATGCTGCCAATCTGATGGAGGAATTCAAGGTTCTCCACACCATCATCAACCCTAAGAGTATCACCATGGGTCAGCTCTATGGTTCCTTTGATCCTGTATCTCATGAATGGACAGACGGTAAGACATGTTGTCATACAGCAGACCTCAAACAAATAATTGTATTCATGAATGATTTGTAGGTACATCGCTTGGTAGGAAACATTTGAAATGAAATATTGATTATAATAAGAATAAGAGTCATAGAATATCCCATTGAATATGTTGTCAGAATTTGCTTTTCTCTTGGTATTTATTGTGAAGTAATGACTTGGCTACAATTCCCACCCACAGTGATGGAAAAACAGATGATAGATCAAAATGGTGATGATGATGATAAATGAATGACACATGAATAGAAGTATTTAGTACTGGAGTCATTTTGTGTGATTATGGGAATTATTGTTTCTTGTGTATATATTTGATGAAATCCAGCAGATTATGGGTATCTTGTAGTGGGTATGTACATAGAGGGTCTAGACTGAATTTTTTAGGGTTTATGTGCACTTGTCCTCTATTATAAAGTTTCGGTTCCATGTACACCGGGCCCTTGTAAGTTTCGAGCCCTATGTAAAGTATGACTGCATTCTAGGTCATGTCAAGATTGTATCTAACTCCCCAAGTGTCTTTTTGTCTTGTGCGTAGGTGTTCTGGCCAACTCCTTCAGAGAGCAGGCAGCATCCACCACAGAGGACCGGAAATGGCTCATCTTTGATGGGCCTGTAGATGCTGTATGGATTGAGAACATGAACACTGTACTGGATGACAACAAGAAGGTATTTATCACTCATCGCTTGTTGAGGATGATCGTCTGATTCCAAGGTTGTAATCTAATTTCGAAGTAACCATGTTAGAATGAAAGGATTAGCTTGGAGAGCTCATAAATTCCCTTTGTTGAATTATTAAAGCAAAAGCAAATATGCAACATCTGGTGTCATTGCTTGATGTGTTAACAAAATGTTTATAATTACCTGGTTTCTTATTCTAGAGTGTAATTGTTGAAAATGAATTTCTTATATAGTGTGTATATATTAGCAACTGAACTCATTCAGGGAAATCATTGTGTTTCTTTCACACTTCCTATACCTAGGTCAAGAATGACAAATATAGGAAATGTTTGTCCAATGACATAAGCAATAAGCAGTGACTCAAAGCTCAAACTTATTTATTGGAAATACAGAGGAAACATTACTGTATCACAGTACAAATGATTGAACAGGGCCCTGTCTTAATAAAGAGTTGCAGTTGATCCTGGGCCCCATTTCATAAAACTTGTTATCAATAACAAGTTACAATAATTGTTATAAGCTACTGAAATCCTTGAATCTGATTGGTTGAGAGCGAATATGTCATAGAAATGAGGCAGTTGTTATTGATAACAAGTTTTATGAAACAGGGCCCTTATTGATCACAAGTCCTCAAATCAATCACAAAGTTATAAATCGCTATCTCTTTATTATCAGAGTTGCGATCAAATTGATATCAAGTTGCGATTATTCTGAATCAGTTGAAACTGTTCAGACGAGGCCCAGGTATCTACAGATCATCCCCTAAAATCTTGATATGTGCTTTCTATCCTAGCTATGTCTGATGAGTGGTGAGATCGTCCAGATGAACAACAAGCAGAACCTGATCTTTGAGCCGGAGGACCTGGAGCAGGCGTCCCCAGCCACTGTCTCCCGTTGCGGTATGATCTTCATGGAGCCCCATCAGCTTGGATGGAGGCCCCTCAAGACCTCCTACATGGACGAGCTACCCTCCTGTCTGACTGAGGAACACAAGGAGCTTGTCAATGACCTCTTTGAATGGCTCATTGATCCCTGCTTAGGTAAGCTTCTTGCTAGTGGGTCCGTACTGTCCCAAAGATACAATTTAAGGTATTTGATTGTAAAGAAGATAAATGTTCCAGAGTGAATTATACATGAGGTGAGTTTCATGCTCAAAGATACCTGACTTTCCCTTACCTTCCAGAAAAATGTTACAAATTTTATTGTGTGACCCCTTTGATGTTCACCAATCATATGGTTTATCTTAATGACTTGTATTCTGGCAATTTAAGTCCTACTTACCAGGAATGATGACAGTTTGTCAATTAGCCCAGAGTTTCTCAGGATTTCATTGTCTAGTAGTGACATCACAATTTTATCTTCATCATTTTACAATGTATTTACTAGCATGACAGTTTCAAAAGTGTCATTTGTAACTAGAATTGTTGAGCCAATGTCCTTTATTTCTATTGCTCAATGAATGTATAGCACAGAATGATTGTATATTTTTGTGTTGACTCGGTTCTATTCAAACATCAAAATGATTTCATCTCTCCCAATTCAGATTACCTGCGTCATGAGTGCAAGCTGTTCATTGAGACGTCACCCATCCATCTTGTGTTCTCCCTGATGAGACTCTATACGTGTCTTTTAGATGAGATTGCTGCTGCTGGCACGGAGGGGAACGAGATGAGTAACCAACAGGTAAAATATTTTTACTTTGAACAGTTTGCCATTGCGGACATCTGCTTGTTGAAAAGAGTTCCTTCCAGTATGATTTACAAATAGTATTTGCATGTTCATGAATACTTCAAATAACTGCCTCAGCAATGTTGTAGGATATACATGTACATGCATCTGGTTGGTAATTGCAGAGCACAACAATGTTGTAGAAAATAGAAGAATAGAACCATCTGCACTAGCGTTTTTCATTCGGGCTAGTGTTTTGCAAAGCCATAGTTAACTCCTCTCTCTATATACTTTTGGGGAGATAGTTCACACATTTACTGCTACAGCATGGGATGTACCTTTCTGTTTTTTTTTATAAGTTTCTTATTAGGCTTTAAAATGTCTCCAACGTTCAAGCTCATGTTATAGCAGAAACAAATTCTAGATACCAATATTTCAAATATGTGAAGGTGCCTTAGACACCTGATTTGAACACGAGACTGGAGGTCGTGGGTTGGAATCCTGGAATCTTTATAAGTTGGTTGGAATCTTTATAAGATGGGGCCCAGGGCCCCATCTTATAAAGAGTTGCGATTGATTGCAAATAATTTGCAATTGATATCAGTCGCAACTCTGTACTTAAAGGAAACCAAAACCCAAGGAGAGAATCAATGTTATTGGAAAGTGAGAATTCAGAGAAGCACTTTACAAAAAGTTTCATTAAAATTGGTTAAAAAATGAGAGAGTTATAGAAGTTTGAAAAGTCTCGTTTTACTTTCTATGGGGATCCTCAAATTGGCAAAATTGCTTCAAAATGGCTGATTTTGTGAACAACTCTCCATTTGTTTTGTACACAGATTTTCAGATTTTCCCCATTATCTTTCAAGGTGCAGTTAATCTCCTTCTGAGCTCAACATATATAATGGGAAAATGTATTTTACACCACATATGTCGAGTTCAGGAGGAGACAAGGAGCACCCTGAGAGATAATGGGGAAAATCTAAAAAAATCTGTGTACAAAACAAATGGAGAGTTGTTCACAAAATCAGCCATTTTGAAGCAATTTTGCCAATTTGAGGATCCCCATAGAAAGTAAAACGAGACTTTTCAAACTTCCATAACTCTCTCAATTTTTAACCAATTTTAATGAAACTTTTTGTAAAGTGCTTCTCTGAATTCTCACTTTCCAATAACATTGATTCTCTCCTTGGGTTTTGGTTTCCTTTAACCCTTTCGAGACAATTGACCACATTTTGTGGTTGGGCTCAATAACTTTTGATTCAGAGCCCTGAAAAATATACCACATACATGAGTAGAAAGAGCAAAAATTTCTGCACACACCATATCCATTTTTGTTACATGAAAATATTGCGTTTGATCCCAGGAATTTTAAAAAGGAGAATAAGATTTAAAATCCTTAAATTGGCAACACATTGAGAGGTTCAAAATCATTGTTTTTTATCAAAATTGGCAACTTTTTCAACTTTTCCCCAATTCTTTTAAACATGTATATTGTTTTCAAAGACATTACCCCTTATTACAATCTTGTAGTACTAAAAGAAAAATATCATTGTTGCCAATTTGAAGAACAAAATGTGATTAATTTAGCCCTGAAATAATTCCTGTCCTGAATGGGTTAAGAGATAGGAAACTGGAAGTTTGCGATCGATTTGAGGACTTGCGATCGATTTGAATCAATCGGAACTCTTTATAAGACGGGGCCCAGTTGTAGCACCACTCTATGTATTTGTCACTCTCCACCCTGTTATTAAAGGTGTACTGGCAGGAATGCTGTGAGCACTGAAATAGGTAGCTTAGTTAAAGGCATTGATTAACTTTGCCCAAGATTGAAAAAAAAAGTCACTGTTCCAGCTAATGCTGTAATCATAATTGCAAACCTTTAGGTCAGACAGAAATCGCCTGAGTTTTATAAGCTGAGCGGTCGTTTATATATCAAGATATTTACGATTGGACATTGATGTCGGGATAGAGTACCACCGAACCCTAAAGAACTCTTACGGTTGGCATACCTCGCTCTATCACAGAATACCGTACGGGCTGGAAACCCGCTCTGAAATCGCCAAGTGCCGGTGCTTGGTTTTTGTGACTGCAGCGCAGCGAAGAAGCCGAACGACTTGCGCTAGTGATCGATCACGATTTTCTCTTTTTTAGGATAGTAAATGGGTTTCATTTTCTCTCATACTTTCACATATCCTTAATTATATATGTAGTTAGAGGATTGCACACAATTCACTGGCATTTGAGCTGATTTCACATTTTTTCACAAAGTTAATCAATCACTTTAAAGCCAGGGTACTCCATGCATCTTACATTATGGATATGAGTGCTACAGAAATATCTAATATTACTACTAATCATTTTTGTTTCGTGTATTCATTTTGTCTCCATCAGATCACTCTCTGGCTCCAAGGACTGTTCTTGTTCTGTGTCGTGTGGAGCATCGGCGGTACCATGAATGGAGAGAGTAGGAAGAAGTTTGATCAGTTCTTCCGTCTTCTCATCAGCGGAACGCATTCCGATCATCCTAAACCAAAGAGCATCAAGATCACTAAGGTAGGGAGAGAGAGAGAGAGATGGAGAGAAATTGAGAGAGTCAGAGAAGGGGAGAGAGGGGGGCGGACTCAGACAGAAATGGAAAGGGGAGAGGGAAAGAGGAAGAGAGAGAGGGGGGGGGGGTGAGAAAGTGAGGTAACAGGAGAACTTGGAAGAGATGAAGTCAACAGCTGATTAGGATAGCAATTGATTCATGAGAGAGGGGAAGAGAGAGAGAGAGAGAAGTGAGGCAGTTAAGATCAGGATAAACAGGAAAACGTCCATAAAGGTTGAAGTTCATGGAAGGGACACTTTAAAGAAGTGAAAACAAAACTAATCTTATTCGGATGAAAATAAACAAAACATGAAGATCAAAATGAAAAGAAAGTATATGGCAAAAGTTGAAGTCATTGGCATTGATACTTTTGATGTAAAAAGAAACGTAATATTATTTGGACGGATACATTGTGTTTTCTAGATTCACCATGTCTGTAGGTACATGTATATGATATTTCCTTTTCATAACAGTACGATATTTATATTTATATGTTTATCTGTTTTCTCAATATTTGCAGAGCAATTCCTTCCCTGAGAGAGGGTTAGTGTATGACTACTACTTCCACAAGGCTGCTAGTGGTCAATGGAACGAGTGGATGACATACCTAGACAAGGCAAAGTGTGAGATCCCTTCAGGAGCTAAGGTAAGACAGTGACTTACAGACTATTCATCCAGTCTAATGCCTCACTCACAACAAGACCGACATCAGACCAGCAACAGGCTGAACAGAAAATTGCATTATCCCAAAGTGGCCAAGATTATGTCGCTAATCGGTTAGCTTGGAGTTGCTTTTCAGATGTGAATGGGGTATATTGAAAAGAAAAGAATATTTGTGGAGATGAAAAAGTGTTCTTGCTCCACTGAAGTTTGTATGCAACTATGCATAATACTTCATAATGTTTTGTGATAAACTCTTGTATTGCATTGGATTATAAATATATCCATATTGAATAGTGAATGTAGTTGAATGTCTGAGAAAGTCGTCAATTATTCCATGTATCATAGGATGGCATGTTTTCTTCTCACCAATGGCTCTTCCACTCTTTCCAGAATGAGAAAAAAAATCTGTTTCATCAGCAGTTTTATAATTACCAATCTTTGTTTTTGTCAAGGTGAGTGATCTGATCATCCAGACCAACGAGACGGCTCGTCAGATCTTTTTCATGGACGCTTACATCTCACACGAAATACCGCTTCTCTTTGTGGGTCCTACCGGTACAGGCAAGTCAGCCATCGCCAATGATCATCTGATTGGTATGCCAAAGGATAGGTGAGGATCATTTAGCTTGTATTCTTTGTGCGTTTGGGAATCTGAATGAACTTGTTCATGGCAATGTATTCATTTTCGTTCCGAAAGACTGTGAAATTTGTTGAGTTACTGATCTATAAATTTAATTTAATGATGATGATGTTTTAGTTTGTATAAACAACCTTTTATTAATCAGTGAAGGAATTACAGTGAGACCAGGCTACATGTTCTTGTTGAACAGAGTACAGAGTACAGAGTGACATGGAAATTGATAAAATTAACAAAGATTATTGTAATTATGAACAAGATAGGATAGGAGTTATAACCATGTTTGAATAATTTGATTTCCTTTGTATTACATGAGAAATATACTCTTGTGAGTGAAAAACCATGGAACTTACAAAACTTTAAGAAAAACTTGGTAATAGAGTATCATTTTTTTTATCCTAAGGCACTGATGGTCTCACACGGTTTTGAATTAAAAATTTACAAGTTCCAAGAACACTCCCTTGTCAGCTAGGCTTTTGTGATGTAAATGTTAGCTCTGGTATGTTGTAAGATTTGAATATTTCTTTTGTAATCTGCAGGTATGTTGCCAATACCATCAACTTTTCAGCCAGGACTTCAGCAAACCAAACACAAGACATCATTATGTCAAAACTGGACAGGTAAGGAAGAAATTTTCTTGGTCTTAAATTGATTGAATCTATGAGTATTACCCATCATTTCATGTATTAAATCGTGCTGAGATTCTTCTACTTTCAGAATTCTGCATGTAGAAAATTTTCAACTGTTTTTGAAAGATCGTAAGGAGTCCATTATCATGTTAAATCTTGTCATCGTACATGGTAAATTGTAATGCATGGTACATTTATTTGTTGAGTAAATGGTATTTGAATAAAGTGTATAATGTACGGGGACTATTTATTTTATTGTTAGCATGTTAAATATCAACAAATTACATATTTAAGGATGTACATGTATAAGGATGTAGTTAGTAAAGAGATGTTTAACATTATCTAAGGAGCAATGAAGCAACTTGATTGGCATATTTGGGAATCTCCATACAGGAACTGCTGGTGTGATCAGCTGTCAACAATTGTTGATATCTGAAGTGACTATTGTTCACAACTTTTCTTTTTCTTGTAAAGTCATATTGCAAAGTGTATACGAATAGTACCTTAACCAATTGCTTTTTTTCTTCAACAGGCGTCGCAAAGGAGTGTACGGTCCACCCATGGGTAAGAAGTGTGTTGTGTTTGTAGACGATCTTAACATGCCTGCTAAGGAGATCTATGGAGCTCAACCACCCATTGAATTACTTAGGCAGTGGATTGATCATAGACATTGGTATGACAAGAAGGACACATCCAAACTGGAGATCGTAGATGCAGTGAGTATACTAGGCTTTGTTCTTCTAGATTATTCTGCTATGCCACCCCACAAAACAACAGTAAATGGTGCTGGAAACCAAGTTATTTTACAAAATGAACTTTTAAAATATATACAATATATACTATCCATTCTCATCTCTATATTCCATAGCATAGGATGCTAAATAGAGGTCTCCTACATGTACATGTATGTAGGAGAGCCAACATGCATGCTATGACCTCACTGGATGTAGTATGCAAAATAGGATGAAACTTTATGTACTGATAAACATACAAATCTCAGACAGTTATACAGGAGAGACTTGAGGATTATAGTGATAAAGTTTGTTTTCTCTCAAATACACTTTATTGCAGTTGAAAGAAAGCAGTGGTAATAATATGTAACAAGTACATTTTCTTTGATATAAATTAATTATGTTTTAAGTATGAAATATAGCTTGAAGGTTTAGTTTGGAAATTTATAATGTAATGCTTTTGTAATTGTTTTGTAGATTAGATATGTAAAAGAGTTTATATCTACCTTATTTTTTTTATCCTGAAACTGAAAATACCAATTAAATGTAAGATACATTTCAATTGAAGATCTCCTCAGAGTTAAATCCATGAATCCTTGTGCACTGACAGTCTAAATCAACTGATTAATTGCATTAAGAAAAAAAAAATTGCCGGAACTCCCATTGTTTGTTATTATTAATTATAAAACGGGTTCAAGAATGTAGCCATCCTGATTGGTCAAATAACACCACATGACCGTGCAACAAAAAAGTACTAACGCACGGCGAGGGGACTAACGTACGGCTAATCCGGATCAAACCGGATCTGTAAACATGTAAGCATGTAGCGCAGACGGTACAACTCGATTTGGCTATATGTTTTTACACACTAAGATTGTAGATTGTAGATTGTAGACCCGATTTATAAAACTATTAATACATGGTTGTGAGTTCGTGCGTTAGTGCGATCCGGCAACACACAGGTTTTTATCATGATGTCTAGCACACTCGGCAACGCCTCGTGCGTTAGTACACCAAAACTATTAATACATGGTTATGAGTTCGTGCGTTAGTGCGATCCCACTAACGCACTCCCAACCATGTATTAATAGTATATTGTAGGTAGAAAGTCTGACAAATGCTTTGCACCCTTTTTTTCAGCTCCTGCTGTCTGCGATGGGACCACCTGGTGGAGGAAGGAATCATATCACTGGACGCTTCACCAGGCATTATAACATCGTCTCTATCGATTCGTTTGATGATGAGACCATGGTGAAGATCTTTACATCCATCAGTGATTGGCACTTTGCTCAGGGATTCGACGGTGCCTTCTCCCGACTTGGAAAGGTAAGTGACAACCTGGGGGGTGTTTCATAAAGCTGTTCGTAAAGTTACGAACAATTTTACGCACGACTGGTACCTGTTTTGGGGTGCTAATCAGATTCTCAATCATTTTGATTCCTATCAGCTAAAGTTGAAATCCGATCTTTGTGGATTAAAATTCTTGCTGTTGCACGAATGCAAAGTTTATTATTTGTCAAAATTGATTAGGGTTATTGGAAATTCAGTCCCACATGTTAAAACACCAGGGAAAATCTGGGATATCACCAGTCGTGCGTAAAGTCGTTCGTAACTTACGAACAGCTTTATGAAAGCCCCCCTGGATGCCATATGATAGATATTCTTAGTCAAATGTCTGGTTTGGAGTGTAGCATTATATATCATTCTGAAACTTGGAACATCAGGTGAGCTTAGTCTAACTGATGAATCAGAAGTGTAATAGCATCTACAAATTTTGAATTTCTCCTTTTGAATGATATGTAGTATCAAACATTGTTAGCGTTATTCAACATTTCATACATGATAGGCATCATTTGCAATTACAGCTTTTCCAGATTTTTGTTTTATTGTTTATATGTAATAAGCATTTTGAATAATTTGAAGGTTACTGTTACCATTTTCAAATTTGTGAGCTTTAGTAGTTATTTCAATACCAGGTATATTTTTGTCATTCCTTTCCTATTCTGGTCAAATAATTTGCTATTTGTACTGATAAACATGCTGATTAATGTACTGTATGTGTAAGTTAGATATAGGAGTAACTACATTATATGGGCAGAAAATATCATACTCCCTTGAAATCAATGAACAGAAAAATAGTACTCTGTCCTAGTGTCATATATAAAAGCCACTACATAAAAAGACAATGCAACCTCTCTCCCTAACCCTAACCCATCACCAAGCCTGCAAACTGTTGACTAGCTAGAAGGGGTGGCATCAAGAGGATCTCTGGTCTTACTGGGCATTGTGGAGTGTGCCTGTAATCCAGCTAACATTAGAAGTTATAAACTGATTCAGCGGACCCAGGTTCGAGACTGAGTCAATTCTTTCGGGTGGTGACATTATAGGTCGGTCCCCAGACGTAAATAATCATATCTGATTGATACACGTCTGTAAAAACCCAATTACACATTCACACACACACACACACTCTCCCTCACAGATCATGATTCAAGCCACTCTGGGTGTGTATAAAGAAGCCATCACCAACTTCCTACCAACACCTTCCAAGTCTCACTACGTGTTCAACCTGCGTGACTTTGCCCGTGTGATCCGTGGAGTGCTTCTGGTTCCTGCCACAGTCATGAAGGAGGATGACAAGGACAAACTGATACGTCTCTGGATTCATGAGATCTATAGGGTCTTTTATGATAGATTGATTGATGACAAAGACAGGTTAGTGTTTCATATTTATTGTCTTAATGATTCATTTTTGTCCCATTATGTAAATATATTAAAAATACATCAACATGAGCAAAAAAAATGCCATAATAAAATGATATGAAATAGGTAGTGATGATTTGATACCTTGCTAATGTCCAAGGAAACGATTTATTTATTTATGATAAGGTGGGCTTTGTGAGAGCCTTTGATCACTTTGGTCATCTTAATGACATTTTCCTGGTTTGACAAAAGGTAGGTGACAGAGAGATTGTTCTGAAAGATATTGATAGTGTGGTATAGCAAAATAATCAGGCTACAATAAAGATAGGGGATTCTTTATATATGTGTTCCTTCAATACCATGTAAAGATATTTCTGTTCATGATCAAATATGTAATTCATGATAATATCTTGTTCGAGAGTATGAGTAGTACACCATCAAGCATATGTGATAAAAATGCTTCATGAACCCTTACATATTTGTAATCATGTAGTCATATTGCCAGTGTAAGATTGGTGAAAGTATTGGGGGCAGCTGTTTATGCGATTATGTGTAAAATGGACTACATTGTGCTTTAAATGTTTGTTTAACATTATTTTGTTTCTTTTCTTGAACAGGACCACATTCTTTGAGATTGTGAAAGAAACCACACAGTCTATGTTCAAGCAGAGCATGGATAAAGTCCTGAGTCATCTTACACCCTCTGGAAAACTCATTGATGACAATATTCGGTAAGATATCCTATGATATATCATAGAATCTCTGAACATCTATAATCTTGACTATATTGAATATTTCCTTTGTCATTGTTCTGATTTTTATGATGTGAAAAATATACTTGAATGCACCTGTCATCAAAATGCAACATTTGCCTGCATTGGATGTGCTTTTACTAGATCAGAGCAGAAAGCAAAAAACACTATTACACTTAAGCTAATATCAGAAGGAAAAACAAAACTGGTTAATTTCTACTGCCATTCAGTTATAAGGATTGTGTACCAGGTCCTTTTTTTTTTTTTTTTTCATTTCTATTTCACAAGTGTCGTGTTTACATTTGCAATGTAGATATATCTTGTGTATTGAAAGGCATATTACAGCATATTTGTCACAATTCAAACTTCATTTTGAAATCCAATTAAAAACTGTATTTCCTTGATATTTAGTTTCTGTACTTCCATTTGGGAATAAAGCAAGACTCTCTCTGAATTATTTCCATTTCTGAAGTATTCATGAACAACCCATTTTATCCCTTTGAATGTTTGTGTCTCGCTGTTCAGGTCTTTGTTCTTTGGAGACTTTGGCAACCCTGACTCTGACGATAAAACCTACAACGAGATCACTAATATCAAAGAGCTCACAGGGACCATGGAGTTCTACCTGAGTGAATTCAACCAGATCAGCAAGGCACCCATGTCTCTTGTCATGTTCAAGTTTGCCATTGAGCATATCTCTAGGGTCAGCCGTGTGCTCAAACAGGACAATGGACATGCGCTTCTCATTGGTAAGTCTTCATATAAATTCATAACATATTAGTATCTCTGCTTAGATAAACTGAAGAATTAAGGCTCATTCAAATATAAAGGGGTAGACAGCCTCAAAAAAACCACAGGTTTTTAAGCGTACTGCACTTCACATTTCAGTATCTTATAACATGCAGGAAAGTTGCATCATCCATCCCCACTTGCCATTCATTTAGTACACAAAAAAACTGCCGCGGTTTTGTGAGGCGGTTTACTGCTGCATGTGCGAACGAGCCTTTAGATGTTAGCATAGACTAATTTCTACACTTTCCTATGCTTAAATTGGAACATCCAGATTACTATGAAATCAGGCTACCCTCATTGAGTCGTACAGAATCTGCTTAGAGCCAGAAGGGCATTATCTAATTGGTAAAGTGCTATTATTTAATTCCCTTCTAGCTCTCAACAGATGATATAGGACTGGAAGACACATTTCACCATCTCTTGCTAGGAAATTAGATTTTTGAATTTGTTTCAAAAACTGGGATATAGTGTGACAAGTATAATTTGCTACTAATTCTCAAGAGTACTTCATCACCAAGTCCCACTTATTGAATTGTCCGTCATTGTCTTTTTTCATTCAGGTATCGGTGGGAGTGGACGTCAGAGTGCTACCAAGCTGTCTACATTCATGGCCGATTATGAGCTTTTCCAGATCGAAATCACCAAGAATTACACACAGAATGAATGGAGAGAAGACATTAAAAAGGTATTTATAAGACAAAAAAAAAATGCATACAATAACTAAGAAGAAAGAGGATAGAGGGGTAAGGAAGGGATAAAAGGAAGTTTCTTAAGTTTGTTTATTTTTCTTTCTTTTCATTTTTAAAATTCTCCTATATGGTGAATTGTATTTTGTGCTTCTGTATACAGCTTTTATTGAAGGCCGGTGCAGAGGGCAAGCAGACTACATTCCTGTTCAGTGACAACCAGATCAAAGATGAATCCTTCGTTGAAGATATCAACATGATCCTGAATACAGGGGATGTGCCTAACCTCTACCCTGCTGATGAGAAGGCTGAAATCATTGAGAAGATGCAGGCAGTTGCTAGAGCTGAGGTAATTAAATTTTAACCCAGAGTTGACGGTTTGCAAGATTTCTCGTGGCTGGGGCCCATGGACGACACATGTTATACCGAATCAAACTGTATACAAAGGGTATATATCTACAAAATACTGTATACACCATATATTTCGCGGGGGTTTTAATTTCGCGAATTTCGCGAATCTCAAGTGAGTCGCGAATTTAAGAAGACGCCAAAATATTGCCAACATAAGAAGTCGGTTGAATTTGTTGTCTCCTGGTCAGAAATTCACCACTTTGCTTTGCAAAAACTACATCATCACCGCTGTTTGTAGATTTGAGATTTTTCCGACCGCGAATTCAACCACTCGCGAAATAGTCTGGTTAGTCCTATTCGCGAAAATTTATGGCCGCGAAATTTATGGCTTATACAGTAATTGTGGATTGCATCACAAACAGGTTTGCATGGCCATGATTGTATGAAACCTAAGGAAAGGTGGAGATAATGTTTACAGAACTTGTTCTTTCAATTTTTTTTAATGATTATCTTGCTTTATGGTAATCATAAGGAAGTAAAATTTTGGTCAATAATGTTCTACTACTTTTAGTTCTTGATGATAATGATGGATAAAGACTAAAAATATTCATTAATTCAAAATCACTTTTTTTTCTGCCTTGCCTCAAACACTAATATCCTGGAAAAATTGAACTAGATGATATAATATGTATTTTGTGTGAGTGTTTTTTGGGAAATTTGCAATATTGAACTTATATGTAGAATAATAGTTTATATTTTTTGCTGCCAGAACCTTGCTGATGACTCCCTTTGTCATAGAAGATACTAAATTTGATTACATTTTGCTCAGTTCTATTTCATCAGAATATATTTGTAGGGCAAATCCCTATCACTGAGTGCAGTTGATAAGCATTTAACCAAAATAAAACTTCATCAACTTACAATATACATGTTATTTCATTATTTGTGAAACACTTGTATATTTTTATTGGACGACTCATTTGCTAATCATCTTCCTCTTTGCTGTTGCAGGGTAAGAAGATAGAAGCTACACCTCTTGCCATGTATAACTACTTCATAGAGAGAGTCCGTAAACATCTTCATGTGGTACTGGCTATGAGTCCTATTGGCGATGCCTTCAGGAACAGACTGAGGATGTTCCCTTCTCTTATCAACTGCTGTACCATTGACTGGTTCCAGGTAAGAGTGAATTGCAGGACGAAAATGATAACCACTCTCTTGAGAATCTATACTCAAAGCATATATAAGTAAGAAGCTCTAGCAAAAAGGAACTAGTGGATAGAGCAAGTGCATCAGCAGCAGCTTCTTTTTTTTTCTCTCTTTTTGAACATTTATTTTCATTCAAAACTTTACCCTCATTCAATATTTAACCAGTCATAAGTAAAAATAAAATAAAGTACAAGAAGAACATTTTTTTATGAACATTATAATGGTGATTTACATGAATTTCTACAGCTAACTGCATAGTCCTCCTTTGCACTTTGCATATATAATTTTGATTTATTTCACATATTCTCTCATTATTCGAAAATACTTCAAAACTAGTACACTTATATATGCAGTGTATGATATTGTTTTCATTAATTGTTTTTTATTATTATTGCTTGCTGCTAGGCCTGGCCAGAGGATGCTTTGGAGATGGTGGCTGAGAAGTTCTTTGAAGACATGGATCTTGATGACCATGTCCGCAAGGAATCCGTCACCATGTGCAAACACTTCCATGAGAGCGTCCGTATGATGTCTGAAGAGTAAGTGTCTGAAGTTTGGAATGAGATATAAGCAGTACAAGTTTACAGTAGAACAGGAGTCTTAATCATTTTTGCATAACACGTCATGACTATACACAGTTGTTTGATGACAAAGATCATTTTTATAAGTTTTGAAAGTATTATAAAGTTTTATGACATAAATCTGAAAGTAGTAGTGTAAGTGTATATCAGATATTGTTGAAAATTGTATAAAGTAGATCAAGATACTATTTTTATTTAAATCACACAATACTTAATGAGTACATAATAATCAAATAATAATAATAATAGTTATATGAAGTTCAAAAGTTTGTGAATGTGTACAGTTGTACTCTGTGCATTTGCAAAATTGTACATTGAAAACAAAGTTAGCATACAAGTAACAAGTAGTAATCATTTTTCCTGAAACTTTTTAAAGATTTTTTCATTTTAGAATAGATTTGTTCATGAATAAGTCACAGGAGAAGATTGAAACTTGTTTTAAAAATACTTTTAAAGAAGAAGATATTCATTGTGGTTTATGTTTGTTCTGCCAGTTTCCTAGACACGCTCCGTCGTCACAACTATGTTACCCCGACCAGCTACTTGGAGTTGATTCTGACCTTCAAGAAGCTCCTCCAGCTGAAACGTGATGAGATCCAGACCATGAGAAACAGATACGTGGTGGGTCTGGAGAAACTCGCCTTCGCTGCCTCCCAGGTCTCCGTCATGCAGCAGGAGCTGACGGATCTCCAGCCGGAGCTGATCAAGACCTCAGAGGAGACAGTGATCCTCATGGAGAAGATTGAGCAGGATACAGTGGAGGTGGAGGCTCAGAAGGAGGTGAGATGAAAGTCAATCCTGAATGTAGGGTACCCAGGATACACTCTGGACCCATTTTACAAGGCTGGCTTGAAAAGAGAGGAGTGAAGCACCGGGGTGTAGAACTGAAGGAGAAGGCTAGATTAGAGACTGAGAGTTGTGGAACAGCATCATAGCCAAAGTCTATTGATACCACACCTAGAGAGAAAAAGTTTTCTAGATTTGACAATTATAACATTTAAAACTCGTAGGTAACCATACGTGTATATTATTTTGTTGTATTAGCAAGCACTCTTGATTACCAGCAAGTTCATCTGAAAATTGTTGTATGATCATTATGCAATAACATTCTCCTGAACATAAGGTGCACATTTGTAAATATTGGTTTGTCATTGTGTAGTTTAAAGTTAGCTTTTTTTTTCCGGTTGATAGATTTTCTTATTAAATTCCGAATAGAGGAATTTCAGTTCAAATTTTTATATTCAATGAGGTTGATAAAAAGATATTCCCCCCCCCTTTTTTATCTTAAGAATAAAAAGACTAAAACGGAAGTAGTTTAAATAAAAGGTAAACTCCCTATTTTATCCCTTCCTTGAAAACCATGCAAACAGAAACTGACATTTTACCATCCATTCTGTCCCGTACACCAGGTTGTAGCAGCTGATGAAGCCGTAGCCAATGCAGCTGCTGATGTAGCTCAGGGTATCAAGTCTGATTGTGAAGCTGATCTAGCTGAAGCTATCCCAGCCCTGGAAGCTGCTCTATCTGCCCTCAATACACTCAAACCTAGTGACATCTCCATGGTCAAATCCATGAAGGTACATGCTTACCATCTATTTTGGTGTATTCCTGTGATTGTTTATCTTTCCTAATGACATCATAATTAGGATATTCCTGATACATCCCATATGATTGACCAAGTCCTACATATCTCACGCAAGTCTTCTGGTTCTAAGATGTGGTAGTGGGTCTCAATGAATGGCATCCTTTTAAAGTTTTGGTCACTATAGCAAGGGAGTTTTATTTACCAGTTGGTAAATGCAGCAATCCAACAAGGTTTTCTTGTCAATTCTAACATTTCCCCCATTTTTCTCTGAGAAACTGAAAGTATGATATATACTTTTCCAAAAGATGACCCTTAGAGAGCTTGGATTTGAACCAAGACTAGTTGACCCCAGGTCCAATTGTGTAACCTCTATACCGAAAAACTTCTTCCCTTTCACATTAAATATGTGATATCTAGTTTTGCAAGCATAAACCCTTATTTTATGTACACAATGTAATGCATAACTCAGTTTGATACATAGGCCCTATACTGTAGCTGCTATTAGACTTACAAAGTTAGGCTCAAGGCTTTATGGAATTTAATTGAAGTGTCAGAGTAGAATTTTTGTCTGCAACCAGGTCAACACAAGTATCCTTTTCTCTAACCCTAGAACCCTCCTGCTGGTGTGAGGCTCGTGTTGGAGTCGGTCTGTGTGATGCGTTCGGTCAAACCAGAGCGTAAGCCTGACCCCAACGGCAGCGGCAAGATGGTGGAGGACTTCTGGGGTCCCTCTCAGAAGCTTCTTGGAGACATGAAGTTCCTGGAAATCCTCAAGACCTATGACAAGGATAACATCGCTCCTGCTATCATGAAAAAGATCCGAGAAAAGTAAGTTGCCTCCCCTTCCATTTTAGGATTTCCAATGAATCATCAAATGTGTATGAGCTATCAAGTGGTATGAATAATAATAATAATAATTATAATAATAAACCCCTCTTGTATAGCGCATATCACGTTGTGATATAACGTCCCTATGCGCTTCCAAAGGGTTTTGATATTATTACCCTGGCTTTACATTGTAGCTCCAGCAGTGTATTCAGCACACAGTACATTTCAAGGAATAAATCCTGCCAGATACCCATATTAACACTTGGGTGGAGAGTTGCAAACATGGATTAATGTCTTGCCAAAAGATTCGGGCTGAGATTCAAAACCTCATCCCTTGGATTGAGAGTCAAGTGAATGAAGCACTATTCCACGACACCTGGGGCCTGTAACATAAAGAGATACAATCAATCTTACAATCAATTGTAACTCTTCAGTACATGGTTTGCCATAGACTTACGATTGATATCAATCGTAAGATTGATTTATCTCTTTATCTTACAGGCCCCAGATCCATCATTTGCTTTGGCAACAATAAGCCAGCTCGTAATTACAATTTGCGCATGTGCAGATTGACCTTTGTACACTTTCATAGTGGGCGCACCATGATGCGCGCACCAGTATGAATTTAGTTACAAGTAGCATCCACATCCGCATCCACCAAAACATATGCGTTTGCACGTACAAATTTGGGTCATTTTTGGATCATTTCAGGGTCATTTGCACCTTGTACTAATTATGGACTTGCTTATTGCTGTGGGCTTTATGTCATCAAAGATATAGGGTTGGGGTTAGGGTTATAATTGGGTTTTAGGTTAGGTTTATGGTTAGGGCCAGGGCTAGTATAATGTTTGGTCCAGGGTGAATGAACTTTAAGAATTTGGTTGCTGTAGGATATTGACTAGAATACATGTGTCTTACACCTACATGCTCGTATTTCCATTAATGAGAAATGTCAGTACATGAGAGAGAGAGAAAGAGATACTTGTGTGTGAATGTGATGAAAATGATACAAACTTACAAAGCTTGATTATTTTCATGTTGCAGATACATTCCAAATCCAGACTTCAAGCCAGAAGTTATCAAGAACATCTCCACTGCTTGTGAAGGTCTGTGTAAGTGGGTCAGAGCTATGGACGTCTACGATCGTGTTGCCAAGGTAAACAACGGTGTCTGTTTACATCAAATATTTCAATACTTTTCCATGGTGTTGCACATTGGAACATTATGGAAATGGATTTTGATATGCTAAACAATAGGAATAGCAGTCTTTTGTAATAATTTTTAACTTCGTATTACAATTATAGTATCAAAATTACAAAACTCCAGATCAAATAATGTAATATTCTCTGAGCATGTGTACTAAATTTCAAAGGTACCATAACCCCTTCCATGCCCCCAGATTTTTGAAAATTGCTCAAAAATGAACTTTCAAGAGTTTAATATCAACTTTCAAAGAGTTTTTTCTTTAGCAAACTGGGCAAAGATATACCGTATTGCATAGGAATAAACATTACATTGACGGCACTGGTTTCTGTATGAGGAAGAAGTTTCAAGACATTCTGAGCCTAAACAAAATGTTCAACACTCAAATTTTTGGGCGGGATTTGCCGCCCATGGTATGGTTAGGGTTAATGTACTCATTTGCATATGCTCACAAAAGAATCTCCTTTAGAACCTGTCTTAGCTACATATATAATGCCTGACTGGCAGTGTTTATTAACATAGGTTGTAAGATGATATTACATGTATGTGAAATCTTTTGTATTATCAAATGTGCCTTGTAATCTCAAGGTTCTTTACTGAATAACTATGTTATTTAAGTATCTATTAAACATGATGATGCATTTCTTACTAAATATGGTAAGATGATAGCATAGTGATGTACATGTACTTCTTTTCCCAAGCACTATGACTGACCATCTTACTCTCTGTTGATGATCAGGTGGTTGGACCTAAGAAGCAGAAGCTAGCCGAAGCCGAGGCAGAGCTGGCCGTTCAGATGGAAAAGCTCAACACCAAACGCGCTCAGCTCAAGGAGGTCTCGGACAAGCTCCAGGCTCTCAACGACGAGCTGGAGCGCATGGTGGACAAGAAGAAGGACCTGGAGGCCAACATTGAGCTGTGTTCTCAGAAGCTAGACCGTGCCGAAAAACTGATTGGGGGTCTTGGAGGAGAGAAGGACCGATGGGAGAAGGCAGCTAATCTTCTAGGTCAGAGGTTCATCTCCATTACGGGTGATGTCTTGATCTCAGCTGGTGTGGTAGCATACCTTGGAACCTTCACCGTGGACTACAGACAGGTAGGTCTGCAAGGATATAACTACATGCTGGAGAACAGCCATGTACCGTAATTGTGGTGTCCCAACAATTAGGAACTACTCTGAACATGTACTGTACATAATAAGGGATCCATCAAAATGTGTGCTTTAGGACTAACGGGCGTTTCAAGAGGATGTCAGTAAAGTTTGACTTAAGACTGTTTTGTGACATGGGCACCTGAATGATGTACATGACTTTCAAAAAGCTCATTACTTGAAATTCACTGTGTGAAGACATGACAGATTGTGTAAACAAGATTCTTTGTTGTAAGCTCCACTTTTGATGTGCTTGCATGCTGTGTGCTTCAGCATTATCTATATTGTGAAATTGTTAAAGTTTAGCCGGACCAATTTCTGGTATAACAGAGTACAAAATAAGGCAGCAAAATTAAAACATTTAATGTTGAAATAGTTTAGGAAGACTTCATATAAAACCCATTAAAACTGGGGCCTGTATGGTTAAACTGATCAGTCTGCAATAGCATACAGATTATGATATGCATTTTAAGTCTTGATAAACTGTGTTTTCAATTTGCAGAAAGCCACTGATGAGTGGCAGAAGCTTTGTCAAGAGAAGAAGATCCCATGTTCTGAAACCTTCTCCTTGAGTGCTACATTAGGTGAACCTGTGAAAATCAGGGCCTGGAACATTGCTGGTCTACCTGTAGACTCCTTCTCTATTGATAACGGTATCATAGTATCCAACTCCAGAAGATGGCCTCTTATGATTGACCCTCAGGGTGAGTAGCAAGGTCTTTGTCTCAAAATTTATCCTTTCGGTGCCACCAAGTTAAATAGATACATCCAAAATCAGATTTCAAGGGACAAATTTTCAACCATAGTACTATATTTTTCAGTATTCATTAAAACAAATTCATCAAAACAAAGATTACCTGCGTCAATGAAGGAATTAAGCTTGAGGATCAAATGATAATCCAGACCATATTAACATTTTGTTATATGCCTGATTTTAGGCTTTTTTTTTCTCATGACTGAAGATGTGATATCAAAATTATTATTTGTATGAAGGATTTTCAGGCATCCAGAAAAATTGGCGTATCTCATGGTTTGCGCAAAAGTGCCCGGATGACCGTACAATTTTAAAACAATATCTCATGGTTTGTGTAAAAGTACTGGATGACCGTGCAATATATCTTCATATCTCATGGTATGAGGTGCGCGTGACGCGTTCAAAAGTGAATACGCGTTTAAATATGCAAAGGTTAAGACAATGGATGTATGCCCTCCGGCCTTGCAAGATGCTTGGGTAAGGACAAAATAATGTTTTTCTACCTCTGTTTTATGTTGAAGTTAATACAAAAATATAAGCACATGTAATGGTGGAAATTGAGGAACTACTGGAGGTTTCATACAATTAATAATAATGATATTCAATGACTTTTCTTTCCTGAGACACAAGGGTATATCGCACTCGCTTTGAAAATATTTCACTCGTCTTGCCGACTCATGAAATATGCTCATAGCTGGTGCGATATATCCTTGTTTCCCACTCAAGGTCATTCAGTATTAAATAAATATTCATATATGAAGAGGGCCATACAGAATATCAGTATGACCTCACATTGACAAAGTCTGATTCATTCAATATATTCACATTTTACATGTTTTAGCCTTTCTGTTCTCTTGATTTTTTTGGTTGTTGTGCTCATATGCAACTGGATACAAAGTTTCCTCCTTTTTTTAAATCTTTTTTTTCATTAGGGCTATTACAGATATCGAGGCATCTATATTTTTTTTGGTATGTGTAGATTCAAAGTGTGGTCAGTTTTCAAGTGGTCATATGTTCTTATGTCAGGTCAAGCTAATAAATGGGTGAAGAACAAGCAGAAAGCCAACCATTATTCAGTTTCTTACATGAATGTTTTTTGGGGATTATGTCAGAAAGCTTGGCTTCCTTACTGTTTTGTAATGGCTAGATCCAAAGTGAAGTGAGTTTTCAAGAGGTCAATATATTCATCTCTTTCCAGGTCAAGCTAACAAATGGGTGAAGAACATGGAGAAAGCCAACCAGCTGTCGATCATCAAGCTCTCAGATCCTAACTATGTCCGAACCCTGGAGAACAGCATCCAGTTTGGTAAGCCAGTCCTCTTGGAGAATGTTGGAGAGGAGTTGGACCCTCTGCTGGAATCCATCCTTCTCAAACAGACCTTCAAAGTATCTGGTGTCCTGGTGAGTGGTAGTTACAAGTCATTATTTGATACATCTTGTTGGTATTCAGACCAATCAGTTTCTCAAACGTTATGCATGTTAACATGATTTTGAATGAACTCAATTATGCATACACCATTACTCTCACTCATGAATTTTAGATCTTAGACCTGGGCCCTGTAACATTAAAATTGACTTACAATCGGTTGTAAAAATTTATTGTATATCCCTTTTTGCTATAATTGATTGTACCATACAAAGAAAAGGATTTTAAGTTACTTGTAATTGTAAAGATACAATTGAGTGAAGGAGATACAATTCATTTTCGGGGAGATTACAAAAGGGCCCAGATATTGTTTGGGAGAAACTTGTTGATGCTTTTCCTGCCATAGTTTTAGGAAATATAATCTTGTAGAGATTTGCACATACGGGTAATTCTGCTTGAAAGCATGGAAGTAATGATAATATATTTGTGTTGTGCATTTTTGCTGTTTCCTGAAAGGTAAAAATGGAAAGAAAGGGGAAAGAAAATATGTGAAGAAAAATTGAATTAAAATTTAAGTAATCCCTTGGTATTGTTTGTAACATTGATTATTTGCAGTGCTTTGGGATGACCCCATAAGGTATCTAATGAGTAAATTGTTCTAAAAATATATTGCTTTTATCTGATTTCCACAGTCAATCCGTCTGGGTGAGAACGTGATTGAATGGTCACCAGACTTCAGGTTCTACATCACTACATCCCTGAGAAACCCTCATTATCTACCTGAGATCTCAGTCAAGGTAAGACTAACTCTTCTAATCTTCTCAGAAATACAGGGAGGAGACCGCAGTAGGTTTTCCTTTAATTCAATTAAGAATAACATGTAAATATAGCTTTCTGTCTGTTACTTGCTCTAGAAATGACAGCAGTTACTATCTATCATTTTATTGTTGTATTCAACAAAGCCTTGTAGAGATTTTTCCTTCTCCATTAAAACCTATGTCTTTCTTTGCAATGGTTTCTCTCATTCTTCAGAATTTTTATCAGGGCAATATTCATTGTATGTTTGTATAAGTTTTTACAATATATGTTATTGCTGTAAAAAGGAAGGTGGAATCAGTGCAACATGTTATTGTTATAGGAGAGAATTTGTTTTCTCCCATTCATTTTGATGTGTTTTTTGGGGTTTTGTTTTTTGTCATTGCCCATCCCAGGTTGCATTGGTAAACTTCATGATCACACCCCTGGGTCTTCAAGACCAGCTCCTGGGGCTGGTAGCGGCCAAGGAGAAACCTGAGCTGGAAGAGAAGAAGAACCAGCTCATCGTAGAGAGCGCCAGCAACAAGAAACAACTGAAGGAGATTGAGGATAAGATCCTGGAGATCCTCTCATCGTCAGAAGGAAACATCTTGGAGGATGAGACAGCCATCAAGGTCCTGTCTTCATCCAAGACACTGTCAGAGGAGATCTCTGCTAAACAGGTATGGTGACTTGATTGAAAGGCGATCTGACATTTGCTACGGCATCACCTTGGCTTTGTTTCTTTAAAGAGTAAGGGTTTGGGTTGTGATTAGGTTCTAGGTTGGGTTTTGGGTGATGGTTAGGTATATTCCTATGTTCAGTGTTGAAATTAAGCATTCAGTCAATATAGAAAACTGCCTAGACAATCCTAGATTACTTTACTTAGAACTATAAAGAGAATCTCTTGACCTTCATCTCCTAATTCAACCCTCTCCAGGAAATTGCCTCTGCGACTGAGAAGGAGATTGACGAGACGAGGAATGGTTACCATCCCGTGGCCGTCCATTCAGCGACACTCTTCTTCTGTATCTCAGAACTGGCCAACATTGAACCTATGTACCAGTATTCGCTCACATGGTTTATAAACCTCTACATTCAGGTACGCATGATGATGGAGTTAACATTGAATATATGTACCAGTATTCGCTCACTAAGTGGGGTTATGATGGAGTTAACATTGAATATATGTACCAGTATTCGCTCACTAAGTGGGGTTATGATGGAGTTAACATTGAATATATGTACCAGTATTCGCTCACTAAGTGGGGTTATGATGGAGTTAACATTGAATATATGTACCAGTATTCGCTCACTAAGTGGGGTTATGATGGAGTTAACGTTGAATATATGTACCAGTATTCGCTCACATGGTCCATAAACCTCTACCTTCAAGTAAGCCTAAGAGCTCGCATTGAACCTACGTATCAGTATTTACTCCCGTGGTTTTTAAACCTTTACCTTCAGGTAAAGCATAAATGTATGATGGAGTTTATATTGAATCTTTGTACCAGTATCTGCTCACATGGTTTATAAACCCCATCTTCAGGTAAGCAGATAGAGCTAACCATTTTTCGCTCACATGGTGTACAAATCTCTACATTTAGGTAAGCTTATGATGGGGCTACATGTAAAATGGAACCTATTAGCCAATATTCACTCACATGGTATAAACTTGTACATTAAAGTATGTTCTAGCCTGCTGTTACAGGGTTACTGTTAGGGAGTTAGGGTTAGGGTAAAGGTTATGGAGTTAGGGTTTATAGGAGGTTAGGGTTAGGGGTTAGGGGTTAGGGTTAGGGTTAGGGGTTAGGGTTAGGGATAGGAAGATAGGGTTAGGGTTAAGGGTTAGGGTTATGGGTTAGGGTGAGGGGATTAAGATTATGGAGTTACATTTATGGGTTAGGGTTAGCAGATTGGAAAATTAGGAGATTAAATATTTAGCAGATTAGAAACAGATTAGAAACTTAGCAGATTAGAACCTTAGCAGATTAGAACCTTAGAAGATTAGAACCTTAGCAGATTAGAAACTTAGAAGATTAGAAGATTAGAACCTTAGAAGATTAGAACCTTAGAAGATTAGAAACTTAGCAGATTAGAAACTTAGCTAATTATAAACCTAGCTACTTAGAAATTTAGCACATTAGAAACTTGGTTAGCAAATATAACCCTAAACCCAATCCTAACCAAGGGAAACAAAAAGCTTCCTGCCAGTAGCTTTTCAATATATATTTATTTTTATTTATTTATTTCCACATAAAAAGAACACACGATACATAATATTCATATATTTGTACATAATGTGGGGGAGTCACTAAAAGCCAAGGGCTTGTCAAGAGTGACTCCTACTGTAAATAAAAAAATAAAAAATGAAAAAATTTACAATGCATACATATATAACCAAATATCAAATCATTACTTATTAAAAAATACTAATTACAATCAACTACAAAGAAAGAGAAAGAGGAAAGGAAAGCAAGGAAAGGGATTGATAAAATTATAAAATAAGCAAGTTATGAGTTGGTCATTACATTACATTTTTCCTAGTAGCAATTGTTTGTATTTTCTCTTAAACTGGTTTAAAGATTTGCTTTGTCTTATGCAATCATGTAAACTATTCCATAATAATGGACCTTCATAAAATACTGCTGATTTTGCTACCTGTTTCGGCATCAAAGGTGGATGAAATTTATTTTTATTTCGGGTATTGTATGTATGTAGGTCTTTATTGAATGAAAAGGATGATTCAAATGACTTGGGAAGCAAGTTATTATAACAGCAGTACATAAAAATAGCAACATTGTATTGACACATTTCATCAATTGGTAAAATATTAGTTTTTTTTTAACAAAGGTTTAGTAGAAGACAGATAATTAAAGTGAGTTAGAATACGAATAGCTTTCTTCTGTAAGACATGTACATGTATGAGGCTTAAATTTGTTTTACAAATAAACCCCCAAACCACGATGCAGTAACTTAAATATGATGTAATAAAAGAATGGTATAAGACCTTAAGGTCATCTTGTGATAAAAAGCTAAATTTATTTAGTATTTCTATGTTTTTTGCAAGTTCATTACTCAATTGTGAAATATGCGAATTCCATGTAAGTTTTTCTTCTATTGTAACACCTAGAAAGTTGATTCTTTAACACACTGGATTGGGCTATTTCTAAATAATAATGGCCTGTGGTTAACATCTTTATTTACATATTTGCAGGTACAAAATATCATATATTTTGTTTTTTTCACCATTCACGATCATATGGTTTGCTTTCATCCATATATCCATGTATTCCAACTGTACATTCATGGTAGTTATAAGATTGTCATTTTCATTTCCTGTTTAGTACTTGTAAACAGATCTGTCGTCTGCAAATAATATATACATGTATTTAAGTATATCAGAACTGTAACTGTATAACAGAACTGTAATGAATATCATTAATATAAATTAAAAATAAAGACAGTTTTTACTGTAATAAAACTGCAGGATTATTATTTATTGGAAATGCACATCATTAAAAAGCTCATATGCTCTTCTTTGACATGTCATCATAATCATGAAGGAAGACCACACTTGACTGAGCAGACAGCACAATTTGCAATTGGTCAGGCACATTGACGTCTTGTACAAGGATGTAAAACGAGGCAGTTGAACAAATATCAATGTGCCTTACCAAATACAAATTGTGTCTGATCAGTCATGCATGGTCCATCCATCATAATGATGGTCTCATATGGATAATGTATTCTCTGAAATGATATCATTAATATTATTTTTTTTTTACAGTCCATTCAGAACAGTCGCAAGTCTCACGTCCTTGAGGAGCGTATCGATAATCTGAACGATCACTTCACTGATAGCATCTATAAGAATGTCTGCCGATCTCTCTTTGAGAAAGATAAACTCCTCTTCTCTACCATCCTCTGTGTTGGTATTATGCAGAGCAGGTAAGGAGTGACATTTGATGATAACAACCAGTATACAAGTAGATGTAATGTAAGACATTGGATTGTTTTTTCACATAGTTTGGGCTACTGCATTGCTGTCTTGCTTAAACTCATGTACATGTATCAGTGTATTGTTTTGACATGTTTGTCCCCATTGTATGTTATGTCCCCAAGCAAGGCATTTCAATCACATTGCTTCTCTCCACCCAGGTGTTAAATGGGTACCTGGTAGGATACAAATGTCATTGTGGATGGATTGGAGTAGAGCGTGTGCACTTGACATGCTGTACAGCAACTGAATCCAGCACCTAGGTCATAACTATGTGTAAAACACTTTGAAATGTAGTACTAAGCGCTATACAGATGTAACTATTATTAATGTTATTATTATCATTATCTGTTTACAGGGGTAAAGTTGATGATACTGAGTGGCGCTTCCTGTTAACTGGAGGTGTAGCCTTAGAGAACCCTCACCCAAACCCCTGTGCTGATTGGTTGACTGATAAGGCATGGGCTGAGATTGTCAGAGCTTCAGAGCTAGAGAACCTAGATGGACTCAGGGAAAGTAAGTTCAATTGCTTTACTCTATTCTGTTTCATGCAAGTCTTGTGATAAGGGTGGTAATTCATTCAACCATAAGACCATGTTCAGACACAAGTGATTAATTGCTTGAGAAAAAAGCTGCTTCAAAAAGTATAATGAGTGCATCAAATTTCCCTTTCTTATGATAAACAAGTCAGTTAGTACTCGTCGGGTCATTGTAAAGTGCAGCTGTGTTTACCCCCTCCTACTTGCCCTGTGCTATTAATTTACATATGATATTTTGCTTTTGGGTTATTTTGTGGCAATTTACAGTGTAAAATTTAAACTGGGCTTATGTGTCCAGTATTCTAAAAAACTTTAAAAAAACATGTATTTTGTGAACTTTGTTTATGTTTACTGCAGGTTTGATGTTTGGGAAAAAAACTTTTTTTTTTAATGATTACATGTTGTTATTGTTGCACTTGTGAGCTAATGAGGAAGGCAGTTATGTAATCACAAATATATCTTTTTCTATCAGATGTGAAGAATAACAGTGATGCTTGGAAGGAAGTTTATGATTCGGCCACACCCCAAGAAAGCGGCTACCCCGCCCCCTACGACATGGTGACAGGAATGCCAAAGATGATCATCCTCCGTGCCTTCAGGCCAGACAAGATGGTCCCTGCCGTCCAAAACTACATCGTGGACCAGCTCGGCCGAAGCTACATTGAGCCCCCAACCTTTGACCTTGCCGGGAGCTTCGCCGACTCGCACAACTGTGCCCCACTTGTGTTTGTGCTCTCCCCCGGAGCCGACCCTATGGCAGGTCTCCTCAAGTATGCTGATGATAACGGGTACGGTGGATCACGCATCAGTACCATCTCACTGGGGCAGGGTCAGGGGCCGATTGCTGAGAAGATGATTGAGACGGCGCGGGAAGCAGGTACTTGGGTAGTCCTTCAGAACTGTCACTTGGCAACAAGCTGGATGCCTCGACTGGAGTTTATCTGTGAGGAGGTGTTGATACCTGAGAATGTCCACAATGACTTCAGGCTGTGGTTGACCAGCTATCCATCCGATGCCTTCCCTGTATCCATCCTACAGAATGGTAAGTTCCTTCAACCCTGTGGATACAATTTGATTGTGGTATAACACTTATTGTCTATAGACTCCAGTTTGAATCATCTTGGGCTCAGTATTCAATGAGTTAAAGCTTCATTTATTGTCTAGTTGTTTAGAGAAACCAATTAGTTGTGAATATTCAATTTGCCAATTTGAATAGGAAATTGTAAGTTCATACCCAAGAGGACACTCTCGTACAGAAGGAATAGGGTGATGACAGTTATTCAGTTTGTAGTTGCTGCTGAAATGCTTGTTGGATCCATAACTGGGACTCCAACTAAACTTATTGGTGATACTGCCCCCATTGGACTGCATTTTGCTGAGCCAAAGATGAAAGTAAAGTACATTGCTGCTCTCTGTTCACTTCCGGATACTCTGAATTCCATAAAACAACCTATGAAAAAAACAGAGATATTGTAAAGACAGACGTGGAGAACAAGAATTGTGCTGCGCTAAGCTTGATAAGTGTTATAGATCTATTTATCAACCATAAATTATTGTTTGTTCCCACCCCCCCCCCCTATACAGGTGTAAAGATGACCAATGAACCTCCCAAGGGATTGAGAGCTAACCTCCTGAGATCATACCTTAATGATCCCATCTCGGATCCAAGCTTCTTTGAAGGTTGCAACAAGGTCAGTAGAAGTTTTGTTCACAATTTTTTATCATGACACTCTCATGTCCTGCAAATGTATTCAAATTGGCAACTAAAGAATGATTTCAGGAAGACATCCTTAAAAATGATGTTGATGCTATCATATTTTTAGTCTCTTCTTTTTGAAAATATGATCCTGTAGTACCAACAATGAGTAAAATCGAAATGGAAGTGAAAAATAACTTGTTCTTTCTTTATGCTTAATGTCAGCTTTATTTGTCATACTTTAGAAAAAGAAAGAATAAGAGAATGATTCT
The DNA here is from genome assembly GCA_025618425.1 of Heliocidaris tuberculata. Lineage (NCBI taxonomy): Eukaryota > Metazoa > Echinodermata > Echinoidea > Camarodonta > Echinometridae > Heliocidaris > Heliocidaris tuberculata. The sequence goes on from CM046836.1 coordinate 41,354,435, forward strand.
TCCATTTGATGGCTTTCTATTTTACATAGTCACCATAATTAGGTCTGTTTGGGCAGATAAGCCTTTTGCTTGAAGCTGCTTGTTTAGAATGAATAGAAAGTGCTTTCCCATTTAATTGCTAGTCACAGACATTCCCTCAAGATTATTGTATAATACAGGCATTGTAAATATCCCACTTAGTTTCTCCATCATCATCATCATCATCATCATCATCATCATCATCTTCCTCATCCTCATCATCATAACTAGCATTATTGTTAGTAATAGTTATTGTCCATGTTTGATCTTTGTACAGCCTGAGGGTTGGCAGAAGCTTCTGTTCAGTCTGTGTTTCTTCCATGCCTTGGTCCAAGAGAGAAGAAAGTTTGGTCCATTGGGTTGGAACATCCCCTATGAGTTCAATGAATCAGATCTTAGGATCAGTATGACACAGCTCAAGGTAAGTCATTTTATCAGTCTTCTGATCCCATTGGCATTTGGAGTAAACTTATTGATCCATAATTTTAACAAACAGGACATTAAATCTTTATGTACATGTACAAGTGAAATATATCTCTTTCAATGAAGTTGTTTAGTCATTGGAATACACCGCATGGAAGGCATCTCTTAATTTTCTCCTTCAAGATATGATAGAATGTATTTTATTTTCCTCATAGGGGAAATTTAATCCTTCAGAAAAAGTTGACTTGAATTGAAGCAGAAAAACAGCAAAACAGAGTAGTGACATGTTTGGATAATTGGACAAAGTAGAAGAAAAATTTGCTTCTTTTTTTTTTAGAATCTGCTATTGGCAATGTAGTTTGAAACTATTCTAATGGGAAGAACACTTCCATTTGTTTTCTATCCAGATTACGCAGTTTCCATTTTCTCCATTTAAAAAAAATATATTTAGAGTAGTGCATACAAGAAAGAGAATGCTTTTTCATAAAGAATACTGAGCTCCTAAATTTCATACAGATGTCAGTGCTTGTGTGATGTTATTAGTCTACTCGGATTCTTCCTCAAAGCTCATGCTAACAGACAACCTAATCATTTTCACCTCCTTGTAGATGTTCTTGAATAACTATGACGACACTCCTTACGATGCTCTGACTTACCTGACTGGAGAGTGTAACTATGGTGGACGTGTGACAGATGACAAGGACAGACGTCTTCTCCTGTCTCTCCTGTCCAAGTTCTACACCCCAGAGGTCACAGAGCAAGACAAATTCCCGTAAGTACTTGCTTTGTCCTCCAGGAAAAGTCAAAGTGCCTGAAGAATGCATGGATATTTCAATTGTTTTTAATGATGTGTTTTTTGTGATACAGGGGATAGTCCGAATCTTATTTTCGTTGGTAATGAACCCATTTGTTAACACTTTGTTCATGCAAGAATTTTTCAGAGAGATAGTTTTCAAAATTCTCAAACTAGTTCAAAGATGACAGAGGTATATTTGTGTAGCACTCTTCTTTAAGTGTAAAGATTTTCATTCTAGGCAATATGATTTTACATTTGAAAAATTTTGAGAAAAGTTTTCCCTGTTCCATATTTCCTACTCTCTGAAGTAACACTAACATATCATTTACTTACATAAAGTGATAAGTAATTCTTTCTAAACATTCCTTCTTTTAAAGACAGTACACACATTCACACACAATGAATGAATTCAGCTTTCATTGTAAAATAAGCCAGTTTGTAATTACAATTTGCGCATGTGCAGATAAAGGTCATTTGTACTGACTACAATTGACCTCTATCCTATCTTGCTTTAGACTTTGGGTAGTAGCGTATGCATCATAAGTGTAACTGATTTATCCAACATACCTTGTTTTGTTTGCTTGTAGATTCTCTGACAGTGGTATGTACTACTGTCCTGTACATGGTGACTATGAGAGTTATGTGGAATACCTACGCGGTCTACCCCTCATACCCCACCCTGAGGTCTTTGGTCTCCATGAGAATGCCGACATCACAAAGGACAATCAAGAAACACAACAGGTAAAGATAATAGCTTTTGAATTTGCCTGCTTTATTTCCCTAAAATCCCAGAACTACAAAGAAGTACTGGGTTGGTATTCTGGAAAATATGTTATCTTTATTTTAGGGACATATATTTTTTTTGATTGTCACAACAAGCCTAAACTTATGACACATGAGTGGTTAATAACTGCATATAGGTCACTGCATACATTGAAGACACCTGCACAAACGCCATTTAAAAGGTCCACTTGAAATTTGTTCCAAAAAGTAAAATAATTTTGCTTAAATAAAGATAACTTCTGATATTTAAAAATTAATATATGTGAGCACAGATCATTTGACAGCAATGTGGCATGAAACATATTGTCAATTATTTGCCCTGTGGTACATGTATATACTCTCCCAAGACAGTGTTCCTATACTCTCAGTCGCATCTTATCACTTACATGATTGTATCTTATCATTCTTCTTTACAGTTGTTTGATGGGATTCTGTTGACCCTACCTCGTCAGGCTGGAGGAGGAGGCAAGTCACCTGCTGAACAGATCCAGGACCTAGCTAGTGATATCCTCTCTAAACTACCTCCAAACTTTGACCTTGAGATGGTACGTATTTCTCATCTGAATTCCCTGTAAAGTAGGCCTAAGTCCTGCTTGATTATAAGTTGGCTCCACAAAGAGATGTTGTTTTAGTTTGTAGGATCATACCCTATTCCAAGCGACATCAAGGAATCAAGTCCTACCATTCCGTATCACTTTTCACACCCCTCTTGCCACAGGTGATCAAGAAGTACCCTGTCACCTATGAAGAGTCTATGAACACCGTCCTGAGGCAGGAGCTGATCCGTTTCAACCGCTTGACCACAGTGGTCCGTGCCAGTCTGCAGAACATCCAGAAGGCCATCAAGGGTCTAGTGGTGATGTCTTCGGAGCTTGAGGATGTCTTCAACTGCATGCTCGTTGGCAAGGTGCCTCCTATGTGGGCTGCAAAGAGTTACCCATCCCTCAAACCTATGGGTAGCTACATCAATGATCTTCTTGCCAGGTGAGTTTCTCAGTAAATTAGATTTTAGCCGACCGTTGAAACATAAAGACTTTCCAGAAATGAATGTAAGATTCAAGATGTCTACTGTGTAAGAGCATGAAGAATTGTTGCAGTTGTTCTCAACACAAATGGTTTTGTTTATTGTTTTTTCCCTAACAGCCAATTTAATTACATCTTTAGGGTCTAGAGGGAATAGTATCATCATGAATTATTTCCTGTGTAAATGTATTAAGCACCCATTATATATGTTCTGCAGTTGCAGGTTTCAGTTTCCAGTTGATTACTGATTTAGGTTCCTTTCAGGGGGAAAAATAGAAGTCTTTTCAAAGGCCTCATTAGTTTGAGTTACAAGTAAATTAAGCTTTTGTTTTCTGACATCACTGGTATCTGACTTTGTTGTCAGTATCAATTTGATGACATGCAGGGGTAGAATACAATGGAAACCCATGCCATACAACAGACACACTCTTGAAACGAAATTGAAAGTAAATAACCACTTCACATAAATTTGAAGTGGTTCATTCAATATTTCCATATGCTCTGATGTTTTTTGACAGATTGAAGTTCTTCAATGATTGGATAGCTAGCGGTGCCCCTGATGTATTCTGGGTCTCTGGATTCTATTTCACACATTCCTTCCTCACTGGTAAGCAAAAATATTATTTCATGTGCTCAAGAATGTCTCTTAAAGCCTCGTTCACATATGGCAAGAGAAACCACCAGGGCAAAATAAGCGTAGTGTGCTTCAAATTTCTGTTTCTTATAAGACACAGATAAGTGAGTATGCTTAGGACTTCTGTTGTGGCAGCTACTCTTTTTTCATCCCCTCTTGTCATTCAGTTACATATTTTAAAGAAAATGTAGTAGTAAACCGCATCATATGTGAATGAGCCGTAATTCGATATATTGTAGATCAAAATGGTTATTCATTGAGAAGAATGCAGTAGAGGTCTTCGACTCTAAAGACGTATCTCTTCCCTGCTGTGACTCTTCCCTGCTGTGACACCATCGCAATGATAATGATCACTATCAAGCAGAATTATTTTTCTATTGAAAATGGAAAACAGTGGACAATAGGCTTTCATTCAACCTGGCCTTAAGTTAAACTTTGAAGAATAGCAGCCATTACTTTTATCATCTGCAGCTAAACTGTGTTTATGGTTTATGGAAGCAAGAGTACTCTTCCATCTAACATGAGAGCTTCTGTGATGTGAAAGGACTTCTAATGAATTATATATATTATTTCTTTTATCAGGTGTGAGTCAGAACTATGCAAGGAAGTACACCATTCCCATAGACCATCTTGGATTCCAGTTTGCAGTCACCGATTATGAAGACACGGTCAGTGCCAAGCCTGAGGATGGGGCTTTCATCAAGGTATGTAGACAAGTTGGACAAATTCCATGTCTGTTTGTTTGACTTTTACAGATAGTGATAGATCAAGCATAGTAATTGTTGATAGAGATACTAATTTTTAATGTGATTAGATTTTGAGGATATCAGGATCGGAAGTATAATCTCTGCTTTAATATTCGATCATTCTATCGTCCAGGGTCTGTTCTTAGAGGGCTGTCGTTGGGATCGTCAGACCAAGGTCCTTGCTGAATCCCTGCCGAAGACACTCTTTGACACCATCCCCATCATCTGGTTGATGCCTGGTCGCAAGGCAGACTTCAAACCCTCCTCCGTCTACAACACTCCCGTATACAAGACCACCGCTAGGCGTGGCACCCTCTCCACCACCGGTCATTCGACCAACTTCGTGATGTGGATGGAGCTACCATCAGACAAGACCCAGAGGCACTGGACCAATAGAGGCGTGGCTGCTCTCTGCCAGCTGGATGATTAGTTATCATAGCGATGATGCATTCCAAGGGATGAATAAAATGATGTGTTAGATCCTGCAACAAATCAGATAGTAATTAAAGAACAAAACAAACAATAAAAGTAATACTGAAACGAGCCCGTGATCAATACATGAAGCAATAAACAGAGGGATCAAGATGATATTTGCTGTATTTAAAAAGGTCCTACAGTATATCCAATATGATGTCAATGAACCAGAAATATATAGCCCTTTACAACAGACATAAGTGCAAGTGTGGTTAGATATGGCCATAAGTATTCTGTATTAATGTCATTTTGTTTGCAAAAGCATACCTACATTAGGTTCACTTCTAATTACCAGTAAGTTTTTAAATGAGAATGAATGTTTATGTTACCTCAGAAAACAAAAGTGATATTTGTCAGGGACGTGAAAATATGGACAGCTGTATTCTATGATAATATGATCAATGAAGATGTGACTTCTTATGACTAATAAAGAGATGCTGATGTATTAAGAAAGAATTAAAAGTGGATTAACCCTTTCAAGACAATTGACCACATTTTGTGGTTTGGCTCAATAACTTTTGATCCAGAGCTCTAAAAAATATACCAGATGCACGAGTAGAAAGAGCAAAATTTTCTGCACACACTATGTCCATTTTTATTGCATGACCATATTGCGTTTGATGCCAGGAATTTTAAAAACAAGAATAAGCTCTGAGATCCTTAAATTGGCAACACATTGAGAGGTTTAAAATAATTGTTTTTCATCAAAATTGGCAATTTCTTTCAACTATTCAACAAATTTCTAACCATGTATATTGTTTTCAAAGATATTACACCTTATTTGAACCATGTAGCACTAAAAGAAAAATATTATTGTTGCCAATTTGAAGAACAAAATGTGATCAATTTAGCCCTTAAATAATTCCTGTCCTGAAAGGGTTAAAAGTGTTCTGTATGGCATTGAGTACAGTAAATGTTAGCAATTTGACAAATAGAGTGTATATGTATTGCATATGTGTTAGAACAAACAACAACAAAAATGCTCTAAATATCCATCAAGACAAAGTATTGGTAGTGAACCTGTGGGGTTTTATGAGTAGAAATTGAATTCTGTTATGATTTCTATTCTGTTTGTCTAAAAGACTTAAAAGAGAAATTCTATATTTTTAAACATCTAATATTTAATTTGCATTTAATCAATATGACTTATCTGCTCTCGTCTCTAGTATGTATGTGCATTAGTTTGAAAGTTACTTGTAAGATATGCATTGAGGTGAAAAAAATCTGAACAAATTTATTTTTTACTTAATGCATTCATATTCATATTTATAGTTTTTGTGGCATGAATGTTACATATTTACATATTTTCATACCTTTCAGGCAAGTTTAGAAGTGATATTTTAGTGTGATTGCAGTTGGTATTGTAGTTGACTTTATTTTCTCTTTATTTTTAGATTAAGTCAACAGTCAATGTTTTGTCGAATGTTATTATCAAAATGTTAGCAAATGTTGATTGATGAGTTAGAGATTTGAATGAAAAACTTGAGATTGTTACGCACTTTTGTATTCATTTCCCATATAACTTTCAAACCCCCAAAGTAAATCAAACATTGAAAGAGGAGCTATGCAATGAGTTTTATATCTTGAACTGAAAATGTGTCTGCCAATTCTTTCATTCCACATCCCATCAAAGCAGCTACATCAGTATAAACCGTATCAATATAAGAAGGAAAAAAATGTATTCAAATGAGAAAATTTATTTGTGACATTAGCATTTTGTTACATAAACTTGTGGATCCTCTTTTCTGAAATCTGTTTGAAGATATGTATAAATTCTGATAGAAAATCTGTATATAAAGTTGATTGCTTATGAATTTCTATTTGTAGTGTTTAAATGAATGGAGTGGAAAGGTAATGTATATTTAATGAATGATTGATAAAATCAATGATTTTGCAAGGGTTTCCAATCGTACAACCAAAATTTGATATTTTGAGGTGAGAGAATAATTACTGAATTTTGAAATAATTTGTCAAAATTGTAGTATTCTTGCTTGTTGGTTATTGTGAAAGTCTTGCCGGATTCTAGAATACATGAGAGAGTCAAGTTGATTTGTATTTTAAGTGTGTGTCATACCAATATACCTTCACTTCTTGATTCTACCTTACTTCGATTGTGATGGCCAGTCACAAAAACTAGTCTAGAAAAAAAAAAATTATTTCTATTGTGACATGTTAGACTAGATTTAATGAGGAAAGACCATTTTCTTAATGCATTTATTAAAAATAAATGGATGTTCCTCGACTAACATACCATACAGCCATTCCAAGATCTTTTTTTATCTATTGTAAACAATAGTTGTTGCCAATACAGACTGACCTCTGACAAGTTTTTGAGGTAATCAAGAGCTATATGGTCTGGAAAATATACATGTAAAATGGAATTAATGATGAAGATAGTCCTTTCATCCATTAGAAGTGTTTATGTATGTTTATGCCATTGATCATAAATGGTTGACATAGCAGACCGTTGGACAGATATATGCTGTGTATTATGCCAGAAGTTCAATCACTCCTACATGTACAGTTAATTGCTCTGTGTATTATATTTTGTTTTCATATTGTTGGGCTTTATAAGACATTATCATCTGTTGGACTGAAATCAACAGGAGAACATTCATGCATTGATCATGAACAAGGATGTTCGTATTTAGCAAGTATGAAATTTCTTCAAAGAACTTGCATTCTGGAGTAGTGTTGAATGGAACATTCCAACACTTTTCTCAGTGTCCTGAACCAAAATGTGTAAATAGAATATTGTACATATGTGGAGAAATATTTCTATAATTGACAGTTTATTTATAGTATTGTTATATGACAAGTATTCTTGGTATTAGATCAGCTTGACAAAAAAATGTACATAAGATAATTTGATGAATTGTGTGTGTGCCTTTATCTAGTATTCAACACTTAGCTTAGTTGAATAAATTTGGCTATTGTTGCATCTGAACTTTCATACTCCGTCCTCGAAGGTATCACCTTGAAATTCTAAGTGAGCTCTTGGAACAAAATGCTGTGACATGATCAAATGATTTCCAATTTTCAAAAGCTATTTTTATTGCAGATTATATTCCTCCTGCCGCAATATGTTGATGTGTATCTCTATGCAAAAATCAAATCTTGTATATATGCTGGTTTTTGTGCCTTTGGTATGGTCATACAAGCTATAATAAAATGATTGTAACACAAGTTATTGATGAAAGGAGCATCTTTATTCATATGTGTTTCCAGTTGTAAGCATTTTCTTTGATGTCTTTGCTTTTTCATTTTCTTTATCAACACAGCCATCCATGTCAATTTCTGTTTTGTAGTTCTATCACCATTTCCACTGCCAAAGCTTCAATCTTCTTTAAACCAATCATCTCCATCTACACCATTAGTCCATCATCATCATCGTCAACTATCATAATCTATCAATTATCATCATAACCTTCATCAACAACATCATTTCCATCACCATCATGATCATCATCAACATTACCATGAACATCAGCATCACCCTCATCATGGTCATCATGATGAATCATCATCACCATTATCACCATTATGAGCAACATATCATCTCACCATCATCATCACTATCATCTTCACCATCATCATCACAATTGTCAATAATCATCATCATCATCCCTTTTTCCTTCACCATCACTCCTACCATCATTTTTTTCAATACAAACAACAAGTACAAGTAATTACACTTGGAACAATTTCCTTGTGCATTAGTCGTTAAAATCACAAATATCCCATTTTATTATTGCCAAATTGTCAATAGTCAATGTATACAATTACGTAGTGTAATACTCTGTATCATTTGATTTTCATCAATTCCCCCCCCCCCCCCCATCTTATCATTATAGCTTTCTAGTGTTAAGATAACGAACCCCAAGAGGTCTCTAATTTCTACATGTAGTATCAAGTTCTATGTATCTGCAAGTTAGTTCATGTTACAGTTTGGAAAATATAATTAATAACACTTCTCTATACATCTTATGTTACTATTTGGCACTGGGTATAAAGACATAGAACATCATAATTACATTATGGATAACAAGTCCTATCAGTATCCATAATTGCTACATTGAATTCAAACATTCTTTATGTAGACATGAACAACAAAGGTGAGCAAATTATGTTGCATAACAGTCTTAACCCTTTCAAGACAATTGACCACATTTTGTGGTTTGGCTCAATAACTTTTGATTCAGAGCTCTAAAAAATATACCAGATGCAGGAGTAGAAAAGACAAAAATTTTTACACACATTGTGTCCATTTTTGTGGCATGACCATATTGGGTTTGATGCCAGGAATTTCAAAAAGGAGAATAAGCTTCAAAATCCTTAAAGTGGCAACACATTGAGAGGTTCAAAATCACTATTTTTTATCAAAATTGGCAATTTTTTCAACTTTTCGACTAAGTTTCTAATGATGTATATTGTTTTCAAAGACATTGCATTTTATTAGAACCATGTAGCACTAAAAGAAAAATATTACTGCCAATTTGAAGAACGAAATGTGATCAATTTAGCCTTTAAATAATTCCTGTCATGAAAGGGTTAATTCAAAGCAAACTACAATGCTTTAATTTATTCAAGTTAATATTACCGTGATAGTACTTTGAGCAATGACTATTTTATTGTTGATAAATATTGTTAGTACATCAGTTTATTTCAAATTATAACTCATTGGTTTTTCTTCACTTTCATATTTTTTTGCGGAAGCAAACGTAGAAAAAAAGCAAATGCTGGAATATATATTTTATAAAAGATGATCCTTAAAACTATGAAACTAAATACACCAGATAGATATATATATATATATAGGGTAAACACCAAACTCGGAATATATAAGGATGAAATCTATATAAAAAGCGAGGACAAATGCAAAATGTCAAATATTCAGACAAAGTAGAGGGAGGAAAAGCTTTGGCTGAAATTCATTTAGATTAGTATTTTCATTTCTTTTTATCATATGACAGATCATATTCCAATGCAATGCATATTTTAATGCATTAAAAAAAACTTTGCACTAGTGGACAGATTTAATTTTCTGACAGGTTTTGTTTTTGTTTGTTTTTTTTTTTTTTTTTTATAATCAAACATGGTTTCAAAATTTTAATCCATAGAAAATGAACCACATTACGAGTCAATATGTTAAGCAGGAAGAATTGAGCGCTCAAAATGCCAAGTATCTATTCATATGATGAAGAGGAATGAGAATACACGAATATGAGTAGGTGGGACGTACAGAATAGCACAGCTTGTAATAACTATATTCTTTCCTTTCGAATAAACACACTTAGCATTCAAACACAAAAAGAGTGAAAATTTAAACAAGTGAAGGATCTGCTGAAAGTACTCTAAAAGAATTACTATCTAAAGTACATGTAAAAATGACAAATGCTAAAACTGTTAAAAGAGCAAGGCATGTTCTATGGGATTCAACAAATGCTGGTAGGTACTCTCGGAACATAGGAAAGTGTTGCCAGATTCCTCACATGATGCTTTCTAGAGAAAATATCAATATAATGTATTGTAAATGAACATTGTTGGATATCCTTAAAGTTAAGATCTATAAACGTCCATGAATATGTAAGCATTACCACCGATTGATAAAAATTTGAAGTTTTGTAATAATATTGAGCCTGTCGGGGAAGAAATGTGACAATCAGTATGTATATCTCTTCTTCTCTAAAGGCATTGACTGACAGTAGAGTATAAGGTTGGTAAATAAATTGAAAATATAGGTGCATCTTTTAAACATCAATCTGCATCGTTCCTTTAAAATATTATTCTCATCTGCCATAATACAGTATTGGAAAAGAGCGCCAGAGCAGCGGGTGTTGGGAAGTTGACACAGAAATACAGAACAGATTGGAATGTGTCATTACATAATCATACAGATAACCTTGACTAACGTCCTCTAGGAAAACTATAATACCCCGGTTACATTGACAAGATGACCGACACCGAACAAAAAATTGCATCATCTTGAATGCGCAAGATTTTGTTGGGTGTTGGTCAGTTTGGAATAGCTTTGGCTATGTGTCTGAAATTGTTCACATGTGTTAAAAGTTCTTTTGATTTTGATAACAGAAAATTGAAGCACCACCTCTTAACAACACCACAACATACTCTATGTTCTACATCTGTTACTACATACATAGAAATTCAGATAAGATATGTCCTGCATATCTTTACACAATGAAATAAAATGTTCTGAACACAGGTTCCAAAGGTTAAAATTCATTTTGTTGTTGTCGTATATACCATGTACCTGTATGCTATTACTTGTATGCTTCAAACAAAATATATCTGATTGATATGATATGATGTTGCTTGACAGTGTTTCCGTATGTTGTTATTGTTGTTGGCTGATGCGTCTGTTGATGCTGATTGTGTTGTGATAAAGATAAAGTTGTTGACAGGTACATAGATATCTTTTAATTCTATCATGAAAAGATGAAAGAGAGCACCAATAGTCATAGCAATAATGGAATGATACCCAAAGTAATGACAGCATCAAGAGTCTAAGATGTGAACATCAACTTACATACGAAACTTTAAAAAGTATAATTCTTCAATAATAATTTCTCACTTTGCTCATAACGTACCTAACAAAAGAACCATTCCACATGAAAATCCTATCTATAACACATGTACATCACTTAAACAAATCATTAAAACGCCTATTCTCAACAAAATTGATTGGTAATCTTCAAACTGATATAATATGATTTTAACAATATATCTCTTTGGTGAAATGAATACATAATGCTGAATAATAAACAATTTGAATCAATCAATTGATGCAATAACGTAAGAACAATAGAAAAAACAGAAGTAGCGTGTCATATTACAAAGATGTTTCTAAATGGAGTCATCACGGGACAAAGTTGTCATATCAACTAATATACAGCTGGATGTGATCTTAGAAACAAATGACACTTTTACTTTCATATGCTAAGGGACATTCTTGCATTAAAGTACATTTATATGGAGGATCATGTTTGCAATTTGCTTGATTGAACTGCACTGCAAAGATGAAGGAATTCTAACATCACAAGTGCTTGATAAAATGAAAGGGTGTTTTAAGCAAACCGTATTTTGAAAGATGTTTTAGTTTTTACTTTGTCAACCTTATAAAAAGAAATTCTCGCTATAAAAAGAAATTCTCGCTATGAAGAGTTTAAAAAAAAAATTTGATGACACATTAGTTTATGTTTAAACAAGACAAAACATTTGAAATATTGTCAATTTTCACATGTACTCCTTCGATTAGACTTTAGATAAGTAAAATCTATATTCCTAGGGCATATCAGCTTTTCTTGAACAAACGTAATACTTTGGAAAACTATTAGTACAAAACAATCACTGCAAAAAGTAACTATTACTAGACTATACAAGTAGAAAAATATCATAAGCTCTCATCTGTAATATATTCTGATATGCATAAAACCTCTCTTTTTCAAACACGAGCTCTACTACTCACACACACTCGCATCTATGAGGCCTGCGACATAAAACTCACAATAAATTGAATAAAATAAGCACCAGTAGAAGTCATTTTGTGATACAAGTACACAGAGATCGACACTGACTGCTTTTACCGATTTATTAAACTTCTAACTAAATGAAAGTTTTATGTGGCATGGTCCTTATTTGTAGGTGGGATATACATGTACAATAATCATTCTATCTTTTTAAAAAACTCAAAGTCTATTCACCATAAAGACACTATCCGTTTTTCATATACTATCTTGCATCATAAACAGATACATTTTTCAGCATTAACTTCTTGTAATGTCCCAAACAAACTGACTAAAAAGTTTCTGAGTAATACTTCAACTTGGTGTGCAGCCTTCGATAATCTATACAAAACTTTCAGCTCTCCACAGGAGATAATCACAAAACACATCAGATAGATGTCACTGCTTCTGGAAGACTTTTACTATCATACCCAGTGATGTTGCCATTTTACAATGATGCTCGAACTCGCTTCTTTGCATATAATATATTACAGTTAGGATAAGGACTGTGGTATACTGATCCAAGGTGGGCAATAAGCACCGAGGTTATCTTTCTCCTGTCCATGATTATAATTATGCAAGCATTATTACTTGACTCATACCTTGGACAGTGCAGAGAATGAAGATCAGGGTCACTGAGATATCAATATCCAGCCTTTTGCTTTGAAAACATTCATCTTGTTGTGATTGAGACAATGTACAGGTGATGAACCTGAAGTCAATACATGTATGGATGTAGTTAACACATTCTACCTATACTTGGACTCTCATTAACAATCAATAACTTCTTCAAAGTCTAGACATCATATCTTATCTATTGTGCAGGTGGCAACAAATGCCTGATGCTATTTATAGAATTGAGGGGAAATACATATTTTCAATTTGGTATTTGTCCTTGAGTTGTTTTGGCATGGCTTGCTATTTACCAGATCCACAACAATGGCTGCAGCATAACAAAGAAACAGTCGAGGAGAGCTTGATTCTGATCGGTGAACTGTTGTCTTTCTGGCTTCCTCAAGAAAGTCTCAGCACCAGATATGTACCCATACTTTCATAAAAATTTGCATTCATTCATCTTAAGAAAAGATGATTGCAGCAGTCATGCAAAGAGTAAGATCATCTATATAGCATAACTATGTCCTGCTTGTTGAAAAAATATCTCAAATATTGTCCAACTGTCCTGGCAAAACTCAAAACAAATCTTTCTTAGAGCCTGCCTTGTTGGGAGTATTTTGATGAATTAGTCCAGTTTAGCTTATCTTCTGCTCTAGATATCATTCAAGCTACACATGTTCCAACATCAAGACACTGAAGTAGCTGGTGGGTTGGCTGGTGACCGTCAGCCGGCCCTACAATGGAAGTTGAGATGACCGTTAGCTGGCCGGTGGACAGTTCCCATATCCACGGAAGTAGGTGCAATGAAACGACTTGAATCTATAGTAGCAAAAATAAAATGAGACACAAAAAGACATTGGTTAAAAAGCATTATAACTATTAATATCAAGTAAGAACAATCTGATTTGATAGTTTATAAAAGTGTGAAGCTGGAAATGAATTTAGGTTTGAGAAAACTTTGTACAGAGAATAGAGCATCATTTCAAACAAGTAACTCAAACTCAAACCAAACGGGGAATTTGTATATTGAAGAGAACTTGGAGAAGAACAGTCATTCAGAGAATATTTGTCCATTATCAATCATAACTGAATAAAGACAAAACAGCATCCTCACAAGCTACATGTATGAGTTTGGATGGTGACTGAAATACAAACAATACAAATTTGTTTCATGCAAATCTCAAGTTCAACTGAACAAGACCTAAATCCAGAACTTATTAATATCAGGTTTGCACAGTGCTCCAGACCATGCAAGGTAAACATGAAACATCTCTCTTCCATATCACCATTCTGATATCATAAACTGATATGATTATGTGTTATGCAGTAGGTGACATACACATACGCACAATACGTGGTGAAAATAATCAAAGCATAATTATCTTCTACAACTTGTACATACATGTAGAACATTATACATTAACAGGTTCCAGTAGGCTTAGATCATGTAAAATGATGGAGGGATCTATGCCAATCAACAAGATACAAACTTTAACTCATTAGATACAATTTCATTGTGAGCTAACTCACACTTTCCACAGGCTCTATAGTCAGAGTTATCTCATGCTCAGTAATCAATGCGTTGAAAGTGGGTATTTAGTCAAAGTTAGAGGATTATGAGCTCTAACTGCACCAATATCCATGGTAGAGAGTATCTTAAACAATATTAAGGTCAGAGGCCCGTATTCTCGAAAGCGGCCTAAGTTAAGCCTGGCTTATTCTAGGCTGCTGATTCATGGAAGGCCAAGTATCAACCCCTAAGTTCTGTATAAATTATTACACTCATGTAACAAAATAAATCTTGAAAATTAATTTTTGGTGTGAAATGAACATCGGAAATCAATTTCATGGAGACAAGTATTTGTATTTTCATTTGATTAACCCTTTCAGGACAACTGACCACATTTTGTGGTTTGGCTCGATAACTTTTGATTCAGAGCTCTAAAAAATATACCAGATGCATGAGTAGAAAGAGCAAAAATTTCTACACACACTATGTCCATTTTTGTTGCATGACCATACTGCGTTTGATGCCAGGAATTTTAAAAATGACAATAAGCTTTAAAATCCTTAAATTGGCAATACATTGAGAGGTTCAAAATCATTGTTTTTCATCAAAATTGGCAATTTTTTCAACTTTTTGACGAATTTCTAACCATGTATATTTTTATAAAGACATTACACCTTTTTAGAAGCAATTAGCAATGAAAGAAAAATATTATTGTTGCCAATTTAAAGAACAAAATGAGATCAATTTAGCCCTTAAATAATCCCTGTCCTGAAAGGGTTAACTATGGTGATTTGTATCTACATGTAGGATTAAGAGGGGGACATTTGATGCTCCATAATTCAGTGGCCTAAATCTGCACATTTAGGCAAGGGTTTAAGCCTGGCTTAAAGGGGGTACCCAATGCTGAAACAATGTTAGTTCATTTAAAAGATCATGATTTTATTAGAAGAAAATCATCTGCCTTAAATTTTTTTTTTAATTCGTGTTGCCAGAAAATCCCCGAAATATGGTAAAATTTCAGGATATTTTGGCCCCTCAGCTGTGTCCCAATTTCAGCTAGGTAACCACAATGACGTCAAAGTGGTTACCTTGTCGCGCAATTATAGCAAAATGCGCGCAAGGTGTAATGCATTTTGTACAGTCTAGCGCGCAACACATCTGCA
Source organism: Heliocidaris tuberculata (assembly GCA_025618425.1). Lineage (NCBI taxonomy): Eukaryota > Metazoa > Echinodermata > Echinoidea > Camarodonta > Echinometridae > Heliocidaris > Heliocidaris tuberculata. The sequence continues at coordinate 41,370,143 of CM046836.1, forward strand.
ATACGCGAACCTGGGTAACCACTTTGACGTCATTGTGGTTACCTAGCTGAAATTGGGACACAGCTGAGGGGCCAAAATATCCTGAAGTCTTACCATATTTCGGGGATTTTTCTGGCAACACGAATTTTAAAAAAACTTAAGGCACATGATTTTCTGCGAATAAAATCATGATCTTTTAAATGAACTGACATTGTTTCAGCATTGGGTACCCCCTTTAAAGTTAGGCAGCTTTCGAATACCGAGAATACGGGCCAGAGAGCTTATCTTCTTAAAACCTTCTCTGAAGCTTCCATGAGGAGAGAGCTCCATAGAGCATAAAGAAGATATCATGGCTCAGCTATCAATGGAATCCATTAGGATTTAGAGGCAACACAGCAAAGACTCTCTTAAAAATCTTTGAAAACTGCGGGAGAAAACCGAATCTGTTATATTCCAACATGTAATCAGTAATAACAAAGAATATCAACACTGGCCAAATGGATATTGAATATATGCATTAGTGATAGTCTTATATCTTCTGCTCAGAGCTGAAAGGAACTTAAGTCTTATCATTCAACGCTGAGTTATAATGCCCTTCTGGCCCTTAACACAAAATATTGATTGAAATTCAGATGAAAAATGTCACTCTGCAGAAGAAAGGTGACCCCCCAAACCCCTTAAAAGTTGGTTCAATTCCACTAACCCTAGGCCTTTGAGCATACCCTGGGAAGCATGCAAGGTCTTATCTAGGATTGGAGCCCAAGTTTGTGGGTGGGGCTGAGTAACTGGATACTCATAATCACTAACATCAACAGGGACTAAGCATACAGTTTTCTATACAGCACCATTAACCTATGGAGCTTGTGGTTTGCAGATTGACCACTTCAACAGCATGGTGTATTCAGTTTTGACCACTGGAGCTATTTCTTGTTTAAATATTGACCAGACTTGCTTGCTTATTCTAAGAGAAATATACTACCTATATCATCTCCATCGAGCTATAGATGACATGACTGTTTCCAAAAACTCAAAAATAAATTGTCTCATGAAATCGTGTTTGCCAAGCATATTTGTAATCTTAGTGGCACCAATGTGTAAAATTCACATTCATCCTTCCCCAATCACTCCACTACGGTATAGGCCTACCCTGCCCACTATTTTCTCCCGATCTACCCATAGCCCCAGATAATAGCATTATCCCTATTTCAAAAGGCTGCAACCCAGCCAGGGAGGGAGGTTAAATCTTATTCTTATTCAAACCCCATCCTAGGTAATCTGTAATCTGCATGGTTGTATTGTGATGTACAGACCTTCACTTGATGATACATCACGAATGGAACTGGAGATCAATGTAGCAAGAATACTAGGGAGTTGTTAAACAGATTACTCCTCATTATGTAAATACTCCTTTTTACCTTGGTGTAGTCTAAAGGTAAGGCTTAATGCTGTATATCTATTAGATAAAATACTCTAAATAGAAGTTCGAATATGACTTCACTTTAAAAATTATCTTGTAGTATTGAAGGACATAGATTGCAAATATTCATCAACTACATGATGATGAATATTTTTATATGTCATATACTTCTAAAGCCATCTAATATATTCACATGATTCACAGGAATATTTAGGTCTAATGACCTCAGTTTCTACGAGACTATGTACGCTACAAGTAAGAGCACATGTAACAAGTCCATGTTGTAATACCACCATTGATACGAACCTGGACTCATGAAAGGAGTTTATATCTTCATAAGATGAAAGAGGCCTGTGGCTGGATCCCATCTAGCTTACAAAGCTCTATTGTGACTGGTTGATTGTAAAGACCTATACTGATTCTAATGATTTGTAATGCCCTTGTTCAATGTTGATTGAAAGCTTACCTGGAGAAGTAGTTGCTAGAATACAAGCCTTTTATCTTTCTTTGATTGGATGTTTGGTAGAAGGATTAGGATAACAATGAATGCTTTCTATAAGGCTATTAAGGAGACCAAGAGCTTGTAGTAGGGAACTATGGTGATGGCAGAATCAGTTTTTTTTTTAAATTTTATTCCAGCTCACTCCAGGGCCCTGTTTCATAAAACTTGTTATCAATAACAACTGCCTCATTTCTATGACAAATTCGCTCTCAGCCAATCAGACTCAAGGATTTCAGTAGCTTATAACAATTATTGTAACTGGTTATTGATAACAAGTTTTATGAAACTGGGCTCAGTATAGGGTTATTCAATTCTACAGAGATGGTCCTGACTTTTGAACTTACATATATTATATTTCCTAGAATTGCAACTCCCCTGGCACATAATTACATACAATGACACACTTATCAAATACATTTCCATTTCTTTACAATACTGCGAATGATTTTCTTTACAGTACAACTATGGTATTGAAAGCAATGGTTTAAACTCCCCAAATTATGCTTTACAAAAGGCAAATTCTTTTCCAGAAATTGTGTTTTGTCTTTAGCCGCCGTGTAGTAGTGTCGTATTCTTAGTAGGGTGTGACGGAGATGATATTAGATTTCTCATCATTATTAGCTCTCTAGCTAACACCAGAACTCCCTACAATCTACATGTACATACATGTATGCCTCACACAACCTGACTGTACCAGCTATTTTGATATTACATGTGTTGACACATTAAAATAATATCATTAAACTTATGATGAGCCTGGTATTAAATGTTCTGCATCATTTCAGGTTATAGCATCATTCTTTGGTCATCTGCACAGATTTGAGAGCCTCACATAAATGTATTCTAGCCAAATGTGCAAGAATAGTTTTAACTTTTAAAATAGTGAATTTACTAGAGATGAAATGCATATTCCAGTCTTTTCTTTCACTAAATATTCATTTCAGGCTTTTAACAGTTATCTGAATCATTTCAATATATTAGAAGCATGATAAAGACCTCATGTGACATGCCATGAAGGAGGATATTTATATATCATAGTAGTTCAAGATACCACTATTAGCATGCATATACAGACTGACAAATTGAATTATCATATCAACTATATATGCTTAGTATTTACACCTGAATAGTTGTCTGAAAAGAACTACACTTGGGTGCTTCTACCTGGATAAGATAAAAGCATTATGAGAAATAGCAATCAAATAAATGAGATAGGCACTGTAAATGAACTGTGACAAGGGGGAAAATATATTGTAGAGAAGGATATAGCAAACAGCCTTGTGCCTTTTCGTAATGGAAGCCCGCTTTATCTATTCTTCTACAGGGCATCTACATGTATACTCGTTCTTAGGACAAATTATGATGGAATTTAATGAACACAGTCTTATATCATCATACATTTACCACAGAAATGTAGCCTAATATCTTTGCTACATAAAAACTAAGCCTTTTCTTTATCCAAATACATTACCATTATATTAATATCAGTGGTAGACTTCTATATACATGTAGATCAGCTCTTATTTCTTTTATTTTCTTGAACTATAACTCTAACGTTTGGGCCTAAATTGCCCTAGAGGCTTTATAGAATTATTCAATAAATATTTATTTATTTCAATCCTACATAACATGTAACCCCTTTAAAAACTGTTATACAAGTCATGTAACTCTTCCCACAGGCCCCATCTAGAAAACAATCATATATATTAAACTACAGCAATATGACATTTCACAAATCTTCTGCAAGGAGCCAAATGGGTGTTAAACTCGAATCATGTCCTTCTCTTGATAAAAACAAATTACCATTTATTGAAGACAATTGTTTTGAGCACTGTACAATGGAAGATTAATTAGATTAAAAGAAGCAAGGAGTATGAGTCATATGTTAACTCCTCCCTGAAGAGATTATAATGATAATGAAACTTGATGTCTAGTGGTCCAATATACTACCAATTAGTATGTTGTTCCTTTTAACTGAATTTCTACAGTCTCAATGAGATACCATTTTAATTTTTATGATTACTGCCTGCCGAGAGGGGGGAGGGGGTGGTCAGAGGTTAATCACAACCCATTAATACTTCCTCATTAACAGTTGTTTTAAAATGAGCTAATAATCGACACAGCTTCATGTTTTTTATGTATATAATTATATATATGCAGAACAATGATTTCAAATAAAATAAGTTTTTGCCACATTACAATATCACGTTGGTATGGGGTTGATGATTTTTGCCATCATCCAAATGTAAAAACGGCTGCAGTATCAATACCATTTTCCAAACCAATACACATTCATGCCTGAGTAAAGAGAAACCTCTAACACCTTCAAATGCTACTCCTACAGACATAGAAACAAAGGAGTATGATGTTCCAATGTCATTAGTTGCATACGTGTAGTTATTGATCGGTTAGAAATGAGTAACAAAAAAAAAAGGCGTTATCACCATACAATCCAACAGCCTCAAATGCTACTGCTATATCATTAAAACAAATAAAGTATGACATACCAATGTCATTACCAGCATAGTTATGGATCGGTTGGGACGAGTAGCAAAAAAACGTAATGAATAATGGCACAGTCCAACAGCTTTTGAATGCTGCTGCTATACCATCAACAAAAAAAAGGGAATGATATTCCAATGTCATTAGCGGCATAGTTATGGATTGGTCAAAATGAGTGGAAAAAAGGCATTATCATTGTACGATCCAACAGCTTTGAAATACAACTGCTACACCATTAAAACACAAAGGGTGTGATGTTCCAATGTCATTAGCACATAGTTATGGATCGACTGGGATGACTTGTTGAAAGGCGTAAGTACAGTACAAGGCCTTGCACCCTTGTTGCTGGTCATACCCGATTCACACTGACAAGTCCTATGCAAGAATGACAACAGACAGTATAAAAATGGCTAAAACTTTGTTGGTTCTGTTGCTTTGATGAGGTTGTATATGTTGATATACATGCCCACAATGAGGTTATGGAAGGTTATCGTGCTATCAAGCCTTGGTACAAATCACATACCATGAAGTACTATGGTGACTTTTAGAGGAAAAAAATAATCATTCTTGGGTGTGATGCTATGGATAACTTGTGTCCTAAGATGAGTGGCAGAAAGGCGTAAGGAGAGTACAAGGCCTTTTAACATTGTTGTTGCTTGTTGGCACATGTTGATAAACATGCGCAAAATGAGGTTATAGAAGGTTATCTTTAGATCAAGCCATGGTAGTGACGACATACCATGAAGGGAAGCTGATTATCTCCTTTGTCATGATGATATCTATAGCAATACTGGTCCAATATTGGTAATTGAATATCCATGGTTAGTCTATTACATGTACTCTGACTAGATTGAGCTCCATTTAGAAATTAATAAATGATTACATCCATGACTTTTGACCCTTAATTCTACCACACAAGGCTTCCATTATATTCATCTCTCTCTCTCTCTCTCTCTTACTTATGATTAAATGAGTTTTAAGTTCTATGACTCAGAGACTGATAATATGGTTTTGAATGCAAACATTTATAACAGTTTTCTGTATTTCAACATGTCATGAGAGATCCTCCCATGTAATATCTACATGTATATTGTGATATGGGGGGGGGGGATCACAAATACTTGAAAATCTAAAGAGGTATAATAGCAGGATATCATTTCAGGCCACAAGCATCACTTTTCTAATAATTTCATTTAGGCTCAAAGAAGTTTTATATTACCAAATGCCAGTGTTAGCAGTTAACATTCTTCACAAGAGCATAAAACTATGTTGTTATTAGCCTACCATGCTTCTTTCTTCTCACACCCACACAATCTAATGTAAACCTGAACGAGGAGGAGTGATAATTGATAACAATACAATTAAGCCGTGCTTACATCTGACATTTCATGTATTGGAATATCTTTCATGATCTTTTGAATTTGAATTTCAATTTGCATTTAAAAGTGCAAATTCAAAAATCTAACTTCTAAAATAATGGTGCATGTTAAAAAAAAAAATTGTTAAAAAAACACTTCTCAGCCATAAAAGGAATATATACAAATACGAAACACAGCGTATCAGCCACGGTGTGCCGTTACAAAACTGCAAAAAACTCTTTGTTTCTCTCTCCGTGAGATATGCGTATCCCAAACCACCCACAACCCAAGTCAGTCCTCCTCCTAGATAAATGTGAACCCAGATGGCTTTTAGCTGGCTATAAATATTTATATCTTATCCCCAGGTCTGGAGTAATTGCGACATGTAACGGGACACTAGCCGACTGTAAATCCTACACCAGCCCAGGGAGCAGCATCATCATCATCATCATCGGCACAGAACACTGCTATAATCATAAAGGGGCATCACCACTAGCCAGAATAATCTCAAGCTTGAGATACAATGAAACCTGTATATAAACACCACCCCATGAAGACAAGAACGGTGGTCTTTGCAGGTGGGTAGTCTTTACGTACAGGTTCCTTCAATGGTTCCATGACATTTGCTCCTGTGACAAATGCTCCAGTCTAACTTTGCCATGTTAATCCTAAACCTAAACCAAACCCTAACCCAAACCCTAACCCTAACCTTAACCCTAACCCTAATCCTAATCTTCACATTGTCCTGAACAAAAAACCAAATCATGACCTTGACCTTAACCTTTGACCTTTTGAGATATCGACAGCGGAGCAAATGTCGCAGGAGCAAATGTCGTGTCACCTCCTTCAATACATGTTTCAATGTAAATCACTAATCAAGGGACACAAGAAATGTGGTCTTTAAAGACAGGTGGTCTTTCTATACAGGCAGTTGTTACAGCAGGTGTATTGGGCCAATCAGTGCTTTCTGGAAAAAATGGTGTGAGTTAGTTTCCCATTTTCATGCACCTGAGTCAAGCACAAGGGATCAGCTCAAGATTCTGAGAATATCAAAGTCAAAATGCGTCCTCACTAACTAAAGTCCACTAACTGGCCAAATAGTAGACTAGTGAGGCTACTCTGCGAACAAGCACTCGTCTGGATGGGATATAAGCTCCAGCTAAAATCCCGAGCATGATGGTGAAATAGCCAGCTTTTTGCATCTCCACTGCAAATTAGCTCGAGCTAATTGTATTTATAAGAGGGCTAATTTTCCTGGATCAAAATTAGCGGCTAATATGAAAACTTGGGCTAATGATAACAGGCCTATATTGTTGAAAAAAAGCCTTGTGGCTCTGGAGAATTTTAGACAAAATTGGATGGATGGATGGCAGGAAGGCCATAAGTTGTGATTACATGGTGACATGTAGATGAGTTTCTTCATGGCAACCAAATAAACAGATATATATGGTTTTTCGCACATCTGACTTCAAGATTAGACTTTGAAGGGAGAGGATGCACACTTTGAAAGAGATAAGCACATTTACAGAAGACATGCAAGCAAGCACATTTGTTCATTTTCAAAGGAAACATGATAAGACTTATTTTGGGGTGACCAGAATAAATGTTTTTCTACAATCCTTTTGGGGAAATTTCAAAAGTAATAATATCAATTTAAACAATTCATTCAACATTGCCCAATTTCTGAACTGCATTAAATGTATGCCTACTCTTTTAGTGTAAAAAATACTCATATATGGGAGTTCCTTTTGGATTTGCTATGGTACAAGCCAGATTTCATCGGAATGGGTTTTTATGTATTTCATTGTTTTTCAGCAGAGCTGTTCTGTAGATTTTCAGAGCTCTTTTGGAGGTTTCTAGAACTAAATTGCTCAATGCTCCTGTGTATTGCTTTCACCGATTGTCATTCAAGTGTCAAAATGTTTTCTCTCGCATGCATGTCTACAAGATCTGCTTTGTCTTGACCCTTAGTCAAGTTCTCATATGGCATGATAAATGAGGGAGAAAGTATACCATACCTGGTTGGATCCTCATCCACTTTGTACAATAAAGATGGCATGTTGATGGTGTTGACTCTCTTCTCTGTAATACTGTAACTCAAGGTAAGCTAGAGAAACAAAACAAACATCAAGAATCACTAAAAAATGTATATAACTTTGATATATTTGGCTAATATAAGTGTCAAGTATAAATTTGAATTGACCACTTTCCATCCACATTGTACAATAAACATTGCATGTTGATGATATCAACTCTTTTCTCTGTAATACTGTAACTCAAGTTAAGCTGGAAAAACAAAAAAAATACATAACTTTCCAATACAGACGCTTGTCATTTTTTTCACATTATTCATACGAGAGTCGATGATTTCTATTAAACTAGGTACAATTTTGGAAACAAAAGGTAGCTGATAAAGTACTGAGCATTTGAACATAAAATATATAGTACATTAATTATGTTAATCGTCACTACAAATAAACAATCCTTCTTTGCGTAAATTACAAAAGAATGCACTTATAAAATTCAAGGTTTGCAAAAAAATATATGAAGCTTCTTTTACATTTATATATAAATTAAAGTTTTTGATATAAAAGACGTTAAAGTTTGGAAAGCAGTTTTGCATAACTAAACAGACCAATCCTGCAGTTTAAAACAAAGAAGACAAAATGAATAAATAAATAGAGTTTACATGTAGGTACTCAATTGCTATAGAATTATCAAATAAACATGTGAATTCAAACATATTTTAATTTGTTAATTTGTGTGTTTCGTTTGTCATATCTCTGCTGCTAGTGCATCATCAAGAATGGTAATTCATTACAATGGAATCCACTTGTAATAATCCTACATTGTGGAATGAGTACCACTATTGATTATGCAGGTGTGGCCCAAGTGTAATGTGCCACATCATTTACGTTTGACTCATAACTCATGGCTTTTAACAACTCTTTATTCTGCTGGAGCTAAAGCTAGGATAATAATTACAAAAGCACTTGGGATTCGAGTGCATAGTCCTACATATATTGTTTCATGTTCCTTTGAGAAGCAAAACAAGAAAAAAGATACCTGATTGTGAAGTTGTTTGGTTGGAATGCTTTTCAATTGTTGAAGGTGAGAATTGAAAGTTTGCACTTTAGTCAGTGGCTTCTTCAATAAGACTTCTGCAAAGATGAAGAGAGAGTAAAAGAAAGAGACAATGTAATAATAAAAGTATAGATGAAGAATAAAGAAAATACAATTCAATGTGACATTAAAGGAAACCAAAACCCAAGGAGAGAATCAATGTTATTGGAAAGTGAGAATTCAGAGAAGCACTTTACAAAAAGTTTCATTAAAATTGGTTAAAAAATGAGAGAGTTATGGAAGTTTGAAAAGTCTCGTTTTACTTTCTATGGGGATCCTCAAATTGGCAAAATTGCTTCAAAATGGCTGATTTTGTGAACAACTCTCCATTTGTTTTGTACTTAGATTTTCAGATTTTCCCCATTATTTTTCAAGGTGCAGTTAATCTCCTTCTAAGCTCAACATATATAATGGGGAAATGTATTTTACACCACATATGTCGAGTTCAGGAGGAGACAAGGAGCACCCTGAGAGATAATGGGGAAAATCTGAAAATCTGTGTACAAAACAAATGGAGAGTTGTTCACAAAATCAGCCATTTTGAAGCAATTTTGCCAATTTGAGGATCCCCATAGAAAGTAAAACGAGACTTTTCAAACTTCCATAACTCTCTCATTTTTTAACCAATTTTAATGAAACTTTTTGTAAAGTGCTTCTCTGAATTTTCACTTTCCAATAACATTGATTCTCTCCTTGGCTTTTGGTTTCCTTTAATATGACAAAAAAGTATTTCAGACAAAAACCTGCAGACTTTCACACCAAACGTAAAATGTGTGTACATGTTGGAAGTCCATTACAGTTTCATTCCACAGAATTGACCACAATGTCTACGTAAAGCAATCACTAGCTTGTTTAGAAAAAAATATTTTTCAAATATATTTCGGAAAAAAATGATTCTGAAAAGCAAATAACTTAGATACTGCATCAAAATCAATATTTGGAGCAAACACAAAATAATAATGCACATGGGTCACTTCATAAAACAAGTGTTTTAGTAATCTCTTAAAACATAGTAAGAAAATTCTTTGAAAAAGATACCAGATCAGAGACAACTGGTTTTATTATGAGCATCAAACAATGGCAAAAAGGGAGATTGGGTTCAATGACTTACCTATAATGAAGCCGATAGTAACATCATCTGGAAGACGTATTCTATTGCACATTCTCTCAAAAGTTCCACTACTGCTTGTGTAAGGAGAAATCAGAAAATAAGAAAAAAAAAACGTGGAATTAATTCAGAAGGCTTACAATAACCAAATAAAGAAAAAACTGTCAATACAAAAATGCCATTTCCAAGACTGAATTGGATTAATCATTATTCATATAATGCACTCTAATGATAATCATTAATCACGACATCCTGGTTCAAGATTTTGAGTCCATCCCGATCAACATCAGGAAAAGCCAAAGAAAAAAAAAAGGAGAAAAAAGAAAAAAAAAAGTTTTCATACAGAAGTGTTCAGTTTTTGATTTTTCAAATTCTTTAATCCCATTTTTGGTTGGTTCAAATGATCTCTGGGGGAGAAACGGTCCATTTCAAGCGAGGCTAAAAAGAGGTTGAGAGTTTGATATTATCTGCTACATCCATCAACACTTCTCACTTAAACTATTCCCCTCCAGCTTCACGCTTTATTTAACATTGCTAGAGCCAAAGTGTGTTTGCTCTTGAGTTTCAAAAATATATATGGATGAAAGAAAGGTGGAGAGACAGACAAAGAAAGAGAGAGACAAAGAGAAAGACAGACAGATTTAGACTCAGAATCAGACACAAACAGAGTGACAGAGAGACAGAGAGAGACAGAGAGACAGAGAAATACAGAGACAAAAATGGAGAGAGAGATGAAGAGATAGACAGAAAGTGAGAGAGACAATCAGACAGACAGAGATACATATGGACATAGAGAGAATATAAGAGAGATATGGAAAAAAAACCAGGCAGATTTCCAAATATATTGGGTAAGAAGTAATAGGAAATGCACATGTATAAAAAAAGGGTCACAGTACTACATCTAAATTTATTAGATACAAAAGATATGTTTTTAATACATAAACCTGTATCTCAATTCAATAAGCACAAAATGACTCGTTCCTGCACTCCTTCGTCGTTCTTAATTTGATTATACAACACTTAATATCTCATCTAACATCCTTTCAGCAACCTACAATGTACTACACAGCTGATGCTTATGAGGCAGTATCACTTAATCAGAATCGATCATGACCAATTATGCGTATAGTCTCAATTATGATTGAAACCCTGACATATGACCCTTGCTAGATAATATCGCTTTTGTTCCGTTATTACCACAATAGAACCTGCCTTCAATAAGATCCCGTAACAAAATATTGTGGGTTGTGTATTGAGCTGAAAAGGACGAAAAACTTGTCTTGTGGAAGCTGTGGTGGATGCACTTTTAGAACTTCACGCAAGGTTCATTTAGCGGTGAGGCTGAAAAGGGTATTTTACTCTAAATGAGAGAGAAATCGGCTTATCCCGGCGTTCTGTTTACTAAATAGAAGAAATAACAACAAACTAAGGGACAGGACCACCTCCTTTGGTTCCGAGGCTGGTAATATCATATGTGACCGGGAGGCATATATTACACTTTACAGACTCAATCACGTGGATTAATACTCGGATTTCAAGTTCATACAACCTTAAATGGGATTATCACTGGTCTAATTTTAATTCAAACCCACCGATGTGGCATCAATCATGACAACCCAAATGGATTAATACATTCCTGTCTCTAACTGACCTGCACTGATCGCTGGATTGTGATTGTACGAATTCAAGAAAACAAGATATCAACAACTCTTTTTATGTATCTTTTAATAATATTATGAAAGATATATGGAAGGCAAAAAAAAATCTAAAGCTAAAAGGCCAAATGAGGAAAACATTCTATGATATGGGCGGAAAGGGCAACATAGAGAAAGAAATAAAAATTGACATCTCACTGACCTCTGTACTGATTAATCAACAGATAGAAAGCAAAACATGGAAGAAATAATATTTTGATGACATTTTGAGAATGGTCAGTAATAATCTGTACGGATAGTAATATATCTACATATTCTTGACTACATTTCATGTACTGAAGCTTCAACACTTCCCTTATTTTTATGAATCTCTTTTCTCTTCATCTTCCGTTTATTCTCCCATATTCCATCCCTTTCTTCCATATGCTCTTCCACCCCAACCTTCACATGAACTTTCCATCCTTTTCCACAGTTGCATGTAACTCACAAAATATTAGAAATACCAAGCTACAGTTCTCAGTTCCTAATGAAGGCAATATGGTGCCATTTCCAGTGCACAAAATTGAAGAAATCGAGAAGAACAAATGCCCCTGACACATTTCATGGCATATCAACCTTCATGCACATGTAGGCTAAATGTGTCTGACTTGGTAAATGTCTGCAATATGTTAAAATGATGAAAGGATATCCTCCATATTTCCAATTAATGTTCTCCAAGTGCAATATGGAAGGTATACAGACAGTTTAAGTGCCGTTCAACAGCAGGGAGAACCTGCATTGTAGATACTGAAACTCTTTACTGTTTTAAAGTTGCATTCTGTGGAAAGGAACTGGGCAAGAAATAATGTAAGGGTTTAGGGGTACCCAAATGTATATACATTTATGCTTAGTACTGTTAAATTTACCACATATATGATAGTTTCTCTACTTTGGGTACCGGTAATCATTTTTTCACTTGAAAGAATCATGTGGGCCTACGTAAAATACAAATTTCAATATGGACCTACTGAAAGAAAGATATATCCAGACTGATCAATTCTGTTGATGTGTTTATGGAACAAATAAAAAGCCTGTATGAACAATTATGACTAGCGGTAGGCTACTTAAAACACAAGCAGTGTTTCTTCAAACATACATCCAATTAGGCCTACAAGCACAAGAGTGTGTTCTCTCTCATCTCGAAGAGTGGAAAAGGGGGTCATTACAACCCCTAACAAGCACCCCCGTGGAGAATCCCAAGTCACATTAATGCTCCAGATTGAGTCCATCTGGGTTCCATTATTGCACCCACTTGACTCAGTCAGACTTGATCAGACATAACCTCATCAAGGTTGAGAGCTTCTTTCACGGGAGCACGGTCTGCTTTGCTCAGATAAATCAGGAATAGTTTGGTCATTGATTGGTTAAAGAAAGCTTACAATTTCAAGACAGAATGGATCATGAGGTGCTGAAAGGCAGTGGTGGATTTAGGAGGGATACAACTGTTCCTTGCACCCCCCCCCCCCCATCCCGAGGTGGTGAAAGGCAGTGGTGGATGCAGGGGGGGGGGGGGATACTGCGTGCCCCTAGTCAGAGACTCTGCCCTGTCCTGCCCTGCCACTCTCCTGCCCTGCCACTCTCCACCTGTTTTAAAACCCTCTTGGCCACTTGGCATATGGCATACACAACAAAAAATACATACTGTTCCTATCAATGTGAAACTTTTTTTGAAACCCAGGTGGCAAATTGCCCCCCCCCCCTCTCCCACCTATACAAAATCCTGGATACACCCCTGGTGAAAGGAAGGACACATATTTGGAACCTTGATAAACTAGTATCGAGTATTAACTCCTTAAAGAAGATGTCCAAAAATGTCAAAACTTAAGTTTAGAATCATGCTCCTTGAAGCTGAAATGAGATCCATGTTATGCTGAGTCACACTATCACAGTTCATGCTTTAATTGATAAGAACATTACTTGGGAATAGGTTGCCATCAGAAGTTGTCAATTATCACGCGGCTGAACTCTTCACACAGCATTAAAAGCGACCCTTGTTTCTAATTTTTAACTCCTTGCCTGACATTCAATCAGATTGCTCACATAGATACAAGTATTTTATTTGTAGAGACTGCCGTCACATATTGGAATATTCAAATATTTCATATTGGTAATGATGACGACTAAAAAAAGATATCTCTACCTCTAACTTACAATTAAATTCAGAATACTTTATTTATTCATAATCACCCATCCTACTTTAGTTCATGGGCAATGAATGGAAATCTTTTTCTCTCTCACTCCATCCCTCTCTAAATCTCTTGTTTTCTTATTTATTTCTTTAAAGAGCTTATTCATTTACATCTCTCTCTCTCTCTCTCTCATCTCCTTTAACTCTCTCTCCTCTCCCCACCTCTCTCTCTCTCTCTCTCTCTCTCCACACATCTTTCTCTACACTCCTCTCTCTCTCTCTATCTCCCTCTCTCTATCTAATCTTCTATAATCAACCTTTCTTTCACTGCAAATGTAGGCCAACTGCCATTTTCTAATTCACTATTCATGTAGTTGTAAATATTGAAAGATTTCAAAATGTCAACAAATACATAGTTGCACGGTTACAGCACATGCTGCAGAAAATCCAGACAAAATTGGTCTGTTGAGAGCCAGAAGGGCGGTAAGTCATTCCATTTGACACAGAGAATAATGCCCTTCTGGCTCTTAACAGATGACACGTAACTTCTAAGGAAAAGTCTGTTGCTATGGATAAGAGCTGAATGGAAAGACCAGATCTTCATATCCTGGTAACACTATTATACCGAATGCTATCTGATATTCTAACAGGTGGAATAAACAAGTACGGAGAACAGTCCAAGCCTGTTCTTCTTTGCCACCAATATCCCTTTCTTTTTCAATCTTTCCATCATTTAAACAATTTTCTGTTCAACTATTTGCCACTTCCCCAACCTTCCCATTTTTATTCAGTTCATTAATCTTAATTTTCCCCTTTCATCTAATTTCACCATTTCCTCAGTCTCAAATATCATAGTTCTGACTTCTATTTCCATTGCTATGTCCAACATAACTTCTCTAACTATCTGTTCTTTCAATATATTTCTTCCTCAAATCTGCTTTTTAATGAGAAAGTTCCAATATTTGTATTACAAGCTGGCCTTTTGCATAGTTATGTATAGTAATTGATTTTGATATTATATATTATAACTTATAAAGAAATTTTGAATACATAGTAAGAGGAATGATATTGAAATACTATAATACCCACTGTTGTTCCTACATACTGAAACTCTGAAAGATAATTCTTAGAGTTCATTTAGATTTTCTTATTAATGTCAACTGAAGTGCAACATAATGCAACATAAATTCCCTAAACTAATCATGCTTTAACCCTTCTATATTGCAAGCCATGTATCTATTTTTCTGGTCATCATCTCATTTTTCAATTTCTTAGCCTAGACAATGACATTCCAGTCTCTCATTTACTATTTCATATTTCCCATCCAACTTGCCTTGCTCCCTCTCAACATCTCTCTCAAACCCTTTACAATTTTTCTTTTTTCTTCCCCCTTCTCAATTTTCCTCTAATCCCCACCCAACGTTCTGCTTTAAATCTTCAAGAAATTGGGCACTGGTGGGAAATTGTAGCCGCAAGTTTTCACAGGGCATTTAAATCACCAAACACTTTCACATGCGTCGGGGTATAATAATGAAGCCCCAATTGAACATCTTCAACCAGCCAGAGTCTTAGAATGCCAAGACTCTCCAGGCATCTGGAATTCTCTGAGAATCTCATGATCTATGCTGCGGATGATGAAGAAGCGTACTTCTCCGCATTTTCCTCCCACTCATCATCCGATTATGAACCTCTCTAGAGGAAACCCGCCTCCTGAAGGGGAACAAGAGAGGATTGTGATGATGAGGGTAAGGATTCTAGAGAGATCATTTAAGAAACCATCATCATCATCTCCAGGGATTTCTACACTTTCTTAGCTTCAAACATGAATGAAGCAAGCACTGAGAGATGAAAGTAGACAAGAAGCGTTGAAGGATCTCCTAACCCATTGGATTTGACTTCATTTTGGTATAGCACATATTTTCCTACAGTCTGTGACTGTAATGAATGGCAAAAATTATTACCTAAAACTTGATAGATCGTGTAGATGATCATGTCTACATAATTTCCTCTGTAGACTATCTTGTAGTATGTCCGACAGAGTGGGTTAACCTCGTACTTCCTGCTATTAGTAATTCGCATGGTCAACGTAAGACTTTTTATGATAAAGGTCTTCAAAAGAATAAGTATCTTCTATCATCCAAGATCCAATTTAAGACAGACTTCCTCTTGCCCTCTTCCTAACCTTTTGAACTTATCATTTTCTTCCAGTCTACGGATAATTTTAATCGTTCTCTTTCCAACTCATTCATTCATGTATACTCAAGTTTTTAATTAATCTTTCATGAATCAATCTCATATTTGTCCTTATACCTGTTGAGGTTCAAGATATTGATCTGTATTTACGATGTAGAACTAGCAAAGCACCTTTGATTTAACAAAGAAAAACCACTGTGTCAAACTGAAAAGTGATGACCAAATATTCCCTTGCTAACCAAAAGCCAGTAGTTTTTCTCATATATCTATCTTTGATACAGTTTGAGAAGTGACTGGCTGGATGAAGGAATGGTGGAAAGAATGAGACACTGACCAAGCACATACCCTCAATTGAGTATAAAAATTGGGTATTTACTCAATAGAGTAACTTAATATTTTTTTCCAATATTACTGTTGTCTACTAAAGTCTCTGTGGATCACCACTAGGCCTACTCATTTCTGAGTCATGGTCTGGAATGGTAGGAAAACTATCTCTGAATATTGAGAAGCCATTGAGATGAGTCAAAGACAGTCACAGAAATGATGGAACTAGTTCAAACTCAAGAGGGACCCCACCTTATATTATCAGTCTAGAGCTGTCATTGTACTCACAAACTGGGCACCATGGTGTTTGTATATGTATGAATGATAGCCAAAACAACCCGCTTTTGTGCGTCGCCTTCCTTCATACGTGATTTCACCAATGAGATTCGCATAGCGATCAAACAATAGCCATAGAACAGGAACAAATACAAAAGCATTATTACAAACTACAAAGACGAAACCTATCTGTCACCATTCTTTTCATAGCTGGTGTATTTGTACAGATTACCTCTTTTGTGAGTACAGTGTAGACATTGAACCAGAATTGTACAAAATCTAGACAAATATCCTATTCTCTGCGTTTCCTGCAAAGGGCCAGCGATATTGGAATAAAAAAAATACAAGGTGTTAATCTAAATACTGATTGGCAGACAGGTCCGCTTATGTTTGTATTGAACCTTGAGTATATTAAACCATGCACATTGTTTTGTAGATCTTACTGAAAGCTTCAACACATTCAAACTATTTACACTAGCCCCCGTCTTTAAACAACATCACACGATCGTTCAGATTCATTCAATTTCATACGTCCATTTCTATACAAAAGTCTAATATTGATTATTCCGCTGTGTGATGACAAGCGTGACCAAATGTTTCCTCATAGCCAAAATCTTAAATTACAACTGATAAAGTGCATTTAAAAAATTGTTTAAGTTGAAGGGCATGATTAATATAGCTAGCAGGAACTTGAATACAAATATTTTGTTTGAAATTTAAAATCCATAACAACCCCGCCTACGTGTGAATCGTGTTCGAGCCAACAACATGCCGCAGCTGTTTGAGCAAAATGAGCCAACGTGTTTAAACCAATAACATATTTATGTATCCGTTAGAGTAAAACGAGTAAACAAAATGGGTAAATATGTCAGGCTTGTATTCAAAGCATTTCTTTTCAGCCTTTACTGAGAGTGAGTAAAGGTTAATTCCTAACAATATGAGAACTTCTAAACATACTATGATGAAATGGGAAAACTTGCTGTAATGCAAATATATTTCAATCTTTCCTTCTTTCTCTCTTTTTTTGTTCTTTCCTTTTCTCATCTCCATCCCCTCTCTCTATCTCCCTCTCTCTCTTTCTCTCTATCCCTCTTCTTCTCTCCCTTCCATTTCTCTCTCTCCATTTCTCCCCTTCTCTCACTTGCATTTTCCTTTCTTTTCCTTACTCTCTCTCTACAGACTACAATGTATATTTTCTATATCTTTCCTAGTTTCTGTGCATGGTAGACTAGCAACTTTTTGTTGTAAAACTTAACCATGAATAGTGCAGGTTGATGCAGAATGACATCAGAAAGACTTCAGGATATCATACCTTGCATACACCATCATCTTGGTAGCTAACGCCTTGCTGATGCAAAACCCTGCTCCTCCAGTTGCAAACCAAAATGAAACTCTCTGCAAAAAACAACAAATGAAGGGAGAAAAGCAAGAAAAAAATAAGAAAGGAACCTACACATGTACGTGAATTAATCAGAATTATACAAACTATCCCAAAGTAAACTCAATGCTATGATGAATAAAGAGAGGTCATACATAATGGTGAAATTCACTCATAAACCACAAGCAGATATTCCATGAGGGTTGACTTTCCCCATAGCCATCTATATACAGAGTTTGGCCAACTCAACTCCAGTAGGTAACAATATGGTGCATGTTATTTTGTTAGGCAAGCATGCAACTAATAGGATTTTTACACTTGCAAAATTTGCTTAGTCCCGTACTATCATTTACCCCCACCGATAGTACGGGACTAAGCTTAGCCCACTTTCTGTTCACATTGCATTTTACCAAAGTGGGCTAACTCCACGATAGTAAGGGATTATTTTAGCCCTGGAAAAAAAGCATGAAAAATGAGAAAAAACAAAAAATAGTCCGGGGTTTAAAAAAATCAAGTGTAAAAAGCCTAGGACAATATGACATGTGCCCAACTGATCACTGACTTGGCCAAACTCTGTGTATTCTGGCTTTGTTTTTTCTTTTAGAAACACCCTATACCCTCAATAAAGTATGAACTTTAATCACAGGATTATTATTCTAGCTTTCACACATTACATACAGAGAAAGAGAAGGACAGAAAATGCAAAATAAACAGGATTATTCTAGTGTTCACACATTAAACACAACAGAAGAAAAAGATAAATAGAGCAAGAAATGCGAGGACACCTGTTATTTGTAAATTCTGTAGTGACTGATGGAACAAACTGAAAAGAAATTTTGGAAAATCTTTCAGAATTCATTGACTACTCTTCTTTTATATTCAATGAAAAAAATCCTATTTACCTTTCGTCCTATATCTCTGGTGGACCATAACAGTAACCATTTGATCAAAAGCTTCCATCTTACAATACTGTTTACAATATGACTACACAGAGACTTTGTGTTTGTTCATCCTCATATCCCAGTATCGTGTGAAATCCTCTCCTAATATCATGTACTTCAACACAATTTAAATTCCTCATATTGTGCTCTGAAAATGAAAGTTGGAAAATTAAAGCTACAAATACACCAGAGCAAGATGAAATGCATTGAAATGTTTTCTTTGGCATCAAGATTTTGGACAGACTTCTGGAGAGTACATTTTGAAATATCTTATCTAACAATTCCAAAGTTTTCTTCTTTGGTTGACAAACACCAACTGAATCTCTTTCAAAATGCTGGAAAACCATACTGAAAATAGAAAGCAAAATGATTATTATCTACTATGATAATAAATTTGCCATCTTTTCTTTACTGAGAAAATCTCGTGTGCATTTCTTAAACAGCCAAAGAAAAAAAATGGCTTGAAATTTATAGCATTTATTATTTGCATTATTATTATTATTTATTTCTTTTAGAGAAATGTGTTTATTGCTTTCTGAGTTATCTTGCTGCCTGCAAACAATTTGTGTAAACTTTTGAGTCAATTCATTTCAATTATTACATTGTACCTTAAAGCAGGGTTCCACACTAACAATTTTTCATAGGGGTCCGGATTGTCATTTCTAGAGTCTATGGCCCGTATATTCGAAAGGCGTATAACTTATGCCACTGCCTAAGTGTGTGGATTTAGGCCGAATGTCACCCTCTTTTAATCCTACAAAATCACCATAGTTCTGGGACTAAATACAAATACAAAAACCGACACAATACAATTGATTTCTGATGCTCATTTCATGTCAGAAAAAAATTTTGTTTCTTTATTTTGTTATACAAATATAGTAATTTATACGGGACTTAGGGGTTGATGAATGGCCTTCCATAAATCAGTGGCCTAAGTTAAGCCAGGCTTAACTTAGGCCACTTTTGAGAATACGGGCCTATGTACATGAGCCTCCTGTCTAAATTTGTAAATAGTGGAGGGGGGAGTATCGAGTTAAAATTTGGTTTCCAGTGTGCATCAGCCTATATCCCGTTTATATCGCTTTCACTCGGTGTCACACCAAGTAAACGCGGATATGCCATTCCTAATGTACTTCAATAAAACTATGGAGTAAGGTGCAGGGCTACCGTTTATATTACCATACATGTCTAAGGTAATCACAAAGTACGCATCATGGTAACACGTCGCCCATCAGTGAAATGCTGTTGACATTTTTTTCAGATAAAGCGATTTTTTATTTGTAGACAAATTTGTAGACAAATTAACGTATTTCAAAATAGATCCAGGTTAATCTGGTACGGTAAAAAAGAGTCTCAAAAAGCATTCTCTTGAGAGAAAGAGAGTAAAGTTAAGTTATCATTAAGGACTAAACTTTCTGCAACTTCATTGTTTACATCAATCAGTAAATGTGCACGGATAGAGAAATTAGAGCAAAATGTCCTTCAGTGTCAACCCGGGAGCGTTTATATCTACAGTGCATGAGGTAAACGTAGCACAACTTCAAGAGGTCCTGCCGCCTCCATGCTAGATGGTCTAAAACGACTTTCACCTCGTGTTTTTGCCATGTTCACACTTTGTCCTTTGTGCTGCGAGTATTCATATCAACAGTGGACAAGGGATGACACAGCACAGCATCCAGAGGTTACGCCACGTTTTTGGTAGACGTAAAACAGGGTTTTGGTGTCTAGCCCTGCTTAAAGAGAAAGTTGAGTTCTGGGAAAGGGGATAAATGATTTGTGAGCTTTCTAGCTCATTCCTTTTATGTCAGTTTGGAAGAAAAAAAATAGTAAAAATGTCTGCTGAAAAGGATTGCTCTTTAAATGCCCTCATATTCAAAATATGATGAAAAATAGCTGAAGAGTTTGGGCTAAATATTCATGCTGTATGTTTGTGCAGTCCCATATACCCAATTCTGCAGTGCATGCAAGATTGGGCCAATTTCTTATCAATTTGAGGGTTCCATAACCTCACAGTATACACCAATTTTTATGTAAAAATGATTAACCTTTCCCCAATTGCTTGCTTTGAGGCAGTTTCTTTCACAATGTTATCACAACACCGGAACTCAACTTAATCTTTTAAGTCATTTTCCACAGGAAAGAGAGAGATATATGCATGATGGATAAATATTGCTATTTTTGTCTATGAATCTCCTTGCTTTGCTATCCTATTTTTATGCCTCATCAATTTTTTCACACTCACATAATCATTTCATCCTCCACATGAAAATTTGCCAGTCAAGCAAAACAATATTCTTAACAAAATGTGCCAAATGTCAGGATGAACTTCCTCATTGTTCTATTATCCCCAATTTCACCTAAAATAACCCCAGAAATCCCCAATTTTAACTTATAATTGAAACGTTTGTAATGCTTATGAAAAAGACATGATAATGTGTCATAAATATCCAAAATACCCATAGATCACACATTCCATTTGCAGAAGAGATCAATGCTTCCTGCATTTTATCATTAGTCATCAGATTGTTATTTATCTTTCAGAAATTAAATTTACAAATTCTATTTAGAAATTGAACTGAGGAAGTATTCCGCAGAGTCTGTCTCTATATTTCGAAAACTTCTGCATTTTATGTTTTAGTGTGTGTGTGTGTGTGTGTGTGTGTGTGTGTTGAGTGCATTGGCTGAAATTCTTTACTTTTTATGATCTGAAATTACTTTACACATCTCTACTTTTCATTTTGATTTTATCATACATTTCTCATCTTTAATCTACATTTATACTGTACTATTTGGCATATTCATTTCTTGAATAAAAATATGGTAGTAACAAAATAAACAGTCTACTCTAATAATATGGAAACAGTCCTTATTTTCAAATGTATATTTAACAACATTTCAATACATACTTTTAAGAACTCAAGATCACTAGGGTCCTCATATTTTCCAATTATGTCTTACATATCGCTTGCTGTTATTTGCATATAGTAAGAGAGGTTTATTAATGTGTAAGCGATGTAGATTCACACATCTCACATCCACACTTCTACCAATGTCTCATTTGAATATAATTCCTCTAGAAATTGCTCATGCCTTCATTTCCTGCAGTCTCAAATCATTCTCCTTGATGTAATCTCTACTCAGTTTCCCCTCTCTTGATCCCATCTTTCAGTTCTGTCTTAAATACCAAACCCAAATCCCTTCAAGGAAATCTCGCTGGCAGAAGACTCCATTATGAGACTGAACAGGGAAATCTTGGTAGATTGAAGTTGCTAGCAGGAAAATTTTTGCAAATGTAGTGCTTATATAGCTCCATTCTTTTTTATAGTCATTTGTGTGAAAAAATTTCATTCTAACAAATTTGATTCTGACAAATTTAATTTGACATCGGAATATTCTACAAGGTCCTGTAAAAGAATTATAACATCAGGATTTCCATGTACACCACACTATGCTAGATACCACATTTTGAATTCTTTTGTGGATAAATGAGGAGGGGGCATGAAATTGGTTAATCAACCAGTCTTCATAGAGATTGCGATACAAGTCAGCTCTTACCTGTTGTACCGTTATCTATAGCTTCTATGGTATGACCGAGACTCGCCTGCCCTACATAATGGGTTAGTTTACCAGTCTTTACAAAGACTGTGATATCTTTTTACCTGATTTGTACCTCTATCTATAGCTTCTATGGGATGACCGAGACTCGCCTGCCCTCCATTGGGTTAGTCTACCAGTCTTTACAAAGATTGTGATAGCTTGTTACCTGGTTTGTATCTCTATCTATAGCTTCTATGGTATGACCAGTCCAAGACTCGCCTGCCTTGCATAATGGGTTAGTTTACCAGTCTTACAAAGACTGTGATAGCTTCTTGCCTGATTTGTATCTCTATCTATAGCTTCTACCGGATGACCAAGTCTTGCTCGGTGTAGGTATTGGGTTAGTTCACCAGTCTTTACTAAGACTGTGACAGCTTCTTACCTGATTTGTATCTCTATCTATGGCTTCTATTGGATGACTGAGACTCGCTCGGCCAAGGTAATGATCTTGATTGTGATCAAACTGCCTGAGTAGCTTCATCAGCTCAGGTACATTGAGATAGTTGTCGTCATCAACATGACATAACCATCTGAAAGATTCAATTACATCATACAAAATAAGAGGTCATTTAGTAAAGTGCTTCAAAATGATACGACTGATGAATTGACACAATAAGAGAGAGAAAGAAAGAGAGATAAACAGAGGGAGGTGGAGGGAGAGAGGGAGAGAGGGAGAGAGAGAAAGGGAAGAATTGAGGGAGGGAGAGAGAGGACAGAATTGAGGAAGGGTGAGAGAGAGGGGGAGAGAGGGGGAAGAGAAAAGGGGGAGAGACAAGTTTAATTAGGGACTACATGTACTTACCGTAACCCCTTTTTATTATAAAGTTGTAATTATCGTATTATTGTCATGTCATCACAACAACTAAAATCAAGACTACATCAGTGAGATCAAGGTTGCACCAAACTGCAGATTAAGGGCCAATTTAGCCACGTTATACATGTCGTAATCTTTACTGAGTGATGGGCAAAGCTTTGTGCCCTCAAACTAGTGGCTGACAATCATGATTTAAGGATCACAATGATTCAACTCAAAATCAGGATATTAATTTGGTTGATCATAGGTTTTGAGATCCTTTGTCTTTCTTTCGTAAAGATACGGAACTCAAATGAAAACTTGCACAACAGCGAAGAAAAATAATACTCAATCAAATGATTACCTAACTTAAATCACTCTCAATATTTTGCCAAACTTCGGTATTTCATTTCATATGGAGTTATGATTATTACTACTAACGAGCGCAAGAATTGCTCTTTCCAGGACTCATTTACAGTGACTGACTTTCTCGACAGTCCAACTGCCTCCAGGTCAAAGTTCACCTTGGAAGGCAGGCAATTATATGCAAGTAAGTATTGGGAAAATCAGCTGGAAGCCACTTTAAACCGCTGCAAGTCAGGAGTTTGTATTAGAGAACTCTCAAGAGCAAGAAGTTATTATCTTTTTGAAATTATTGGAAATGACAATAAATAAGGGTCCATGCACTTAGAATTATTGAAAGTCTGAGATTTTTACAGAACTATTGCAGGAACAAACTTATTAGTTTCTTAAAATAAAAGGAATAGACAATAAATAAAGTTGAGCCCACTTAATTAGAATACCTGAAAGTCTGAGGTTTGTATTACAGAATTCTTACAAGAATGAACAAATAAAGTAATAATCTAAACAAATAAAGTAATAATTAAAAAGTGTCCACTTTTATTAGGGCAACTCTGAGCTTTGTATTACAGAACTCTTACAAGCATGATCGTATTAGTTTCTTGAAATAATAGGAACCGACAATAAACATATTAATTTTGAAATAGTCCACTTCAAATAGCTGCAAGTATGAGGCTTGTATTCTTGTAGGAATAAAGAGTTTCTTGAAGTAATATGAATCAACAAGAAAAATTGCAAATTGTAAAATAGTATCCAGTTATCCACTTTAAAGGGAAGGAAAAATAATTTGTGAGCTTTCTCATTATTTCAATGTCACTTTGGAAGAACATCATAGTAGAAATGTCCCCTGAAAAGGATAGCTCTTCAAATGCCTGCATATTCAAAACATAACGAGAAATAGCTGAAATGTTCGGGCTGAACATTCATGCCACTTGTGTGTGCAGTCCCATGTATCCATTTCTGCGTAAAGTACATGTGCTTTTCAGCGAGACTGGGCTAATTTCTTATCATTCTGATGATTCCAAAACTTCACAATTTAAAACAATTCTTATGTAGACATGATCAACCTATCCCAATTGCTTTGAGACAGTTTCTTTCACAATGTAATTGCATGATCAGAAGTCTACTTTATCTTCAAATTGCTGCATGTTTGAGGTTTGTATTACAAATCACTAGTAGGAATGAACTTATTAATTTCTTGAAATGATTGGGATCGGAAATAAATAATGATAACTCCACATGGATTCTACAGAAAATATGTTATATCAAAATTGAATGGGATACAACAGGTTAAAACACTGCAAGACTGAGGTTTGGATAACACAACTCTAATGAAATTCTCAGGTTTCCTGAAATAATAAGAACTAACAATAAAGTCAGGCTTTGTATTACAAAACCCCTGAATGAGGATGAACATATCATGTTCTAACTTATAAAAATTGATAACAGATACCAAAACAGAGCAAGTGCTTCAGATTACAAATTTAAGTATCAAGTACCGAAGGGGTGACATTAACCCTTTCAGGACAGGAATTATTTAAGAGCTCAATTGATCACATTTTGTTCTGCAAATTGGCAACAATAATATTTTTCTTTTAGTGCTACGTGGTTCTAATAAGATGTAATGTCTTGAAAAATAATATACATGGTTAGGAACTTTGTTGAAAAGTTGAAAAAGTTGCCAATTTGGACAAAAAACAATGATTTTGAACCTCTCAATGTGTTGCCAATTTAAGGATGTTCAATCTTATTCTCCCTTTTAAAATTCCTGGCATCAAACGCAATATGATTATGCAACAAAAATGGACACAGTATGTGCAGAATTTTTTGCTCTTTCCACTCATGCATCTGGTATATTTTTTAAGGCTCTAAATCAAAAGTTATTGGGCCAAACCACAAAATGTGGTCAATTGTCTCGAAAGGGTTAATAGGCTTTTAAAAATCAAGTAAAATAGAAAAGATAACAGATTATAATACTCAATTAAGGATAACAAGATGTTGATACATCATGGGGAAAAAAGAAGAAAGATGAGCAAGGAAATAAACTCAGGGGAAGGAAAATAGAAAAATAGTTTCTCACCTTTTATTAGATTCATAAAACATATTGAATATCTTCGAAGTTTTACAACACAGGGCCAATCTGTAGAAAAGAGGGAAGGAGAATAAAACATAAGCAGTGATAAAACTCAAGCAAATTCTCATCAAAGGGACACATTTATTTATCTAATTTTACATGAATAATGCAAATCTATTTATACTTTTTGACACTGATAATAATAACTGAATGCATTGATACAAAACAATCCAACATAAGCCAATTAATATCCATTTATTGCTTAAATGACTGAAAGGGTTCTTGGAAGAGTTGAATTGCTGTTACAAATAAAGAAATATCTCTATAATATTAAATGAAAGGCTACATTCTAGCTGTAAGAAAAGATAATGTGCAATGACTGATCACAATATGTTCTCTCTTGGGAAAGCTGAATTACCCTCATTATCAAAAAAATATATAAGTTCTCTATTATATCAGAAGAGAAAATGACTGCGTCTTGTAACATACACCACATTTTAGCTGTCGGGAATGGTAATATGCAATGACTGAATTAGTTCTCTCTTGAGACAGCTGAAAAGACCTGTTCACAAATATATTCAAATTTTAGGCCTACTTTTAAAACAAAGGTTGTTCTTGACAACTTGAAAGCTTGTCAGAGGCTTGTCAGACATAGCAACAAGTAATGCATGCAAACTGGATTCCAAGTATTGTAGTTCATTCATTAATAAGAGGTCAATGGTACTTCGTTACTAGGTCCCCAGGAAAGAAACATCCATAAATTTGATTAACTTTGTGAACAGGTCTATTGCCATCACAATAAATGAAAGCGCTCTAATAATATATGAAAAGAAAGATTACTGTGCATTTTAATGTACCCTACATTGTAGCTGAAATAAAATATTTGTGCAATGGCTGGTTACAATTTTCTTACCTGGAGTGTGTTCCTTGGCACTGTGTGTTGATCATGTGACCATCTGAAAACAAAAGAAGGAATTCCATAAATAACCCAAGTTGTGTTTTCAATTTCCATAAAGCCATAAGTAAAAGAGCATACTGCTGGAAATGTTCAATTATATGAATGCTAAAAGTAATTCACAAATTACCCGAGTTGTATTTTCTATTTCAATGTAGCCATTTGTCAAAAGAATACATTGCTAGAAATGTTGAATTATGGATACTAAAAATAATCCACATATATAACCAAAGTTGTCCCTTCTATTTCAAGAAAGCCATTTATCAAGAGGGCATTTTTCAATTAGGACAAACAAGAATAATCCACAAATTACCCAAGTTGTCTTTTCTTTTTCAATGTAGCCATTTTCAAAAGAGCACAGAAAATATTGATAATCAAAAAAAAAAAAAAATTGATCTCATAAGACAGTCATCTCTATTATGTATATTACATGATCAATCATGAAATCATGATTAGATTCATATTTGAACTTAAACAATCTATTATATGATCATCTTTTCTTTAATTATCAAGTTTGCATCATAGGACAATTCATAAGAGACTTGATGCAATTACATTTGTACATAATTCACAAGAAATAAAAGAATTGTGTTTGTGCAAAGGAATAACATCTACAATGGTCACTGTGCATTAATCCAAGATGACCTTTGAGTGACCATTAGAGTCATATTGACCACTGACACCAATGGGTGTTGCAAAAAACTGTCCGCAGGAAATGAAAAGCGGAAGGCTTCAGCCGACTGCCAAAGGTCAAGAAGCGCGCCCAGACCTAGTTTCCTAGAGACGCCATGATCCTCCAATTTATTCGCAAACAATTATGCAAACAATGGAATCCCCAGCAGGAATCCAAACACAATAAAAAATTAAAAAACAGCAATTTCAACATATACCTTCCCCGATATCTCATAATAATTCTAACTAAAGACTATTTAGAAAGGGCACACTTTGAGTAGGAAGTCCAAGGATATTTGCTCATCATATTTTGACTGGTTGCATCAAAGGACGGCCAACCATCGGACAACGATCGTCAGAGTCGGCAAACACTCCCTCTCTCAAGGGTTTTCAAGGACTTCGTCAGGATAACAGGCGACCTTACTAGTCAATATTGGTGTGCATTCCCTCGAGGCTATAATACAGGTTGCATGGGGATAGGAATGCTATGATACACTTCATATTTTGAGATCGAAGAATGGGGATTCATCAGAATCAGTGCATCTCAAAGAGCCGCACCTACATGTCTTAATTGGTACGCTTTATATTTCAGGTCTTGAACATGAATCATTGTATTTGCATTGTGAAGTACTGAATATCTTTCACCTTTCTACCTGTCATTCATTATGACAAGATGTTTATTCTCATATAAGTGGTTCATGAAATCACCTCATAATGTAATATGATGAAGATGTTTTTCAGCATCTAAGGATTGGAAGGCATATAATGATACATGTAAAAGCTGAGTAAAGGACCCATTACCAGTGATGTAGTGAGACTTGTCCCATATCAATCTCTAGTTGTTGTTTTTTTATATCTCAGTCTTGATTTTACCTTGAAGAACTAACAATTAATAACTGTTCTTTTTTTCAAATAAGGTACCTGAACAAAGCAGTTTACATTTTTTTATCATCCTGGTCATTGGATTTAATTGCGATTCTGAATTTAAAGTGACAATTTTCTACTCTACTTAGGAGCATTTCAGCCTGGCATCCATTTTATAGGAGCAAATATGCTATTCCTACCGGGTAACCATTCATTACCTGGGTGGAAGCTGGAAGGAATCAATGTAGATAAAATGCTGTGCTTAGAGAAAAGGTTGAGTTCTGGGAAAGGTGAAAAATAATTTGTGAGCTTTCTCATTCATTTCATGTCAGTTATGTCAAGAACATCATAGCAGAAGATGTCCCTTGAACAAGATTACTCTTCAAATGCCCTCATATATTTGAAATATGACGAGAAATAGCTGAAGTGTTCGGGCCAAACATTTATGCCACATGTGAGTGCAGTTTCATGTACCCATTGCTGTGTGCAATGTTACCAGTGTATGTGCTTTTTAGTGAGATTGGGTCAATTCCTTTATATCTTTTTGATGATTCCAAAACCTTACATTATATACAAATTCTGATCGATGTAGACTTGATCAACCTTTCCCAATCGCTTTGAGACAGTTTCTTTCACAATGTAATCAAATCAAAACTTTTTCCTTTTTGTCTTGTTCTATGGGATCCCAAGTCTATACTCCCAGGTTTTCAAAATATAATATATCTATCATTTTTGGTTCTATTTTTCCCTTTCATTTCAATCATTCACAGCTAGATTCCCCATCATATCCCAGCTGAACTCTGCGTAGGGGTCAATAAACAGAGGATCTCCCGAAAAATATTGATTTCTGTTCTATCGAATAAAGAGCGAAAATACCGTCACGGACCATCAAGCATTCATCTGATCTCACCGACTACTCACTATTTGCTCCTGGACTGCAAATAAACGCTACATGTACCTGATGATCCATCAAGTTTCTTTGATTGTTAAAATGGGAATTAAACAATTTCTACCTGCTCTCAATTCCATTGGATTGAATAAAGACAAGTTTGTTGAATCACTCAGTGATAATGGTGCATAAAGAATTTTTATTCGAAGACTTGCCAAAAAAAAATGACAACTGCTTCGCAAAAGATTTCTGAAAACATACTCTTACAAGAGAACATATGGCGATCAAAATACCAGAACAAGTTGGCTTTCAACTTGCAGATCTTTCTTTTTAAAACCATTCAGCCTAAAGCTAAACATCGATCTATCTTGTTGGAAAAAAGAATAGCTAAGACAAATCAATGTATCCAACCAAGTGTGAACATTGATGGCAGACTTGTAAAATAAATTTCCAGTAATTGCTAATATTTATGAAAAATATATCGCACTGGGATAATGACTCGATATTCTGAATTGTGTCACAATCAAGGTTTTATCCCCAACGTGCATATTCTTGGACTGAATTTAATGGTAGCCAATTTGGAGACAGTTACATTTTTCTTTAACATGCATTTCCCATGGGTTTAATCCAATATTATATCTCAGGCTTACCAGTCAGCGGGCTTACCAGTCAGCGGGTTAAAAAATACAACTAACTTGAAACTCCCCAATTAATTTCATAATGTCTAAATACCCATAACACTATAAGCACAAGTACTACTAATAGGACTATATATTTCAAGTTTTGTTTGATTTCCTAACAAAACTGTGGAATCTCCCATTTACTTACACTTAAGATTTTCCTTATAACCATCCAACAGCTAGATGCATAATTACATTTTAGCTCAATATAGAAAAGAGTGGGTATGGGACAATTTGAAAAGTACATTGTAGAAGCATTTAATATCATCCAAAATGATCTCTGAGAGATGGGAAAGTTCAAATGTATTTTCAAAAACTATAGTCTCATGCCAGATTGGTCCTTTATAACTTCCCACATGAGTGTCTCAGTCTGCAGAGCTTTATCACTACGTGCTGCTTGAAGATAAAGTTGAGTTCTGGTCATGTGATTACATTGTGAAAGAAACTGTCTCAAAGTAATTGGGAAAGTGTGATCATATCTACATAAGAATTGGTGTATACAGTGAGATTTTGGTATCATCAAAATGATAAGAAATTGACCCAATCTCCCTGAAAAGCACATGCACTGGACACAGAAATGGGTTTATGGGACTGTACACACATGTGGCATGAATGTTTGGCCCGAACCTTCAGCTATTTCTCGTCATATTTCGAATATGAGGGCATTTGAAGAACAATCCTTTTCAGGGGACATTTCTACTATGACGGTCTTCCAAACTGAAATACAAGGAATGAGAAAGCTCACACATTATTTTTTCATTTTCCCAGAACTTAACCTTCTCTTTGAATGTCTCTGCAATTTAGATTATAAGAACTATTTTGATAGTGGAACACCTTCTGGGGTAATAAAGATGGACACTGGAGAATTTCATCAAAATTACATTGAACTCTCACAAATTATAACCATACTTCAAATAAATGGGTCAAAAACATTCAGCAGAGCAACAAGAAATATAGACTTATTTGGGGAACATTCCTTTATTCTCAATGGTATCATTTGAGATGATTTGATCTTGATTTCTTCACAATAGACCCAACCTGTCGTCATTTTTTATGAAGTATTTATGACCAGGTCTCTCCCTCCTTCCAGTTCTGAACAGATGGCAGCTATTGAAGCTCACAAGGGTAAAAGCAAATGGGAGTTTTAGTGCTTCTTTTATCATATGCTTAATGTTTCATCTGTGGTCTGTTTTCATTTCAAATGGGAATGTTATCGTTTCTTTTATGTTTAATGTTTCCCCTAATCTGTGGTGTGTTTTCATTTCATTTTCGTTTGTTATGATTGCTATCTTTGATGTCCTATTGTGCAGGATAGTTTACCACATATTTATCACCTGCTTGATGATAATGTGTTGTCTGGTCACATTATCCTGCAAATTTGTCTTTGACATATATATACCAATGTTTTGATATACAGTGAAACCTGTCTCTAAAAACCGCTCAAGGGGGACAAGAAAGTTGGTCTTTATGAGCAGGTGATCCTTATGCACAGGTTCATTTAATACACATTTCAATGAGAAACACTCTTCAAGGGAAACAAAAATTGTGGTCTTTATAGACAGGTGGTCTTTCTATACAGGTGCTCACTAAAGCAGGTTTGACTGTATTAACTTGGTTTCAGCATTTTTGTATTTTTGTTACCCTAATGTGTGTGTGAATAAATTGAACTGATCTAATTGAGGGCTGCAGTTGAAGGGTTAGTTGTGGGAATGATATATTTCCGGACAAGAAACTTCATTATAAAATAGTCTGAAATACTACAATAGTGGAAAAACTGAATATGAAGAAGACAAGAAGGAGACTGACAAACCATGACAGAGTATAAAAAGGAGAGATATTTAACAGAGAGTGAAGATGAGAGAGCAGAAGAACACATAATAAAGAAATATTAGAGACAATATTTTAAAAAAAAACAAGAGTTAATATGAGAAAGTATATGAGAACTGTCATATTGTCTGTTTGGAATAAATGTGTATTTTTGTTACCCTAATATGGGTGAATAAATTGAACTGAGCTATTAAGTGAGGGCTGAAAGTGTGGGAATAATATATTTCCGTACGAGGCAATATACAGTTAGCAGTCTCTTGATGAAGAGAGATTTGCTGTATTACAGAAAAGGCGTGGGGAATGAGTTCTTGGACATAAACAGAAAGAAAATAACTTGATCATCACTACAACTTACTTGATTTCTCTTGGAACTCGGGATCATCTACATCTGTGAAAAAGTTTGTCTGTAAAGAAACAAAATCGAAGAAAAGGGAAACAGTCAGCGCACTTGCATCTGAGACAGAAATGATAACAAAATTGATTCCTAACATCAAAATACCCAATCAAGTTCAGAATATCAGTACCAATACCATTATAATACTTCATAATGTAATTGACCTATAAATCTAAATCTTCATAAACTGGAAGTCCCCCCCCCCCCCTTCCCCCCCATCTGGACCCAGAAATACTCTCAATTCAATAAATTTCCTTTATGTCACTACTCATTTCCTACACAATTCCATCATTTAGAAAATAAAGTAATGAGGTCATTATTACGTGATCTCATGATATCTCATCTATGACTAAGAAATAATAAAAAGTCCAAACTTGGACAATAACCTGCAAATTAATGATATGATTCATGAGGTACTTCCTTACTTATTCATAATAAAGCTCTATAATGTCGGGGATTTTAGTGAAGTTCATCACCAAATAAAAACCTTCCTTAGTGTTAACGATCAAATAATTTTTAGAGATAAAAACAGGTTCTGTTTAATTCCCATTCATGCTTTTTTTCAAAATTTTTATGCTGCATGGTACATGTATATTTCTTCTGCTAGAGCAAGAAGGGCATTAACTATGTCATTTTAACCCTTTCAGGACAGGAATGATTTCAGGGCTAAACCAATCACATTTTGTTCTTCAAATTGGCAACAATAATATTTTTCTTTTAGTGCTACATGGTTCTACTTATGTTTAATGTCTCTGAAAACAATATATATGGTCAGGAATTTTATCAAAAAGTTGAAAATATTGCCAATTTTGATAAAAAACTGTGATTTTTGAACCTTCAATGTGTTGACAATTTAAGTATTTTAAAGCTTATTCTCGTTTTTTAAATTCCTGCCATCAAACACAATATGGGCCCTCTTGCATAGAAAGTTGCGTTTAATCGCAACTCAAAAAATTAAACGCAAGTCCCAAATACTCGATCCTGATTGGTTGAAAATCAAGTTGCGTTAAATTTTTTGAGTTGCGTTTAATCGCAACTTTTTATGCAAGAGGGCCATGGTCATGCAACAAAAATGGTCATAGTGTGTGCAGAAATGTTTGCTCTTTCTACTCATGCATCTGGTATATTTTTTAGAGCTCTGAATCAAAAGTTATTGAGCCAAACCCCAAAATGTGGTCAATTGTCTCGAAAGGGTTAAACAGAACTAATACCCTTCTTGCTCTCAAAAAATGATATGCCATAGTATGCACTTTTCCCCACTGTAATATTGTTGAAGACAGATCTATATTTGGCAAAATTTGATCTCACGTTTACAATACCAATCATCACTAATGCTTTCCAATGGGAACTCAAGCAGGAAATCAAGATATATCCCATACTTTCTTTTTTTTTACAAAAGATTATCAAAAATATTCCCACTATTCTTTCTCACATGATTTCGGGAATTCTTTTGCCAGAACCGCAAGTATGAAAACACAAATTTCTGTGTTTTCCATCAAAATATAAGTGAAGTAGGCAAACAGTACGATGAGAGCGGTAAACAAGTTGTACTCCCTACTGAGGTATTGTGGTAGAGTCAGGGAAAGAGCCAAGCCCTCGCTGAGTAAATTCTAGTTTATTCAGTCCAAGGAATACAATACTACAATTGTAAATTCCCTCCTCAATAACACTGCTGGTAAATAGAATAGTTGTCATTCATGTCTTCTTTGGTTTTGTCATGTCTTAACCATATCAAAGAGGAAATGATAGGTGAGACCACTTGTTTCCTAAAAAGTTTGAAAAGTTAACAAGTATTTAGTTCAGTACTTAATTATACTTTTGAAAAGGTTGCATCAGAATAATTATGTTACATCCCGAAATCCAAGATCTAGCTTCATGTATCTACTTAAATCAACCTGCATTGATTGAACACATCATGTCTTTTTTTTTTTCTATTTATTTCATTTAAAATCATCAATGCTGTCCTTGACAGATAACTGAGATCAACTGCCAATCTTTTCCAACAAAAGCTTTAAAAGAACATAGATCTTCCTTTCAAGGTTACTTCTCTCTATGCTTTAATCTTGGAGGTGTGATAGCATGTGAAGGAAATCCACATTTCATAAAAGAGAAAAAAGAAGTCTGAAAAGTCAATATTATTGCAGACTTCTCTTTGACGTGCAATATGCTGAACTAATAAGGATAAGGTACTTCCTGCCAGAGATCTAGGTATCAAGTCCTACAAAAGAATGGTGACAAATGGAGTATTAAGGCCTTGATATTCTCCACTGATCTTCATCTTTGCACATTCTATCTTATTGTCCGACAAATATTATCGTGAACTACGGGTGCTCTTTATTCATTCCACCTTTTTCTTACACTTTTCATTTGCTCTGAAAACAATTCCCATGATCCTTTCTAACCATCTTCTGTCTGTCTGTCCATTTGTCTATGTGTGTGAGTGTGTGGGTGTGTGTGTGTCTATCTCTCTCTCTCTTTCTCTCACACACTCTCTCACTCTCTCTCTCTCTCTCACTCTCCCTCCGTCTCTCATTCACTCTTCCTCTCACCCCTAAATCCCTTTTCTTTCCCCCAACCTCTTTCCCCCTTTTAAAGTCTCTCTCAACCTCCACTTCTCTTGCCTCCACTGTATCCATCTTAATAAATTTACAAGTACTTAAAAGTGAAAGCACAGCAATGGATTCATCTTATATTGGCAGTGATATAGGCTAACTTTATAGGAACTCCACTGCATGGATCTACAATTGTTATCTTCATAAGATGGCAACATCGTCCGTCGCAGAACACTACTGTACAACAGGTGGGCAACAGGTGTTCAACAGGTGTCTATATTACAGAAACGTTGACCAAAACTCCATGGTAGGACTATAATAACTGACTTCTACTGTTGTTTCACAATAAAGATGCTCAGTGGCATTATTTTGAGACAGAAATGGTGAATGTACATGTATTTGTTCTTTCCTGAAGACCAATGTTTATGGACTCTGCAAATTGTGAATGCGATCTAACAACCCGGTATTGTAAGAAAAGGGATAAAAACTTTGGTCAAGCACTTTAATAGCTTGCAAGAATGACTTAACCTGTAAAACTGTTACTGTTCATGCTTCTTGGGTATTTTGATATATTCTGACAAGGCAGATGGGACCTTTCGAGGGAGATTTCTATATCGAATGACCATTCCTTGATACTAACCAGGAATCACAAACAGTCAACATACTCAGCTTTTTTTTTTCTGAACTTTACTAAGAAATGCCTCCTACTTCAAAACAAGGAATATAATTCTATTTGGCACATCGTTTAGCTGGTTTTTCCGGTCACTGACCTGCACTACAGGAGCTCCATAGGTAGGAAAACTTCGGGGGCAAAATGGAAAGCGATCAAAAGTGGTTGGATTTGGGAGAATTTCCAGCCAAGCAAGCAAATCCCTCAAGCTATACCAAAGGATGAAAAAAAAAGGTCAGCGAGAAACCTTGGTGGAACTTAAGCAGCATGGAAATACATCACTCTTCTCAAACATTCTCTGCTTACTTTTCTTTTTTGGAGTTGGGAGAAGAAGAAAAAATGGGATTAGGAGAGCACACAGTTCACTTCAAGTTCAAGAGTATCATGGGATGGATAGGAAATAGAAAGAACATGAACTCAATCACTGTCTTGTTTGAGTGTTTCACCACAAAAGAAATTAAATCAGAGACTATTCAAAGTTCCAATGACCTCCTAATAAAAACTTCTGAAGATAAACAGTACTGTTGCAACTACATCCACTCAGACTTGCATTCACCGTCTATCACTAGTTCTCACATGCAAATTTGTAATGAAGATGGTCTGAATTTTAAGACTATTCTGGGATTGCACTCCATAGGCCCTGTACTGTTGAGACTGTACTCTAGCAGATGCAGTGCAGAGACAAGTTAGGCTAACCTGAAGGCTTTATGGATTTGTATTTAAGTGGCAAGAAAAGAGTCTTTCCCTGCATGCAGACAAATCTATCACAGCATCCAGACTATTCTCAGATTTTTTTGTTTCTAGTCAAGTCTTTTGGTCCATATTTATTTTATGATAGTCTGTTCAGAGTCAGAAGGGCATCAACTCTGTGCTAGAAATATATATCAACCCTTTCAGGTCAGAAATTATTTAAGGGCTATATTGATCTCATTTTGTTCTTCAAACTGGCAACAATGATATAGTTCTTTTAGTGCTCCATGGTCCTAATAAGGTGCAATGTCTTTGAAAACAACATACTTGGTTATGAATTTTGTCTAAAAGTTGGAAAAAAATTGCCAATTTTGATTTTAAAAAACATGATTTTGAAACTCTCAATGTGTTGCCAATTTAGGAATTTTTTAAGCCTATTCTTTTTTTTTTATAAATTCCTGGCATCAAAGGCAATATGGTTATGCAACAGAAATGGACATAGTGTGTGCAGAAATTTTTGCTCTTTCTACTCATGCATCTGGTATATTTTTTTAGAGCTCTGAATCAAAAGTTATTTTAAGGCAAACCACAAAATGTAATCAATTGTCTCAAAAGGGTTAATACCCTTCTTCCTCCCAGCTGGGGAACTGTTCTATCATTGTAACTACTGTTTCTTTTGTTATCATATTTCATCAAACTCTTAACTTTTATCAAAACTTTCAAAAATGTATTACCAAATTACACATCTTTTCTAAACTTTTTTTCATTCCAAAGCTATTTATCATCTCAAGGTTTATACTTTTCTGGTCATTTTTTTTTCCCCATAAGAACAGACTAAAAATACAATGTGAGTTGCTAATCAATCAAATCTAATCATCGCATCAATTTCCAGGACTTGTTGAAAGTGCATCTGAAAGGTTAAAGTATAATAAAGTAGATAAGGAAATTCTATATTTTTGAGAAGCCACAACCCACTTTCACTTCCATAACCTGGGAACAGGGGGAGGATCCTGGTTTTTAAAGTCACGTACTGCAACTAGCGAATAATTGATTCAAACTAATTGAATTGTCTGAGCCTTTCTGAGGTTAGCTAGCAGTCCTGCTGGTTGAAATCTGGACTATCGTTTGGTGGGAAGAGGGATTAAAAGTAAAACAGAGAGGTGAAGGTTAGATTTTTTTTGCAAGGGAAAGTTAAACCTCAGCAGTGGCAGGCTAATGGGTGATTTCAAGTTCGGTGTTGGTGTTGGTGTTGGTGTTGAGAGCGTGAATTGAGCTGCTGATTCCAGCCCCAACACCGAATTTGGGTTTATGAAAATAATACCAATCACATAATTGAAAGCTCTACACCTAGTGAAGTCAATCCCAGCACCAGCTTCATTTCAAGTTCGGTGTTGTGGCTGGTGTTAGTTTTGCCCCAACACCAACACCAGCTTTCAACACCGAACTTGAATTCACCCAATGAAAAGCTGAAAAGCTATACTTGATCTGAAACCATGCTCCACAATACATTATTTACGTCTAAACATCTCTCCAAGATATTTGTAATTCTTGCTATTTTATAAACCTATTACAGTGGAAACTCATTACAAAAGAGCTCCAATATAACAAGATTCTGTTATAACAAGGAAATTGTGCTGATCCCAAGTCTTTATGTTCTTTTTTTTTTTTTTTTGGCCCTGATATATGGAGATTCCTGATATAACAAGGTAATTTTCATGGTCCCAAGGTCCTCGTTATAGTGAGTTTCCGCTGTATCATATATTGTATGTTTGGAGCCAGAAGGACATTAACTCAGTAAACATGATGGGACTTAACACCCTTCTGGCTCCAAAGAGACAAAACCTACTTTGGAATAGTTGTAAACTTTCATTTTGGTTACTCTTGGATTTCCAGCTAGCCAGATAAAGATATAATACATGTAGAATTAACCCATTGCCTACGGGAACCAGGTCATCCCTGTATTAAGTCTATGGGAATGAGAGAATCCAGTAGTTAACGGGTTAACAAACCTGAACTTTACTGTTAGATATAACTCAGCAGCCACTTCTCCATAGGGTGGTCTAAATAGACACCTTTGATCGACTGAATACATATTTCTATACTGACTCAAATCTAGCTGAGTGATATAAAAAAAAAATGAGAAATATGACCTAATAAGATTAAAGATATTATATAGGGCTTAACACAAAATTGCTAAGGTGATGCTTGTACCTTCACTCGGAAAAAATCCATAAAACCATGAACCTTGGAATACTAATATAGTTCCTGCTGCTTACTTGAGAACCTTTCACACCAGCATATTGCTATTCGTCTTTCTCTCTACATCCATAATCAAATTATGGAACTATGGCAGAAATTGTCTATCTGCATGCAAAAGTTAGAAGGTTCCCACAACCCTGCCAGCTTACGGACTTGCACTCTCTCCTGATGGCAAGGAGTCGCTCAGTTGGATCATGGTGTTGGACTAAAATATCATGCTGCCTCAAGTCTCTGTCTAGTTCTGATGCATGCAATGTATGTTCAATTTTTCCCCACATCCCCTCATTAGAGGGAGGGGCATCCTTTCCAGAAACATCTTTTTTGAAACAACTTTACGTAGCATCATTTTCAGAAACGGCTTTTTTCAAAACAACTTCATATAGTTCTATTGTTGTGAAATTGATACATCAAAATAAGTTTGGGGTAACAGAAATCTAGTCCCAAGTGAAGGGAAAAGTTTTGATTCCACGCTGAGTTACAGGCCAAGGTACTGTAAGCCATTTCATCATAATTCACATACTTTCAATACCATACTCCCAATAAACACATTCTCCAATAACTGTCTATTTTTACCAAATATGACACCTGTTTTTCAAACCTCTGTATCTCCACGAGTCTTCAAAGACTTCTGACATCAGGTTTCAGAAACACCTTGCAAGGAGCAGAAAAAGAAGATGGGAGATCCACATCTACAATGTATACAGTCAAACCTGCTTATAATGATCACAGTCTCTAAACACAGGGCATGGTAACACAGGGCATGGTTGCACAAGGCATATTGTTGTTATATAGCACATTATTAACAACAAGGCTATAACCTGTTCACAACGGTCACATTGCATTAAAGGAGAATGAAACCCTGGGGAAATATCCACATTAATGAAAAGAGAGGATAGAGAGAAGCAATTTTTAAAAAGTTCCATTAAAATCGGTTACGAAATGAAAAAAGTTATGGAAGTTTGAAAAGTCTCAATTTACTTTCTATGGCGATCCTCAAATTGGCAATGTTGCTTCAAAGTGACAGGTTTAGTAGTACAACTCTCAATATGTTTTGTACACAAAATTTCATATTTTCTCAATTATTTCTAAAGATGCTGCTTGTCTTTTGTGAACTCAACATATGTTGTGTCAATTACATTTTCCCATGATATATCTTGAGCTAAGAAGGAGACAAGGCGCACCTTGAGAGATAATGGGGAAATATGAAATTTTGTGTACAAAAAATATTGAAAGTTGTACTACTAAACCTGTCACTTTGAAGCAACACTGCCAATTTGAGGATCACCATAGAAAGTAAATTGAGACTTTTCAAACTTTCATACCCTTCTCATTTCGTAACCAATTTTGATGGAACGTTTTTTAAATTGCTTCTCTCTATCCTCTGTTTTCATTCAATTTGATTTTCCCAAGGGTTTCATTCTCCTTTAACTGTATGTGGCCAGTGATTCCATTGTTGGCATTATCATATTTCTGATTCTACATTGGAAATGTATGCAATATATCATATTAATGATGGACAGTTTGACACTAACTTCTACTTGCTTTAATGCTTATAAACATTAATAGAATTTAAATAACATTCTCTCTATCTTTCAATGCTTGGTAACTCCTCTCCTTGCCCAAGACATTATGCGCTCGCTCCTGCCACTTTATTCCATCACAAGGATTTCAATGTGTCCATCTGTATAACAGTCATACCTGCGATCGGTGATATCAATGTGGTTCTCGTTTCGTGCGCATATGCCATCACAGGATCTCAGTGCGCAGAAAGAGTAAAGCAATGATGGTGTTTTTGCAGGTGCTTAGTGGTGCTTAGATTTGAGCAGGTGACAATGAGAAAAGCCTGGTAAGATGCGTGCTGAGAACAGAATCCATCTTAGAACAGGACCATGTGGTGGGGATTTAGGTTCTGTAAGCCGGACCTGACCCGCTGACAGGCTTGGATTTCTGGGTATATAGAACTCTTGAAGAGCCTTTCCACAAATTCCCACATAACACCTTTCTTTCAATGCTTGGTAACTCCTCTCCTTGCCCAAGACATTATGCGCTCGCTCCTGCCACTTTATTCCATCACAAGGATTTCAATGTGTCCATCTGTATAACAGTCATACCTGCGATCGGTGATATCAATGTGGTTCTCGTTTCGTGCGCATATGCCATCACAGGATCTCAGTGCGCAGAAAGAGTAAAGCAATGATGGTGTTTTTGCAGGTGCTTAGTGGTGCTTAGATTTGAGCAGGTGACAATGAGAAAAGCCTGGTAAGATGCGTGCTGAGAACAGAATCCATCTTAGAACAGGACCATGTGGTGGGGATTTAGGTTCTGTAAGCCGGACCTGACCCGCTGACAGGCTTGGATTTCTGGGTATATAGAACTCTTGAAGAGCCTTTCCACAAATTCCCACATAACACCCAGCTAAAAACAGCACTCTTTCCATTAAATGTGCAAATTCATCAAAATGTGGCCCCCTATTCCGTAATAAACACATACTTTTAAATTCATTACAATTTGTCCTCTTTGTCTACAATAATATTTCCAAAATGGCAATTATTTCTGTGACGATTTACTTTACCTAACAGATAACAAAGAAATAGTAAGCTTGTATATAAGCAACCACAGGATGTACAGCTAAAGCCCTATGCAAGGGACTTGGTAATGAGAAGTAATGCCTTACCAAAAGGGACCTCCCTGGTTACAAGACTCCCGCTCTACCACTGAGCCAACAGTTGGCATAAGCAAAATATTGTAATTATTGGCTTAATTTCAAACTTTTTCTATTATGTCCATCTTTTAATACAACATGAGGACTCCATTGGAAATAACCTAATTATAAGCTCTCAACAGTTATCATGTCAACATCTATATTTCTTTTCACTGACATTATAATTTCATGTTCGAATGTATTCATAAGTAACAAATCAAATCAAATCAAATCATTCCATGTGCAATATTCAACAGAAAAATATCCAGGCATCTTCCCACATGACATTCATGGACATGTTATTAATAGAGGATGTCCTTGCCAGCCCTATCATTTTTAAAAGTAGGTCAAAACTCCGCTGGGTATCACGATCTAGAAAGATAGAAATAGGAAATGTAGGGCTGGGGTGAGGGAGGGGGCAGAGTCTGAATGGAGACACCTCGAGTCATTAAGGATTTCCCCCCTCCTTCTCCCGGAGCGGAGAGCTCCGGACTATGTTCATTACACATAGCTAGAAACGGAGTTGGAGTGGAGGGGAAAAAACAAGTTGTCATCACGACCTAGTGTTGCTCATCTCATAGCGACCGACAGGCAATGACAGGATGTATACCCCATTTGTCTGCAAGTTTGACTACAATAAATACACTGCTAGCTGTGTTTCCACTTCAAGTTGGAATCGCCTACATGTGTGTTCCATTAACAAAGTTAACGCTATAATAGATAATGATCAGTATCGTGAAAAACATGTTGGCCTACACTAAAAAAATTACAACGAATCAGAAGCATTCAGACTTGTATCATCATAGGCTGTCGATTTATTACGAGACAAAGCTAAACATTATCTATGATTACTTCATTTTTTCATACAATACTGAAGACTATCAATACAGCCCCTAAATGTACTTTTTTAAGAGAAAACCTGTAATCCTTCATGTATTTCCTTCACTCTATTCCAAGATGGGCTACAATTAAAGTGCAAGAAATAGTAAGTAAATATAATTTTTAAAAATGGGAATTGAGAGGTGAATGAAAGAAATGATATTTTGAAAATACTTCATCACATAAACCATTTTATAAGCTGATGAATAATATCAAATGTTAAATAATCATAAAAAAGGATAAATTTCATTATATTGCTTTTTGGTGTCATTCAGATAAAGATAATAAGGAGATGAACTCTGAGACAAAGCATCTTCAGTGATCACTTCCTCCTCCCAAAATTCAAACAAATTGGTTAGATGACTAGCTAGCTTGGCCTAGCAATGACCCATTCTGGTTTCCCCCTCACCCAGACCTCACCCCTATCACTGGGGACATCAGATCGTCTCATCGCCGTGGCAACCACATCCAGCTGGCCTGAAGATGAGACAGGCTTTGTCTCAAATGTCAGGAACAAGACAATCAAAGATATTGATACTTGGGATATTTTTCAAACTACAAAAAAGACAAAGTATCATTACTTTCATACATTTCTGAATTTCCCAAATTCCCAAACCGACAGAGGAATATTAGTTAATAGGATTATAAAGAAC
The DNA here is from genome assembly GCA_025618425.1 of Heliocidaris tuberculata. Lineage (NCBI taxonomy): Eukaryota > Metazoa > Echinodermata > Echinoidea > Camarodonta > Echinometridae > Heliocidaris > Heliocidaris tuberculata. The sequence goes on from CM046836.1 coordinate 41,412,575, forward strand.
ATTAATTCTTTTCTAAAATGGCTTTTTCTTAAACCTATAAAAACTAAATTTCTCTCTGTATTTCCTAATTTGAACATATATGTTTTCTGCAGCCATTTGCATCATCTAGCTCTCATTATTCTTTCATATCACATGTGAGTAATCCCCTGATATCATTTGAAATATATTTTAATTGTTGCTTACCTTTCAAAACCACTCATTACAGTGCTGCTGTTTCGCATTAATCTCTCAAGCTTCACTTTCAAGCTTTTATACACCCACAACAAATGATGAAAAGCAGAAGAATAATGTTCTTTAATACTTCTTTATCTGATAATACATGTACTTGGTGTGAGCTGCAGGTAATAGATGGCCTGTATATTAGATGACAGGAAAAGCTCATGAAATATTAGATTCAAGATCATCTCATGCATTCATGCAACAAGCAGTATAGTCAGGCACTGTCTCTTTCACTCTCTATCTATCTCTCTATCTATCTATCTATCTCTCTCTCTCTTTCTGTTTCTCTTCTTTTCTCTCTCTCTCTCTCTGTCTCTATCTCTTACTCTCCTTTTCTATCTTTCTCTTTTTCTTACTTTTTTTCTCTTGTTCTCTGTCACTTTCTCTACATCACTTTCTTTATATCTCCTTCTTTCTGTCTCCATCTCCCTCTCTCTCTCTCTCTCCCTCCTCTGCCTCTCTCTCTCTCTCTCCCTCCCTCCCTCTCTCTCTCTCTCTCCCTCCCTCTCTCTTCTCCCTTCTCATTCATACTTTTCATCTTTAAAATTTTCAATACACTTTGCTCTCTTACTTAAATGAAACTAAAATCAATTCATTACTAGATGCATCTGAATGACTAGCGATCATCTGTTTCAATTCAAACAACTACATGTATAAAGACTTTGCTTTCTTACAGATAAAAACAAAAATCAATTAATAATTTTTTGACACATGACTGACCATCTGTTCACGGATGCTGAATCCTCTGAAATCAGGATGTGCTACATTAATTCACTACAATTGTTCCTAGATATACATAAATAGAATTTGATAAGAATAGTCCATTTATGATAAGATTGTAACATGAAAGTCAAGTTCATTCTTCCATAGACTCTCAACTTGCAGTTTCTCCATGACTAACTCTCGCAAGTCAGGTTCACACGAAGGGAGCTAAACTTTAAGTTTCACTTGCTGTTTCAAAACTTAAAGTTATCTTGTAGTTATCTTGTAGTTTCAGACAATATGAATGGACTCGTAGTTTTAAAACTTTAAGTTTACTTGTAGTTCCAGAACCACAAGCAAGCTTGTGGTTAAAGTATACCAATCACCTGAAAACAATCATTTGTACACCGCTAGAAAGTATAAAATTAACCTCAAAGAACTTTATCTGAAATTCTATAGGTCAACAGTTTAGGAGTATAAAGGAAATAAAGGATAACATGAAGGTGCTCGCGCGGAACGAGTTGGTTTCCGCACGAGCCCTTATCTTGGCGAGCGCATACGGGTGCATTGAGTAGTCTACTCATGAGTCGCTGTTATGCTTATAGAGAGTATAATTAAACTTATAATATCTCTTTATAGAAGTGATATTCGAAGCCCATATTTGGAGTATAGTAGAATGACATGGAACCTCTAACAAACAGAGTAAAATATTTTTTTGTGATTGGTAACCTTTAACGCCGAAATCACAAGCAGCAGGAAGGGGGGTCCTCCTTGTAGCTACGAACCGTGTAGACAGAATAAACTTTAAGTTTGACGATAATGACCTCTAGCGCTCGACTTGTTGTCGAGGGTCGTTGTTTCAGGCCTGTGTGAACCCTCATCATTGTTAGTAAGCCGTTGCTTCGCTAACTTAAAGTTTCGAAACTCAAAGGCCCGTATGAACTTAGCTACAGTCATAACATGGATAACCTTTAACAGATTAGATGCATCTGCATGATTAGCAATCTTCCCTTTCAAAATAACTAAGACGAATAAGTTAAACTAAAATGTACAAATAGCAAATAACATAAAAAAGGAGCTTTGTGAAAGGGGAAACATAAATCTTTGCAAGTCTGCCTGCAACATGGCCATTGCTGCCATTGATAATACATGCTCATAACGACTTTCTTGCAGGCAGTCAACAAAATATTGAGAAAAGGTTGAGCTCAGCCAGTGGAGAATACACACAAGCATGACAAGTGGATGGGTTAAAACTGCAATTATCAATAAGTTTCAAATCAAGCTCTTCTTTTAAACTGCGACATTCATATCAAGATGATAAATTAAAGGGAAGCTTTCTGGAGTTCTGGAAGAGGTAAAAAATAATTTGTGAGCTTTCTCATTCTTTTTAAATTAGTTTGGAAGATTATCATTGTAGATATGTCCCCTGGAAAGGGTTGCTCTTCAAATGTCCTCACATCAAAATATGACAAGAAACTGCTGAAATGTTCGGGCCGAACATTTGTGTGTAGTCCCATATATACATTTCTTTGTGCAGTGCATGTGACTCTCAGCAGAACTGAATCAATTTCTTATCATTTTGTGATTCCAAAACCTTACAGCATACACGAATTGGTATGTGCTATACAGTGCGTCCCAGAAAAAACGAAACCCTAAAACAAAGGGATATTGTGACCACACTATGTGCTCTATAATAATAATTAACTAATTTCCATAAACTAGTTATTATTATTAAATTATGCTTTCAATGATATCTTGATGGCATCCATGCGTACATGCATTACCGAGCAGCAGCATTTCGAAAATGACATGTAAAAACTCAGTTGTGCAGGATTTGGGTAAAAACGTAAAAACGTTAGGATTACATGCGAACATGACCCAAATGTAACATGACTTTTAAAACCCTATTAGAAGACTGTTTTCATCTGTTTCTTTCAATAATTAGGGTAAAGATAACACCCTCATCATAAAATAACGGATAGTCACTGTTATTTTTTATGTTGGGGGGTAAAGAAAGGGCATGTTTTGTATTGAAATGGTACCTGCAATCACAGTAAATTTTTTGCATTTTCTGAACTGAAGTTTCTTTTAAGAACAAAGCAGACAGAAAGGTGATATTTTTCATAAAAGTAAAGTAAGTGGCAGTTTCCATTGCCAGATGGAAATACAAGGTAGAAAGGGCACATAAGGTAGATAAATATCAAAATTATGGCAATTTCCAGCCTCACGAGGGGCACCTTTTCCATCACATGAAGGGTACTTTTTCATTTTTTGAGGGATATTTATTGATTTTGGAAATTTCAGGGGCATATGCCCCTGCCACCACTGGAAATTAGTATTGACCTGTGTTGAATGAATTTCTTACTGAATGCATGCCATCACATAAGGGAATTTTATGTACCCTATCTCTTAAAGCTGGTATTTTTATTCTGTCATTTTCGCATGTGATACTAACGTCTTCACGGTATATTTTACCCAAATCTGGCACAACTGTGTTTCTACACGTCATTTTCAAAATGCTGCCACTCAGTAAAGCATGTACGGATAGATGCCATCAAGGTATCATTTAGAAGCATAATACTTCTAGTTTATGGAAAATAAAAAGTTACTGTAATGGAACGCATTATGTGGTCACAATAACCCTTTGTTTTAGGGTTTCATTTTTTTCTGGGATGCACTGTATAATCAACCTTTCCCAATTGCTTTGAGACAGTTTCTTTCACAATTCAATCTCATGATCTGGGGTGGTATTCTGAGATTTATTTTATCCTGATTTTAGTGAAATTATTTGAATTATCATAACAAAATGTACACTTATGGCGCATCATTGGTTAATGACTGTGCAAAAGTGGCTGCGTACGTGAAAGACATTTGCGCAAACACCAATGAAATATTGCAGTTTAAAATTTGTTGTGACAAATAAAATCTTTTCACTAAAATCGAGATAAAATGAATCTCAGAATACCACCCCAGAACTCAACTTGATCTTTAAAGATATTTTCCGAAAGGAACGTTTTTGTGGGAAGATGAGCACCCATCTTCTTTCTCACGGATGTAGACGTATGTTCTGATCAGCTTATTATTACTAAACAAAACTACTTGAGACACACAATATCTGTCACACTTCATAAACACCAGGATAAGGATGCTAGACTGGAATGTAACAGCATCAGGGCCATTCATTGTAAAGTGAAACAAACGGTCATACAAGTGACCGTCGAATTTGGCCTCATTGCCAGAAAATCAGATTATATTTTATTGATTTCTTGATATCACCAGTTTCTTACATGAAAAAGATTTCCCTTTCTATGACAAGAAAAAGTAATTTCCCAACCATAATGTTTTTACAGAGACATTTAAAAACGCCCTTTATAGAATGGTCACACACGTGACCGACCCAATTTTGACCTCTAAAAGAAAAGCATGTTCCCTAATTTATGGAAAATTGTTTTCAAACTGTCAAGAGTAATCCCAACACACAGCAATGAAAAGTGGAAACTTGCACTCCAAAGGAAATACGAGAAAAGTAGGTTTGAATACCAACGAGTAAGACCCTTTTTTTTTTTAATATTTACATGTTTTATTAGATCATCAGAATCACAAATTTACATATAATTGTTACAGAGATTGGAATGAACAGAGACAACAAATACAGAAAAACATCAACAAAAATAATATAAATTTAAACCCCCTCCCCCCCCCCCCCTCATAAAAAGGGGGGGGGGAAGAAAAAAAAAAAAAAAAAAATCAGCGGAAGTATATCAAACCTAAGCATAAAAAGTCAAACACCACTGGCTCAGATGAAGCAAGGAACAAGGTAAAACCCTAAAATCCTTTCTAAAAACATAGAAAACAAGTGCGAGGTCACACACGTCACCCACCTAATTTTGTCCTCTGAAAGAAAATAATGTACTCTCATTTAAAGTAATTACCTTCCATCTGTTGAGGTAAGATTGTTATTTAAATATCCAAAATGAGAGACCTCTACTTCAAGACAAATATTGAAAAATTAGGTTTAAATGAACTTTTTTTCAGGATTTTGGTCTCACACGTGACTGAGAATAGCCCATCAAACTCTAGACTACTTAATTGTTTCTGCAGGTGTACTTTAACAGAAGCACGATTTTGATGTAATATCCCTTTAAAAATATTCAAATTTTCTTTTTTAATATGAATTTCTTCTTCGTTTTTTTCAATTCAAAATGAAAGCTTGTTTAATTTAAGTGAGTTTTAGGAGTATTTAATAAATAGGATATTTCATCAACCTTAATTAAATTCATTAAATCTATTTGAAAAAAAGTAGGCCTACATGTATGCATTCCTCACGCTTTGAATTAATACATTCATACTTCCCAAATCAAATTGAATCAAATCAAATCAAACACATTAAAATCAATGGAACAAATATCTAGTTACTTGATGAAACACATCAGGGCTGAAAATGTAACACGGTAGGACTACAGGTCTTTAGTTTTGGATAAACTATTATCTTTGTTCTTTTTTTTCTCTCTCTCTCTCTCTCTCTCTCTCTTTGTGAATATGAATGATATATTTTTTTTTTTACCAAACCAAGCCGAAAGCGTGGGTATTTCTATGAGTGTGAGCAGCATTTCCTACCATTAAGTTTCACAGGAATAGAAATCACTCGCATCCTAAACCCTTTCCTTAAAACAACACGCAAACGGAAGCTTTTCGAAACTAATAATTACTGAACGTATACTTTCCTTTTCGGTTTCTCACAGTTCTTGGGTTACATGAATTAATGGCGGGATTCAAAGCAGGATATATACTTTGTTGATTTTAAGAGTCCACTTAGACTGATAAATGAAGAAACACCTGTAAACTGTCTCGTGAGGCATGATTAATAGTAGGAAATAGCAGTCAAGTGATAAACATTTAAGCCCATATAAAATAGCCTAATATACTTTATACAAAGTCAAGCCTACCCAACAAATAAATACCCAATTGACTAATCTATTGTTCTATTATTGTCTGTCATAATAAGCTTATTATGCTGATTTGTAAATCTTAAGAATAAATGAGAAGATAGTGATTAAATATTGAACGATTGGATAATTATATTTGGATACATTGTGCTTTCAATCACCTACACTTTTACTACAGGTGAAGCTTAATATAGACATATCTCTGGATATAATTAACACAAATGTGTATTGTCAATGCAGGGAAATGTCTAAGTTACATTTCCCTGGTCAATGCATGGCCGAACAAAATATAATCAAATAAAGTTATTGCAAGCTTTCAATACATATTTTCTCAATAATGGACAAGTAAATACAACAATACAAACCAATTACCGGTATGCATTTTGCCCCCAAAATGTAATGAAATTCAGAGCATTACTCCACATCTAGGCTTAGCTTGCTGTATACTTGAATAAGACATGATTTTAGTATAACTCTTATTTTCAATAGAGACCCCAAGCCCCAGATACATTAGGCACAGTCACCAATGCATTAATCTAAAGCATATCTCAATGGTTTGTGAAACAAGTGATAACATACATGTATATACCAAGTACGATGAATAGATTTTGTACCCGACCTTGTATAACCGGATATAGTTGTGTATATAATCATATGCGTCCATGGTAATATATGTGATGATGGCCTTTAGTTCACTAATTATGACACGCCTCTCGCAGAGTGACACATCCACCTGTGTCTAGATTCATCAAGGGATTGAGTTCATATCTTCTGATGGGTACGGCTCATCGATGTCACAATATATCTGCATCAATGAACTGAGCTTCAACATCTCCTGTTGTGTTATTTCTCATAATGATCACAAGGATAGCAATTAGCACAGTACTACCATGGACCTAATACATGGTACTATACAAATAGTATTTTAATATTGCCTGGTGGAGTGACTACATAGTGATTGCAGTTGCTTTGATAATTATTTCACTTGCCACAACTTAGAAAGACTTTTTTTTAAACAAGGTTCGAAATGTCTTGCTTGGCAGACTGGGCTTAGTAAAAATCTGTCATTTGCAAAAAAAAATTGTCCTGAGCAACTTAAATATTCGTGTCATTTCCATTTATTCAAAAATATATATTTGAATAATTTGTGAATAATCCTATGCTATGATCAGTGAAAAAGTACACTGGAGCAATAGGTAATTTGGTTCTAAAGAAGACATATATATTTTAATAAAGAAATTGATCTAAAGAAAACCTCACTTGTACTTTTGAAATCTGAGAAAAAGCTCTTATAACTTAACAAATTAAAAACACACTGGTAAAGGTGGAATCCATATCAATGTCTACCTACAACAACAGTGAGCATTTCATCTTTTGTTCTGTACATTGTTGTTGAAATTCAATTTGAATACATTAAGTAACTTGTGGAATAAGTTTAAATGAATATAAGATCAACATTCATCTTTTGTAATACCTTGTATCATAATAACTTACAAAAGATCCTGACTTGTATTGCAATAAAAGCAGGGAGAAGCTACACACTATGAACATTCACACAAATCCGTTTAATTTTTCTGATGCTGACAGCTCCAGTTATGTTTATATTTCTCTCATTGGTGAATAGCGGGTGTTCACTCTTTTCGTAGCCTTGAAACTTTGGCGAACAAGTCGATATTATGACTAGCGCACCTGGCATATCATACTCTTATGTTTAGTTTTGACAGTTTCATATTTTCCAAGACCTATAGAAGTCACTTCTCATGGTCATTATGTTGTCTGAACTGTAATGACGTGTCATCTCCCGGTCATTTCAACAGGCTTTTGCAACTCCTCAGCTACGTATGTTTAGCTATACTGGTTAAATAAAGAACTATGTCATATTCAACCTTCAAATCTTTTTAAACCTTTTTTTTTTTCACACTTCTTTTCCAAGATCTCCTCTCCTCTTTCACCTCCTTATTTTATTATTTCTCATCCTTCCCTTCTCCTCCTCATCCTTCCCTTCTCCTCATCTACCTCCCCCTCCCTTCATCCGTTTACATTTCATCTTCCTTCTCTCCATCTGTCTCCCCTTTTCATCCCTCTTTTATCTCATTATCATTGATCGTCTGTCTTTCTTCTCACTCCTCCCAAAAGCCTCAAACACAAGGAAAAAAATGGTAAATATTTTAACTGGTCCATAATTTCTTTGAATTCATATTTTGACTTGACACCCCCTCATCATGTCAAGTCCCCATTGTTCATAGAGATGCTTGAGATTGTTCATCAAATATTGAATCACAGCATGATTGTTTTATTAAGAAATGTGATTTATTGATAGGTGTTGGGAGTGACGGGCTAGTCTTTGAATCCAAACCTCCTAAGATGCACAAATCATACATCTGATTTAATGATAGGCGTTGGGAGTGACGGGCTAGTCTTTGAATCCAAACCTCCTAAGATGCACAAGTCGTACATCTGATTGTACAACTGCAGTGATATGCTGTTTAAACTAATTTACAAAGAAGATCACCACCAACCTTATAATCCTGCAGTGATCCCAGAGTAATTTTCTTTTTTTGTTTTTGTTTTTCACTTCTGAAACTTTTACATGTTCTTCTTATTCTTCTTCTTTTAATCTTCAAAGGGCTATTCAGCCTATCACGAAGATGAACTAAAGATTGCAAAGATTGTTGTATCTATTCCATTAACATATTAGCAATCTTTCAAATAAAGTTTTCTTGAAAGACTTGTACACACTTTTTGTCTATCCCCCCCCCCCCCCCAAGACCCATGTCAGCATTTCCTGATCCTACTGAAATGCTTCTTGACAATGAAATCAAAAGCTTTCATTCATTTAGATTATCACATTCTGAATATCATTTTTTTCTTTTTTTCTTAATCTAAGGTCAACATGATAAAGATTAGAAAGAAATATTAAATTTTTATGATAATTAAGAAAGCGTGCCCTCTAGCTAGCTACATAGTAAAAACTAAGGGATCTCAACCTTGATTTTCTTTTTAAACTCAATTAAATGGGAGTATAGTACTAATGTACGAGTAATATGCATTAATTTTTTTAAAAATAAATCATTCTTTGTTCTTGTATCTATCACCACTATCCAGCCTGTAGCCAACTCTGCAATAGATGCAGGGGAAACCCTGTCAGAGATAAACAACATTCACTGCCTCATAAACATTTCATGTTGAATTTTGCAAATGTACCAATTTTACTGGTCAATTCGGAGGCCCTTCTGGGGCTAAGGGAGACCCTAAAATGAGGAGTTTAGTCCTGAATATGATGAGACCATCTGGGTTGAATTAGTCCTAAAACTAGAGCATATTAAGAAGTGTAATTGAGAGTCGCATGACTGAGGGAAGCATTAAAGTGCATTTGCAGCAGTTGAAGGTGAATGTATATTGAGTCAAGAATATGACTGGGCTTTCTACATAAGAAACCAAAACCATAAAAATCCAACTATATGTCATCACAAAGACAGATCTGAAACTTTGCTTGAAACATCAAATGTCTAAGGCCTACGAAAAATGGTATGGAATAGCAATAAGGATGTCCTTTTACAGGCCTATTCATTCAATCAAATGGGATTTACATGTACATGCTTTGAATCCAAATTAGAACTAACTGAATAAAATTTCTCCCTTCACTCAAATTATCCTCTTTCTCTCATTCTGTATCTCTGACAGAATTTCATAGAAGAATCCCTTTCCAGAGTTTCAAACAGAAAAGTTTACAGATACATGTACATATCATACTGAGCAAGATATATTTATCATGTCAATAACAAATCCAACAAATCTGGTTCTAGTGAATGGGAGTGTTATCAATCCTCTTATTCACCCAGCTACTAAGAGGGAGGCTCACATCTTTGTTCCAAATATCCTTGCCACTATATAAGAAGAAGGAAGAAGGAAGAGTTATCACTTGATGCTTTTTATCGAGCATTGGTAAAGGAATGACAATAATCATCAACTCAACGCAAGCTTTTATCTCTAGCCCCAAGGATACACTACACAGACAATGGTTACATAATCCAGTGATAGACAAGGAATACATCTTCCTGTATCAAAGATCTGTGCTTGTTCTTCATACCTTGAGTTACTATATGGTATTATGTCACTGTAATTAGTGAAATCACAGAGGTCAGTTTAAAGCCTATTTTGTAATAGACTTTAATGAAATGAAAGAACCACATATACGATGTACATGTACATGTAGGCCAATGTGATCATTTTTCTTTCCTTCCATAGTTTTGTTCATACTCTATATTGTGTATCAAGGAATATCACATGACCTTTTCTTTCAAATTTCTACAAGAGTTTAGATGAAGTGCAAAATCCTTTCCTAATGAAAAATTGTCTTCTCATTTAAATATAGAGTCTGCCTAACAACAAAGGACTCTTGAGTCAGTTTTTCTTTCTTTTTTGTTTCATAATGAAGCTAATATGAAAGGTACTTGTGATGAAATGTAATTAAACCAAGCATTATGTACAAATCCTCACATCAGAGTCAATTTCATTTGCCAACAGAAGGCCTATCGCCTACACGTGTCAATAAAAAACATAGCACTTGTCGGTAGTTCAAACTCAAAGTATAGATCATATCGCACATGCTATTTGCTTTAGGGGTGTATGCTGGAGGAGTTCCTACTTAAATTGGCAAGCCCCGTTTAATTGTCTACATTAGGGTACATTCGTTAAAGAAAGAAGATCTTTGTAATATTGTAATCATACAAATCAAATTTAAACCTATATTTGGCGATAGTATAGTATGACATATTACATTTATCCATATATTTCATCCATGAAAGAAAAATCTCTTGATATTTACATGTCTATAGGTGGTGATGCCAGAAAGCACCATTATTCAATGGTCATATCTAGATATTCTTCATTTTTGGATGAAAGAAGTTAAAAAAAGACATGTCGTATGGGACATTATCAGCCATATTACAACCTCGCAAAATGTTGTCAATGACCAACATTGATAGTAGAAGTGATGAAACATGGGCCATGTGGCCCCCATCTTTGAGGGGGTTAATTCATAGGGCTTATCCAAAACTCCTTTCATAATCATCAATAATAAAATTAAAAGCAATACTTCATAACAGAAGAGATTTCACCCAGCTTCTAGATGGGATTATCTTCCAGACTCCTATAAATCCGTTCAGATGCATACAGGATCTACGTTTTACTCGCCCCCTAAACTTTGACAAATCGCAAGTTTGTTTTCATTTTCTTACTCCATGAAATCCACGCATCAGTTCAACTCATGGTCGAGATAGATTTGGGATATTTCATCCTGTAGATTAGCTTTCTTGCTTATGCAGGAATATTTTCTTGTATTTTTTTGGAAGGATTGCATAAAATACCTATGAGCCTTCAAGACCATATCCACAAGCTCCCCCTAATACTGCAAGGTGACCTTGTTTGACCCCTGAGGCAAGAAGTCTGTCATTTTTCTTCAGTTGCTAAGCAACAACCAGCTTTGTTCTAAGAATCTTTCAGCTTGAGGTAAACCAGCAGCTAGGCTTAATTTCAGAATTCATTTAAAATCAGCTTGAGTATAAGAACTTGTGCCAAACTTCAGACTAAAATAAATGATATCATCTCCCACAGCCCTCCACTGCACAAACTTATACTATAACAGCAAGTCTGAATAATAAAGATTTCTTTCTTGTTGCCACACTATTTAATCCTCTTCTCATTTGCCATAATAGCATTTTTAAAGGGCAATCCAACCTTGGTAATAAGATGATTTGTGTGAAAGCAGAAAAATAAGAAAAACTGGATGGTGAAAGTTTGAAAGAAATCGGACAAGGACTAAGAAAGTTATAGATGTTTGAAAAATGAGATCACTACATCTATGCGAATCTCAAATTGGCAATTTGGTGAATCAATTGTGGCATTTTTGTGGACAACTCTCCCATTTGTCGTACACAAAAATATCACTAATTTGCGGTTTTCTTCAAGGCGCTTTTACCCTCGGGGCAGTACTCAAAATATATTGGAGATAGCATATTGTTATAGGTCCTCATGAATGAAAAGATCCTACTAAGTAATGCATTTTGAAAAAAAAATGACATTTTAGTCATTTTGTGTGTTAGAGCGAATGGGTGAGTTGTCCACAAATACATCACAATGACATTACCTATTCGGCCAATTTGAAATTCCCATATGCATAGTGATTACAACTTTCAAAAATTCATAACTTTCTTACTGCTTGTCCGATTTCGTTCAACCTTTCACCAATCTGCTTCTCTGATTTTTCCTCTTTCTTTCAAAGCAACTTGCTATTAAGGTTGGATTTCCCTTTAAATGCCATTTATACATGAAGATTACCTTCAAATTTCCAATATATTCAAGTACAAGTAAACAGTACCAATGAAGATTTCACCAATGTTCTTAAATCTTCCAGTCTGCATCATAAGACTAGCATCCACATTAATGGCCTGATCTTTGATGGATACCATAACAACATGGAACAAAACCTACCCCCTGGTCATAGCGCTATCATGAATACAAAATATGATATTTGAGCAAACAATTTAACACCCTGGGGTCTTGGACTGAGCTGTTCCTTTGTGTGCATACCTGGTTCGGTTCTTGTCATGCTACATTCTAGATTTAAGCTCCTTGGTGTGGTGAATCTAGACAAAAGGTTTTGGAATATGAAATATTATAAGGATGAAATAAGGATTTGGTTCCTGTTCTCCTTGCTTATTTGAGTTTAGTATTGACGATCGATGAATCTTTATTACATAACAGATATTCTAACTGGTATTTTAGAGTAGAAATTCTGAAAAACCATAAACTTTTGCAAATTGCAAAAAAATTTAGTCATGTAATTCAATCATTTTACGGCATGAAACTTTCATCAGTCTGGATAATTTATGATATAGTTTCATGTTTGCGAAATTTTCTAGTCTTATAAAGAGCTAAATAAAACAGAGAATCATCTCTGACAGATGAAAATATTCTTCAACGGAGGCAGTCTCAAAATGAAAATCTCGGCAATGATTTTTCATCAAAGGAAAGCCCTATGGCAAACATACCGTGAGGTTCGACAATGTCTGCTATGGACAAGAAAAATAGAGACTGATCCTCAGGCTCAGAATGTCACTTTTGATCAACCAGTCAGTTTAGAAAGTTTAACTGCATCAAAATATTCAAGATTACTATGGGTTAGACTGAAGACAGTGACTGCATAACAATTTCTTCACTAAGTTTAGACACAACATACATATCTTATCTAGTTTGTTGTTTTGGGGGGGAAAAGCATTAGCTCACTACCAGTATGAAGCATTTCATCTACTGGTTTAGTATATTACTGAGGAATTTCATGCTTTCTTCAAACTTAAAAAAAAAAAACAGAGATTATGGTCCTCTCTTTATCAATGTTAAGCCTAAGCCCAACTGTTCTTTTCTGTCTATCTAGATTTGCTGTACCATCTTTCTCTTGAGAAAAGGGATAATCCTCCAAGTTGGGGGCTGGAAACCTTATAACTCCTCTTGCATGCACTTACTATACTTGATATTCTCATGAAAATATAACACAAACAAAGTGCATGTATGCTCTAGACTAGAGAAGACTTCTGATCAAAGACCCAAAGTATAAAAGTTTGCAGATTTACTGCTCCTGTAAAAATTGACCATTTAGGCATCCCCCCCCCCCAAAAAAAAAAAAGGTGAAAGGAATGATGTCCTACATAAATGTACATGTACACAGGATTCGGCCACCAAGGTTACAGTAAAGAAATAGGTCTGATTGGTCATGGTCATCTTCTAGAAACAACAACCCAGATGACCTCTTCCTTCCAAGAGGATGGAGTATCCCTTTTCCATAGTGCATTTACATGTATTGCCATGGTAACACCTGATACATGTTAGAAACTTTCCTTGGCTTGGCAGTTTTAAAATCAGTCTTGAAACCCAATTGTGGATGAAATGGATACTAATACCAGCCCTTCTGCCTGGGTGGCAAATCCTGCCCGATAATTTTAATGTTCTGAAATAAGTTTCGGATAAAAGAAGCTGATTTATTTCTTCCTGAAATAGGAACAGGTATACATGTACATTGTAAAGTTTTTCCCATCAAGGAGTTTCAATGCCTTTGTATCAATTTTTCTGTTTACATTTCCTTATAAATCAATCCTTTTAGCCTGTGCTCCTTATCAGTTTTTATGTACCAATAAATGAATGAATATTAATGATTAAACATTTTTACTCTTAGAAGTTGATTCATGATAACTTTTCAGAAACCAAGTAACACAGGAGGTGTGAATGGCAGGACTTCATTAGCACAATGACCTCAAGTAAAGTTGTTAAAGTTTGTGGATTTATAACTTTTGATTAACGAGTTAAACCTGAAGTAGAATAGTATTGATTCTACTTGCACAATGACCTATATCATGAGTTGAAATGTTCTTTGATTGTATAATTTTTCACAGACAAGTTAAACTTGTAGTCAAAGAGAGTTGTAAAATTGTTGCATGTTGAGGAAGATAGGGGGGGCGGGGGCAGATGTTAGGTTGATTGACTCCTCCTAGACCAAAGAGGTGTGACAATCTATTTCTGGTGAATTTTTGGCTACAGGAGCAAGCCATATTCCCATCGCATAAAGCCAAATGATTGGCAATTCTGCTTCAAAAATAAGAAACAATTCCCTAAATGGAAATCAAGAGAGAAAACTTCATACAAAAGGCAAAATATATAGAGAGATTAGCAAGAACATATATCCTAAATGCAGCTTTTCTTAATATAAGCCTTAATAAAGGCAAATGCTGCAGTGCGATAAGTCTTCCCTAGTATTTGGAGCCCCTAACAATTACATAGAGGTGACAAAACTCCTTTCAATTTGGTATGTCCATCAATCGTTTCCTATTTCTTTCATTGTGAGATGTTCTCAATAAGACCTGTCACACAAAACTTCTACCGTCTTGAAAAAAAAAATAGAAATCCATTATTTACGTTTGACCTGTCAGTGTATTTATGTGTAATCCCCTTCTATATAGTGCAGTAGGGTCTAGTCCAGTATTGGGATGAAGGCATGAATACATGGAGGGTTTCTTTCTGTTGGTTTTGTAGATGTCTAGGGATGGCCTTATTCCTGCATGACATGTTCCCAGTTGACTTCCTTGAATTCTGTATCAAACCCAAGACCTGTCACGTTGAAAACTTTGACAGACTACTTGCAAGAACAGGCGCCCGTTGCACAAAACTTGCGTTTAATCGCAACTCCTAAAAATTAAACGCAAGTCCTTAATGCGCACTTCTGATTGGGTGAAAATAAAGTTGCGTTTGATTTTCCTGAGTTGCGTTCAAACGCAAGTTTTGTGCAACGGGCCCCAGATCCACATCAAATATTTCACTTCAAAAGGAAACTTTTTTTTTTTTAAATAGCACAAATGCAAGCCCTATATACATTTCCATTTAAATAAATATGTATTTAGAGGCATCATGCTACATTATGTGTGTTTATATTTCAAGGAAGTAAAAAGCTGATACTGGACAGAATTAATTTGGTTATTAATTGACCCATTGATTGGCTATATGTTGGATTGATTGGTTGCTTAGTAGATGAACCGGCTTAGTGATTGATCATTTCATTTCGATAACTGAGGTGGGAAGAAATAATGTTGTGTGAAATATTTGTCTGAATTAGTCTGAAATCCTTTTGCATCTTTCTCTCAACGTTTCCATTTCATTGCACCAAGAAACCAATCTTCACCTTTAGTCTGGTATAACTTCAATTTAACTCATATTCAGCAAAGATTCAGCATATAATAGAAGAAATACAATATCAGTGCAACAGCTGCATAAGCATAACAAGTAATTTCAGAATTCGATTACAAATCTTAATTCAATTTCAATCCTAGAAAGTCATAGTAATCACTCTTTCCCTTACCACAATCAAATTCATATTTATAACTGATGTATTCTGACATTCTGACTGTGTCAATGGCATGTATATTCCATCTTGTACACTTGAAAAGGCAAGAAATCAGCGAGTAAAAGTTCACATCAAGGTCTAGAAAAGAGAAAGTTGTTTTCATACCCTAGAACTTGTCCAGGAGCAAAAATTTCCCAATTTCAAAAGATCAAAATCAAATTCTCCACCAACGTAATGGCACCTTCACAAATTTCTGATGGCAAATTTAACAAAACAGTGGAGGGAATTTGTACGGTGTTCACAAGGAAACTTCTTTCGTTCCAAATGTGACTTTCTCCCGGCATTATAATGGACTAAGCACTACTTATGATAACAAACATGGCAGTGTCAATACAGCACAAAGCCCCAAGATTTGAGCTTACTTTTAAGTCGGCTTATTGAATTCTAGAATAGAAAAGGGTCCATTTAACAAGGAAAACACGGCAGAAATGGGGAAAATTTAAAGGTAGAATTATGTCATTAGGTTATATCGAATTCTGAACAAAATTGTCATACCTCATTCAATTTATTTCTATGAAATATTTAATTTACATTAATTGTAATTCCAATAGACAAGATGAGGCTAATGAGGGGAAAGCTATCTAAATTTTGTAAAGTATTCACAATTTACTTTGATTTAAATGTTTTCAGAAGTCTCAATTATTGTTCAAACTAAAACAAAGTATGGGTTTTTACTTTTAATATTGCAAAAGTATTGACAAAAGGCATGAAAAGGAAAACAAGGGCTTGAAAATCACATTGTACATGTATGTCACATTACAGAGAGAAAATATCAATTCGAAGTCTAGACATTATGTTATAAAAGACTGAAAGAGAATTGAAGATGATGAAACAGTAAGAATATAGCCTACTACATTACATTTTATGATAAATTATTAAGATGATTTACGCAATTCAAATTTCAATTTTAGTAGACAAAATTTATCAGGTACTGTAGTCAGCTCTTCTGAATTGTTAGAATTCCCATAACGATGCTCCAATATTGACTGTTCTCACTGTTCCTGTTTTCTTAAAATTTTGATTGGTCTCTTTACCTAAATATATTCTGTTTTCACGAAGAAGTCAAGAGATAAAAAGGCTCACGCCGACATCCAGCAAGACGCTTTCCCTCCAGAACAGCACTGCGTCAGTTGTCAAGTCGCACCTGAATTTTTGGAGAGGTTCTTGTTTTGAGGCGAAACAATGTAATTCATGAGGGAAGTTGGGAATGATTGGGGTAAGGGTCTAAGAACCCAGGAGGTACTATGAAAACAGGCAAAGTGTTCTGACGAACTTTCTGATCAGGATGGTGTTGTTACTGGAGGTGACTGGGGATTGTTTTGAAGCCAAACAGCGGTTACATGCTCAAGTCAAACAGACAGATTGAACGAAAGGATAGCAAGGGGTGTTTCAGTACCACATGACTAAAGAGAATGGCCAAAGAAACAGCTAATCAACATTCCAACTTCCTATAGTTTTATCTCATTTCATTTCATTTCATTTTATTCATTTTATTAATTTGTCAAATATACTTTATGTTGAAAGGAGTATAGTACCTACAGTATGACAGCATAGCCAATGGAAGCTGACAATTGGTTTATATCCAAATTGGGTCATGATTTAAAACTTCATAGGAAACAAACTGTTTACCAAATAAATACCCAGGGATTCATAATCACAATATTTCATCTTTATACTCAAAGCTCTCTCTACCATAATATGTTTACAGGTATGGCTATATCTTAACAAATCTGTGGTCAAACAATAAATAGGGTGGTAGACAACGACACAAGGAGAAATTCCTCTATGGCTCATAATTTCTTTGTGTACATGGTCAGCATGGGTAAGCATCAAGGTGTTTCTACACGAGCCACTGTCTCGTGTTCGGCATCGCCAGGCAGCGTGACCATAGAAAGAAGCGTGTGGCGTGGCACCCGACAAAATCCCAGGGTACATGAATATCCCATCCTTCTATCCATAAAAAAAATATTCCTTTCAAACCATCGGATTGGTAGCCAACCATACCATAAACAAAGCACCTCTAAAACAAACCTGAAAAACTAACTGTAACCAGTTACAGGACTGTATTGTGAAGAGCACTTTGTGCAGCTTCCATTGTCTACTGGTGATGATGAGGCCTGGGTAAACAACAACTGAAAGTTGGAGAGAACAGAGAACTTTCAAGTGCAAAGAATAAATAAGAAGAATAATGGAAAGTACAAAAGAGTAGGCATTTGATGAAGGCCTATATACATAGTACGGAGAGGTTAACCCTTTCAGGACAATTGACCACATTTTGTGGTTTGGCTTAATAACTTTTGATTAAGAGCTCTACAAATTATACCAGATGCATGAGTAGAAAGAGCAAAAATTTCTGCACTCACTGTGTCCATTTTTGTTACATGACCATATTGTGTTTGATGCCAGGAATTTAAAAAAGGAGATTAAGCTTTAAAATCCTTAAATTGGCAACACATTGAGAGATTCAAAATCATTGTTTTTTATCGAAATTGGCCATTTTTCCAACTTTTCGACAAAGTTTCTAACTATGTATAATGTTTTCAAAGACATTACATTTTATTAGAACCATGTAGCACTAACAGAAAAATATTATTGTTGCCAATTTGAAGAAAAAAACCTGATCAATTTAGCCCTTAAATAATTCCTGTCCTGAAAGGGTTAAAGGAAAAGAATCGATTCTTAGGTAAACTGCTGTATTGCTCAAACCTGACAGAGAAATGTATATACACCTACATTCTACATGAGTGTAGAGAGCGTTGCCTCGCAATGCATGAAACTGCATGCAATTATTGGCCTAAGGCTGAACATAATATGAAATGTGATGAAGTCTGTCTTTGTTTACATGTCGTTTGAGCGAGACAAGCACCCGTGGTGAAATTCTTTCAAAAGGTTCTGCAGAAATTCATAGTAATGTATCAATACTCCAAATAAACTTAATAAATGACACGAGAAAATATAGAAAAGAAAAGAGAAGAAAGCTGACCAAAAAATATATGACAAATAAAATATGAGATAGACAACATGTCTGAAAAAAGGGCTGATATCATTATCAAACCAAACCAGAAAAATAAATGAAACATGATGGAAAGTTAAGGAGAATCAAAAGTGGATGGATTTAGCAGAAATTGGATATTCTTTCCTTTAATTTTCTCCTATCATTCACCATCCCAAGACATATTATAAATGAGAGATTTATTTAGCTAGACTAGGTTTCCACATCACGCGACAGTTAAGGCAAATAAATACATTGGTTAATATAACCGTCATGTGAGAACTTGTTGACGAGACAGTTCTAATGCAGTACTGAGGCACACACCACCTAAAATTTCCAATTTACATGCATTCAATGTTTTTGAGAGAGATATCAAGTGAAACATCTCCATTTCTCCTTCTCACTATTTTTTTCCTGTTTATCCAGAGCTCTTTGTCTCCTTCCTCTCCTTAGATATCTCTAAACACAGATGTATACTTTCATTAGTATTATTAATCTGTTTTTAAGGTAATGTATAACATTTTGTCATAGACAGGAAAGGACTGAATTTCAATGATCTGTCCTAGAATATTAAAAAACTCCTTGAAAGTTTTAAGATAAATGATCGACATTTAGTAAGGGAAATTTATTTTGATTCTCAATAAGAATAAAGTATTCTATTTATATCTCTGTATGAACGACTTTAAAACTGCAGAAATGCATTCAAACGAAAACAGTGATTTCACAGTTGTCCATACAAGAGTCGCCATCCATAAAATCTTGCTTCCCGTAACCTTTTGAACTGATTCTTCAACATGTCGCAAAATCATTTTATTTTTTATCAGCTTCATACTTTTCTTCATAATGTAACATGATATAAAAATTGTTGATCAAAGTAACCACTGAAGCAAGTTAAATACAACTCAGCACATTCTGAAGAGAGCAACGTACAGTAAAGATATTGATGCAAACAACAAACAAACAGCAATGAAACATAGACTTTGCCTTGCACAGATTTCATTTATCATTGTGTTTATTACACCATACATAGTGATAAGAACTATTTGAACAACCACATGTAGACCCATAGGCCACTGCATCAAGATGTATTAAAGTGATTGATTAACTTTGTGAAAAATTGTAAAATCAGCTCAAATGCCAGTGAATTGTGTGCAGTCCTCTAACTACATATATAATTAAGGATATGTGAAAGTATGAGAGAAAATGGAACCCGTTTACTATCCTAAAAAAGAGAAAATCGCGATCAATCGCTAGCGCAAGTCGCTCGGCTTCTTCGCTGCGCTGCAGTCACAAAAACCAAGCACCAGCGCTCGGCGATTTCAGAGCGGGTTTCCAGCCCGTACGGTATTCTGTGATAGAGCGAGGTATGCCAACCGTAAGAGTTCTTTAGGGTTCGGTGGTACTCTATCCCGACATCAATGTTCAATCGTAAATATCTTGATATATAAACGACCGATCAGCTTATAAAACTCAGGCGATTCCTGTCTGAGCTAAAGGTTTGCAATTATGATTACAGCAATAGCTGGAACAGTGATTTTTTTTTCAATCCTGGGCAAAGTTAATCAATGCCTTTAAAGCTGAGCTGGTAATACAACTATCAAAAGAATACCCTTGGATACTAAGGCTTAATGTAAATAAAAACTTGATTTATAACTGCTTCAAATACAGGAATTTTTAAATAGGTACACAGATGAAGGTGGAAAAAATTCAAGTCCAAAAGTTATAGCTTTTCTTAAAATAATATCATGATGAACATTTTAGACTACAGAAATAAATTATGAATGAAGTTTATATACTCCTCGTAAATTTAATGCTAATATTATTTTGCGCCAATGTACATGTATATTCCCTGAAATACCATTTTTAAAGATCAAGTTGAGTTCTGGTCATGAGATTGAATTGTGAAAGAATTTGTCTCAAAGCAATTGGGAAAGGTTGATTATATAGCACATAAGAATTGGTGTATGCTTGCTGTAAGGTTTTGGAATCACCAAAATGATAAGAAATTGACTCAATCCTGCTGCGAGTCACACGCACTGCACACAGAAATGTGTATATGGGAAATACACACAAATGTTTGGCCCGAATGTGAGGGCATTTGAAGAGCAATCCTTTTCAGGGGACATTTCTGCTATGATAATCTTTCAAACTAACATAAAAAGAATGAGAAAGCTCACAAATTATTTTTCACCTTTCCTACAAGTTACAACTCAACCTTCTCTTTGAGTTAACCCTTTCAGGACAGGAATTATTTCAGGGCTATATTGATCACATTTTGTTCTTCAAATTGGCAACAATAATATTTTTCTATTAGTACTACAAGATTGTAATAAGGGGTAATGTCTTTGAAAACAATATACATGTCTAAAAGAATTGGCGAAAAGTTGAAAAAGTTGCCAATTTTGATAAAAAACAATGATTTTGAACCTCTCAATGTGTTGCCAATTTAAGGATTTTAAATCTTATTCTCCTTTTTAAAATTCCTGGGATCAAACGCAATATTTTCATGTAACAAATTGACACGGTGTGTGCAGAAATTTTTGCTCTTTCTACTCATGTATCTGGTATATTTTTTACAGCTCTGAATCAAAAGTTATTGAGCCAAACCACAAAATGTGGTCAATTGTCTCGAAAGGGTTAAAGAATATACATATGTACATACCCAAACCATCAAAAGTGAGGGGTAAATAAATAAATGCAACAAGTGAATGGTGCTCATTATAGAATCAATCATTGCAATTACTTATCACTATAATCACCAACATCCCAATAATTGCACGGACAGATATATTCAATTTTGTTTGATCGCTGAGGCCAGAACAAAGAAACATGCAGCCTGACGACAGATCACGGCTTTCAAGGTCACTCAATCCCATGGCTAATTACAGGTCCAATATACGCCAATTAGGGGACACATCATGTTCAATTATTCCTGCTTGTGAAATATTTTCTCTCACGCAGCTTAGCTAACAAAATCCACTGGCTGGTTTGCAGAATTATACGGATGAAATCTAATTAAGAACGAGTATATTTTGAGTATCGATAATAACGATGCCGTACAGTACATGAAAACATGTTTTATAGAGCTGTTGCTCCACACACATAAGCACTGATGACATGATCGAGGGTCAGTTATTGTACCAGTTGAAGTAATAATTTTTTTGCAACAAATTTCTATTTTAGGTAAGCAGAACAGATGTTGCAGGTGTGAATTAAATCTGACTCATTTAATTCAACTCCTTTCTTTTTCTTTGAAAACAAAATCAGTGCCAGCTGAAGCTCAAAAGGGGCCAGCAAATTAAAGAGTGAAAATCAATTAATATAACACATTTGTATGGAACAGCTTTTACTACATGGTATATTACCCTGGATATATATTATTATTATTATTATTATTATTATTTGATAGACATAATAAACAATGAAATTATGAAATAAAGAGAAATCAATACTTCACATCAACAACAAAAAATACATTAAACCAGCCATCTGTGTAATGAATATCTACTACAAGAATGTTCTAAATGAACTATATTTTATGAACTTTGGGTCTATTTTGTACGAGGAATAACTGAATAACTACTTCTTAAGGCAAAGATTAATTTGAGATTGAACTTTTGAACTAAGCCTGACACTATAGTTCCCTGGAAATAAAATAACAAATTGTTATCAAAAGATTTCATATCATCAAAACACATGAATCTAAAATTATGTGGACAAATTTTGTGCCCTATTTCTTCTAACAGCCTTTGTTTGATAAATTTTCTGCTCTAATAAATTCATTATCTGAATACAGAACACATAAACATACCTCAGTATGATGTTGATGGAAAGTAGGAGTATACCTATATGATCTGAACTATCACCACTGGTATGTTTTCTGACCTTTATGCATCATTATGTCTGATAAACTTACCTGTAAAGAAAGATAAAAGAGAAAGAAAAAAATCAATGTGAGCCTATTATCTTTCAGGGAGCAACTGATCAGTTTGATTATATCAAAATTAAATTGTGACAAGACAACAGAAATCTTAAATCATATTCAGCTTCTGTTTAGATTCTACTTGTTCCATAATTTCATATTCTATGGAAGAAGAAGAATGTTTGTTAACAAAAGGAACTTAAAGGCAATCTTGATTTCTGGTAAACATACAAAATATATTCTCACAGAATTTAACAAAACTATATTGAATGTTCAAAACTACAAATAAATGTCATAAAGAATATAAATCAGAAGAAATATAACAAAATCTGGGTAATGAACACATGAATTATACATCAAGATAGCACTGAGGTGTTATGTTGCCCTCTTTGAGGCACTGTGATGAAAAACCAATGTTGATTTGAAAGACTTTGAAAGACTTTGAAGAAAAAAAATATATATTACATGTATGCAGATACATGTAAAAGAAATTTGTGGCACAAATAGTTAATTCTGATTAATTTGTCAAATAAAACAAAACTACAATAACAATGTTGTGATATGCTCATCTTTTTTTGCCAATGCAGTAATGTTCAGGTAAACTATCAATTGACTGAAGTGTCATCTGTCATAAAGTGGTGTCAGCGGTCGGACACAAACTATTCGTGAGTTTTCAGCTTTGTAAACTGTGCCCTGACTGTGACAATCGTACAGTTTGGGTTCATTTTTTTTTTCATCCCATACACAAATTCTATATGTGGGACATACATGTACAAGATAGATTTTCGATGGATTTTTTTTTTTTTTTTTTACTTGGACATGGGCAGGTCAAAAAGATGGCTAGGGTAGAATTTCACTTTATTGCTGTGGCCTCCTCTTATTTAGTTACAGTTGATTAAAATCGATCATAGTTCGATATCAATCACAACTTTGTACTAAAGAGATAGAAGTTTTTAAGTTTGCTATTGACTGGAGGACTTGCATGTGATATATTTGGATGAATCAAAATTTCAAATAAAACCTCCACACATACAATTTGGAAACACCCATTTTGAAAATATTTTGAGTGAGTATTTTGTGAAATGCAAACAGGAAATGATTCCGATTTACTAAAGTACATGTATATGATTGCAAATCCATACGTCATGCTTATTGTCCACAGCTACATGAGATGAGCATAATATTTTGTGCAAACATGATAACAATAATGTCATACATGTATTTGTCAGACAGACAGATTGAGGAAGACATCAAATATTGACCAAATGCACCTCACCCAGGAAATTGCAGGATGAATTAGATAGAAATGTGACGTGATATCAATTTTTTTTAGCTAATATTTTTGACAAAACTGAAAAGAAAAAGCATTCTCGTATCTGTTTCTACAGAAAAGTTCACATTTCCTTCTGACATGTTCTCTCTTTTTCTTTTCAATAATTGATTTATTTAACTTCCTCATTCCGGACTTACAGCAGACATATGTTTGACATACATAATTATGATCAATCTAACACTGAAAAGGACCAAACAGAGGGACAAACTAAATGAAACAGCCTAAATTGAGAGGCAAATACTTGTGCCATAAGTATAGCAAAAATGTGAATCTAATAATCAGGGGGGTTCTTGTTTCACAAAAGTGAACAGTCCAAAAACTGAAACAATTGCCTCAGTGATAGGTGTGGAGAAAATCAATAAAATAAATATATTGTAGGGTGACTAGGTCTAAGCAGGATATCATGCTAATCTCGTCAAAAGCTGCAAGGTGTAGATAGACTCAGATTCACACCTATTCCAAAACAATATGCATTACATACAGTTGTATCAGCGTATCATTTGGCTATGATTCTCATGTGACCCATAAAGTCATAACCATGGACTGCCTAATAATGTGACATCAAAAGCTGGCATTCCTCATTATCTTCCAATTATACTAGGCATTAGCCTTATTAGGTGGGGTATAATTAAAAGTGAGTTCACAACCCCAGCCATCCCTCTGCTTTGCAAAGGAGTAATGATCGTGGGAACAAATGCTGTGAATAATAACGTAATAATAGAGACACAATCTTTTTCCAGCTTACTATGCACTATGCTTGGCACCCGCGTTCAGAATTTCATTCATAACACTGGGGTGGATTCGCATATAAAGGGCCTCCACATATAAAGGGGGCTCACAGATTAAAATGAGTGGGTTTTATTGCAAAAGCCGAGTGCAGAGGCTTTCTCTCTTTTCCCATAGATTATCTGCGACCATTCTGTTATTTCTTGCATTTTTAATCTCTCGCTCCCCCTGTCACATCCTGTCTCTCTTTCTATCTCATCCTTTGTCCTTATACTTCTTCATTTTATCTTTCTCTCTCTCTCTCTCTCTCTCTCTCTCTCTCTCTCACACACACACACACTTTTCCTTGATCTTAGACTACTATTTTTCCTTCAATTTGTTTGCATACAATCATACATATAGCCCTAATTTTCATAGGCCAAAACATAGTCATCATCCTTTCTCTGTAAATCCTTTACCTTTCTACTGAACTTCAGGAAAAAATATTTTCTCCTTAGGAGCACTTTTGAGATTCTTAAATTTTCTCCAAAAAAGGGGGGCTTTTTCCTTTTACAGGTTTATTTTTTTAAAAGCTCTTTAAAGTTACCTAAAGCTTTTACATGTGTGCTTTCCATACCTACATGTAAATCTGCATTCCTGGGCCATGTGAACATAAAACTTGTTTTAATAACTGCAAAAGCTGTTGCTCTCAGCCAATCAGAAGCAAGAATTCCAGGAGCTTATATCAAGTTATTGCAATTTGTTATTGATAACAGGTTTATATAAAATGGGGGCCCTGGTCTATACTACGCATATAGTTGGAGGCCCTGTGTATTTTCTCACTATTCCTATATCCTACATGTAGTTATATAGGGCCTACATTCTGGTTATTTTTCAAGCAACCTTCCCACCTAGATCAGCTTACCAGAAAGGGGGCTTCCAATTTTGTTAAGTTCTATATTCCAAGTCCATCCATTCATTTAAATCCCATATCCTAATACTATATACCTTTCAGACTCCCCTTCCCATACATGTAAACCAATACAAGTCGTAAAAACCAATCTTGTGAATAAATAGCCAATGCAGGCATTGTGAAGAGGGCAAACGAGCGAAGAACTTCCTTTCCACTCTCCTTTAATTCATCTGCAACTCTTTCCTTTCATCTTTTTCGACTTTTCTCACACCTTTATTCATCCCTCTCAACTGAGGCGAGCTCTCTCCTTTCCTATTCATGAGGAATTCCCACCATCTCCGTGGCGCGAAAAGTGCCTGGTTGCTAAGCAAAATGTAGGTTTCCTTACACTATTTCCCACCAATTTGATTTAAAGAGCTATTCAAATCCACATTATAATACTATCCTATTCACTCTGTGTTCCCATACATGTAAGTTTACACCCGCTTGGGAAACTGATCTCTAAAATAGAAAAAGAGAACTTAGGGAAACCCTTCTATTCTATCTTCATCCTTTCCACTGTTCACTGCTGGTCTGATCAACGAGTCTTGCAGATCAGACAACTGACATCATCACAACCTCTTTCTAGTGGCTATAATTATAAAAGATAAGGAATTATTATTCCTTATCTTCTTAAGATCTCTATAAATCCATGTGAAGACAAGTTTGCATCCCTGGCTGAACATCTCTAAAATGAAACAACTTTTTGTGTATTCTGCACTAAAAGCAATCTACTAAACTAAGTAGAAATTCTCATTATTCTACATTGTGTACAATGTACATGTAGCTAAAGTGTAATTGGCCTGCACCTTGTCATTTGTTGACAATGGAAGTAAGCTAGGGCAAACATTTTAGGAAAACATTAGCTACTTCTTTTTCTTATCCATTTCCTGTCATTAGACTAATCAAATGCATGCAGCATCTAAAATGATCATTTAGCCTTTATGTCAACATTAGACCTTTGGTCTAGACTACACCTCGAATGGACCTGAATGGAATACAAAAGCCCCCCTCCACGTTTTCTCACGTTTCCCTAATTCATTCCAACTTTAACCCTTTGGCTGCCAAGTGACCTTCTTCATGCTGCATTAGGTCTTCCTTCAGGCCATCCAGGGGTAGAGTTAGATTCATAGGGGTTGAAGAGGGGTAAGAAGGGATTAAGAAGGGGGTAAGAATGGGGTAAAGACAAGTGAAGGTAAGCATAGATGCTAGATTATTTCATATCTTCCATTGAAAGGCTTGGAGTGCCCCCAAAGATAAAGGCCCTTAAATTTTCCAGTTAGGTCTTTTGTATCTTGTCTAACTAACATTGCGATAATTAGTCATATTTCTTGTAATACTGTCATTCATTTGGAATCTGGAGCTATCATACCAGTTCATATCTGATTTATCATTTATCATTTATCATCACTTATACTGACACTGTAACAGCAAAATGTCCTAATAAATTGATTTGTAAGTACCATAATCATGAAAATTTCATTTTAGCAACCTAATAATTTTTTTAAATTCTGCCAGGAAAAGCTTACATGTATGAGTCTGAATGCTAGAATAGTAAATATCCCAAAGTGAAAGTTGCACTGAATATTAAGAGGAAAAAACAATATTGAGGGAAATCATTTCTATCTTTATTATACCCTTTGGATTTAAGAAGCTAGCATTAAGGAGGTCAGAGCTGAGCACCATTATATAAATCCTAGAACAGGTGAAAAGATTTAAGGATACCTTTAATACCAGGTCGATTTATATCTAATAACAATCATACCTCTTCCTAGCCTTCTCGGTATTCTTGTCTTTTCTAGAAGTAACTGGAGAAAGAAGTGCAATTATATGAATCCAGCAACAGGTGAAGATCAGGGGAGATGTCTTTATCATCCATTCATCATCCTCAAAGGACCATCTCCAAAGAGCATCTCATGAAATGTAGATCATAAGATGCAGTACACAGATGAAGAGGTGGGCTTATATTCCAATCAGTAAAAAACTTCACAGGAAACTCAATATCTTAGAATTTAATTGTATTCCTGTGGCTACCATTTACCTGAGCTATATTTGGATCAGAGAGCTCATAACAATAACGTCATTTGTAATTCACACAGAATGATTTACATGTATAAATATGGTTGGATTCACTTGTGACATCTGAAACTGAAATGTAACCGACCAACCGACAGTGAATGTCTGCAGTTTCTACATACATGTGACATTGTCTTACAATTAAACCTGTTGCAAACTATTTAATTTTTACTCCAATATGTATTTTCAATAGGTATCATTCCAAGTAATAAACGGCTTAGGATTAGTATTCAACAAAAATACCAAAAGGTGTTTAGTACATATTTTGTTGTTGTCGTTGTTGCTGTTCTTATTGTATGAAGTTAAAAAAAAACAACATCATATCTTAATAACTTCACAAGGGCACAAGAAGTTACACATGCACAGTGTTATAGCTAGGAACTTTTTAGTGGTGGTTCAAATTTCACTGACTTGACAAGCAACAAGTCGTTCCAAAGAGATCGATGGTATGGCGACAGTACAGCTGTCAGAACAGCAGCTTCCGGTATACGCTACGTAAAACATGATATCTGTATGTACGTGCAAATTACGGACCGTAGTACAGTATAGTGCGTAACAAAAGACAATAAAACTCGGCAAATCTTTAGTAAATAATCATTTATTGTCAAATTGAAAGCATGATTCTCGTAAAATTGCAAATAAAACACGATTAAAGATGGAAATATGAATGTAAGTACCACGTTTCTTCACAAACAGTTACGTTTAATGCAGTTTCTTATGTGAAATTAGTGCCGGTCGGAAGCAGTGTTTTTCACCCGGAGTGGTGGACGGAAATCCCCCGTGCTGGACGGGCCCGTCCACCGCCGACCACCGTAGCTATAACACTGCACATGCATAGGCCAGCCTGTTTTGATAAAACTTGTTATTTCCGGAAAAATGAATCTTATATAGCACCTTACCAGTTAAACATACAATGTAACCGACCAACCGACCAATCCATCTTCAACTTCCCCATAAACCAGAAGGATGTGAAATACAAAACTTGGAAACTTTCTTTTTTTAATCAATACTTAAAAACAACTTCAACTGTTTCAAAGATTGATTTCATTTGAAGGAAAATGAATGGTGATATTCAAGACCACTAGCCTCAATTATTATTTATATGGCAATGAGTTACTTCTACTATTCAGAGAGAGGAAATCTTATTTGGAGCTTTCGATGACAGACTCCTCTTGAAATTGTTTGTTTGAATCTTGTAAGCATCGTGATTGAGTAACCTCTCTGATGACACACTCTAGAATTGGGTTTAAATTGGTTTCAGGCCTTTCAGGTATCAACCAATAATCATATCATCGGTGGAGACCCCTTTCTGTCTTTATTCTGTCTGTATTTGGAACAGCCCAAGTTGATCAGACTTTTTTGCAGGACGGTAGACATCCATTGATAACCTTGATAAAATAGAACATGGAGTCATGGACCTACTTCTTACTATAAGAAAATGAAAAGTGAAACCCCCCCCCCCCCCAAAAAAAAAAAAAAAAAAAAAAAAAAATGTGTTATACTTAAATTTCAAACACATTTTCAATAAATAACAATAAGAGCCAATAGGCCTACATGTACATGTATATCATAGCTTCTTTCATCAACAAAGTTCTTCCAATTTTTACAAGGGATCTCAGGTCATATAGGATTTATCTTGTGACTCCAAACCAATCAGGTAGCCTATGGCAAAGCCCATGATATTGAAGCTAAAGAATAAATTACCTATTCCAAAAGTGTGGAGGGGACCCTGGCTGTGATACATACAACAGGGAGTTGTAAGTAAATGCAGGCCTACATGTGCCTTGGAAAAAGGAAGACAATACAGACAAAGGGGGGAGATCAAAGAATGGAAGGAAGGCATTAGGAAGGACAGACAGGTAATAACTAGGACATTTAAAGAGAGGAAGAGAAGGGGAAGAGACAGAGATCACAGATTGGAGGAGTGATAGATATCCTGCATGTTTGGCATTCTTGTAAAAAGGTAAGACCTTGAGGAAATTAAACTTCCAGTGTCTTCCTGATAAGACAAAGGCAAGTTCAAGTGTGGGGTTAGGAGTAAAGCTATGAGAATACTCCCAGAGAGACGCCGGATAAATGCAGCAAGTCATCCCTCGGTCAACTAGCATACCATCTGGACCCCTCACTGGCTCATCCCCACTGCTCATCATATCCACAACATGCAGTCAACCCATACAGGGGACAGTATGGACTGTGTACATGATTGATCAACCACCACCACACAGTACACAGTACAGATTTCAAGTTATGGCTGTGAGAACAGCCTCGCCTCTAAAGTGCAATGGGGCGCATTTTTTCTTTATAATAGACCATGTAAAACAGGAATGAAATATTAACTGGTGATGATACGATTGAGTGATCTAATAGAACAATTATACCGACAATAACTGCTAGTGATGAAAGGGGAATTCTTACGATTTACACCACAAAGCATTAAGTTCATTTAACCGAGCTGTAGGCCTATAGTCTCCCAGTGGATAAGATCTAAATATCAAAAACCCCATCAATTTCTGCTCCATACATGTAAGTTGAAGGACAAACTTTTACAAAATATTTTGTTGTGGTTTTTCAGAAGAGCACCTGGGAGAAAAGTCTAATCTGGAAATGGGAAAAAAGAGGGAAGTAATTTTGATATATTTTCTATATATGACGGTCATAAAAAGCTGTACATTCAGCTCACTGAGCTCAGACATTAGGTAATCATCCTAGATATATTTCCTTTCTGTCTGGGCACATCACATTTCTGCATGATCATCATAAATTCCTCAAGTGCTTACAAGATAAAATTAAATTTCAAGTTTAATTCAATCTGGTGATTTATGACAAAATTATCAGTCTTCTTTTTCAGAATTTGCCAGATTATTCCTTCCAGTTCCACAAATATATTTCCCATCAAGAAAATGAAAAATGATTATCACCACAAAATATTGAATAGTCCATATGCTAAAGAATAATCTACACTTAAGCAGGCTACGCACCATACAACGACTCAAGAATATTCTGATCACAAATACCTGTGAAAGTCATCCCGCTTTTGATCGATGAGAGAAATACTGGATGATGGCATTCCAGAAAGATGAAAGGTGAGTAGCGGGCCATTATTTATGAGATTGTGGTAAAGCGTTCATTCTTTCCTATACTTCATCCTAGGTCCTCGATATTAAAGTAATAAATAATGAGAGGAAAAACTTTGAAGTCTCTCTATCACTCATGCCTATTTTGGTCTGCATCAGGAACAATCAAATACAAGCTGCAGGTGGATTTTTAAGGCATGCAATTAACCTGTTGTCTGTATACTTACAGATCTTGTCAAAATATGAAAGTATGAGATGACAACAAGTGGGATGCAGCTCCTTAATTCGTTAAGAGGATGAACATTTGCTAATAATGATTAATATTTGATTCTTTCATAGTGCATTTTCAGCAACATCTCTATGCCATTCCATGTAGTTTTGGAATGTTACATAGGTGCCCTGATAAGGTTGGAGCATTCCTTTTTAGTACCCATTCACTTCACATAGGTCGATCAACAGTTGCAAATATAGACTAAATGTCTTTCAAAAGATGCTAGTGCTGTGGCAGAGACTTGAACCCCATACCTTTTGATCCACAGTCCGGTGACTTATCCACTAGACCACAACCTTCTACTACAAAATGAATATTTCTCTTGATCATGTATTTAATACCATCTGAAGCGTTCGTTTTGGAGAATTGTAGGTGAATTCTGTCTGGCCCAAGCTAATGGTGCGGTGGGTGGTTAGCTGAAGGTGATAGATTAATGTGAATTTGATAGCTCATTAATTCATGAAGCACCATCGATAGATGGTACTACAGAACATAGCACTTTGGATGATCTTTGGTGGTAGTCTTTACAAACAGGCTCTTGTCTAGTAAAACATAATCTTATTTGTTCAGAATACTGTATCTCAAAAAACTACATGTATATAGATATTGATTTTGCCTTAGGTCTATTTCTTGAAAGTCTTTGCGATAATGCTTTATACAACCATCTCTTTATCAATCTACAATGTACCCATGGTAGGGTCCATGATCTACCCAGGGAAATGTCCCTGATCTACATATCTATCTACATGTGTATAGGCCTACTGGTACATAATTATCAATAAATTTATACCGGTATCCATTTTCATACTAATCTTACTACAAAGCGACTTTTAATAATGAGATCTTTCTAATATTATTTTTAGCAGTGTTTGAGTAACAGTTAAAAGAGTTATTACAGAGATTTTTGAAAGGTTAAGACATCAACTTCTTTTTGCATTTTCAGTTGATTGTGGCATACCACGCATGGCCTTTCACTACATGCATGGTGTTGCAGTCTGTAGATATTAAAGCTAGCCAGCTCTCATTAATGAATAATGATCATTTAAATGTCAGGCCTAAGGGCATGTGGTGAGAAGAAGAGAAGCATCTTTCCTTTCTTACGCCTCGTTCACACATAACGAGGTAACCCGCCTCAAAAACAGCCCTGAAAATATAAAAAACATTTTATATGAAAATAAATGGCAAAAATAGGGGAGAAAATTAAGTAGCTGCATGCAACACAGACCCAACACTACAGGTATCTACTTATGAGTGTGTTAAATGAGGTATAAATAAATGTGAAGTGCACTACACGTAAATAATTTTATTTTGCCACAGCAGTTTTTTTAGGCAGTTTAAAGGTAGAAGATAGTTTTGGGAAGCTCTCAAAAACTTTTCGTGAGATTTCTTTGATTTTACTTAATAAACAGCACGGTACTAACATAACTAAGATGCTGTGAAGTTTTTTCCTCCTCAAGTGAAATATTTATCGAATGAGAGGTGAAAAGTAATAAAAATCCCTGGCCCAAAAAAGAGGGGATGTAAATTCAAACAACGGCCACACACATTACGCACATAGGGATTGCTGTGTGTTATAGAATACGCTGCACACAGTGCGAAGCGCTGGGTTTATTGTGCGGGGAACCTTCGGGTGGATATGGTCTTAGCGTGAGGCAGTGAAAAGCCGTTACCAAGCGTTTCTTACAGATATTTACACTAAAATTTGTTCGAAATCGTGAATGGAATGTTAAATAATCTCGTACATGTGTCTTATGATAAAAGGAGAATAGTATGTGACTATGTTAGATAAGTTTCTTGCCAGCCTTGTTTTTGCTACCGAGACTGTCTGTGAGCTTTAAAAACATCAAGTATGAAAGAGGCTTTACATATCGACTCGTGTCCACGGTCCACTCATAACTCCCCAGGTTCAAAATGAGTAACAACCCAAAATAAGTTTGATTGCCATCATGACATTGCTTCGTGATTACTCATAAAGATATGGATTAGGTGATACATCTCAATCTGTCTCGACCTTCAATATGAATTCCTCAAACAAATGTAGAGGTCACAGAAAGATCAGAAATCCATAGGAACATGATACTTGGTGTTTCTTCAAGTAGGTCTAGAACAAAAGTCTTACTTTTAACTAATTGGACATTCCCTTAAATTTCACATCCATGGCAGAATTAACAGAAGAATAATTAGAAACAAAGACGAAGACAGGGAAAAAAGTTATAAATATCTCTAAAGAAAGTTTTAAAAGTTAAATATGCTTTTTAAAAAGTTAAAGACATTATAAAGTAATACACTGCCATCCTTAAATTGGCAACTTCATAGACCTTGAAAGAATTCCACAGTTAAATGTAATGGTGTTTATTAAAATCAGTGTGTTTATATTGACCTAGGGACCCTAACAGGTCATGCCCATCTGACAGGTAAACAACATCAATGAACTTCAAATCTGCTAAAGTGGTCCCCAGATGTTTTACAAAAACACATAAAATCTTGTCCTTTAGACCTGAATTTGGCTACTAAAAACAAAAATAAGGGGAGGTATCATCATGGTACGGTGGTTCATTCACTTGACTCTCAATCCAAGGGTTGATGGTTCGAATCTCAGCCAGGCACTAGTGTCTTTTGGCAAGACATTAATCCACGTTTGGCAAGACATTAATCCGTGTTTACCACTCTCGACCCAGGTGTTATATGGGTACCTGGCAGGATTTATTCTTTTAAATGCACTGTGCGCTGATTACGGCCGCCAGAGCTAATGACAGGGTAAAAATAGCCAAACCCTTTGGAAGTGCATAGGGGCGTTATATCATAACGTGATATGCGCTATACAAGAACAGTTTATTATCATTATTATTATTATTATTATTACAACATTATTTCCTATGTTAGGGGGAATCTTATCAATGCGGTTTATTCCGTCACAATAGAAATTTGACGTTACAGCGAAAGCAACCGTGCGTTAAGGCGAATGATAATAAAAGGCTGAGATAAAAGGATTCCCCCCAACGCTGTAATAAGAGTTATTATTATTATTATTATTATTATTATTATCAACATTACAGTACAATGTAGGTTGGTTCTTTGTCCTATTTCAACAAAAAGGTTCTTTTTTTAATAAATATAATGCCAGTAGACATCCTGCTATAACAGAGAAATTCATTTTAAAAAGTGGCTAAAAAATTTTAAAAGAAAAAAAAAGTATTTTCATTTTTGGCAACTAAGAGAGGGATTTAAAGGCATTGATTAACTTTGCCCAGGACTGAAAAAAAAAATCACTGTTCCAGCTAATGCTGTAATCATAATTGCAAACCTTTAGCTCAGACAGGAATCGCCTGAGTTTTATAAGCTGATCGGTCGTTTATATATCAAGATATTTACGATTGAACAGTGATGTCGGGATAGAGTACCACCGAACCCTAAAGAACTCTTACGGTTGGCATACCTCGCTCTATCACAGAATACCGTACGGGCTGGAAACCCGCTCTGAAATCGCCAAGCGCTGGTGCTTGGTTTTTGTGACTGCAGCGCAGCGGAGAAGCCGAGCGACTTGCGCTAACGATTGATCGCGATTTTCTCTTTTTTAGGATAGTAAACGGGTTCCATTTTCTCTCATACTTTCACATATCCTTAATTATATATGTAGTTAGAAGACTGCACACAATTCACTGGCATTTGAGCTGATTTTACAATTTTTAACAAAGTTAATCAATCACTTTAATGTGAAAATCTTTTACAATTTTTACTGGATTCATAGTTAAGCATAATATAGCTACATGTAGGTGGCATCCATTTTAAATAATTTCTTAGACTGCCCTTTTGTCTGATATGGTTTTTTAAAAATATGAATGGAGTTGTCAGAGCTCCATGTGTGTATTTTTCTAGGAATTCATGGGCTGTCTGGCAATGAAATAGCTTGAATGGAGTCCAAACTTTATTTCGATAAATTCAGGATATCAAACGTTTCCTGAATTTGGGTCCATCCTAGGGCGTCCACTAATAGAAATGTCTGCATGAGTGGGCTGTTTAGTTTGGTCTGGTTATAGCTCCAAACCTTTGTCAGGGTTTATTATCTGACACAGAGATGTTATTTTACATGTTGTAACTACATGTAGGCCTACATGTGTAGTTGTGACATTCTTATAAAACACATTCTACACAATGTCTTCATTCATAAATATGTAACAGTATGATAAATTATATTTTGAGGGCTACTTTAAAGCAAAAATGGAATTGGATATATTGTGTTCAGTGATTTTAGGAGATATATAATCCATTTTCTTTTTCATTCATGATGGCAATTTTTACAGTTTAATTGGCAATACATCCTCGACCCCTATTCATTTCCTTTCACAGTCTGAAACATCACAGAATATAAATTTTGTGATTAAAAGAAATAATAGATGTTCGTTTTGGGATTTTTTTTCACAAACATTTTAGCTTATTCTCCCTGCACTGTCTTTTGATATATTTTTTTTTAATTTTTGTTTCATTGTTTTCTCATTCCAGTCTCCATAGAAATGATCAACATCTTTATTATAAGCACAGCAGGATAAGTCTGACCAGGATATTACCACCATAAGATACAGGCACATTTACAAGCAGATGAACCATGTTCTAAAATATCAGTGATGTTATTCAGGGACAGATCCAGGAAGTTATAAAAAGGGGAGGGGCACAAATTAAAAAAAATGATCAGACAGGCAAAAAAAAAAAGACACCTTTTGGGGTGGCACATTTTGGGGGTTACATGTATGTACACTGAACTTAAGATATACCACCATATAAAAGGGGGTAAAAATGTGTTCCTTTAAAAAAAGGGGGGGCACATTTAGGGGGTTGTATAAACTGAACTTAAGGTACATGTATACCATTTTGTTTTAAAAGGGGGAAATAGCAAGTTGTCCCCAGCCCCACTAAATCCAACAGTGATGTTGCAAACTTTCTTTCTTCAACGATTTTAATTTGAAGGGATATTACATTTAAATATACATATCAAATGTAGACATTTTGATGATCATGCTGATAATAAGTACCCTACATAATCCAATAATGTGAGCCATAGAAAAGTCTATTTTTTCCTTCTTCCTATCATTTCAAGCTACATGTAATAATACATAAAATTTGCTTGCTGGTCTTAATTTTTCCGGTACAGTTCACAACATGTAGTTAATTAATTTGTTATGTAGGACTCGTACATGTATGTATCCTAACATGTATTCAGGAAGAGAACAGGAAAAACAGGAGGAAACCAGCTAGCCGAAAGTGGGAGGTTGAAGTCGAAAATGTGTGTTCAAAAATCACAGAGGAGGAAAGATATATGTAATGATGTTTTGTCACCTAATCAAACCTCAAAACCACAGATTATAAAACTAGACAAGGAAAGAGTGACACAGGATTATATAACAAAGTACAGGCCATTATTCAAAACAGAATTTACCATTCAAGATATTGATCAAGCCAGAACGCTTCCAGCTCTACTGTCTTCTCCTCTCTCAATGAAGTTAATGCAAAAATTAAAATATTGTTACTTTAATTACACCTCTTCATTTTCTGCTTATGAAATGTGAAATAGGCCTACACTGTAAATAAAGATACACTTCTAAATGGGCCTACAATCCTACAATGTTAGCAATATGTTAATCTGGGTAACTTTGTACAAAAATGAATTCATACACTGTATAAATGTGCAATTCATGAAAAAGAAAAAAGTCTTTCTGCAACTCACAAACAAGATCTATATACATTTACTCTCTTATCTTTACTCTACAGCTCAACGCTGAAAATTTGTTAAATCTACTGAAAAAATCCCCCCCCCCCCCCCCCCTCTCGCTCTCTCTCCCCTCCCTTCCCCTTCTCTCTTTCTCTCTCGGATCTCGGATCTTGGCGGAAAATCACGGCCGAGGAGCCCAGAGAGTTGAATTGATCGCAAATACTTGTGTTGAATTTCGCATTAATTACACATTTCAAAACACTTAAATTCAAAATTATTTGATATCAATTAATATGATCACAGAATTAATGTTGAAAATTTCAAGAAATAAAATTATACAAAAAATGAAATTTAAGGCTAAAAAAAGGTACGGAGCATAGCGGGGACTTCAAACTCTTGAAACATAGTCACCCCGCAGTGCCGAGTTCGCCCTAGTGCCGAGTTAGCCCGACCCCCTCTCTCTCTCTCTCTCTCCTCCCTTCCCCTTGTATCTCTCTCTCTCTCTCTCTCTCTCTTGCTCTCTCTCTATCTCTCTCTATCTGTCACTATAGGTTATCTTTCATATTACACAAGGGACAATGGCAAGTTGAAGTAGAATGAACTACAGATTGTTGCCCTATATCACCATCACAATTACATGTAACTGCACAACTAGTCTGCAAGCACAGACCCTTATTTGACACTTAATCAGAAAATCATTGTGTCTTGAGAGAAGCCTAATTCAGCTACCTCCTGGTCGTGTGTGTCAGGAGCAGCTATAATGCATGGCCTATGGTAGTCTTACAGTGCAGACACTCTTTTATGACTGACCAGGGTTTGTGCCTGTATCAGAAGCAGCTACAGTATAGCACATGGCCTATGGTAGTCTTACAGTGCAGACACTCTTTTTTTTTTAAAGGCATGAAAAGAAAGAGAAGCTATTTTAGTCAACATGATGGAATGATTATCTGTGTTACGTGACCTCTCTGAACCGTACAGATTGTCCATTCTGGGGTTGAGTCACCGACTGCCCAAGAAGGTCATGGGCAGAAGACAAAATTAAGGAAATATGATGTGACTTGGTCCAGAATGGTGGTTTTCATTAAACAGATACCCTGTGGACTTCGGGATACTCACAAGTTTCAAGACAATACAAAGGAATGAGAAATTACACATAGTATACATGTAGGGCATAGAGCCCTAGACATTTACATTACAGATACATGCACTGCAGATACATGTAAATGTATGGCTTCATGAACCAAAAATAAAGTTTTCAGAAGATACAAAAAAAAGAATCAGGAGAATCAATGAATAGAGATGGAAAGGGGTGAATTTTGAGGGTGAAATGGGGATCGGGAGAGGGAAGAAAGGAAAAGCCTGTACTAGAAGCAGAAAAGGATGGAGTCTGATGAGATATTGAGAGAGGACTCCATTAAAAATACAAGACAACCTGTAGAGAGCCATATAGCTATCAGACGATTACTTTCAGGCTCGAGACAGAGTGAGGCACCCCTTGTTGGGTTACCAGCCGAGTGTGTCTTACTTCATTTATAAATCAATAGAAATGTCTCCCTCTCTCCATCCTTCTCTCTCTCTCTCTCTCTCTCTCTCTCTCCCTCTTCTAGTCCCTCACTCGTTCCATCTCTTAACCTTTACAAAAGTGAACTTGATTATGAATGCAATATAAAGCAAGGCCTAAAATGATTCCAGCCTGTTCCAATAAAAAGGGTCGATGACATTATTAGGATATGAATTGTACTTTAGGAAACTATTTTTCCGCTTTATTTTATTTCATTGTAATCTGGGCTATATAAATGTACACATATAGGTAGTAAAAAAAAACATATTTTTGAAAGATTGTTCTTATTAGATCTTTAAATTTTGCAAAACAAGGCAAGCACATCATTTGATACAAATGGGCTTTTCATCATGGAGGCCATTCCTGGCTCTTAATCAAATTATATTCTATCTACAGATGCATTTCTACTTCAGTGTCTTTTTTTTTTTCAATTCCAATGTGAGACAGGGACTAGTCTACTCTTTTAAAAAAGGTAAAACCTGAGAGAAGAGGTTTCAGATGTGACCCAGGCCCCAATGTTAAGACATCAATAAAGCTTCCTTGATTATTTATACAGATTCACTTTAGCTCAAACAAACTTCTGATTTCCCAAATTTGTGTTGGGTTAACACAACCAGCTTTTAGCAACAAACATGGCAGTGAATGTTTTGGAAGCACAAGTTCCATGATAAATCAAGTTAACAACCGTTGGCACATCTTTCCCTTCTAGTCTCAGTGACCTCTGAAGTCAGAAAAGTTGTGTTTTGAATGTAGGCTGTCGGAGATGTCACAGTAGATCCCTTTTCTCATTTTCTGCCGCCTCCATTTCTGATGGTATTTTTTTTTCTTGAGGTCTGGAAGAGAGATGTGCATTCATCCTCCGAGCTCTGACATGTCACGCAATGTTTCTCTTCATCTTAAAGATCCACAAAAGGGAATGGAAGCTATTCTAGTTTGGAAAAATGGAGTTTTGCAAGACAAACGCATCAAATCCAATTGGCTGAAAACACAAATTCAGCCAAATATCACTGATGAATGAGAATGAGAATGAAATCACCTTAAACTGCTTCATATGGTATGTTTATTTCATAATTCTAACTTGGAAATTTGTAAGATGTTCCTTTTTACTGTCTACAACCAAGACAAAGGTGTGAAAATGGACCCCTCCCCCCCCCCCCCCTCCACCAAAAAAGGGGATAGATTAAATTGAGTGAAAAGAGTCCATTTTCTTTTCAAGAATATAAGCAAAGAACAATACTTAGGCCTAACTAATTCCATTTTTGCCAGGGAAGTCAGGGTCAAACCACTTCAAGATCTTTTACAGTAATAATTTAGAGTAGGCCTATTTGTTTGTTTTTTGTTTGTTGTTGTTTTTTTAGTTCAGAACAAAGTCACACTTGTTTACTGGATATTCACCCAATTTCACTTTATAGTGACAAAGTTAATGACTGGATCATGAGCATTGCATATATTACAGCTGTCCCATTTACACAATTAAAAGCACTTCTAAAGGTAGACAAAAGAATTCCCAAAAATAAACTAGTAATGAAATAGTGCATATCCCTTCTGAACAATGCCCTACATAATGCCTCCCAAAGAAGACAATTACCAAAGACAATATACCCCTGAAGTCTGAAAGAGTCATCCCTAGAACAGCTTACAATCATCATTTTTGAAAGGAACATGAGGCCTACTTCCTTTTTTCCGAAATGGCCGATGCATCAATGGGACCTGAAGCCGTATCAGGAAGCATGAAGTAATGTTTCATTCACAAACTTAATCTGTTGACATTCCTTGCATCTATTAGAACCTGTGACTGTGAATCAACATCGAGTCTTCTATCGCCCCGCCAATTTCCTGCTTCCTAAGAATTTATCGCGGGCACTGTACTCCTCATATAGTGCATTCATACATTTCTCGAGTCAGGTTCAACCGAAAGGCATGCTCTCGAATGCCGCTCATTATCATGTCCTGATCAAACAAGTCTTCAACACGTGGTTAATTGATTTCTTTCGTCCTACACCCAAGTATTGATCAATGAATTTGTTTTACAACTCCGTTAACCGCAAAGCAAAAATCAATGTCACAGATGTGGTCACAGACAGAAACATACAGCTGCGCAAATTATGGGAGAAATTAATCAATACTGATTACCCTGATTCAACAAATCATTGAAAAGCATTTTCTTGATTATGTTCTCATTTTCACCTTCTTATTATTTTTCCCAGGTGTACCAGAGTAAAACACACCTAAATAAGTGCTGGTTGACAAGAGAGGCTCCGAAATTGACTCCAGATTTACATTTGATCTGGGCTTTATTTAGTCATAGGGTTAGGGTTAGGGTTAGGGTTAAAGGAAAGCAGCAGCTTGAGTTCTGGGAAAGGTAAAAATTAATTTGTGAGCTTTCTCGTTCTTTTTATGTTAGTTTGGATGATTATCATAGATATATCCCCTGAAAAGGATTGCTCTTCAAATGCTCTCACATTCAAAATATGACAAGAAACAGCTGAAATGTTCGGGCTGAACATTTGTGTGTAGTCCTATACCTGTGTGCAGTGGGATGCGGGCTAACTCAGCACTAGGGCGAACTCGGCCTTGGCGGAAAATCGCGGCTGAGTGAGCCCAGAGAGTTAAATTGATCGCAAACACTTGTGGTGAATTTCGCATTTAATTACACATTTCAAAACACTTTAATTAAAATTATTTGATAACAATGTGTAAAATGATTAGCAAAGAAGTAATGTTGACGATTTCAAGAAGGAAAATTATACAAAACATGAAATTTAAGGCTTAAAAAGAGTACGTGCGTAGCGTGGACTTCAACTCTTGAAACATAGTCACCGC
This sequence comes from Heliocidaris tuberculata, assembly GCA_025618425.1. Lineage (NCBI taxonomy): Eukaryota > Metazoa > Echinodermata > Echinoidea > Camarodonta > Echinometridae > Heliocidaris > Heliocidaris tuberculata. The sequence goes on from CM046836.1 coordinate 41,453,804, forward strand.
GCAGTGCCGAGTTCGCCCTAGTGCAGAGTTAGCCCGACCCCGTGCAGTGCATGTGACTCTCAGCAGGATTGAGTCAATTTCTTATCATTTTGGTGATTACAAAACCTTACAGCATACATGTACACTAATTCTTATGTGCTATACATGTATAATCAACCTTTCCCAATTGTTTTGAGACAGTTTCTTTCACAATTCAATCTCATGACCAGAACTCAACTTTGTCTTTAAATATATTGTTTGGTCCACGTTTGAATTTAGGGATTCGGTTGGTGAAGGAAATTAAACGAGGAGCAATTGTCACTGGAGCATGTGTCATACAACATAACAAGATGAGAATACCAAATAGTTCAAACAAGCTATGCACTCTCACATCACTGTTCACACCCCCTTCTAACACTGTACATAACCCTCCCTTGCTGTCACTTAATTGATATTCAATCACAATTACAGCCCCAGTCAGCTGTTGGTAATCCAACCAACAATGTTTTCATTAAAACTGACACAGACAGAGTCCGTCTAATTAGTTGAGGTCAACAAAGAAGACAGATTTAATCCACTGTCTGCTCTCGGCATTTGTGGTTGAGCTTGTCTGAGTTAGCAAGTGCTCATAAGTTTATACAGAGGAGGTCTGGGGTTTAAATCCACAGAATAAGTGCTAAATGATGATACAACATGACACTGATCATCAAATCAACTCAAGGCTTTGTTTTAAGGACACCTGGGGTCAAATAAGAAAGGGGTCATTTGTGTTTGTCAGGAATACCCAGTGGTAAAGAGGGTCAGATTTTTCACTGGCTGTATTTCAAGATTTGGTCAGTAATGGTACTGGTGATCTATTCAATGTTAGTGTTTCAGCAACTCAATTCATTAAAAAAAAAAAAAATTTTTAAACCCCAAAACAGAAGCATAAACCAGTCATATTTCATGAGAATGTCATCTTATATCAATTATACTTCCATTTACATTCAGGCCTATTTTCACAATTGAATCTTAATATTATTCCAAAGATGAAAATATCAGTATGGCACAATGTGTACATCCTATTTCCAAACATTGCTCCTATGCTATGTTTACTTCTGCCAAAACAAGGAATCCTACATTACATTTTGTGTATATTCCATCATACACCCCTTTGTGTACATACCCCTAAAAGATTAAAACTTATTCAATATCAGTTGAAGCCATTTTGTGCATTCCAGCTATACTCTATCTGTTGGCCTGGTCAAAAGATTTTGAAATGATTTCTCTATGCCATCACCACCCATGCAATAACTTTCCAGATGCTCCATAATTTCAGCTGCGGTCATTTTTCTCTCATGATTTCTCATCATTTGTTCCCACCACGCACACCTCTCTCTAAACACGACAACAATAGGTGGACGTGTGCTCGGCATAATGCACAATCCTTTCTGACTCACGCTAAGCTATCAACGACAAATGAGCCAAAGAATAGAATCGATATATTCATGATCATATCTCGCCAATACTTGTACCTGAAAAATGGATGATGTATCTTATGACATGTCAAAGGAATAAATGTGATTTTCTTTTTTTGCTTGTTGTCTTGTTTTGTTTTGCTTTGGTTTAGTTTTTTTTTATTTAGGTTACTTGTAAATTTTAGAATAGTTCAAGTACCAAAAAATGGTTGATTTACTGGTACCACACAAGGTGGAACAAGGTAGCATTGGTTTAAAAACTGAAATCTTTCAGATGATTATTAATGCAAAAATTAAAAAATTTACATGTACATCTACATGTATCAAAAATATCCACACTACACTTCTGAAATTACACTAACTGGGGGTGTTTCATAAAGCTGTTCAGAAAGTTACGCATGACTTTACAAATGACTTGAATATGACAAGCCAAATGGGATGCTCAATTATTTTTAACTGCATCAACTAAAGTTGAACTGTGCAGATGTAGATTAACATTCTTATTATAACAAATATTTTTAATGCAAAGTATATTATTTTTTGCCATAATTTAATTGAGGTTACTGGAAATACAGTCACACTTCGTTAAAACATCAGGAAAAACTTTGGGCATCATATGTGGCACTTCATATTCAAGTCGTTCGTATAGTCATGCATAACTATACAAACAGCTTTATGAAACACCCCCCCCCCCCCCCACTCACACTTATGCGAGGTTATTGGAGATACCCCCCTGGACATAAAACTCCTGTTAATATTGTGTTAAAGAGGAATCAAAGAGTTGTTCCTGAATTTCGCTTCTACATGTATCATTATGCATTCAACAATTTGTTATAATTCATACTTACAAAACTCCACTTGAGGTAACTAAAATTAACATCATCATCATCATCATCATCTATCTGACAATCTCACAAAAAGAAAAATGCTAATTAAATCATCTATGAAAAAGTATGTCTAACTGATTAACATCCAATTGTGCAATCTTGCTTCCTGATAAAGAATATCAATTTTCAACAGGATTGATGTTTCAATGACAACAGGATTTGAAACATGTATCATCCTGAATATCATTCAAGCTCACCTGTTCAGGAGCTAACGAATACCAAGTATCCAGGATGAGTTGAAGACGGCTCCTGTGATATTTCTCTGTCGTCTTCACTCCAATATACACATCTGATAGTTCTGTTTGTTTGTGTAAATGTGGCTGCGATGGAACGTCCCCATTTTGAACTACAATTGTAAAATTGGAGGGAGGCTTTTTTCCTACTAAATTTGATAAGTTTTTGATTTGCACAGGAGGATTATTTGCATTCTGCACAACCTTTGGTTCTTCAATAGTTACAGAAAATACTTGATGACTTCCTAACTTAGCTCCTTTCTCATTAGTCTTTGGTTTTGCAGTTCTTTCTTGATGATAGAGTCTTGTGGCAATCCCACCGGAAGTCTTACTATATGATGCATTTCTTTGAAGGATTAAATTGGCTGGTAAAACTGGTTTTGGTTCCACTTCAGAAGCAACATCCCTCTGCTTTGCTCTCACAATCGCATCCCCTGGTTTGTTTTCCTGCCACAAGGGCTCGCGTCCCCCTGCCCCTCCTCCAGCGTGTATACCACCACCTCCACCACCATCCTCGGCCCCTCCTCCCCGGCCGCCCACCGACCGCCGTACAGGGCCATCCGGCGCCTCATTCACTCCCGCAACAAGTGGCTGTGGTCCTCTCGCCGCTGCTTTCAAATGTCCTTGTTTCACCCCATGATTGCTGCCCAGACGTTCAAATTCTCGATAAACTAGCACGACAACCGATGCAAGGAACAAATATTGAAGCGTTTTCTTCACTCGGAATCGCATCATGTTGTCACATTAAAGAGCAATAATGAATGAAGTTGAAGTTGGCCATGTCTCAAGTTGTCCTCAATCAGCCGCTGGTCTACCGGCTTTGCTATCGCTACGCTACCCTCGCAGTCAACTCATACACGCACAGTAACCGAGTATTTTGATTGGGTTTACTACCCCCAAGATCACACTCGGGTGCACAGCTGTGCCGCTCTGCCAACTCAATAAGTACCGTATTGTTTTGAAAAGACTCGTAGCGTGGCGGCGCAAACTCAAGCTGGCGTTTTCCAAATAACATCAAAATGTGCAAAGAGAGGGAGTGGTATTTTGAAAACGATGTTATCTTTTATGTTAGTAAAACAATGTTAATTGTCACAACAAATCAAAATTAGGACTAGTCATATCATTGGTTAAATTCTGCGCAAAAGCTGGCTGCGTTCGCGTGAAGATAAAAAGAGACATCTGCGCAAGTTGACATTCATTCCGCGCAATTTCAATTTGTTATGATGATTATAACATGATGGGGGGGGGGGGGGGTTAAAGATATACCAGTAGTCTGGGAGCCTGTCCCAAAATAGTCACCCCATTTTACATGAGATTTGACGTCCATGTCATTCACAAAAAGCTTGTCAGCCTGAACGAAGTTGCCGGGTTTGGCCCCCCAGGACCCCCATTATATGCGCCAAACTTTGTCAGAAGGAAGTTGTAAGACTAAACATAATACCAAAACACAAAAAAACTGACACAATTTTCCCCGTCGGGATGGGTTGTCAGTCGGCCCCTAAAAATTGGCGTAAATTGTTCCTCTTATTATAAGGCCCATGGACCAAATTTTGTCAAGGAAAAGGTATGGGTGTACATTACAAAAACAAAAAAACTGACAACAATTTCCATCGCCGGGGAGGGGGTACCTTGGCAAAGCTTTGCTGTCCAAAATGCTCTGGATGTATATAGAGAAAAGCCATGGCATTTTTTGACATTACAACCTTAATCTCCAAAATGTCTTATTCAATTCAAGTCAAATTTACATAGTACAATATTGAGTACCATGTGTTAATAGTAACACGAATACCTTGCAAACTCTCTATTATGAATTGTCAAACAGGCGCAGACTGACAATAATATTGGTGTGTTTACATAATCCTGACAATATATAATTGTATACTTTTGAGAAAACAATACAATTTTCACAATTTAATAACTTGTTATTGAAATGATCATTTGACACCAAATTGCACCTCAAGAAAGTTATGATATTCAAGACAACGTAAACAAACCACATGTTACTATAGTAATTCCGGAGCGGAGTTTCGGTGCCGTTATAGGTTGTCCCTGCGCTAAAATTCTCAATCCTCAGTGAGAAATTGGGGGGGGGGGGACCCTCTACGACAGCTAACCTGGATGTATCCATCAATTTTCTTGAAGTAACGAGAATAATTATTCATGCATTATAAACACGACATGAGTAGTTATAAGCTTAACACAGGGGGAGATGGGGGGTTTATCATGTTTCAAACCTTAAAAGCGCAGGGTGGGAGGGGAACCCCTTTCCCATGACCCCCCCCCCCCATGGGTATATACTAAGTCTTATCCATCGTTTTTCTTCAAAAGAAGAAATTATTTTGGGCATCCTTACAAATCACAAATCCCTGCATGTGCACATCCCCCCCCCCCCCCCCCCATTCCCCTTGCAGGTGTATAATCACTATGATACCCCGGAATATTCAGATATATAGTCAAATTAAAATCTTCCTCAGTCTGGAGATTTGTTGATTTGCTCCTGCAGACTGTGGTGAAATTTTGATGAAAATCGCATAAATGTTATTAGAAAGTTGAAAATTAAGATCACTCTCTCCTATTCACTGGCACAAATAAACTGAAACAAAATGAAAAAAAAAAAAAAAATCACGGTATATAACCGAACAAGATCCCTTTCTTTTTGTGGCAACATCGGGTCCTTCCATATATATCCTGAGTGTAATTGAAAGAATAGCAGAAAGTCTTAAACTCACGGCTTTTTATTTTAGTTCCTACAAAATGGGAGGTGTTCCTAATTGCTTTAAGCCCACCGCACACCTTACGATCGGTCTGCGATCCAATTTGTGAAGTAAATCGCTATGGCATTAAATATTGGCACTTTAACGAATGAAATCTACCCTATTCAGGTTCTGAAAAGTAATATGAATACTAAACAAAGGGTTTGGGTGAGCTGTCAGCTTTCTACAGGGAATAAGGGCAGAATTAGTTTCAAATCGTAGGCAGTCGTACGATTTTTTTGTGACGTCACTACGACTCGAAGCCGATTTGGCCATTCCACCTACTAGAAAACTCGGTAAAGGCCGTATTATCGATTTACATATCTGTATGACTATTCAGACCCTCAATCAAAAATATTTTTCATTTTGAAATGATTTTTCAAATGATATTACATTTTCTTCTGAAATCGGATCGCAGACCGATCGTAAGGTGTGCGGTGGCCTTTACAGTCAAAATGACCATTTTGTATTGACATTCACATATAGGTTAGTGATCTCAACTTGTAATCATTCATAACTTTCTTAATATTTATCCATTTCTAAACTTTCCACCATCAACTGCTTCTCTGACTTTTCTACATTTAAACAATTAAACTTGTTACAATTTTAGAAAAGTTGTCGATAATCGATCATGTGTGTACGGCTGATTCACTCATTCATAATTATCTCACAAATGGAGTGAATCGTGAATGAAAGGAGAAAACAAATGAATTTTGACCGACCGCCTTAAGAAAACCCTGACATAATACTCTAAAAAACAAACAAACAAACAAACAAACAAACAAAAAAAAACTGACGTCACTCCCCGGGGGAATGAAAATATAGTGAAAAGAGAGTGAAACTCCACTCTTTTCCTTTTAGAGACCACTCGATAGTCACTCGATATTCACTCCTAAACAAGTGATCATTGACGTGACTCCCGGGGGAGTGAAAACATAGTGAAGATTCACCTTAAAAATTTTTTTTTTTAGAGAGTACTGTTGTCTTCATATATAGCATTCAAAGCTAGGCCTAAATGAAGAAAAACATATTGATTTTGTCTTAGATGCACCAAGAAAAAAACGAACATTTACACAAAATCGATGACCTTGGCCAACACTGGGTACCGTTGTAAGCCTTTGAAACATGTGACAAAATTTGTGAGGAGCATTTGTGAGGATTCTATATCAATAACATTTGAATTTGAATTTGAATTTGTATAATTTCACATGACATTTATGTCTAATCTTCTTTTAATCTTTTTTATTTTCTCTTCAGTACTCTCCCCTCTCTTTTCTTTCATTTTTAAAAAGGTTCTTAACATTCTTTCTCTTTTTAAGTTCTTGTTATCAGTGGCGCAAATCCATTTTGAAATCGGGGGGGGGGGGGGGGGGGGTCACCACATGATTAAACTTTTGTACCTGTCCGAAATGTCTGACATTTTTTTCTGACAACCCCCCCCCCCCCAAAAAAAAAAAAAGATTATCGGATTTTTTTGGGCTCTATAGGTTTCCTCCAAAATTCTCTGACAAGCAACAACAAAAAAAAAAAGAAAAAAAAGGCTATTCATAAAGGTGGGGGTGGGGGGGGGGGGGGGGGGGGACATTTGCCTATTTAAAAAAAAGGGGGACATGTCCCCCTGTCTCCCCCCCCCCCCTGGATTTGCGCCCATGCTTGTTATTGTCTTTTGTCTACCCCCACAATCCACAATCCTCTACTTGTTATTCTCAACTTGATCAGACCCGATCATGAATGGGAACTGCAAAGGGAACGACTGTGTCATAAACACGAGATGGCGCTATACTAAAATGAAATTAGAGTCCTTTGCCAACTATATAGCTCTGGGCCAGTATTCAATTAAAAACGCGCATTAAGTAAGTAAATTACTAAGTATTTAACTCGGCTAAGTAAAATGGCTTAACTCGTATTCAGATCACTTTAAGGTATTTTTCTTTAGTAACCCGACTTTGAGGCAAAATACTTACTGATATCCATTGTGACGTCACATGTCCTGTCCAAAATCATGCGCAATAAATGCGTCACAGTAGATGCGCGCTTACATGGTTTGCTTGAGCGCAGCTTATACTACTGCGCGTACGTATGAAAGCCACATACCTGCCAATCAAGTAATTGGTTTAAGTCTGCTAGGGAGCTGTCTTAGACCTAGGGTAAAATACTTAGCCAAAAGATTCAACTGAATACCAAAATTGCTTAAGTATTTTATCTCAGCCAAAAACTAAGTAAACTACTCATATTTCACTCTTAAGTATTGAATTGAATACGGGCCCTGGTATATAGTAGTCGGTTGGTCGCAACTGAAACTGGTCAAAAACACGAAAGAGAATTCATGCCATGCCATTTCATTATTTGACGGAAGCAAGAAGCCAGTTTGCCCCTAATTAATTTCCAACCAACAAATAAAAGAGAAAAAAAGTAATAAACAGGAACAATGAAACAAAAAATCAGTAAAGTAAACAAAACAAAACAAAACAAAAACGAAGAAACAAACAACAAAAAAAAAAAAACAACAACAACAACAACAACAAAATACATACTAGTAACAAACAAAACAAAACAAAAATGCACAAACATATAAAAAAAAATCAACAGCAATAATGCACTGACAAACAAATGGCCGCATTTCTCTAAAAAATGATAGTAAGGCATTCCAATCTGGCGATCGCTTTTTCATCAAAGCCCAGTGCAAGGTAAGAAAAACATCAACAACAAACAAATAAACTTAGTTAAAACGAACGTATCAAAATGCATTACTCGCTTTGTTCAAGCCTGTAATGTGCCCTCGGGGTAACCCCCCCCCCCCCCCCGTTATGGTCATATACGTTCTCTTTTCTTGTGGTTTTTCAGTATTTTTTTTCCTTCAGTTTATTGATTTTAATACCATGTTTTTCAGTTTGTATTATTAAATCAAGCATTCTTTCTCCAATATTATAGGGATATATCATTGAACTATTCTAATGATTATTCTTTTCCTTTTAAGTGAAAGGGGTGGCGGGGCTTTTTGGAGGGGTGAGGGGGCGGTAGCCCAGATGATTGTCTTACAGTTTAAGGTACAGGGAACATTGTCTTAAAGCATTCATGGGTTGGCGGATCCAGCATTAGGCTCTCGCGGGGACGGGAGACACAAGACCGAACTCTGACAATTAAGCAAGCAAAAAGCTAAGAAAGGCAAACAGTCCATGGTCATCTGCATTGCTTTACAGGCTAACTATGAGACGCTGGGTGATCTAATGCAAGATCCAGCACGAGAGCTATATAAAAAAGGATGAAAATCTCTCCGAAAAGAAAAAAAAAGAAAGAAAGAAAGAAGAATTTGAAGAAGAATTTTTAAAAAATAAAAAATGTTTATACACCTCGTCGTCGACAGTACCCCCCCCCCCTCCCAGTGCATGTTTCTTGCAAGCGTTATGTTGCCTCTTATCAGAGGACTGCAGTGCCTTCTGGAACTTACATAATAGTAGCCTTTACCTCAGAGAGTGAGTTGACCCGCGGGCACCACCCGTTTTTCTCAAGCCAGAAAACTTTATTGATGTTAATGTGTATCCTTATCATGATTCTTGGGCCATAATCATTTTGAAATACAGGGGGGGGGGGGGGTCACCACATGATTTAACTTTTGTACCTGTCCGAAATGTCCGAAAATTTTCTGACAACCAAAAAAAAAAAAGTTATCAAAATGTTGGGGTCTAGTTTTCCTCAAATATTGTCTGACAAGCAAAAAAAAAAAAAAAAAAAAAAAAAAAAAAAAAGTTATCACATTTTGTGGGGGGGGGGGGGGGGGGGGGACATTAGCCTAGTTCAAAATCGTGGATTTGCACCCATGGTTGCTTCTATGGTTTCTTGGCTATTTCTATCTCTCTCAGGCCAATTCCCATTATCCATGCTTGAAATTTGATTGGAATGGAAAAGGGCTTTAATGCTTTCAAAAAATTTTATCTCAATTTTAAGTTCGCTTTTCATGGACGGTGATAATACTTGGCAAATGACATCACGAAATAGAATGAAAAATATCTATCTTCTAAGTAAACATGAAATGAAAAACACAGGGGCATTGCTGGTTTCTATAATATTAAATTTCTGTCTCTTCCTATAGCTTCCTACAGCTTCCTTCCCCTTCTCTCTTTAATTCCTCCTTCCTTCCTTCTACTATTATTTTCGCTTTGAAACATTTTGTTATAGGCGCTATATAAAATGTTCATATTATTATTATTATTATTCTACATGATTGTCTGTAAATTATTTAGTAACCGAGGCCTATCCACAACAAGCCTTTTTACTTTAGGCCCCTCCACTATACATGAATGTAAATCTTTGAATTACTCTTTTACATTTCTAACTCTTTCATTATTGTGACATATTATGTTCTTGAATTATGTAATCGATTTTTATTATTCCAAAAATGTATAATTTGTATTTTGATTGATTTGTGGAAATGAAACTAAACTGAAACTGAAACTAAATGTGCAATATTAAAACTAGGACATGCATGTACCACGAGTGGTTGGCGTAATGAAAAAAAAGTGCACGTTATTATTAAAATAATCGATATCATAAAAACAAAATTAGGATGATGTCCAGTGCAAAACTTGTGAGAGAGGTGGGTTAGGTTTATTGACCCTATCCGGAAGTCAATACACTGTGACTGGGCTACTGCGATTGCGCATTGGAAACAACTTTTCCAACACCTGCAAGAAATGACTCTATAAATAATAAGTAAAGCGTTATATACATGCTTTGCTAAGGCGTTTTGTTCAACCGCATAAACGTTATGTACGGAATATGGCATGCATTCTATTACCTGGGCTGCTCATACAGTAGTAACGTACTTATTGTGCGTAATATATCGCGTATAACAAGGGAACGCTACTTCAAAACAGACACGTTAACGGAGTTTAAAAACACTTGCACTAATTGCGAAAGACAGCTTATTTTCTCTATCTATGGATTTCTGAACCCAGTGAGGAGCCTAGGATCATGATGTAGACCTCGGTTTTCAAAAGAGGAAAGACAGTTTTGCATATCGAATGATTGAAGTTTGAGCTAGTCAGGGCTCGTTACCGGTTAGCAGAGGCTTTACACGCGGAGGAGTGCCCCGCTGGACTAGGAAGATACGGAGTCGAGTGGAAGAAGCTCACGGGCAGCCGCTGCTAAGTATGAGCTTATCGGGCTGCCCGCACGTCGCTGCCTTCAAGAAGAGCAAGGGAACAAAGCCGTTTAGAATTATTCAAGCGTTCTTTGTGTCATGTAGCTCTGTCGAGAATATTAAGAGAAAAGTGAGCATTACAGAGCCCTAGCTATAAGATAGGAATAATGAATTGTATTATTAGGAAATTTGACTGGTGACACTGCATGAGCAATTATATTAGCCAGGCCAGGCGAAATAAAATGATTGATACTCTGTTCTAACATTAAAAAATTATCTAAAACTTAAAATCAACACAATAAATGAACATGTAACATAAGTTTTGAATAACATATGATTTGTTTGTCTTCAGTTATTAGGATGGGGGTCGTGTATCCAGACACTTAAAAAATTAATCGGTCGTCATTTTGCTGTTGAATTTTACGAAAAGTATGCATCGAGTTACACAAACATCAGCGAATATTTGCAATTCATACAATAGTCAACCTATCCTGTTAAAGATTTTTGACAATATAAAATGCATAAAAAGTTGTTCAATTTACGATTTTAGAGTGACCTGTCCGGATAAACAACCTGTCCGGAAATGCAACGTCTGGGTATACTAAAATTTAGGGACCTCTAAATCTATTTGAATAAAAAAAATGGATGTAATATAAGTCTACCTATGGCCCACTCACACCCCTGGTATGTCAGGCATGCCAGGGGTCCTAAAACTCCGCACCCCAAAAGTACATACACTGCAACGTGTTCAGTGCTTGAAATTTCTGCTGTGACCAAGCAAAGAGAATTCACAGAGATTTGAGATTTGGCTTCCAAATTATGATAATATCACCAAAAAAATAAAGGGAAATTCCTCTTTCTTTTTGGCAAACCTCAATAATATTCTCGTTGCTCAGTCACATCGGCAGTTTAGCGCAATTAACGAACGTGTTTGCAGAGTGAGTAGCATATGGACCCATGTAGCTTATGGACAAGCTGACGCTACTCTTCAAAGAGCCTGGTTTTTTAACCCCACTCTACAATAGAGCAGCCATTTTAGAGTCTAAAGAACCTCCTGAAAATCACCTTTACCGTGAGCCAGCTTCTCTCGTCTCCTCTTCACCATAGCTTTAGAATATTAAAACCCCATTTTTTACCCTAGAATTAAAAAATATTGGGGAAAGAATGTAAAATATTAATTTTAATGGTTACCGGTAGTCCGAACGACGCCCCGAAAAAGCCTCCGCAGCTTCACTGCGCTCGTAGACCCGGAAGTGTCCCGTAATGTCATCGACCTACAGTCACTCACGCAATTTTTCAGATCCACCATACGTTAGACAAGACCGCTACTGCATGCATGCAGAAGACGCACAATCAAAATGCATGCGATGCCCGCGTGCTTGTAGCGGTCTTGTCTAACGTATGGTGGATCTGAAAATTGCGTGATTGACTGTAGGTCGATGACATTACGGGACACTTCCGGGTCTACGAGCGCAGTAAAGGCTTTTTCGGGGCGTCGTTCGGACTACCGGTAACCATTAAAATTAATATTTTACATTCTTTCCCCAATATTTTTTAATTCTAGAGTAAAAAATGGGGTTTTAATATTCTAAAGCTATGGTGAAGAGGAGATGAGAGAAGCTGGCTCACGGTAAAGGTGATTTTCAGGAGGTTCTTTAGACTCTAAAATGGCTGCTCTATTGTAGAGTGGGGTTAAAAAACCAGGCTCTTTGAAGAGTAGCGTCAGCTTTTTTTTTTTTTACTCTTCAAAGAGCCTTCCAGGCTACCCCTGGCCATACAACAGAATAACCTGTTTATCTAAAATGCGAGTCTTCATTGTAAGATTGAGAGTAGGTCACAGTATTGTTGTTTAGCATGTGTGCAGTGTGTGGACCATATAATATTTAGTGAGGTCTGTTTTTCTGTGTTATTGACTACAGATCAGGAATACTCTTAATATCAAGTTGATTTTTGTGCTGAAGCAAATTACTCTCTTATTTCCAAGAAAGCTGTGTATATAGAGTGTGCAATGTTGCTTTGCAATTTCTCTAGAACTGAATAAAACATTCTTGCTTATTCAGTAATTAATATGCAGCTGAACTGTAATTGTGTTCTTTGTGGACTTTGTGCCCCACGCTGCACATCCGCCTCACTGTGTGAACAGAGAACAGTTCATGAAGTTGACTTTTGTGCTGAAGCAAATTACTCTTTATTTCCAAGCAAGCTGTGTATATAGAGTGTGCAGCGTTGCTTTGAAATTTTCTTTAGAATTGAATAAAACGTTCTTGCTTATTCAATAATTAATATGCAGCTGAACTGTAATTGTGTTCTTTGTGGATTTTGTGCCCCATGCTGCACTTCCGCCTCACTGTGTGAACAGAGAACAGTTCATGAACTTTTGACAAAAAAGTTTAAATCAAAGTTACCTACAGAATAAATGGGGATCTTTTTGAGGATCCATATATTCTAGCTTTCCAATTTCACACCAGCATTACAGGACCAAAATGAATAAATGTGCTGATGTACACACCTGCAGGCATTTGTAAACATAAAATCAGCCTTTTCCTGAGATCAGTGTGTCATTTATGGAGAGAGAACTATCCTACAATTCATTCTGGATTGCATGCTCTGCAATGTTCTTCATCATTTTGATGAGGTTTGTGTGGGAGTGCCATAGAATTTAATAGTTGCTCTTCTAATAATCAGTCTTGATGAAGTCATATAATAATACTGATACAACTACTGCTATTGTTAACAATAATGGTTTATTCTATTTATTAAAAGAAAAAAAGAAAAGCATCATAGCCCAAAGGCTGACTTCTACAATATGTATTCGGTAGCTATTGCTCATCTGAAAATGTTTCTGATTGTGTTTTTCTTTGTGCAGGCCCGGGCAGGTAGCTGTCATGTATGCCAGCAGTGTAACCAACGTCTACATGCGTGCCTACATTGTGTGTTCTTTGGGTGCTACACCATGGGCCATATACACGAGCATGCGAGAACCGCCAAACACAACCTTGGTAGGTTCAACACTGACAAGATCATATGACCGCAGGCTCCTAATCAGCAGCAGGAGCCATCTTATCCCTTGGTTTATGTTGAGTGAAATATAGCTTTGCAGCATCTCATGGGGATGGTTTGAGAGAACCAAATTAGTTTTGCTGGTTGAAAGTAACTTAAAAGCGTGCATTGACCTATTTAGTACCCTTGTTGGGGATAATTTACCCTTGAATGACGACTTTACCCAACATTAACTGCATAGGTTTCAGATGTAACTTGTTAATTACTATTGTTATGGGCTAATGATGAACACTGATTAATTACTAATCATAAATTTTGTACAACAGAGCCCGGATGAATTTGTTTTGACTTTTGAGATATGTTTGAAAAAGGGGTTCTCTGCTTCTTGTTTGCTATCTAGTTTCTTGTATAAATTCCATTCTCTTTCTTGTTTCGATTTGTGGACATCAATAAGTCATTTGCTTTCTCCTATTGTTCGTTACAGCCATAGATATGACTCATGGGACAGTTTTCTGTGTGCCGTGTGGAGACTACGTCTATGATTCTGAATTTGAACAGATATCCCAGGAGGAAAGACTAAATTGTTCAAAATTCCATGGTATGTATGTACACAATGCGTGGATAATTATTTCTTCTCCAACAATTTAGCTGTATTTAAAAAAATAAAAAAAAGATTACCGAATTTTCCGGCTTAAAGGCCGCACCGCCGCAAGGCTGCACCCCAACTTTGACAACTCCTTTGGGAAAAAAAAATATGGGAAAAAATCACAAGCATTAAAAACGTTGCCCCAAAAATATTATACAAAGAAAAAACAAGTGCCAAACTTTTTATCGTATTGATTTTTTTGAAGATGATTATTCCTAGATGTCTTTGCTTTAATTTCATTAAGAATTTTAAAAAGAGGAAGAGAATTCGGCAGAGAATCTGACACAGCGTACTGCTCGCAAACACGTACATCTTTGTAGACTAGTACTACGGTACATGCTCAGTTTCCCTACTATAAAAGTTCGACTACGAACGGGACTATCAACCGTGAATGCAACTCACAAATTGAGGCTCAATCACAAATGAAATTGGAAAGGAAATATTTCCACCACTCTAAAAAATCGTGAAGAGATATCTTACATGGGTGCATATTCCATCAAAAGTTCCCTAAGTGATTTCCAAAGACAGAAAATACATATACAGCATGATGATTTCGAAGAGGAAATCGAAAACATCACAATGATTTGCAAGCTGAAACATGTCCTTGCCATGACCAAAGATCGTAAAAGGGATGATAAGACATTCTCCCGATTTTGTACAGGGTCCGATGTAACGGCCAGGGGAAGGGCGCCCTTCCCCATGAGGCCACTTCCGTTACATAAAAATAGGGGGAGTGTCCTATCTTCTCTTTTGAAATAGGCGATCCTAATTGGTTGAAAATCAATTTGCATTTAATTTTTGACTTGCGTTTCAAATGCAACTTTTTATGCAAGAGAGCCCTAATCTTGTATTCCTAAGGCTATATGAAAAATCTGACTTGGATTTTCAAGAAATTTTGTAACTGTTGTAAATTCTGACTGTATGCTAGATACCCACCAGGTACATGTAGAAGGAAAAAAAAATCCCTAAAATAACAGCAGTTTGCGAGTAATTTTCGTGATGGAATGTAAACAAAGGACAGGAAAGTTTTCCAAAGGCCTCTCAACCTCTGCTGATTGAATAGGACTATCAAAATGATAATTAAGCAGGATGATCTGACATTGGCTCCAGGGACAATTCGATACAGGCTTTATTTCGTCAAAAATACAGATCTAGGGTTAGTGCTGCGATTGAATTTCAGATAAGTTTTACGGGTTGATGTTGGGTGTAGTGCTGTGTACAGGTTTAATGTACGAAATCCATCTCTGAGCAATTGTCACAGGAGCTTGTGTCAAGACACCTTAACCAGAATGGTTGTGTGAAGCCTCAGGAAAGCTTGAACGTCCTTGTTGAAATAGCAGCGATGACAGCTGAGAATGGGTTTCTCTGTATTCCCTACACAGGTTCCAGTGTACAGGGCTTCTCTGCATGGGAGGCTACTGGATACGAGATAGAGCTTCTAAGGAGGAACCCGACCAGAAAGAAAGTATCTGGAAGCTCTACAATAGGTAGGTCATGCTAGCTGGGGCAGAGGGAGAGAGAAAGAGAGAATGAAAGTATCTGGAAGCTCAACATTAGGTAGGTCATGCTAGCTGGGGCAGTGGGAGAGGGAAAGAGAGAAAGAGAGAATGAAAGTATCTGAAAGCTCCACAATAGGTAGGTCATGCTAGCTGGGGCAGAGGGAGAGAGAAAGAGAGGGGGGGTAATCTGAGTAGAGAGGTTTTTCAGCATGGAGAGATATGGAATATACATGTATATGAGAAAGCTCCAATGGAGAGGGGGGGGGGGGGGGGGGGGGGGAAGCTCTACAATCGGTAGGCAGTTGAATCAATGGGAGAACAAGAGGCAAGGCCGAGATTGAGGGGATGGGTCTAGTAGATTTCTTGGCATGAAAAGGAATGGGATATGACAATGAGCCACTGAGGAGGAACTCTACCAGAAAGAAAGCATCTGGAAGGTCTACCATAGGTGGGTCATTCTATCCGGGGTATAAGGGAGCTCTGCAGTCGAGATGAAAATATACAAAGGGATAGAAGGAGAAGCTGTACGAATAGTTGTTCATTCTGTCCAAGGTACATGTACTTGGGTGCTTTGAATTTGAGATAAGAATTTGCAGAAAAGAATAGATGGAGAAGCTCTACAATAGGTGGGTCATTCAGTCCAGAAGAAATCAGGAAATGGAAGAAGAGGAGGGTAAAAGAGAAAGAGGAAAAAATGTTTCTAGAATTATCAGCATTTGTTTTTCATTCTTCTCCACCAAAAAGTGTATCACTGCTTGAGTTTGGATAATCAGACAGATTTTTATGGCATTTAAAAAAAATTACTTTTAAAGTTTCAGTGATGCACATGTATTTTATCAGTGGTGCAATATAATAATGTATTCAAATGTTATGGATGTTTCTTTTCAGAGCCCCTGGCGACAAACTATGCCTACTGTAGTTGATAGCATTTCCATAGATGATATCCACCATCAGTTGTTGCTATGTTGGGCAAATGCCTGTCAAACTCTTGGTTTGTTATGAACAACTTCTGTTCTAGAAGTATCAAAAAATACTTTGTTTAAGGGAGCTCCTTTTGGATTAGCTTTAAGGAGTGAGATTTCATCAAAACTATTTTTTATTTTATTGAATTGATCCTCTTGACCACGGCCCTGTTTCATAAAACTTGTCATCAATGACAAGTTGCAATAACTGTTATAAGCTACTGAAATCCTTGCATCTGATTGGCTGAGAGCAAACTTGTCGGTAAAAATCACTGACAAGACACTTGATGAAATGCCCCCCAGAGCTCTTTTGGAGCTCTCCAGAGTTAAATTTGCTCAGCACTCACGTGTATCTTTCCCCCCGAGAAGTAAGCATAAACTTTGAACACATTTTAGTCAATTTGTATTTTTGTGAGTACTATCGTGAATTTGTGTGGGCCTTTGAACCAAGCCTAGTACACGCTCCTATATTCTTTGTTCCCTCCAGGTCTACGGGGTCTGATCAATCTAGGTAATACGTGTTTCATGAATTGCATCGTCCAGGCTCTGACACACACTCCTCTACTCAGGGACTTCTTCCTTTCAGACAAGCATCACTGTGACAATGAACGCAGTAGAGACCAGTGTCTAGTGTGTGAAATGACCAGGGTATTTCAAGAGGTAAAGCAAATCTTAGCTAGGCCTGCCTTTGAAACATCTTGGCATTCTCATGAAATAAGCCCCCACCTATTCACTTTGCACAGTAACTGTTCATTGCGTGCAGTGCTATGGTGACTTCTGTCCACCTCCACAGATGTTACACGTAGGTGTGTGGATACTATCAATCTCTACCATGTGGATATAGCATTGTACGCACGGTTCCATGCGAGCAGATGATGCGACCGCACAAACCAAAATTGAGAGCCCTACACGGTGTGTAAGCACAGAGAAAGCGCATAGAAATACTGAGAATTCTTCTGCAAAAACGAGTTTCAATGTCATAAAATTGAAAGATTTTGTTATTTAGTCATAAGTCTCCTAAACGTGTCTATAGTATCGACATGCTTTGTCCTTTGGCAAGTAGCATCTCTTGATTTTCAACAAAACAAAACCAATTTTATGTATCATGCAAACACAGTACGTGGGACACAGTGTGCTGAGTACGATCCCAGTGTACTCCTATGCAAAAGCTATGTTATTTGATTTTTGATAAAAAAGACATTATACTGATTTTCACATTAAATTGCCTTTAGAATTCCTAAGGATAAACTTGTTCTGCCTGTTTGTCCAGTTAATTTGTGGAAAACACTTCTCAGTACTGAATTATTTAATTCTGAAAGTGCATAAAACTGTATTGAAATAGTACAGCTGTGGTGTTTTTCTGCAAGCCCCAACATGGCGACCCGTCGCATCAATTGTAGAGGGCGTTGCTTTATCCACTGGTAGAGATCACTGGTGCATACACACTTTAAGGGGTGCCTTATTTTACAAGATGGCCCCTCTTTTCGTTACTTGTGTACCCATTCTATGTACACGTATACCTGGACTTTCATTTTTCTTCTCATACAATACCACTCAATCAATAGACCCCATGTTAAGCCACCTGAAGATTTGGTTTCTAGAAATGAAAATAGAAAACTTGTAAAAGCTACTGTGATGAAAAACACCCATTATAGACAGGTCAGTCTAATATAGAGACATAAAGAGTTTGATTTTTTTGTCTAAAACTGATTGTTAAAAACCAAACAGTTCCATAGTATACTCCTTAGGCTTGTAATACAATTATCTCAGTAAATTGCATTTCTCCTCACTCTTAAAAAATATTGGGTAACAAATTACCCAACCTTACTAGATTAATTATGTCTCCAGCTAACTTTAGGCAATTTGTGCACAGCTCCGAGTTTTTTGTACAGTGCACACCAAGTGCAATCGTAAGTTAATCTGTGTGATTTTGACAGCTCCGAAGATTAGATTAAAGGAAAATTTCTAGTGAAAAGAACCAAACATCTTGCATTTGTATATCAGAATTTACCTACAAATCGAATGATTGCCTTGACAATCTTTTTTTCTTTTTGCGTAATAATAATAACAACAATATTCTGGATTTATATAGTGCCTAATACATCTACAATGTCTCTTAAGTGCTTTACAGACATATTATTACCCCGGTCATTGGATTCATGGCTTGCCCGCACACAATGTATGCACCTTCTCCACTCCCTGGGGAGCATGCCAGCCAGGCACAGTACAGAGCCCCTGTATGTATTTTTGGAAGTGATTGCCTTAAGAGAAGAAACTGATATTGCTTTGATGTTCTACTTGCGTCCTTTCAGTTCTACTCTGGGATCCGATCAGTGCACATTCCGTATCGGTTGTTACACCTGGTTTGGACTCATGCGAGGCATCTAGCTGGTTATGAACAGCAAGATGCTCATGAATTCTTCATTGCTGCATTGGATGTCTTGCATAGACATTGTAAAGGTAGATATGTTTAATACTAGTGGTAGCTTTTTTGAAAATTCTACCTGACCAGTTACAACTAACTTATCAAAGGACTTTACAGTATTATTACCCCAGTCATTAGATTCAGTCATGATTTTGCACTTACGGGGGTTTATTCTCGAAATGAGCTTAAGTAAAGCCTGGCTTAACTTAGGCCACTGCTTTATGGAAGGCCATTCGTTATCCCCTAAGTCCCTTATAAATTAATATATTCATGCAACAAAATAAAGAAACAAAATTATTTTCTGGAATGAAATGAGCATCAGAAATCCATTTTATCGTGTCGGTTTTTGTATTTGCATTTAGTCCCAGAACTATGGTGATTAGAAGGATTAAAAGAGGGTGGCATTAGGCTCTCCATAATTCTTGGCCTAAATCTACACACTGAGGCGGGGGCTTGAAGTTAGGCATCTTTTGAGAATACGGTCCATAGTGTGCACTTTCTACATGTATTCGACTTGGGAACATTCTATCCCATAGCTAAAATGAGCATGCCTGTAAATTTAACCATAATGTTTTTAGCATCCTAGCAGAAAACCTGTTTTAAAGGGGAAGTCAACCCTGATTACAAGTTGGTTTTAAAAGAAGCAGAAAAATTAAAGAAACAGATCAGTGAAGGTTTGAGCAAAATACGATAAGAAATAAGGTTCTGTTTTTTGTTTTTGTTTTTACTTCTTCCTTTGCTCAGACATTCTTCTAACAGACCTGTTCACACAAAGTTATTCAAATTTATGGATGTTTCTTTCCTGGGAATGTAGTAACGAAGTATTCCATTAACCTGTTATTAATGAATGATCTACAACACTTGGAATACAGTTTGCATTACTTGTTGCTATGTCTGACAAGCCTTTGACAAGCTTTCAGGTTGTCAAGAACAACCTTTGTTTTAAAAGTACGCATAAAATTTGAATATACATGTATTTGTGAACAGGTCTATTGCTCAATAGACCGCTTCGGTAATGTATGCAAATTTTATACATACCTTTCAAACAAAGGTTGTTCTTGACAACCTGAAAGCTTGCCGGACATAGCAACAAGTAATGTATGCAAACTGGATTCCAAGCATTGAGGCTCATTTATAAAAAGCAGGTTGATGGAATAGCTCGTCACTAGGTGCTCAGAGAAGAAATGTGCATAAATTTGTATAATTACAGAATTCTAGATTATCTATTCTACATATGATCATCCAGGAACCACTTTTTTCTCTCCTGTTCAGGGCACAATGGAGCTTCAGGCAATAACCCCAATCATTGCAATTGTATCATTGACCAAATCTTCACTGGAGGGCTGCAGTCTGATGTCACTTGCCAAGCATGCAAGTAAGTCTCATTACTAAGTGATTGCTAAGAAATTCGGAAATAAATGACTCTACTAGCAATTCTGGTGAAAATGCTGTAATTGCTTTATGGAATGTCATGAAAATATGTTTATAAGTACTTGTCATTAATTCAATAATGTGGGTAACCTGAAAGAAGAAGAAGAATATACTGGCAACTACAGTGTATGTGAAAGTAATGAAATTGTTTCATGGAATAATAAACATTTTTCAAAAGTAAGTTGTACTGAATGATTGCCAAAAGAAAAACTTATAATTGATAACTGGGGAGCATTTCATCAAGCGTTTTGTCAGTGATTTTTCCCGACAACTGTTATAAGCTACTGAAATCCTTGCATCTGATTGGCTGAGAGCAAATTTGTCAGTAAAAATCACTGACAAAACGCTTGATGAAACGCTCCCCTGTTATGCTCTACCATCTTTTGGTTCTCTTTTTGAACCATTAACGTCAATGCTGCAACATGTGCTCATCGTTTTATTGTTGCAAGTTTACAATATATATGCACACATCTTTTTTTATTCCCTTGTGTTTTTTTGATTCACAGTTAAAGAAATAAACAGTGCAATCTGAAAGAACCTCACAATTTTTTCTGTTCTGTCTTCAATCCTTCTTTTTTTTCAGGGGTATATCAACAACAGTAGATCCGTTTTGGGATATATCTCTAGACCTGGGGCCATCTAGTAGTAGCGGTAGTGCACCCCTGCCTGTACCCATAATTGTTCCTACCCCTATACCCGACTTCTCAGTTGACAGTAACTCTTCAGGTAAGCCATCTCTTTATCCTAGAGTCTACCGCCTATCCCATCTGATTCAGTATGATCTGGGCCCTGTTTCATAAAACTTGTTATCAATAACAAATTGCAATAACTGTTATAAGCTACTGAAATCCTTGCATCTGATTGGCTGAGAGCAAATTTGTCTTAGAAGTGTTGTTACTGATAACAAGTTTTATGAAACAGGGCCCTGCTATGGTATTCTGAAAACAATGTTATCTTTTATGTTGGTGAAAGGTATGTTAATTGTCATCAGAAGAGGTGTTGTGGTCTAGTGGATAAGTCACCTGACTGAAGATCACTAACGTCTTTTTTCCAGACATTAATCTACATTTGCCAGTCTTGACCCAGGTGTAGTAAATGGGTACCCAGTAGGAATTTATTCCTTGAAGCTGCAGTGCCTTTCATTAGGGCAGCTAGGCTGAGCCGGGGTAATAATCCGAAGCTCTTTGGAAGCACATCTACAGAGACATTGATGAATATGTGATATGCGCTAAACAAGAACTGCGTATTATTATTACTACTTTTTTTTATTATAATGAATTAAAATTGAGTGGAACACACATATTATTGATGCTTGTGCAGATTTCTCTCTTAACTAGACACATACACAGCCAGCTTTGCGCAGACATTAACCAATTATGTCACCTAATTGAGATTTGTTATTATTTCTCTTACATAAAAGTTAACGTATGCTTCAGAATACTACCCCTAATATCAAGAATTTTAAAATCTTAGTTACAAAAATTGCAACATGTACAATCTTCGTGATTGAGGCTTATAATGGTTATAAAGGTATTGTTGGTCTTCAGTTGGAAAAAGCCCAAATTACTTTCAAATCTTTCAAAACGATACTTATCCTCTGTGGGTCATTTGCATGAGCAAACATATGCTTAAAGTGTCAGGGTCAGGCCATTTCTTTCTCTCAGTTAAATAACAATAAGTTTACTAAAATCAATGTGTTTTAAGTATTTCATAGCATGTAGTAGAGAACAGTGTAGAGATGTTATATGGTACTGAAAAATAACTTCATTCATTTTGGGATGGATTCCTTGCAGGTTCCAGTACTAGTAGTAGCAGTCTCCACAATGGTGACTCAGGCCTTATGTCACCCCCTGGGTTTGATGATGTACCACATTCCCTGGATGATTGCTTACGAAGGTAGGTGAAAGACATATTCTCTGGAGATTCCATGTGCAATGTGTCATTTGCTTACACTGGAGGTGATGGAATTCCCAGTTAAAGGGGAAGTCCACCCTGATTATAAGTTGGTTTTAAGAGAAGGAGAAAAATTTGAGAAAAATAGCTCAGTGAAGGTTTGAGCAAAATCAGATAAGAAATAAAAAAAGTTATGAATTTTTGAAGGTGCAATCAATTAATCACAAATTGACAACTCTGTGACGTATCTTGCAAGCTCCTCTCCCATTTTCCCTGTACCCCAAAAATCATTAATTTTCATATCCTCTAAAGAAAATATTAAGCCATACATGCACCTAAGATATAATCATTGCCAAGAAAATGAAAATTAATAATTTTTGGGGTAAAGGGCAAATGGGAGAGGAGCTTGGAATATACGTCATGGATTTGCCAATTTGTGTTTGATTGATTACAATTTCAAAAAATCATAACTTTCTTATTTCTTATTGGATTTTGCAACATCCAAGTGAGTAAATACCTGAATGGCGTCAAATTCCCAGATGAGAACCCAAGATTATGTGGCTTTAATACCACATTATCTGGATAGGGTAGGTACGGCTAGGCAATGTGTCATAAGAATTCAAATCAATACTTGTCATAATTTGCAATTTGTTCAACGTGTGTTGTTTTCCTTGTCTCCCGCTAGATTTACCCGTCCAGAGTATTTGGGCAGCAGTGCAAAGATTAAATGCAGTGTTTGTCAGAACTATCAGGAATCCACCAAGCAACTCACCATGAAGACTCTACCACTGGTTGCATGCTTTCATCTTAAGGTATGAAATCACCTTCATTGTCACACAATCCCAAATTGAATGTGTCATCTCTTTAGAGCCAGAGGGCTATGTTAAAGTTTATGAGTCAATGCTTTTCTTAACCCTAAAAAGGCCAGGTTATTTTGGTGCTCTCTCAGCTGGGGGGATAATGGATTCCAACCCCCCCCCCCCCACCCCCCCATTTGAGTAGTGCTAGGATGTGGAAAGAAAACACTGGACAGGATCCTGAAAATACCAGAATGAGCCCTGTTTCGGTGTTTTTCTTTTTTACAGTACCAGGAAAATATGTAAAAGTTATGATGTCCAACCAATTCAGGTCCTTATCAGACTTTTCTTCTTTAGTTTTTGGCAATCTTGAACAATGTGCTTGATCAGGAAAAAACTTGTTTCCTTTTTTATTTGTCTTGTTTGCAGAGATTCGAGCATTCAACGAGGTTCAGGAAGAAGATATCTACATTCATCTCTTTTCCCCATGAGCTGGATATGACGCCGTACATGTCTACTCATCGGAGAGCTAATGGTCTTAGTCATCACCACAGGCCAAGCAGAACAACTACCTCAGATAATCAGTAAGTGTTCCCTCTCATATGTGCCTCACTCACTTATGACGAGGTCAACTGCCTCCAGAAAACGGCAATGGCAAAATTAGAAAAAAGCATTTTCCTGTTAATGAATGGCAAGTGGGGGTGAGAAAAAAAAGCAGCTCTGTGCAACAAAGGCCCTTGAGCATATATTATGCACTATCAGCTATAAGATACATAAGACCCCCGCAAAGATTATGTCAGATTATTTTGCCTGTGGAAGCTTTTTTTAGTTGACCGCATCATTTTGGAATGAGGCTTTATTGGAGTTTAGACAAGGTCATAAATCTCTGAAGTTCCATTCGGACATGATGCCATAGACTGTTTTGCGGCAGTGGTTTTTAAACTGTTTTACTGCCTCTATGTCTGAAATGTCCTTTAGCTTCAGTTTTTTCTCAGTAATCTTCTCCTCTCTGTCTCCCTCTTTCCCCCTTTCCCTTTCCTCCTCATTCCCCTCTCCTCTCTCCACTTCTCTCCCAGTCTCTCCCCCTCTCTCCATCTCTCTCCCTCTCTCCATCTCTCTCCCCTATCTTTTCCTCACTGTAGTAAATGACATATTATCACCCCTCTCTATGTTTCTTTCAGATACTCATTGTTTGCAGTAGTCAACCATCATGGGTCCCTCGAAGCAGGTCATTATACATGCTATGTCAGGCAACATCAAGATCAATGGTTCAAGTGTGATGATGCCCTCATCACCAAGGCAACCGTACATGATGTCCTGCAGAGCGAAGGGTATGTTCACACTTTAATCAGACACTTTCATTAATTCTGTACTCTGTCTCTTAGCTAGCAAGTCCCTAGGTGTTAACCTTTAAGTCTGATTTTAACTATGTCAAAATATATTTTGTTTTCAAATCATGCTCAGAATTTTCTTATTTACCAAAATCCCTAAAGTTACACTACAATCGCAAAATCAGTTCAGCTTTACATGAGCTATTTGTAACCATAAATATGTTTGGGACATTATGGTGGAATAACAATTTTCCAAATAAAATGTTGTAAGATGCTGTTTTTAAAACATGGTGTAGTGGTTCTAGTTACCGTAAGGTAATTAGAGAAACTCTTTTTTATAGAGAAACAATTATATGAATACAACATTTTTTTGGTCATTTTGACAGATACACGAACAATCATTCTTGCACTTTTTTTGAGGTATACATTTTATTTTTTGGTCTCGTAACAGGTACCTTCTCTTTTACCACAAGAGGATTCTTGAATATGAGTGACACAGGATAAGATACTAGGACCTATAGTATTCTGCACTCATCAGGACAGCTCGGATGCAATCTAACTATTTCAATTTTATTTGTGTGTGAAAACTAAGGCAAGAGACCACTAAAGAGACATGAATTATGCTTTGTAGTCGACAAGCTGTAAATCTGTGTATTGTGGAATTCCAAGCGGGACTGAATATGTGTTAGCGCGTCGTGTCGTATCTTTCTCTGTATGTGCATAAATTTGTCGTCTTACAGATGTCGTCTTTGTTTTAATGGAAAGCTGAGCACCAAAGCAGAACGATTAGTTCATAGTCTTGGCTTCATGTGCTCCTGTTGTTGATTAAAATGTTTCTGATTGAAAGAAGGAATGACATATTTATGAATGCAGGAAGAATAGATAAAAGCATACATTCTTTATGAATCGGGGTCGACCAAAATGTTCTTGGGGACGGACTCTACAGCATCTATACAAAGATATCTCTGTGTTGTCAAGTTTGGAAAGGATCAAGAGGGAAATATCTGCACCTGTGAAGAGACGAGGTAGAGGATGTGGGTAACTCTGCAGTATATTGTTCAACTCTGAAAGCCATTGCAACATGCCAACCAGCAAGCCAGCCAACCAGCAAGCCAGCCAACCAGCAAGGTAGCCAGCAAGCCAGCCATGAACCTGTTTAGAACACCCACTGCTGTTTCTAGATATTCATGGTTGTCCGTACTTGTCTGGTCTGTTGAAATGTTTGCAGGGTAATGTGGCAGTAGATCAGAGCCCTGTCTTGTGAGCAGTTGCAATTGATTCAAATCAATCACAACTCTGTACTAAAGATATAGGAGTGTGTAAGTTTGTGATTGATTGACTTGCAATCGACCAAGATTAATCATAAGTCTTTATAAGACAGGGCCCAGATATTGCAGAAAAAGCACAAATATGAGATATTTTTGACACCTTCCATTCACATCATCCTAAATATATCCAGGAATTAAATAAGGAGACCCTGTCTAGATTTTTTAAAAAGGTAGTTTTTTTTAAAAATATTTTTATTGTGTGTTACTTTTAGGAAGCAAATCATCATATTATGTGATGTATTATCGCATTACACTTATGGCAAAGAAAGCAACATGAACCAGCTTCTGAAGTACCGGTACACTTTCATTATTCAATGCTTTATGCAACTAATATTTTTACTCATGCCAAGTCCAGTCCAGATTATATAGACCAAATTTATGTAGCCTGTATATTTAACAATTCTCTTTTAAGGTAAATCTGTATTGTACTTACAAGCATATATATTTACATGTAGTATTTGCTTGGTATTTGGTAACACTATTCATTTCATTCCTAGAATTATTTATAGAGGCCTTGCATCCACGATTACTACACAGACTCAGAATTCTGTATAGATGAAGATATTCACAGCCAATTACTTATTCAGAGCATCTGAAAATTTATGTTAACCATTAAAGAGTACTGAGTGACTGAAGTGTACATTATACAGGCCATTTTTCTTCATAGAGATATTCATACTTTACCAACAATATTTCATGGTCCCATCTATTAAGAATGATGCTGAGCTTGAAGGTACATTAATGCATTTGAATAATTTGTCTGCAAGCCCAGTGGCATTGAGGAGGTTCAGTGGAAGAGCAATTGTCTTGTAACAGGGGAGTTCTGGGTTCATAACCAAGTTGAAGCCCGAGTGTCTATTGGTAAGGCATTAATCCTCAAGTTTCCAAGCCCCTCAGTTAGGACTTAAAGGGTACCAATCACCAAAAGATATTTTGCTCTGTATGTTAGAGGATCCATGTCGTTATACTTTATTCAAAATATGGGCTTCAAATATTAATTCTATAAAGAGATAT
Organism: Heliocidaris tuberculata; assembly: GCA_025618425.1. Lineage (NCBI taxonomy): Eukaryota > Metazoa > Echinodermata > Echinoidea > Camarodonta > Echinometridae > Heliocidaris > Heliocidaris tuberculata. The sequence continues at coordinate 41,480,579 of CM046836.1, forward strand.
TGCACTTTTAATTACACGCTCTATAGGCGTGAAAGCGACTCATGAGTAGACTACTCGACGCACCCATACGCACTCGCCAAGATAGGAGCATTTTCATGCTATCCTTCATTTCATTCATACTCTTTTAACGGTTGACCCATAGAATGCAAGATAGAGTTCTTTGAGGTTGATTTTATACTTTCTAACTGTACACAAATTATTTTTTCAGGTGATTGGTACACTTTAAAGGTGTAGTCCACCCCCCCCCCCCCCCTCCCGGTTGCTTACCTATAAGCATAACTTTGCTCCTTTAGAAATCAGTTTTAAAGAAAGTCATAGGAAATCATTATATCAAAATATCAGTATTAATATCAGTATGCTATCAATATCAAATACCAAAATCAATTCTTACATACCACTAGATGTTTTTTAGGGCTAAATATCTTTCTCGTCATATTCCTTGTTTTGGTATGTGTTACCTTCATCAAAGAATAGCCTGTTACAGGACTATTTCATTACAACTAATTCATTATGCCAATTGATAATCAATGATGTCTGTGAGATTGATACAGAATAAAGAACAATCGGAGGAAGGACTGAAGAAGTTGGAATGTAGAATGAATGTTCACGTTAGAAGTAGATCTTCATTCTGTAGGGTATGTCTCACAACTTGGAGCTTAGCAATATGATTTTTTTTTAAATTCAGTGTAATGAATCAAGGACCAAAGGAAAAGGGACAGTGGCATTTATTTGGTGCTCTTCAACAATGCTGTATACCTCATCAATTTCTACTCCCCTCCCCCTTCTTCTCTATCTCTCTCTCTCTCTCTCTCTCTCTCTCTCTCTCTCTCTCTCTCTCTCTCTCTCTCTCAGTTATCTGAAAATGGAATCTACATTTTCTTTGTGTACATGACCAAGTTTTCACAAAAGTGGTCTGAAAAATAGCATTGATTTAGAACCTTGGCTGCCCCATCTTTACCTGGAGCATATTATACTGGTAATCTAGATTAGTCTGTAGATAATTTTAAGAGTAATCACGGCACTTGAATCATGTATGTTGAAACCAATGTTATTATGTTCAGGAGGATGCGAGTTGATCTAGTGGTTAGCTTTCTGTCTTTGCCTGGAAACTGACTCTGATAGACCTCTGTTTTTCCTTTTTATTGTGACGTTGAAGCAGGGCTTGACATTAGCAGTTGCCTGGGACACACACAAGGGCACCCCAAATCTCAGTCTGGACTCCCAAGATGTCATTATTTGAAAAAGGAGCTCATGCACGGAGACCCTAAAAATTGCAGTTGCAAGAACAGACTATGTTGGTCTAGCGGTAACTACAGAATTGGTCTAGCGGTAACGTCTACGGGCAGCTCTTTGTACTCGCCTACAAACTGACTCTGATCAAACCCAGGTTCGAATCTCAGTCACGTCTTTCGGATGGTGACGTTAAAGGTTGGTCCTGGACGTAAATGATCATATTTGATTGATACACGTCTGTCTAAACTCAATTACACACACACATGTATGCAGACTTTAATATCACTTACAGATAATGAGGTCAAGAGAGAGATCGTTTATCCTTAAAGTGTACCAACCACCTGAAAAAATAATTTGTGTACAGCTAGAAAGTATAAAATTATCCTCAAAGAACTTTGTCTGGTATTCTATAGGTCAACAGTTAATGAGTATGAAGGAAATAAAGGATAACATGAAAATGCTCGCGCGGAACCGAACTCGAGTTCGGTTCCGCGCGAGCCTTTACCTTGGCGAGCGCGTACGGGTACGTCGAGTAGTCTACTCACGAGTCGCTTTTACGCTTTATAGAGAGTGTAATTAAAATTGCAATATCTCTTCATAGAATTAGTATTTGAAGCCCATATTTTGAATATAATATAACGATATGCACCTCTAACATACAGAGGAACATTATTTTTGGTGATTGGTACCCTTTAATGATTGAACTCTGTTTAGGCAGGGTGCTTTTCACCCTAGTTAATGGTCATCTGGGAGGTCACCTTGAGTTGTTCTTGTGAGAGGTACAGTTGAACCTCATTACAACAAACTCCTTGGGACCAAGAAAATTACCTCTTTATATCCAAACCTTGTTAAATCAGGGCTAAAAAACAATAGAATACAAAGAAATGGGACTGGCAAAATCACCTTGTTAGAATGAGAGTTTGTTGTAACAGAGTTCTTTATAACAAGGTTCCACTGTTTGAAGTAGGAACTTAGGAAGGAACTGATGATAATTATGAGTTTGTATCAAACAAGACAGGTGAAAGCGGATTCAGTTCAAGACTTTGTACCTCTTTTTCACACGAATGGTAAGGGTAAAAAAACAGTTGGAATTAATATTTCTAAGTTTGTCCACTAAAATGGTGGTTTTCTGCTTTTAACAAATAATTTCAATGACATGTGTTTAAATGATTAGTTCTGATCCAAAAAAATATCAACCCTAAAAGTGTACCAAACAAAAAATAAAAATAATTTGTGTACAGCTTGAATTTATAAAATCAACCTCAAAATACTTCACCTGGGGCGGTATTCTGAAAACTGTCTTATCTCAAATATTGTTGTATCTCCACACTTAAGATAAAATTGGTATTCTGAAAATTGTTGTAACTTTTGTTGTATCTTTGTTCACTCTGCGCATGATCCTAATTTACATATGCGCGCTGAAGATAATATCATAAGATAATTGGTATTCTGAAAATTCTCTTATCTTTTGTATCTTATCTTCCATGGTAACTACAACAAAACTTACAACAGCTTCTAGCTGTTGTATCTCATGATCTCGGCATTTTTTCTAGCTCAGAATCAGACAGTACATGCTCGAATAGCAAGATGGAGACTGTGTGTGATTCAAGATCTCATAGAGAAGACATTTTTAAGAAATTACAGGTGGAATTCAATGATTTTACATCAATATGTGACTTGGTTCGAGCAGAAGAGGGTGAGCCATTATGTTAATTTAATTGTAGTCCAATAGCACATGGCGCATTATAAAATGCGTAACTTAATAACTACGCCCGAAATTGATATACGCGCAAAGCCCATCCTTATGTTTGACATAAGGGGTTCTCCTATCGGTTAACCTACCTATATAAAATCCATCTTGATTGGTAAAGTGTCAAAAATGGGATTGCCAAAGATAATATAAAGGCAGTCCTTAGAGAGATAATATCTACTTAAGACAATTTTCAGAATACCAACTTAAACAATATTAGCGAGGTATTATCTCCGGAAGATACAACAAAAGTCACAAGAAAAGTTACAATTTTCAGAATTATCCCCCCTGGCCTTCTGTGGGTTTATGGTTAAGGAGTACAAAGAAAATGAAGGAAACCATAGAACCCCCCCCCCCCCCCCCCCCCCCCCCCGCACGTAACCCAACTCCAAGTATGTTCTGGGCCATTTTTCTATGCGAGCGTGTACAGGTGCATTGACTAGTCTCCTCACAAGTCACTGTTTTGTTTATTGGAATGTATTTCAGCTTTCAGTATCTCTTTATAGAATCAACATTTGAAGCTCATATTTCAAATATAGTATAGCGACGTGGAACCCCTAATATACAGAGCAAAATATTTTTTGTTGATTGGTACACTTTAAGCTTATGTCCTAAAAGAAACGCTGTGGTTTACCTCGTCATATGTGAATGAACCTTTGTGTTTATAATTTGTGTACTATTTTTGTTTTTAATTTGTATTGCCTCTCAGGTGCTGTAAGCATGTACTGAATATGTGGTATTATTTAATGGTTTTATTTAGAGTACCAAGTATCTCAACCAAAATGATTGATTGCCATTGTTTTTTTTTATCCTTTTTTTTTTTTTTCTGTTTCTTATGTAATGGAATTGAAATGTGCATATTTTAGGCTTGTAGATGTGTATACAACACATGCTGTGGCAACACTTACTCTGCATCACTTTCGTACACCGATGGAATTCCAGACATCTTCCCTGGACCTGGCACTATACCTAACCCAAAACCCTAAACCTAACCCTAACCTAAAATCTAATCCCAACCCTAACCTAAAATCTAATCCCAACCCTAAATCTAACCCATAGCAGTACAGTGTCTCCTTTTAGTGACCTTTTTGCATTATCTTTTGATCCAGAATGCTAGGAATTACACATTATACATGAGCAGAAAGGGCAAAAATTAGTGAAAATTTTGAGTCTGTTTCCAATGCAGTACGTCGTGCCATTCACAGAATCTTAGTTGAGGGTTTTGTTTGATTATGCCTTTTTTTTTCATTGTCACTGAATTGGAGGGGGGGGGGGTAGATATTTTTCAGATAAATGCTACTGAATTTTCATTTACCGGGAAATGCCAAAAAGTGAAGCCAAATTTTGTAAATTTGCATACAATTGCTGATTTATATTCAGAGTGGTCAAAATTGTAGGGGACATGAAGTAAAATGCAATTTGCTTCTTCAAGATATGAATTTCCTTCTGTTTATTTAGTTCTTGAAATCATGTTTATATCTTGACGAGTATAGATTACACACAAACGCTTGATAACATTTGCAACACATAAGTAAATGTTGAGCATTTACATGTATCTTTTATCACGTACCGGTAAATGTATTGGAGTAACAGTGCAAAAGTCTATCAGAAAATCAGAAATTTATGCCAATTGTATGCACTATGTATCATCCTCTCTTACTATTTTGCTCTTAAACGAGGCATTTTATCTGTAGTTGCCTCTCTCAACCCAGGTTGACAAAGCGACCCATTAACTAATAGAAAGAAAGTCCTTGAATGCTATGAGCGAGGTCTATAATGGGTGCTTAATTAATGGTGGGGTAGTTGTAGATACTTAGTATCACTTAGTAAAAAGCACCATTGTATGATTCAGTTACATTGGTGACGATTGCTTAATTTCATGACCTTTAGTGCACGATTTGTTCTACATGTACCTGTGTGTAATACATATATCTCATTTGCACAAGTACCACAAAGGATCATGAAGATAAGAACGGAATATGGGGAAAGGAAGAAAGAGAGACAGTTTGTAATTGAAATTAGAACTGGAATTTCCAGCCAATCATCTTTGAATAGTGCATTGTCGATGATGAATAAATTGTTATATTGCTTTTGTATTCTTCAATGGCTGAGACTTAGTCAATTTGCATAGAGCTAGAAATTATAAAGCTCTCTTTAATGAGTTCCTTCATGACACAATGCTTTAAGTCATGCTGGAATTATTGAAATATCGAGTTTTAATTTTTTTGGCAAGAAAAGGAGAGGAAAGTAATTTTGTTTTTTGCATGATATATTAATTGTATTGTTATTTTTGTTACGTTTCCTGTCGTTTCTGCTTATTTTATGATTGAGAAGGTATCCAAAAATGCATTCAATGAAGGTAATATCCATTTAAGAAATGGTCAATACTTATTTTGAAATATGATATTAAATTGATTATGTATATGTCAACTGGATAATGAGTGCCATTGTTGTGATGATTATTATTCCACATTAATTAATGTTGAAAATATCATTACCAATAGACAGAAATCATACAAAAATGATTGCATTCTCCTGTTTTTGGCATGAGAGAATGAAATGAAGAATGTGAGAGGATGAGGAAAGAGAGGGAAAGAGGAGGGAGGGGAAAAATGGAAAAAGAGAGAAGAGAACAGAAAATGGGGAAAGAGGGGGAAAGATAGAAAGAGAGAGAATAAGAAATATATAGCTAGAAAGCAAGCAAGATAAAACCTGTAAAAAAACTTACAAAACGTGACTATAGCATTATTTGATAGATATATTTATTCTTGTAAATGAAAAGAAAACATGTTGATGGTAGAGAATTTTTACATAAATCAAAGTATATAAAAATATGATTAGTGACCTAAACACAATATAAATTGGCAAGGTAACAAAAGTATAACCCACCACCAAATATTGATAATTTATAAAATTACAGATTGTCTGTCAACAAAACTGAGAACAAAAACAATACGTACTTGCCTAAGTTCAAGCAAAACTTGCGTATGATATTGATGTGTACTGTAAACATTCAAATTGTATAAATGTACATTGATTTGAAGAAAAAATAGCAAAGTGTCATGAGAACCAAATGAGCGTGGTGAAATGCTTTCCCACAACAATAGTTTCAATATATTCTGAAGAAAGGGATAAATCATGATAAAATTACTGCCTAAAATTATTCTTGTGAATACATGTTTCGGAGATTTTGACAGGGAGAATGTACATGTACATGTAGCTCAATAGACCGGTTCTGTAATGTATACAAATTTGTCTTGAAGTTTTCCCGTGTTGAGTCAAATTAAGCGGCAGGCTCCATTCCTGGTGGTGCCCTTACGTCAATTCCTTTAAGTTTCAGCTTATGCACATTTCTTCTCTGAGCACCTAGTGACGAGCTATTCCATTAACCTGCTTTTTATAAATGAGCCTCGATGCTTGGAATCCAGTTTGCATCCATTACTTGTTGTTATGTCAGGCAAGCATTCGGGCAAGCTTTCAGGTTGTCAAGAACAACCTTTGTTTGAAAGGTATGTATAAAATTTGAATACATTACCGAACCGGTCTATTGGAAATGAGGCATATGCCTGTCTTTTCACACAGTGGATATCATTTTAGTGTACACACTACACTCCGATCTCTGAAAGTGCTTAAAAATACATACATCAGGCAAAGCTGAGTGTACAAGAAAATGGCCTCTCTTATTTTAGAGTCGGGTCAAAGGGCTCACTTAATAAATTATAAATCTGGAATTTGTATCTCCTATAAAAGATGTTTCCTGTAGCCATTTTTAAAAAATCTAATAAAAATCATATTTCACATACAATCGGATATTAAACTCTTCAGTGCCCAAACTTAAGTCTTGTATCCTAAACTGAATTTAGCAGGGGCATGTTAAAACAACACTGGAAAGAAACAACACACTGATACAAAGTTATGAATAAACACACACGAGTCAATGCTTTAACTCTACAGCTGCTAGATACAATTAAAACATACACATACAACTTTCAGTAAAAGAAATCTCAATTGTTTTAATCATCAATCAATAGCAGTCAATCCGCAGCACGAGATAATTTGCTTCCTTTTATTCAGGCGTATGCATGAGCGGTTGGTGCTTGCATATGTAATGAGCGATGCATGGGGTTGTTCCGATCTTTAATTTTGACACGTAGAATAGCTCATTTTGCATGATTTTGGTCGCATATTAAAGATGAGAATTTGAATTTGTTTGGTCAGTACACCAATATCCTGTTCATAAGGATTCGGAGATGGATATTCAGGCTTGGATATATGTACATGCAGGCAAAATGATTGTTTTTTTTCTTTAAGGAACTTTTCACTATCAAATCAATCAAAACAAAATTTTATCATCAGTAGAATGAGTAGATTTTCTTCTTCCTAATGGTGCCAAAATCATTCAACAATATGGCGTACCAGGGTCAGGAACACAGAAAAACCATGAGTATGTTGATTAAAATAACTTTAAATAGCAGAGACTTGTACTTTTGAATGTCTCCTCTGTGAGATTTCAAGTCACACAAGTCCGCAAACAGCATGCTTAAGCTGCACTGAAAGCTTCATTAGCATACACGCTGCGGATTGGCTGAAAGACGGTAATAGTCATGCAGGCTTTCTCCAAAGTGCATACCAAAAGTAAAAATTTTTACATTTGAAGAATCTTCTCCACCTGCAACACAAAGTTGCTTAAAACCAATCAAAATATGATTCAATCATAGTGGAGATAGAATTAAAGCTTGAAATACAATGTTCAGTAAAAAGGGGTCAAGTAATTGCAATCTTATCACTTTCAGTGCTAGTATGATTTGAGACTAAAAGAAGGCCATTCTATCTTCCTTCCTAAGTCATGAAAAGGTTTTTAATATACATTCAGATATTCGATTCCATGTAAGATATTTTGTGCTCAGTTTAACCCTGAAACAAAATCTACCTCAAAACATCAACATTTAAAAATGGTTTTATATTGATGTACACTTATAAATCTTATACTACAGGTGTGTGCATACTGTATACTCCGACAAAACTTTAATAAGCCGCCCGTTACTTCGTATAAATGTACACTCTGTCTGAAACTTTCCTTTGTTATGCCCCCATTCAGACTATATGCCGTAAACTACTGTTAAACCAGACATTTTTGAGTGCATGAAACTTTCCCGAAATTCGCGAGTGGTCGAGATTCGCGAAAGTTTCATGCCACAAAATAATCAAATCACAATTGAAACAACATAAAATCATTGCAATTTGCGAAAGTTTCTCGCTGCAAGATCCTCTGTCGTGAATAATTCGCTTAAGTTTTATGTCGCAAAAGTCTCTGGTTTTACAGTAAATTGAAAAGCAACATAATGAAAAACTGACTGTCTTAACCCTTTCAACACAACTGATCACATTTTGAGCTTTGGCTCGATAACTTTAATTTAGAGCTCTTAAAAATATCCCAGATGCATGAGTAGATAGAGCAAAAATTTCTGTACACACTGTGCCCATTGCGTTTGATGCTAGGAATTTTGAAAAAAGGAGAATAAGCTTTAAAATTCTTAAATTGGCAACACAGTGAGAGGTTTAAAATCAGTGTCTTTTTTAAAATCAAAAATGGCAATTTTTTTTCCAACTTTTCAACAAAGTTCCTAACCATGTACATTGTTTTCAAATACATTATACCTCATCAGAACCATGCACTAAAAGACAAATAATATTGTTGCCGATTAGAAGAAATGTGATCAAGTTAGCCCTTAAATAATTCTGGTCATGAAAGGGTTAATGAATGGCAAGAGGCAATGTTGTAAGGGTAAGAAATCAAAGATATGCACAACATGGGCCTCTTCACATAATCCATGATCTCTGTGTAATAAGATACACATAATGTGAAACACACTTTGCTCTGAGGTCACTATTTTGTCTCAGTGTTGTACTGTTTTTTTTTTTTTTTTTGAGGCAGTTTATTGCCTCACATCCAAAAAGGTGTTTATAGAGGGTTAAATATAGATGGTTTCTGAAGAAATAACATATATGGAAGTGAATCATATTACTGAACACTTTTCAGAAAATCAACCATAGCAAATAAAATATAACATGAATATCTGTCAAACTTACATTATGAATGCCTAAAAGTCCTACTGAAAAAGAAGTTGGTGGAATTTGAAAAAGACAATGTAGATTTAATATGATATTCCCTTCCGAGCGAACCCCTTCCCAACGACGCAGCGTTTTGGTCCCTTGAAAAAGCTATTGTATTACCGAACATGTGCCCCCTATGGGAAAAAAACACACAACCTACTCCAATTTGGGGCCGACGGGTGACGAGAAAGCAGGTTATAAGATATTACTTATGTTTTTTTGCCTCATTTTACGATCTTCTGCCCTGTGTTGTCTGTATCAAATAGTGTGAACATACGCGTAGTTCCACGCATATGAAAGCCATTTTAGGCACTTTAATAACTGTACGCGTTCGGTAATACAATGCTGTTCGGTAATACACTCCATGACTATACCTCTCAGAATTCAGAACTTTGCATTTCAGGTAATTTTTCATAAAATCTGTGTTCACAGCACCAATAAAAGAAAGAGAGAGGGGGGGGGGGGGGAGAAAGAGAGAGAGAGGAAGGGACAAAGAAACTGAACTTACAAGCAAAAATTATTTTTTACTTTAAAACTAGTCACTATTGTATCATGAATTGGGAAATGTCTCGATATATTAATAATAATGATAATAAATTCTATTTTTATAGTGCATATTACCACAATGCAATCCTATGTGCTTCTAAGAAAAGAGAAGGAAAAAGGAATGACAGAAAGATCAAAGGGGAATAGCATGGTTGTAAATTGAGTTTTGAAAGTGATTCTAATATATTGTGTCTAGTAAAACATGTATAGTGATTTTTCATTTGACAATATGTGGTATCTGTCTAGTATATCTCTACAGAAAATCACAATGTCAGTTTTGACACGGCATTTCTTACATACCAATCCACAAAGATTCAGGACAAATTTGAAAGCCATATTTTAAAGATATCCCAAAAGATTGGACAACAAAGCTGGTTAAGATCAGCCTATATATGGTGCAAATATGATGTAAGGCCTATAGCATTAATCTATGGAGATGGGGTAAAATGAATTCATCATAACACACCATACATGTATTACATACACCACAGTAGTTTAAATGTCTGATCTTTTTGAATGGTGAATCAATTCACGTTAAAATGTGTAACATACAAAAAAAGTGTGAAATATTGAATGGAAGTCCAAGAATCATGTTAAGGCCACCGCACACCTTACGATCGGTCTGCGATCCGATTTGTGAAATAAATCGCTATGGCATTAAATATTGGCATTTTAACAAATGAAATCTACCCTATTCAGGTTCTGAAAAGTAATACGAATACTAAACATACCGTTTTGGTGAGCTGTCAGCTTTCTACCGGGATTAAGGGCAAAATTAGTTTCAAATCGTAGGCAGTCGCACGATTTCTGTGACGTCACTACGACTCGGAGCCGATTTGGCCATTCCACCGACTAGAAAACTCGGCAAAGGCCGTATTATCGATTTTACTATCTGTATAACTATTCAGACCCTCCATCAAAAATAGTTTTCGTTTTGAAATGATTTGTCAAAATGATATTACATTTTCTTCTGAAATCGGATCGCAAACCGATCGTAAGGTGTGCGGTGGCCTTTAAAGGATTGAACAATAAAATACATTAGAGAGAGAGAGAGAGAGAGAGAGAGAGAGAAAGAAGAGAGAGAGGAAGGAAGAGAGAAAGAGAGGGAGTGACAAAGAGAGAGACAGAGACAGAGCGAGAGAGAGAGGGAGAGAGAGAGAGAGAGAAAGAAGAGAGAGAGAAAGAAGAGAGAGAGGAAGGAAGAGAGAAAGAGAGGGAGTGACAAAGAGAGACAGACAGAGCGAGAGAGAGAGGGAGAGAGAGAGAGAGAAAGAGAGAGAGGAAGGAAGAGAGAGAGAGGGAGTGACAAAGAGAGAGACAGAGACAGAGGGAGAGAGAGAGGGAGAGAGAGAGAAAGAAGAGAGAGAGAGGAAGGAAGAGAGAAAGAGAGGGAGTGACAAAGAGAGAGACAGAGACAGAGGGAGAGAGAGAGAGAGAGAAAGAAGATAGAGGAAGGAAGAGAGAAAGAGAGGGAGTGACAAAGAGAGAGACAGAGACAGAGCGAGAGAGAGAGGGAGAGAAATCGTAAAAAAAGAGAGAGGGAGGGAGAGAGAAAATTCAAAATGAATTCAATATAATTCAAAGTGATGACAGAATAAAGAATATAAATCTCTTATTATTATATTTGTCTAGGATTAATTTAGATTGAAACCTTCTAGTCTGACTGTTAGTCTAGATCCTCAACCAGGAGGGCTGGAGACGAGGCTAGTCCCTCATCATCATCGTCTTCTTCATCGCCATCGCCACCAAACAGACTTGAAATAAGGTTACCTGCATACATGGAAAAAAAAAAGCATAATTTTTCACTTCAACTGTGTTTTTTGTATATTAAATGTATGACAAAGTAGGGATGCATGACTTAACAAAGGTCCTATGCGTAGTCACTTACCTGTGTTATATGATACAGAAAAGTGAAGCGCAGTACGCTTAAAAACCCCTGCAGTTTTTTTGAGGCGGTTTACTGCGGCGTATTTAAAGGAGCCTGGATCACTTGGAAGAGTGATTTGATTGATATTGTCAAAGAATCTCTCATTTCAAAATAGAATCATATGATTTACACTTGGCACTCTATAATAGGCATGAAATTAAAAATTTTTTTTTACAAAGACATTATGGAACCTATGGCCCGAATTCACAAAAGATGTGTATCTTAACCCATGGTCTAACCCATGGTCTAAACCATGATTTAAACCTCCGCCGTGGACTAAAATAAGCGTAAATAAGCATAACTAAGCGCATTACGATCCTCCCATTGGATAGGAGGACATGCACACACTACTCTTTAACCATGGGTTAGATAAACCTCTTTCGTGAATTCGGGCCTGTGACTCTAGGATATACATGTATGCATTATTGCTATGGTATAATGCTGATCCATGTCAAATTTCACAATGTTTGAAAGACTGTGCTAAAGGAATGCACTTCCTCTACATTAAGACTGTATGATGGAGTACCTACCTATGAAACCTTGTCTACCGGTAGGCACAGGAGGGGGCAATCCAAAGAACACCTGGCCTATCTTATCAAGGTATGCTGCATACGCTGGATCTCGTTGCAGAGATGGCTGGTACTTCTCACAAAGCACTGTGAATGCGGTTAACTTCTGACTACAGAGAGAGAGAGAGAGGGAGAGAGAGAGAGAGAGATAGATAGAAAGTGTTGAGAAAGTTAGCAGTGAAAGCATCACAACAAAGCCCTGTAACATAAAGGACCTAAAAACTCTAACATCCGACACTTAAGGGAGGATTTGAGTTGGTGTAGGGGTTGTCTCTCATCTTGCTCATAAGATGACCTACATGTAAGGTTCAATCATGTGTTGAAGCTTTGATGATAACATTAATGTTGGTGACCAGCAGGATTCAAAATGACCTGTTCTCCCTCTAATTTTTCCCTTTTTTTTTTTTTACTTTCAGAGGTATGATAATGGCATTATATATACCCCTTGAACATGAATAAAATAACTTCAAATGAAAGAATAATCCAATCTGAACCAATGTATGCATGCTTTCAGGTAGTTGTCTTTGGCCACTATAAATGGTCAAATTAAAGCCTTTCAAGGGAACATTTCACACAGAAGATTAGCAAGTAGAGTCTACTTCTCGTTATATAATTTTCGATAACCAGGGGAGCATTTCATCAAGTGTTTTGTCAGTGAATTTTACCGAAAAATTTGCTCTCAGCCAATCAGATGCAAGGATTTCAGTAGCTTATAACAGTTGTTGGTGAAAATCACTGACAAAACACTTGATGAAATGCTTCCCTGGTTTCCCACCAAAAAAAATTAGGTCGGGTATCCCATTAGAAAAAACCCCTGAAACTCTCAGCCCTACATGCCACTAAGTTTACAAAAGTTCTTAAAAATTCACTTTCATTCATCAAATTTCAAAATGAATTCAACATTTCAATGTAAAATTGAACATAGCATATCTTTATATGGGTTCACTTCACAGTGCAGGTGTCTGTTTCTACTAAAGAAATCACTAGCAATTACCAGTCCAAACATATGGTATACTTTCGATATTCCTGGGAAGCATGTGCTTTTCACATCACGGAAGGGGTTAAATCCACGTTTGCCACTCTCCACCCAGGTGTTAAATGGGTACCTGGCAGGATTTATTCCTTGAAATGCTCTGTGCGCTGATTACAGCAGCCAGAGCTAAAGCCAGGGTAATAATATCCAAACCCTTTGGAAGCGCATAGGGACGTTATATCATAATGTGATATGCGCTATACAAGAACGTTTTTTTATTATTATTATTACGCAGTAGGGAATTCATTACTCAATATGACTTACGTCTTGATTGCCAGAAGTAGGAGCCACATGAAGTTAAGAAGAGGTAAGATAAAGGGAGGTCCACTCTTGATTGCAGGATGATTCTCAGTGTACACTTGTAATGTGAGAGATGCTGTCGTCTTGTTCCTTAGGCACAGGTATCTGGAGATGTATGAGAAGGCAGGACACGATAATAATCATCTGGATTTATATCCATCTATCTATCTATCTATGTCCTATAGCTTGGAGGCCATAAATCCACAATATTTTGAAGTGCTTTACGGATCCATTATTACCCCAGTAACTGCAGTCATGAATCATACAAAAAAGTTATTATAAAATAATTAATAATAATAATAATAATAATAATATTAGGTTTTTATATAGCGCCATTTCCATTACGAAAAATGCTCAAGGCGATGTAGAAGTAGAGGAAGAGTACAGTAATATAGAGTACAAGAAGTCCAAGTAATCCTAATCCAGTAATCCTTATTTTATGACGTACTTTTCAAAATAAAATATATCTTGCTCATGTAAAAATGCATCTTTTAAATGTTGATGATACTAACAAACGTTCCCAAGTTATGGTCATTAGATGCATCTATATGTATAGGAAACAAGTACCACAAAAACAGGGCTAATGTAAACACCGTGGTAAACTGGAACAAAAATTTCAGAAGCCTTTTTGACACAATATTTTGCCCCAGGGCTGATACAGACCCTTTTCACTTCTTGTATTAATGACAGACAGTGTCAGCATCGATCATGTGGGAAAAGATAAATGTTTAATCACTTTTCCAAATTTTGTTACTATTAAATCACCCCAGCGTTCCTATTCACCACATTTTACCATGAATAGGAATAAGAGTTGATAATTCACTAATTTCATCAACATTTCCTATGAACTTACTGTAGTACTGCTTGAGCAATGAACATATCGGCTTCACTGCCATATCCTTTACTGAGCTGATACTCAACAAGCATTAAGGCACAACCCTTGCCGTCCATTGATCGCAAGAAGTGATATCGAGCTTCAAAATAGTTCTTCTCTGAAAAGATAGTGAAAAGAATACGAGATTATTCTATGGCATACATTCTATAAAATGATTTATAATTTGGTTATTATAATCATATTGTCATCTATGGTCTATTTAAGTACAATGCAATCGAGAATGAAGATGATTCAGGTGATTTTGTAAATGGCAAGTTGTTAACAATGTCCGTTTACAAGAAAGAACATTAGGTGAACTGCAAAATTTCAAGGATGTAAGTCACATATTTTGAAGCTTTAGAAAATCTGGACGACTCATGAAATCTCAGAGAGTCTCTTGCATGCACTGCCTGTCGTCTGTCAAAGCTAGCCATAGTCTGTAGGTGCCTGTAGATTCTTTTTTTCTTTTTGTCATCAGGAAATTTATTCCATTCAACTCTACCAATCAGACAAACCTTGTCTGGGACAATGCATCCTTCTCATTAAAGAGAAAGTCTACCCACGTGTATGTTTGAATATTTTCTTAGAAATGTAAATTAATGATTTTGGGGTACAGGGCAAATGGGAGAGGAGCTTGCAAGATACATCATGGACTTGCCAATTCGTGTTTGATTGATTGCAACTTTAAACATTCATAACTTTTTTATTTCTTATCGTATTTTGCTCTAACTTTCACTGATATGTTTCTTATTTTTTTTGCTTCTTTTAAAACCAACTTGTAATTAGGGTGGACTTTCCCTTTATAATACAATACCTACCCTGCCATAGTATGTTGGCAAACTCTTTATGGAGCTCTGGATCACCGGTTCTACTGTTAGGGGATTCCTTCTGGGACCATTTGATGGCTGCCACGATGAACTTCCCTCTCTCTGGGGCTTCAGGAGGTAAATTCTTTGCCAGGCTACCTATTCTTGCTAAATACAGAAGAAAAAAATGATATGGTCGTATTTACAAAGGACAGCATCATCAGTATTAATACTGCTTTGCTTGAGGTTCCTGCAATTACTATTACCCCAACATTCCCAGGTACCAGTTTAACACACCTGGGTCAAGTGGGGCAAATGTGAGTAAAACACAGTAAAACAGTATTCATGATCAAGTACTTCTTGTAAAGTTATCTCGAGAGTTGGTGGAAGACTTTCATTTCTCACAAAGCACTGTAAATGCAGCTAACTTCTGACTGCAGAAAGGAAGAAAGAAAGAAAGAAAGAAAGAGAGAGAGAGAGAGAGAGAAAGAGAGAGAGAGAGAGAAAGAGAGAGAGAGAGAGAGAGCTATTCTGAAAGAATCTGGATCACAACAGTTTTTAAAAAAGTATTAAATCTTACTGAAAGTCTGAAACCATGAAAAGGAAAGCACACAGATTTGGGTTTGTGCAACTAAAAAGATAAAAGGCAACAAAACTCTGACAAAATAACAGAACAATAGAACATCTCATGTGTCATCACCTTCAGAGTGTGAAAGACAGAGAGATGGAGAAAGAGAGAAAGAGACTTACCAATGTTTTCTTTAGAGATTGGTGTTTCTGCACTCTCCAAGGCCTCTAGTAACAGAAGACTAAGATCAGCTCCGCTCATGTACTGTTGTAAAAGATGATAAAGTAAATCATGTTTCACCAGGTTCACAGCCACAGGCATAATTTTCTTTTACATAAATTCATTCAAGGGAATAAAGTGATCCTATCTGCCATCCATGTTGACTATAATTTGAACACTACTGGTATGAAAATTAACTTCTACAAACACCATTCTCCTTTTGGAATTAATCATAATAATGAATGGGTCTAAATTACCCAGGGTAGTCATATCAGCATGAATACTGCTATTCCTGTAATTTTTACCCCTGCATTGCCAGGTACCCATTACATCTGGAATGAGAGGGACAAATGTGGGCAAAACATCTTGTCCAACCGATGTAAGCCACAAGCGAGGATCGAACCCGGGACCTCTTGAATGAGAGTCAACAGCCTTCACCAATATACTACAGTGCTTCCACGATTTTTTTATTTTGAGATCTATCAACATGACTGGAACAATTTTATTTACAAGATATTCATAGTGTAAATCAGTAAATCAGTCAGTCAGCCTTTACACAAGACCAAAAAAAGAAAAAGAAAAAAAAGAAGAAAGTTCAGGTTTACAACTTTACATGTGATTTCTCACAACACTGCAAACATAGTGTTGCAAGTGTTCTACCCGCATTCACATAAGTGCATTCAACTTTAATAACCCCTAACTTTAACAAACACTGCGCATTATATTAAAAAGCATCAAAATCAAATTTTCCTTTACCTGATTGTGTTGTAATAGAAGCGATGCCCCTGAGTAAAGCATTTCTATAGCTTCTGCATACTTCTTCTGCGTCATATATCTAGGAATGGAAAATCAAAGGAAACAAAGTTTGAAACTTGCTATATTCAAATAATAATGACATTATTCATGACCAATGACAGCAAATATCATTCATTTAGTAGTGACAGCTTGAGCAATTTTGTTGCTAACAACAGAATTATACAATTTTTATTAAAAAATGGGCACGAAAAAATTGTAATATGGACATCATTTTACAAATTTCAGCTCATTGTGTTGTGATGCTCCATGCTTAAAAAGATGTAATTTACATATCTTCATTAGCCCTGTTTATAAGCATCATTCAAAGTATTTATCATTTTGAACAGTTCTAAAATAAGTTGGATTATTTATCATGTTATTTAGTTGGGCCTAAAAGCTTACATACAGCTGGCAGAAAACAGTTTTCCTCATATTTTCACAACTTCACTCATTCCTACCAACGTTTTTCCTGAAGAAATACAAATTGGGTCTCTACTTGATAGTATAAATCTCAAATAAAATCACTATGAGATCATTTAAATAATTCATAATAGTTATAATTATATAAGTTGTAAAAACAGAAAACTGTTTTTCTACCACATGTACATGTATGTAATCTTTAGTGGCCTCTAAATAAAGTTAAGTTAATGTTGACTAACATGTAAATGACTTAAACATTTTTTTTGCCCTTATGGGGTTTGATTATCAACCATTTGAATTTTCCCAATGTATATTTTTTCATCAGACTTGAAGTCATCTAACAACATTCAGTGATTGATCTTGTTCAATATGCTCAAGGCCTTCTTGCATAATGGTTGCAATCAAATGCAACTCAAAATGATATCAAACAACTTGACTTTTATTCAATTAGAATCATATATTCAGATCTTGTATTTCATATTGTTAAGTTTTGTTTAATCTCAATCAATTTAATGCAGAAGGTCCCAGGGGTGTACACTTCTGTTATAACTTGGGCCTTTACCTAAAGTAGAGTGTCCTGTACATCTGATGTGCTTCGTAGTACTCTCCCTCTTCTATGCTCTTCTTCAGCTTACCCAGGACTCTACTTGCCCCGCCCCGATTACTCTTCTTGGCAGGAGCTTCAGCTGCCATTCTGTAGACTCACCTTCAAGGAAATACAAATGGGAGATGATCTATGGGGTAAATTTCGGGAGAAACAATAATAGTCTCAATTTATGAGCGGGTTCCACGAACAGAGTAGACATGGTACTACAATATATTATGCAGGGCTCGACACTAACTGAAAATTTTGGTGGTCCAGTTGGTCCTCCAAATTTGACTTATTTTCATTTTTGGTGGACCACACTCAATTTCGGAGGTCCACATTAAATAATAAAATAAATAAGATTTTTTTTCAAACATTTGGAGTTATTTGTTTGCGGTATTGTTTTCAATTTCATGACATGTGCTTGATCTTTCACTTTCACGTACTGTATGTAAAAGCCGTAATTTTCACGTATTTTGCGAGTTGATGTTGGGATGCAAATTTCACAGCTCGCGAAAATATGCGCCGCAAAAAAAAGTGAAGCCTGAGAAACTTGACCTCAGATCGCTATGATCAGGGAGGTGATGATGATTGAAGTATAAATTTTTACCTTAACCCTTTCAAGACAATTGACCACATTTTGTGGTTGGGCTCAATAACTTTTGATTCAGAGCCCTGAAAAATATACTAGAAACATGAGTAGAAAGAGCAAAAATTTCTGCACACACTGTGTACATTTTTGTTACATGACACTATTGCGTTTGATCCCAGGAATTTTAAAAAGGAGAATAAGATTTAAAATCCTTAAATTGGCAACACATTGAGAGGTTCAAAATCATTGTTTTTATCAAAATTGGCAACTTTTTCAACTTTTTGCCAATTCTTTTAACCATGTATATTGTTTTCACAGACATTACTCCTTATTACAATCTTGTAGTACTAAAAGAAAAATATTATTGTTGCCAATTTGAAGAACAAAATATGATCAATTTAGCCCTGAAATAATTCCTGTCCTGAAAGGGTTAATGATAATCTGCTCTTATAAAATGCTAGCACTTAATGTACATAAATTCTGCTACATAAAAGTTGGTTAGACACTTCAAAACTTGACTTGAATTTCACTTTTATTCTAGCTCAGAGGTAAAATGTTATGCCTTAATTCATTCTCCAGTAGAAGACATTTATATTCTTTCATTTAATATGATTTTTTATTGAATTCCTGTTGCAATAATTCAGATTTGGTGTCAAATTATTGAATTTCTTCAATTATTCTTCATTCTCAAGTACATGTATAATCACATGACTAATGTTCGCGAATTTGAGTCACGTGACTTAAAAGTGTTTGAGAAGGAAGGATATTCAGAGAAATTCAATATTTTGACACCAAAACAAACTTTTTGAAATAGGAATCTAACAAAAAATCAAATTAAATAAAATAATACAAATGTCTTTTACTAGAGATCGAATTGTGGCATGAGGTTTCAGCTTTGAGCTATAATTAAAGTGAATTTCAGCCAATTTTTTGAAATGTCTAACCAACTTTTACATGGCAGAGTTTATGTTCAAATTAAATGCAAGATTTCAAAATTTAATTTGAACAATCATGTTACACAGTACATGCACATCACTAGCACTCGCTGTTTATCTTCAACACGCGAATGTTTTGTGAAAATGTGTGACGCATCGCGTTGAGCTCTTTCCTCGGAGGTGATTGGCGATTTAAAATTTTTGGTGGTCACCATGTGACCTCCATTTCCTTGTTTTTTTTTAAATTTGGTGGTCCAACACATCATTTTGGGGGACTTTGACCTCCGGACCTCCGCTAGTGTCGAGCCCTGTATTATGCTCCTCATAGAGTCTTCAATGTGCCTTAATGTTCCTCAATGACAACGTGTGATCGTCATTAAAAAAAAAATCCAAATGCTCTCCAGAAGTGCATGAAGAGTTGGCTATAAAAATTTAAGCTTCACGGAATCCCTTTCCTACATAGACCGAAGTCTGCCCCAGCCACTCCTGTTGGGGTCCATTGCTATGTGTTTCCCTATGGTGCTACAAATATTCGGTTTGTTGCGGAGGAGCTACACACTCATATGCATTACTTTTGCTGTGGCCAAAGTTCAATGAAAATATCACAAATACTACATTACATAAAATCGCCAACTCTACACATACTCACATGAACATAAAAAACTTGCAATAGGAGTGATAACTTGTACGTTTTCAATATTTCTTTGGCATAAAAAAATGTGTTAGAATGTCACAAACGATCTTTTCTCAGTGCTGGTCTCTCGAAAATCGGAGTGGCAATCTGGTGCCAATCACCATTGCGCACGTGCAGTAGTGCTTCAACATGGGAGAAAAGATTGTTCGCGATCGTTCTCGATATAATATTCTCATTTTTTTTTCATCAGAAAATATTCAAATCATAAAATTCATCCCCCTTCACGCAAGTTTATGAATTTTTATTGCAGTTTAAGTAAGGTTTGTGAACTTTGTGAGATTATCTTACGTGGTATTTGTAATATTTTTACCGAAATACGGTGAAATAACAAATTTATCAGCTTTGACTGCATTCGAGTGCAGAGCTCCGCTGCTGAGCTGGGACCTACGTATGCATACGCACGCACGTACGTTTGCTATATAGTATTCCGTTTGCCTTGATTCACTTGCGATAACCCCGTTGACAACATGGCAAATTGAGTTTAATTTCATAAAAATCTGGATTATTTCAAAACTCAGGTCGGTGCATTATATCAAGTATATGATAATCATTAAATACGGTGTATTTTTTTTTCATTTACGACTTTGGATTTTAAATTATGGGTTGGGGTGAGGCACCTCACCCGTACATCCATAGGGACAGTGATTAAGCTCACTCGGTGCCTACTCGACTATAGTGCCTATGTATGGGCACTCACACTTATGCGAGGTTATTGGAGATAACCTCGCACTCTGTATGGTGGTGGATCCAGTGTCCGAACACTTTTCAGAAAATCAATGATAGCAAATAAAATATCAAACGAATATCTGTCAAACTTACATAATGAATGCTCAAAGTCCTACAGAAAAAGAAGTTGATGGAATTTTAAAAAGACAACGTAGATTTAATACAATATTCCCTTCCAAGTGAACTCCTTCCCAACGACGCGGCGTTTTGGTCCCTTAAAAAAGGTACTGTATTTCCGAACGTGTGAATCCTATGGGAAAAAGACACAACCTTTGTTTCCAATAGTGTGGTTTTCATACGCGTAATCCCACGCATATGAAAACCCATTTTAAGCGCTTAACTGTACACGTTCAGTAATACAAGCTGTTCGGAAATACAATCCTTGACTGTACCTTCATACCGTGAGCAATTGCCTCCCATAGGCAAGTGTGTGATATCTTGCCCATATGTGTGCAGGAGAGGAACAAGATCACCGACTGAAAACAGCCTGAAAATTTCACTTGATCAAGATGATAAAGATCCTATCGAAGGATCTGGCATGAAATTAGATATTATCATTCTAAAAATTGTAGAAGGAAGTATTTTCTCAAAATTTTGCCGATTATATTGTTGTTTTTATCCCTTCAACTTAGAGGTCGTGACAGGCCAATCTAAGTTAACTAACGTTACTTACTCAAGCTCAAGGGGGTACTGTGATTGTGACTAGGCGGACCTTGCCTTGGCTGTGGCTGTCTGCTGACTTTGAATTGAAATTTGAAGTTTGACAAGAAATAGAATCGGTACTACGGTACCTATTGCTATTGCAATCAATTTCAGTTGCTCCAACAGGTTAGATTACGTTGCTTGAAGCAGGGAAAGTTGACGTGTCGATCCTGAAACCAACAAGGACGAAAACTGCAGCTAATAAATGACTTGAACTTAATCTTTTGCCTACAATGAAGAAGATCTTTCATCCCGTGTCAATATAATACAGAGCTTGCATACAATGCAATGCAATATGCTGTAGTACGATATGCATGATACGTAGATCGTCGAGAAAATGCGACGATGGGTAGACGTGATTGTACCAGACGTTTATCCAAAAGGCAGCACAAAAAATCATACACAATTGGCATTAGACGACTAGTTTAGAGTTTACGGCTTTAGGGAATTTCCCAATCTCCTTCATCTACGCGATGTCGTCCCGATCTCTCCTCCCATGGTATCCAACTATCCACTGTTATCATCTTAATTCTTTGGGATTGAACATTAAACAATCATGAAAATCTGCAATTCTGAGTTCACATATGATTGGGTTTGGGGTTAAAAATAATAGGTCATTGGTAAGTTATGCAAATCTTAAAACCTGAATTTCCATTTTGAAAAAAAAAAAAAAGATTTATTCAAGCACCGCGCGAAATAAGAGGTATCCTTTTTAAACTAAATTCGTGACTCAAGATTAATTTTCATTAAAAAAAGTATGAGAGAGAGTTCGAGAGTTCACATATGATTGGGTTTAGAGGTAGAAATGATAGGTCATTGGTAAGTTATGCAAATCTTAAAACTTGAATTTTCATTTTGAAAAAAAAAAAGATTTATTCAAGCAGCGCGCGAAATGTGAGGTATTTAAACTAATTCGCGATTCAAGATTTATTCCAAAAAAAAAAAAAAAAAAAAAAAAAAAAATATATATATATATATATATATATATATATATATATATAAGAGAGAGAGGGGGAGGAGAAGTGACGGATATATCAGACTTGACCCTTGATACACAATCTACCTTATATTGCATCTGATTTGACCAATTTAATGACAAAAAAAGCATAATTTATCAGCAACTTTTTCGTTTAATTTGTCGAGTGGTAAAGGGGCCTACCTATTTTTTAAATAAATGATTATGCCAACTGATTCAGATCACTTTTTTTCTTAACCTATAGGCCTACCTTAAAGTTACTGCTAGAGAACAGTGCAGTAACACCTGATGCAATTCTTTCTCTCACGTTTTATGGAATAAGGCTATATAGGCTCTTAGATCTAGTTGCTTTCTGTGCCATGCAATACCATCCGATTCTCCGATATAAGATTTCCTTTGAATTATTCATACACAATATGCTCCATAATATCTTGTTTTATGTTATAGAGGTGCTTTGCTACTTTTGTTTTTGAATAGATAAAGGCATATACCATTATTTGAGTAGCAGCAAACCAATTTGATTATAAATTTTATATAATATTCTGTTAGAGGAAACGAATTGATCCGCTCTGTATTCGTTACGGCTGTTGGGTATAAGGGGGGGGGGGGTCGGAGTTGTTGATTTCACATCCCCTCACAAAAGGAAAAAAAAGGAAAAGAAGAGAAGGGAGAAAAGGAGAAGAAATAAAGGAAGGGTAAAATCAATTCCCTAACGCTAGTGAAAAGTCGCTCTTTGACTGCGGGCGAGAATCAATAATTTGATGTTATAGATGCAGATGATGTAGATGTAGATGATAGGCCTATGCCATTTTATGAGATTTTTATTTTATAAAAACCGCCGCCCCCTCAGACTCCCATTAGAACCGAGAATTTATGTTAATTGAAAATATGTTTTGTGAAATGAACTGTCTTCATATACGAACTTACCTAAAAGTATTCCCTTTTTATGTGAGAGTAATATTTGTTTTCACGGAAGAGAATGTAATAAACTTGGGGAAAATTATGACGCAACTAGCTTTCTACCATATCAGTTTAAAAAAAAACTGCTGAAATTGCTCACTTGCACTATTTTGTGAAATGAATTGGCTTCATACGAACTTACCTAAAATTATTATTCTTTTTTTTTACGTGAGAGTAGTATCTGTTTTCACAAAAGAGAATGTAATAAAATTGGAGAAAATTATGACGCAACTAGCTTTCTTCCATATCAGTTTTTAAAATCTGTTGAGATTGCTTACTTGCGATCATTGATATATAAGTATAGCTTGTATATATTTTTCTGGATGTAAGTTTTGTTATTTATGAATTCTTATATGAGGCAATGTGAAAAACTTCTTATGACTGAGTTCCAGCAGTATTTATCAAACTAATATCAAAGAAAACAAGTCACCCTTAATCAAACGGGGTATCAAAACAACAATATAATAGGCCTGTAACTATGTATCGACAAGTTGAAGTTTTCACCTTCGATTTGAACGGATGCCAAAGCTTCCGCGCTATAAGGGAGGGAGAGGCATGCACCCTCCGTCCCCCCCCCCCCCGTCCCACACCACCCCAAGGGCGCACGGACTGCGTGCGCAATTAATCCGACCGCCCCTCCCCAAAATCCTGGTTTACGAGCATGTAAATACATGTAGAAAGCCAACAATTTGAATAAACATAAATTCTTAGCCCATTTTCCTATATGTTAGTCAGTGAACTATGATGATGAATTTTCGATTGGGCCATAATGGAGAGATTCACGACTCTCATGTCCTTTCAGAAGCCCCCCCCCCAAAAAAAAAGCCTGTAATATAGATTGATTTGATTAATACTATTAATAGAATTTCAAATATCTTTAGAAGGAAAATATGTCATGCCACTATAGTATAATGTTTTATAATCACTTATATTACATTTGGTCATCTAAAATCAGAATGTGGGCACCTGACACATATTATTTGGCCACCATATTATCATACCAACAAAATATGTGTATCATTAATCGTATCTTGATATCAAAATAGCAAATTACTGAGCTTCTATTACCTCGAAAAAAAAACATTTAAAGCACTCTTTTCGACTCTAGTGAGTAGCTGGTCCTTTGTGCACTTTTGGAAGAAATGCCGGGCCTCTGTGGTCATTTGGTGGGTCTAAACCATTATCATTATATCATTTTACTGTTTACAGTGGGTTTTCATCACCAAACGAATGTTTCTAGTCCCAAGGTTGGCTCTGATGATGCATAAAAACAATGGCGGGCCACTAAAACATAAAATTTTGGCACTTGGGGCACTTTATCGAGGGACCCCACATAAATAAACGGGAATACGCATGCTTTTGGCCTTCCATTGCCTCTCTTGCCTCTCTTGCCTCTCTTGCCTCTCTGTTAGGGACTCGAACCTTGGTCCCTTGCTTCTGAATGCGGATACCATACCACTAGGTTACTGAGGCCACCTGCTGGTAAAGGTGTCACCAAATGATTTATATCCTTGAAAACATGATGAGACGGCAATATCCATGATTTAAAAAAAAAAATCAGTCGATGCGCGCTGCTGCAAGGATTCGAACCTTGGACTTTAGCTTAGAAAGCCATTACCTTACCACTAGACCACTAAGACGGCTCGATAGTTGGTGGGCACAGAATTTGCTTGACCGTTAGAATTCCAAGAGGTGGCTACAATTCTGCACAGTCATGACAATGAAGCGCCCTTAAATTTACTTGTTTTTGTTATAATCAGCGATCCGTGGATGAAAGTGAATGCTTTCACATATAAATCAGATTAAGCATACTTTGTCCGCCTTATAGACCATCCTGTGAAATAGAACGAGGGGATTACGCTTTTTAGTTGTAGCGATACTATAAACATGATAAACACCTTGAACAAATTTTTCTACATTTTTGACTTTTGTAATAAATACTTCACGCCAATTTCAACAGTTTTCATCTAGCTGATCTATAGCTTCCTATAATATTTGAGCTTCGATGATTGAGTTACTTGTATAAGTTAGAGGTTAAGAACAAGGTAAAAAGTTTTCTTGCTTTTGCTTTTTGTCTTCTTTATATAAACTTGTTGAATTGAGCGTCTTACTTTCTCGAGTCATCATCTTGATTAGGCTACTGTGAGATATTATTGATAAACAATAACCGGTACCTAGTGCTATGCATTATTTTTGGATTGATTTATTAAAAATAGCAACCGAGTAGCTAGGATTTAATATCGGGGGGGGGGGGGGGGGGGGGCGGGGCGGTTGTGATCAATGATGAGCACGCGAAGTGTGCTCCCCAGTATTAAGGGGTGGGTGCAGGGAGGGGGATCATTTCCCCCCCGCTCAAATGTATTTAGCAAATTTGCTAAGATAACGGCTCGTATCACCTTTTAGGCAGAAAGTTAATTCGACGCCCTGACTGCTTTTCAAGTATTTGGACACAATACAACACTGTACATGATGTAGGGATGGGTGCAGGGAGGGAGAGTATTCCCCTTCCGGCGCAAAGCGCGAAAGCTTTGACTTTTTTGGCACTGATTTTGAGAGAAATATAACGGCTCGTAGCACCTCTTGAGTCTTGAGATAAAGATAGGGGCTTGTACACCTTTTTTTATGCGGAAAGTTAGTTCGACGCCCCTCCCGCGAAAGCTTTGGCGTTTTAATTATCAAACTATTTCAGACAAACACATATAGGATCGGATGGGCCTAACCCGGCCTAACTGCTCGTAGCACCTTAGCCTTAAAGGAAACCAAAACCCAAGGAGAGAATCAATGTTATTGGAAAGTGAAAATTCAGAGAAGCACTTTACAAAAAGTTTCATTAAAATTGGTTAAAAAATGAGAGAGTTATGGAAGTTTGTAAAGCCTCGTTTTACTTTCTATGGGGATCCTCAAATTGGCAAAATTGCTTCAAAATGGCTGATTTTGTGAACAACTCTCCATTTGTTTTGTACATAGTTTTTCAGATTTCCCCCATTATCTTTCAAGGTGCAGTTAATCTCCTTCTGAGCTCAACATATATAATGGGAAAATGTATTTTACACCACATATCTCGAGTTCAGGAGGAGACAAGGAGCACCCTGAGAGATAATGGGGAAAATCTGAAAATCTGTGTACAAAACAAATGGAGAGTTGTTCACAAAATCAGCCATTTTGAAGCAATTTTGCCAATTTGAGGATCCCCATAGAAAGTAAAACGAGACTTTTCAAACTTCCGTAACTCTTTCATTTTTTAACCAATTTTAATGAAACATTTTGTAAAGTGCTTCTCTGAATTTTCACTTTCCAATAACATTGATTCTCTCCTTGGGTTTTGGTTTCCTTTAAGCTTTTCCCTATCAACCCCCCCCCCCCCCCCCCCCCCCGCTTTTTCGCTCCCGTTTTTTTTTTGTTTTTTTTTTCTTCTAGCTGGCATTTTTTGGTGGGCGACCGCCCCCTGGCAAAAAATAGGCCTATATATATATATACGGTACCTTGTTTTCTGACTAATTGATGCCCTTAGGTAGGTGTGGACAGACGTACGCGGAGATCGAGATTATACGGTACAAATACCGGTACAAGCTCTGCGCCAATCAATTGCAAACAAACCGTATACATTGTACGTATTTATTTGCAATTAATTATAAAGTGAATACCGGTAGTACGATCCGACGGCGGCCGGGCAGTTGGCGAAGCTATTTATTTTCGTCTTGATTTTTCACTGTGATGTGTAAACTTCCAAAAATGTGGACATTCAGGAAATAATTAATGATCATGGAATCATCAGGACTTTTGCCAGGGGATATCGTAGTTCTTGTCATTTACTTCTTCTTTGTATTGTTGGTTGGTATAGCGGTAAGTAAGAAGTTTGTTTTCTCGGTGGGTGTTAAACTTTATGGAGCCCTGCCGCGAAGCCGCTCACGGCGCTAGCCTAGGCCTCACCCCGCCTCTTCGGGGCGGCGTGAGCTCCGATGACTTGGGTGGGTACACATGGCAGCATCGTAGTCTACAAGCGAGTCACGTCAGTCAGGTGTACTGTTGTTATCTTGGTTGAATGAAAGTGAAAGTTGTTATTTATCCTTTATTTGCTGGATGATTAAATAAAGTCAGTCAAATCATTAAGAAATTGAAAAGAAATGCGGTATGAAACTTTTTATGAAATGAAAGTGAAAGGATAGAAATTCTAAGTAAGACTAGTAAATACAAAATAGTAGAAGTATAAGAGGAGTTAGGATAAATTTTAGTCTAAGTTAAGTTAGATCAAATTTTTTGATCTGTAATTAATTTATACCGTGTTTACACATTGATCCAGCTCGCGGGTTCGACACAACTCTCGTGTCGAACCCGCCTCAAGCTCCCACGGGAGGAAAACTGTGATCGCGTTTATACATGTACATGTATTGAATTGGTGAGTTCGACCCGGCTTGCGGATCACAGACTTGAGTAGCATAAGCCATAACGTCACAAACGTGGTTAATTGGCAAGCTTTCACAAGCTGTTTTACTTTTCCTTTGTTTGATTTTCTCTTATAATTTCTTTGTTTTTCCTTCTTTCGTTTTCTCTCTTCTATGTTTGCTTATGTATTTCTTTGTTCAATCTGGATTCTTAATGAATTTCTGTTTTTCCTTCTTTCATCTTTTCTCTTCTATATTTGTTTATAAATGTATTTCTTTGTTTCCCCTTAAATTCCTAATAAATTTCTTTGTTTTTCCTTCTTTCATCTTTTCTCTTCTATATTACGTATTTCTTTGTTTCCTCTTATTATTCCTAATGAATTTCTTTGTTTTTCCTTCTTTCATCTTCTCTCTTCTATATTTGTTTAAGTATTTCTTTGTTTCCTCTTATAATTCCTAATGTATTTCTTTGTTTATCCTTCTTTCATCGTCTCTCTTCTATTTTTTTCTCATGTATTTCTTTGTTTAATCTTAATTATTAAAGAATCTCATTTTTTTTCATTCTCTCTTCTTCGTTTCTTATGTTTTTCTTCTTTTCTTTTTGTTTTCCCTTTCATAAATTGCCGTGTTCGACACAGCTTTCTGTTTATACATCAAAAAAATTGCCGGGTCTGATACGACTCTCGGATCGAAACCTACTATTCTGGCGGAGTTAAAAAGGCGTGTTCGACCCGAGTCTCGGATCACACTGATCGCGTTTATACATCATAAAATTGCCGTGTTCGACACGAGTCTCGTGTCGAACCCACGAGTCGGATCAATGTGTAAACCTGGTATTAGTGGCACAGTACAGATACAGGAAAGGTGACATTTTGATTTTCGTGTTTTGATTCTAATTTTCTGTTTCATTATTTGTATGATGATTCAAACTGGATTTTATGTCAATAAATCAATGATATTTAATTTTTAGATATTAAAGGGCTAAAAGGCCATGATGTATATATTGAAATAAATACTGCAGAGTGGCATAAGCAAAGGGGGGGGGGGGGGGGACGGGAGCACATGCCCCCACCAATTTCTGGTGATCTTGGTGTCCCCGAAAAATTTGAATAAGTGCAAAGTTGTGAAGAAAAAAAATTATATTTCAAATGCACTCTGATGATGCAGAAGCTCAGTATAATGCATACCAATGTTTTGAGTTTTTATTTTTCTGAATGCAATTTTCTTTTTCTTGGAGAAGTAGATTTAACATGCTTCAATAGAAATGTTTTTTTTCATATCCACTCCTCCCCTGCATAGAGTATTAACATACAGTAGGCCTTGGTAATTAAAATTATATTAACAATAACATCAGATTTTCTAATTTCATGACTTTTATCACTTTTTACATTATTGATGTAATGCAGATATTTTCAAAAGTAGCAACAAAGAATGTAATGTGTTTTCATAACACATCTTTGACTTATTGTCATTATTTTACTAGATCTTTGTAGGCATTTACTAAAATCAATGAAATCAGAAAAACTGATTTGGGGTATTAAACCAAAATCTAATACATCTAAAGTCCTTCCAATGTTTTAAAGACTGATGGTGGCATGGTGCTCTAATTTTTGAAATAGGAATTTGAAGGAATTCTTAATACTTGCAGTCGCAGTGATCTTGCTCATTTCAACTCCCATTTGATTATGAAATGTGTACATATTTTCTTGAAATTCTGCCCTGTGTGATATTGGATTGCAGATATTGTCCGATGGTATATCCTTACTTCAGAGATTTTATTCAAAATCAGGTCATTGAAAAAGAAAACCAAGATTCATTAAAAATAAACTAAAAATAAAATTGCTGGTACTAGCTACATTTGTAGTATCATGCAGCATACTGAGGGTTATCTAGCCTTGGGGTTTTAGATAGTATGCATGTATGTTATTATAGGACTACAGTGTGTTGCATATTGTGCTGTATGGAAGAGGTTGTTCCAGATGAGTGGTTTGGAGTCGATGAAACTATTCCTGCCAGACGTTTTTTACTTTTACATGTACATGTAGGTATTCATTGGTCCCGCTCAACCTTGTTCATACTGTGCTCTTTGAAAGCAAGCTTTCTACTGGAAGAAAGGGGTGGGGAGGAGGACAGGGGTCTATTTGGTAACACCCCTCGCAGACCTCGGCTTTATTCTTTTTATGCCTCTGCCCACCGAATGTGGTGCCGGAGGCATGTTGTTTATCTTGTTAACATGTTATCTCAAGAACCATTTGAGGTACATGTATGAACTTCAAACTTGGTGCTAGTATGTATCACCGTGGGAAGACAATCTGATTAGATTTTGGGTTATGTAGGTCAAAGGTTAAAGGTCACAGAGGTCAATTTCTGAAATTTTAGGTGTTAATTAGCCTTAACACAATATCTCAAGAACCATTTAAGGTATGAACTTCAAACTTGGTAGTACTAGTAGTATGTATCACCATAGCAAGATGATCAGATTAGATTTTGGGGTATGTAGGTCAAAGCTCAAAGGTCACAGAGGTCATTTCTGAAATTGAAAGTTTTAGCTTCGTTAACACGATATCTCAAGAATTATTTGAGGTATGAAATTCAAACTTGGTGCTAATACGTATTACTGTAAGAAGACGAACTGATTAGATTTTGGGGTATGTAGTTGTAGGTCAAAGGTCCCAGGTCACTTTCTGAAATTTCAGGTTTTAGCCTCATTAATGCGACATCTCAAGAACCATTTGCGGTATGAACTTCAAACTGGGTGCTAGTATGCATCGCTGTAGGTACATGTAAACAAACTGGTAAGATTTGGGGGTTAGTAGGTCAAAGGTCGAAGGTCACAGAGATCATTTACCATGAAATTTCAGGTTTTGAGCCTCCTTATGCAATATCTCTTCAACAGTTGAAGCCATTGATTTCAAACTTGGTACTGCAATGTAGTATGCCTCACCATATTGACAGAAACTGATTAGATTTTAGTTTATGTAGGTCATACATGTATGTCATTATACATATGATGACACCCCTCCCCATGGAAGATACATCTACACTGTATATGTAATAACAACTTGATTTAGTCTGTATTTTGTTGGTTTTCTGTTTTTCTTTTCTCTTTAGTCGCTATGGCGATCCAACAGGAGCACTGCAGAAGGTTATTTCTTGGCTGGAGGATCTATGCTATGGTTGCCGGTAAGTGAACTTGATTCAGAGTAGTTCAGAATCTGGTTGATGATGTTGTAAGAACGATCTCAAATTACATGTATGTGATCTCCTTCTTGCCTGCCCCAAGCTGAAGATAAGCCCTTTACTCAACTGTAGAAAAAAAAATGTTCTGAATTTGGGATGCATTTTTAATCCAAAAATCTCAGAAATGAGTAATGTGCTTTTTTAGTATGGAAATTGTGTAAGAATTTTGGGGTTGCGTCATCTTCAGCTTTTGGCAGGTAAGAAGAAGGTTGTATAATTGGAGATTGCTTTTAAAATTAAAATTAAAATGGGCATACAAACACAATTTTTGCAAATGTTTTCTTTTGTGTACTGAAAGTTAATGTATGCCGGGTTTTTGGTTGCCGATGGGGGAAGGGGGGTAGTACATGCCCCCTGTGGCCCCCTCCTTGGATCAGCAACATACCTAAAGCCCGTTACCATCTGTCTACCTTTAATTTCCTTTTTTTTTTTTTTTAAGTGTACTTGACAGTGTTGGGATTTGATGTGGCATCTGTGTTTGAGTTTGAAATAAGATTTTTATGATATGTTTTATTTTTTTCTTCATTATGTTTCAGGTTGGGGCCTCTTTGTTTGCTAGTAATATTGGCAGTGAGCACTTCATAGGGCTGTCTGGGTCCGGAGCCTATGCCGGCATTGCCATTGCAGCTTTTGAACTTAATGTAAGTTATATGAGATACTATAGACATCGATCTGTCAGGGAATGTAAATATTCAATACATATATGTGGCCCGTTCTTAGTCACTTGTGTGACCAAAAAACAGTGAATTGCGCTATTGTGAGCCCTATAATTTTAATAACCTTCCAAGTGTGTTGGTTTCTCATGTATATACAGCAAATACAGACACACATGTAGGTACATGTACATGGATTTGATAACAATAAAAGGTCAGTGATAATACCTGTTCTACATCAGAGGTCAAAAAATTCAGGTCATGTGTGTGACCTCGCACAGAAGCAGGTTTTTTAAACTCACATTTCAGCTTTAAATCCCTCTGAATTTTCAAAAGCTTCAATGTTCATATTTATGGTAGGTATATATCATGGTACTATCTCTGAGAAAAATAGCATTAATTCTGTTGAAAGTTGCATAAGATTTTTGTTATGTAATATTTTGTATCATGATGTATGGTCACGTGTGTGACATGCCATAGGTAATGTGTACAGATTTGGTGAACTATTGAAAATCATAATATTTAGTATTTTTTAAATTCATTTTGCAATAGCTCTATACAAATTATCATCAAGATGGTAGAAAGTGATTCTCAGATCTTTTCTTTATGAAAAATACCCAGAGAACACAATTTTTTTTCCATTTTCATTTTCATACATTTATTGATATCATTCATTGATATTGATATACTGAGGTGTTTTGGTCTAGTGGATAAGTAACCATACTTCAGATCACAAGGTATGGGTTTTAATTAATTGCCATGGCACTGACATCCTTCAGCAAGACATTTATCTGCATTTGCCATGCTCTATCCAGGTGTAGTAAGTGGGTACCTGTAGGATTTATTTCTTGAATGCACTGAGCGCTACAGTTGTCTTGCTAAAACTAGGGTTATAATACTTGCAGCGGAATGCAGGGCCCTCAGGGAGAAAAGTAATTAGTACTGATGAGGCTACCCTGAGTAAACAAGACATAGTAGTAGTATTATTAATTTTCATTATTATTGTTATTGTAATTATTTTCATTATATATTATTATCACCGGTATTTACTATTATCATTATTATTAATGTTCAGACCAAAGAATCAAAGTAGGAAAAAATCAAAGTTTTTATGCAGATATTTGTTATTGTATACTCATCTTCAGCTTGTTTTATAAACTATTTTCAGAAGTGCATTTCCATTGGCCAATTACATTACATATATTATATGAAAGCTATTAATAATTTGATCATAATTGTATAGGGTTATGCAATCATTTCAGAGGATTAAGCAAGAGGAATACAAAAAGTGAAAACCAAAGGTCTTAGGTCAAGAACCTTAACAATAATAGATGAAAAAGACTCTACACATGACTTGCCCAGTACATACATGTACATGTATGCCTTTGACCATTTGCACTCAGGTCACGTGTGTGACAAAGTGTGGGACAATTGTTGTTTGAACAGTTTTGGAAACAATGGTTCTAGAGCTGCTCAGTTACAGGAATAATAAGAAACACAATCAGACAGCACATGACACTTATTTACAGCAGCTGTTGTAATTTTTTAAAATAGGAAATCAATAATCTGATATCTAATTTGTGTATTTTTTAATGAAATAGTTTATCCCCCTCCCCCATGACTCTAATTGGCAATCCCATTTGGCGTATGTCTGGATTCTCAAAGATGTTACCAGTAAATCTTTTTAGCCGAGCTATGCCAGGAAAGGTGTCCATTTTCTTAACATGCCTGAAAAAAAATTCTGTTCTGGGGATGCCATTCAGTTCTAGGGCTTACAGGGCCTATTTTGTATTTATTCCTCAATTTGTATCTGAAATGCTGATTTTATATGATATTTTTTAAAACTGTGTTTGTGACATACATATTTCTTGAATGATATGCTGTAGGTATGTTTTGGCCACAGAAAATACATTTCAGAATTTTGTGGGAGTTTGTTCCTGTTCACCTCATTTGTTAATCAAAAATAAGAAAATGAGAAACAGAAGGAAAACAAAAACACCCTAAATGCAAATTTTTTCTTTCACCAGCATTACAAGCAAGACCATTTTTGTAAAGTCTTAGTACATGTACAATCTGTTGGCTAGAACTTTACAGTAGATCCAAAGATATAAAAAGCAAATTTTTGACCACATCTCAATCGTTAAGGCACATATTCCAGGAAATCCCTACCACACCACTAATGTCATTTGGCAAGACATTAATCTTCATTTACCACACTCGACCCAGGTGAAGAAAATGGGTACTGGAAGGGATTACTTTCTTGAAGCTTCAGCGCCTTCATTAGAGCAGCTAGGCTGAGCCGGGGTGATAATCGAAAACTCTTTGGAAGCGCATATATACATGTAGGGACATTGATATATATGCGCTATACAGGAACTGAGTAGCATTATTTTTATTACCATATTCTATTCCATACAGGTGTACATGTACATGATGTAGATGTACATGTAGGTATTAGCTGTTTTCTATCGTATTAGCAACATGTAGCTGTAGGTATGTGATGCATATAAACTGCATGTAGAAGGATTGAAATAAGTCATTACAGTCCGACCTCACTTATCCGAACTTCATTTATCCGGCCATCTCTATTATTAAACCGGCCCTGTCTTCCGGCCAGTTCATCATGCAATTCACCCAAAAGCCTTGGAAACAGGAACACCATGGGCAATTTTCTGTTTAATTTTATTTCATTTCATCTCTTACAAATAAAAAGATCATTTGCAATCATCAACTACACCAAGAAAACATAAATTTTACAGCCAATAGACTGCCCTACCCTATTCATTTGCATAGAAAATGTACATTTCTCTCATATCCGGCCATTTCACTTATCCGGATGGGTGCCGGTCCCAATGCAGCCGGATAAATGAGGTCGGACTGTACTTTGAAAAAAAAAGTATTCCACTTTTTCTTCTTTTTCAGCCCTGTCCCTTGTGTTTCTATTCACCCCATTTATAGTTCAGCAATAAGCCTTGCTTTGGTTTACAACACATTGAAGTTAGTGGTGCAAATCCATTTTGAAATTTCGGGGGGGGGGGGGGGTCACCACATGATTTAACTTTTCTACCTGTCCGAAATGTCTGAAAATTTTTTCTGACAACCAAAAAAAACATTTTGGGGGTCAAGTTTTCCTCCAAAATTCTCTGAGAAGCAAAAAAAAAAAAAAAAAAGGTTATCACATTTTTTGGCTCTCGTTTTCCTCCAAAATTCTCTGACAAGCAAAAAAAAAAAAAAAAAAAAAGAGAGGTTATTTAAAAAGGTGGGGGGGCATGTCCCCCTGTCCCCCCCCCCCCCCCTGGATTTGCATCCTTAATTGAAGTTAGTCCAAAGTTGTGAATGTCTACCCTTTAATTTATGAGTTGAGGTGGGATTTGTATAGCAAATGCTTCAGTTGAATAGTGTTGATGTTCTATTGTGCAGTCCTGGAATGTAGAACGTTTTTTTTTTATTGGAAGAATGCACACACTTCTTTCAAATACGTTATTATGATACATTCATCAATTATATTTAGGCCTATAGCTGTAGGTTTGCATGTAGAGATCTGTGTACATATTGTGTACTTTGGAATGTTGTACATGTACATGTAGTATTGATCACACAAAGTTCAGTCTTCTGTATAATGTACTCTGGAATACTATTTGTATAGGATCACAATCATTGTTTTCCCAATGAACTATGATAAATTAGTTTTGCTGTCAGTTTACTTTTTTTTTAGAAAGATTTCTTTTTATTCATTCATAAATTATTCTAATTTATACAGACCATGACTATACCCACTACTTTTGTGTTGGAGAATGACTTTTCAAGTATAAAGAGGGAAATTTTTCAAGTCTAAGAATTTTTGAACAACTAAAATGAGACTACAATCAAGGATAGATGTACATGTATGCAGACTGTGAAAACTGCACTTTTGTGCAAAAAAATGTTATACATGTATGATCATACTCTGTGAAGGCATTATAATTGTTTAGGTTAGAGAATATATTCATTAGAAGATATTTGCTTTGAAATTTTACTTTAATTTTTCTAATATACATTTGTGTACCTGTGTACATGTATGTCTGCTAAATATGGTATCATAATATGTGTTGCAATGCCCTCTGAGGAAGAGAATAGATATTTATCAGTGTCAAAATTTTGATGACGGATTTATCTGTGTTCCTAACGAGTTACATGTACCAGACCGGTCCAGAAACCGGTAAGGAGTTTTAAAAGTTAACGAGCCAGACCGTTATAGTCTGCAAGCACAGACACTTTAGCTATTTCAGTGCCATGTTCAGCTAATCTGCCTTAGGATATCAGTGGTGTACATTTGATCTAATTTAAATTTAAAGAAGAACTTGATTTTGTTTCTTGTAACAGAAAAAAGGTGCACATATTGCAAAGATTATTCCAGAGGAAGATATTTTAGACCCAATCTGACTCTAAAATAATGAATTAAACTCAACATTTAACTTTCCTAATTTATATGTTCAACATTCATTTGTGAGAAATATTCATAAATGTAATGGTATGATAGGGGTTAAGAAAATTTATGTTGAATTAACCCTTTCAAGACAATTGACCACATTTTGTGGTTTGGCTCAATAACTTTTGATTCAGAGCTCAACAAAATATAACAGATGCATCAGTAGAAAGAACAAAAATTTCTGCACTCACTATTGCATGACCATATTGTGTTTGATGCCAGGAATTTTAAAAACGGGAATAAGCTTTGAACTCCTTAAATTGGCAACACATTGAGTGGTTCAAAATAATTATTTTTCATCAAAATTGGCAATTTTTTCAACTTTTCGACAAAATTTCTAACCATATAAATTGTCCTCAAAGAAATTACACCTTATTAGAACCATGTAGCGCTAAAATAAAAATATCATTTTTGCCAATTTGAATAACGAAATGTGATCAATTTAGCCCTTAAATAATTCCTATCCTGAAAGGGTTAAAGCCAAACCTATATTGTATATGCAGCTTTCAAGTCCTGTTAAGTACAGCTTCAATACCACGTACATGTACTGTACATTAGTGGCAAGTGTCTGTGATAAGAAAATATATTGGGATGCTGTTCATATATTTTGGATATCATGTATGAATAATTTTGTTTAATACATGATGTATTTATATTGAAATATATGGACAAGGTACATTGTACATGTGCCGGAATATTTCAAGCAAATTAGTGAAGATTGTTTTTTACATTTTATTTTCTAGATACCCATATATACATGTACACATGTGAAACAACAACTTTGCACTGATTTAGAATTGTGATTATCATCTTTACCATGCTACTAGAGTCTAAAAGAAACATTTCTATTGTTTTTTGTTGTTGTTGTTGTTGTTGTTTTTTTTTTTGGGGGGGAGGTGGGATGGGTAACTGGTTGTACGACACATGCTCCTATGACAATTGCCCCACCGTCAATTTCCTGCATTAAAGGGAAATTTGAGTTCGGGGAAAGGTGAAAAATAATTTGTGAGCTTTCTCATTCCTTTTATGTCAGTTTAGAAGAACATCATAGTAGAAATGTCCCCTGAAAAGCATTTCTCTTCAAATGCCCTTATTTGAAATATGACGAAAAATAGCTGAAGTGTTTGGGCCGAACATTCATGCCTCATCTCTGTGCAGTCCCATATACCCATTTCTGTGTGCGGTGCATGTGCTTTTGAGCAAGTTTGGGTTGATTTCTTATCATTTTGATGATTCCAAAACCTCAAAGTTTTCACCAATCCTTATTTAGACATGATCAACCTAAGTTCCCAATTGCTTCCAGACATTTTCTTTCACAGTGTTATCGCATATAACCAGAACTCAACTTTATCTTTAACCGATTTCCTAACTTCAGCCCTAAGATATACACTATATTTAACCATTATATAAACGAGGTTGATAATCCATTGTCATGTACATGTATGTATATTTATACTCTTTAGGCGCTGATAATGCTGCAATTGCTCGGATGGGTTTTTCTACCAGTCTACCTCGCCAGTGGTGTGTATACCATGCCAGAATATCTTCAGAAGAGGTTTGGAAGCACTCGCATCAGGATGTATCTAGCTCTTCTTTCACTTGTCATCTACATCTTCACCAGGGTCTCTGTAAGTAGTCCTAGCTAATCTTCTATCTAGAGCTAATTCCTATGGGCTGGTCAGATCTGAAAGATAATGATAATGATAAACTGTATACATGGACAGGGTTGTCTCCAGGGACTTTTTAGTGGTGGAAATTTTATCGCTCAACACCTTGCCACGGGGGTTCGGGGGGACAAAAACTAGTCGGTTTTCAGGGCTTGTAAGTTATACATGTAGTTAAACAGTAAAAATATCATGTATCTACATAGTACACACTGTACTGTAGCTGCAGCATTAATCTTTGGAAGTACTAGTATTTGGTTTACTTTGTACATATACCTGCTGTCAGTGCTGTCAGATTACTGGCTTAAACCACAATTGCATGTTCGTAGGTCAAAATCGTAGTATTTTTCCTTTGTCAGTGGGGAAATTAGTGCCGGGCGGGCGGGTGTGATATTGCATTGAGTGCCGGTCGGAAATTTCGAGTGGTGGAAGGTTCCGACTGGCGCCGACCACCGTAGTGACAACGCTGTACATGGATAATAATGATAATTTTACACCTGGGTCGAGAGGGACTAATGTGGGTAAAACATCTGGTCCAAGGATGTACATGTAAGCACCCAGCCAGGATCAAACCCGGGATCCCTCGTATGAGAGTCAAGAACAATCACCAATATACCATATAATATAAGGATAAAAGTGGTCCCACATGAATGATTTGGGCAACTATAAAATCGTCAGGGTTTTGTCAGTGAAACACAATGGACACTGCCTGGATGGCATGGCTGATCTGATGTCTCATCACAAGAGTGGAATGTTTGGTTCACAGTTATTTTTAAGGTCTGTCATAAGAAAATTGCTTGCTGAGCAAACCCTACGAGATTGTTGAGGGAGGCTCAATAGCTTCAATTGAGGTTGAACCTACAACAGATATTTCCAATGCATTTGCCTCATGAACAACAGGGGAGCGATTTGGGAAAGATCTGTCGTTATCGTTATTGTTCAGGCCTAATCAGCACTTAAGGCAGTATTATACCACCTAAAAATGATCCAGCCGCAAACTAAAATGAGATATGCCGTGTAAGCAACTATTTGTAGGAAACAACCCCTTTCGATTAAAGCTTATGTAGTCTTGCCTTTCAAAATTTGCTGCTAATTTTCTCAAACTCTTCCTTATCTCTCTCTTTTAGTTTGTTTTCCTCACACCCACTAGATATATTTTTGAAATGGAACGGACAAGAACTTGCATTAAAAACAACAGTTTTACAAGATGCATCAACAGACATAGACAAGAGACATACATGTATGATTCAGGAATTGCAGACTCTACTATCCTGGAATAGAATAATTTTTTAGAATCAAATTAAATCTTTTGTTATCTGATCTAAATCAATCAATTAATTTCCAGGAGTGACCATAGGAGGCGAGTTGGCACAGTCGGTAAAGTGTCTTGCCTGTCGAACCAAACATTGTGGGTTCAACTAAAGACCAGGGGCGGTATTCTGAAAGCTCACCTAGTGCTCAATTAGTAAATTGGTATTCTGAAAGCTTAATTAAGTGCCTATTTCTAGTTGGCAGGGGATGCGTTTCGCGTACACTATGATGCATGCCTGTGGTGTGCGCGCAAGTAGATATATGAGGAGTTTAAAGGGTTTGGATATTCTGAAAACTCTGTTAGCACTTCAAAAAGATAAAAGACCTAATATTAAGTCCTCCGTTTTTTAATGAAATAGCACTCTTTTATTGTATTTTTCATGTAAAACAATGGCCGTTCAATCGCAAGAATGATACGTTTGATTAAATGAGAATTATCTTATCCATTTTGATACAATGGAGCAGTTTCAATGTCGATTTTAAGTGTTTGGTGGATATTTGAATTCAGGAAAGTCAAATTTTCTCAAGGCCTTCTGATTTCATTCTACAGCAGCTCATGCAGGCAGTGGTTCACTACACATTTTGCTAGGTTGAATGTTATGTTGCTATGTTTCTTTGTTACAGCGCTTCTGATTAGTGGAAACTGGCCAAAAAGAGGAGGAGCATATATTGATGATGCAGGACTTGACTGAGTGCTAAGTGAGCTTTCAGAATACAGATTTGGAGGTCTATTAGTGCTCAATTAACTAGGGCACTTACGAGGAAATTTAAAAGGAAAGTTAAGTGAGCTTTCAGAATACCGCCCCAGGCAGCAGACTTAAAGCTTCGTTGTGTCTTAATGTACCCCTCCCTGTTCTGTAGACGTAGGCTAGGCTACTGTGCAAAGGGCTACTTCCCTTAGATGGGACATTAAACGGAGGTCATGTACGTAGGAGAGTTGCCCCCTGCATGTTGAGGACCCAATGCATTCTTAGTTAAGAGTAGGGGGAACCCCAGTGTAGTGGAACACCTGCCTATCCCAATCAATTTTTATCATGAGGAGACATGTATCTAAGTGTCATAAATTTGCTTTTCCCCTCCAGGGCATAGTCAATGCCAAATAGCCAAGAATTATGAATGACAACATGACCTTTGAATGGAAAACTTGTGGATGTGTTTGTCTAGAGGTGTCATAGTCGACTAGTTTAAACACTTGACTGGAGATAATGTGCCAAGGTTGTGGGTTTGATCCCCAGCATGGCACTTGTGTCTTTAAAGGTAATAGATAGTTTTAGGAAGCCCTCAAAAACTTTTCGTGAGATTTCTTTGATTTTACTTAATAAATAGCAAGGTACTAACATAACTAAGATGCTGTGAAGTTTTTTGCTCCTCAAGTGAAATATTTATCGAATTAGAGGTGAAAAGAATAAAAATCCCTGGCCCCGAAAAGAGGGGATGTAAATTCGAACAACGGCCACACACATTACTCACATGAGGATTGCTGTGTGTTATAGAATACATAGTGCGAAGCGCTGGGTTTATTGTGTGGGGAACCTTCGGGTGGATATGGTCTCAGCGTGAGGCAGTGAAAAGCCGTTACCAAGCGTTTCTTACAGATATTTACACTAAAATTTGTTCGATATCGTGAATGGAATGTTAAATAATCTCGTACATGTGTCTTATGATAAAAGGAGAATAGTATGTGACTATGTTAGATAAGTTTCTTGCCAGTATGATTTTTGCTACCGAGACTGTCTATGAGCTTTAAGCATGATGTTTTATTTGCAATGCTTCTCTCTTCCCAGGTGTTAAATGGTTTCCTGGTAGGATGCGAACGTCATTTTGGTTTGATCAATATTGTGTGCAACTCTAAAATGGTGCTTGGTTGGAATGCTCCTTAGGGAGTGGAGAATGTGCACACAATGTGTGCGGAATATCTGTAAAGCATTTTTAAAGAGAGGCATAGATATGTATTAGTTGCTGTATACAGGTAAATCCAGAATTTTATTAATATTATGTGATCATGCCCTCTTCTATTACCATCAGGTTGATCTGTATTCTGGTGCCTTGTTCATTCAACAAGCCATAGGATGGAACCTTTACCCAGCTATCTTCTGTCTACTAGGGATTACAGCCATCTATACAGTCACTGGTGGTCTAGTAGCGGTAATCTATACAGAGACATTACAGACATGCATCATGCTGTGTGGGGCTCTGTGGCTCTGTATAGCAAGTAAGACAGAGGTGTATACACAATGAAACCAGCGCTCAAAATACGCGGAGGCGATTCGCGATCGTATCTTGAATAATCACCTCCGTCAGAAAATTAACGGTGACGATTTTTCTATGACCAACCTTAAAAATCGCCTCCGTGAAATTTTACTGTAGCAGTGTAGCTTTATGCCACAAAACACTTACAAACCTGATTTCATATGTCTAATTTCTTAACTGTTAAATAAATTAACTCTAAGATTCAATATTCTTACGAAAAACGTCAACCTGAACCCGACCTGAACAAAGTTAAAACCCTCGGCCTCGAGCTCAGCTGTTTTATGTAAACAAACATACGATCGTGCAGCAGGCGCACTTGGGGGATTTGATAATAGACACTTTCTCGTGTGTGCGTAAGAGCGATGTACGGTAATATACGCAGGCACACAACCTGCTGTCTATGATCCAACGCGCACTTCGCTACTGTACGCGTTGGATTGGATCACAGACAGCAGTTTGTGTGCTTCCGCACTTACGCACACACGGGAAAGTGCCTACCCGTACGTGCCTACTAATATACATCCGTGCACGATCGTGTATAGAGCTGCAGCGCGCGCAGACTTCGCCTTGCATATGCACCTTCCTTGACCTTGCATGACCTTCGCCCTAGCTTTCGCTAGTATACGATTAATGATGGATAAATTTGTGTATCATGTTCGTCCGGGAAGTGAAAAAAGGCCCGACCACTACCACCCAACGCCCGGGAATTCGAAGGACTTAGACTCAGACTAATTAAGACTTAAGTGTTATTTCAGGAGGATACAAAGTCATTGACAGTACTAATTCCATGAAAATGTAAATATTAAAAAGTAGCCCCCGTCATTACAAAAATGACCTCCGTGAGAAAATTCATGGAGGTCATTTTTTTTTTGGAATTTGAAAAAATGACCTCCGTGGAAAAAAAATTAATTTGAGGCCTGAATGAAACCTGGGGGGTGTTTCTTTAAACTGTTCGTAAAGTCATGCATAACTTTACGAACAGCTTTATGAAACACCCCCCAGGTTTCGACTTTAATATGAAGTGCCAGATAGGATGCCCAAAGTTTTTCCTGATGTTTTAACAAAGTGCGACTGTATTTCCAATAACCTCAATTAAATTATGGCAAAAAATATACTAAATGCATATATAAATATGTTTGTTATAATAAGAATGTTAATCTACATCTGCACAGTTCAACTTTAGTTGATGCAGTTAAAAATGATTGAGCATCCCATTTGGCTTGTCATATTTGAGTCATTCGTAAAGTCTTGCAGCAAATGTTGGATCACCATGGCCTGATGCCCAGGAGATATCTATTTCGTCTCTTGTTATTACCGATTCAAAAAGAGAACGAGCTTCTTTATTTCAAGGATTAAACAAAAACCTGGAAACCAAGTGTACCCTATTATTAAACATTTTCTTTGTCTATTATGTCTTTTTTCTTAGGTTTTCATAAGATTGGAGGTTACTCCATGCTAGAGCCACTCTACGCTGAAGCCATTCCTAATGAAACATTCTACCGCAATGATTCTTGTGGGATGCCTCGAGATGATTTCTTCCATATGCTGAGGAACCCTGTGGGTTCAGACATGCCCTGGCCTGGATTCTTCTTTGGGCAGAACTTTGTATCGCTCTGGTACTGGGCGACAGATCAGGTCAGTAGGGATATATTTTACCTTGATAGGAAAAAAAGGGTTACTTTGTTAGCTTTTAATGAATTCCTTTATACATAACATAAAACTACATGTAGTATCAAATGTTTGCTATTTGATGTCAAACATATTTTGTTTGAAAATTGATATTTGTTTTGTATGGTACATGCAATGTAAAGTATAATTTCAGGATATTGACTCTCAGTAGGTGGGAATTCTTTTGTATTTCTTGTTTGTGGCTTTGAGTCTTGGATTCATGGTAGCCTCAGGTGCCAGAGCTCCTGTGAGTTGTGTGCTGACTGGGCTTGTCCCTTAAATTGTCAGTGAATGGAGCAACAAGAGGGCACCGGGCCTCACCAGGTGGAGCTGAGAGTCGCAGTGGGTGATGCAAATGTGAATTTGTTTTTAAGTTTTTAGTACTAAAAATCTCATTATAACATAAATTTGTAGTATACGTGGATTAAAGAGAACTAGCGCCATGAGCGTCCTTGGACGGTGTGTGTGCTCTATAAGCTTTCACCATTATTATTATTATTATTATTATTATTATTATAACTTGTGTGCCTTTGAAAAGTTTGACCAGATGGATCAGTGGGTTACATTATTTGATTAAAATATTCAGCTCTTCCCTTTTGCATATATTTTGAAGTGATAGAAAGAAATACGACAATACATAATTTTCTAACTTCAGGTGATCGTTCAGAGAGCTTTAGCATCTAAGAACCTTTCTCATGGTCAGGGAGGAACGTTGCTAGCCGGTTTCTTTAAGGCTACTCCTCTTTTTCTTATTGTCATGCCAGGGATGATTGCGCGTATATTTTACACAGGTATGTGTAAATCTTGTTTTACTCTTATAACCTACATACTGTAAAACTAAACACATTTCTAACATGAAGCTTCATTTCAAATTGTAAAAGACAGCCATTTCCATGCCA
Organism: Heliocidaris tuberculata; assembly: GCA_025618425.1. Lineage (NCBI taxonomy): Eukaryota > Metazoa > Echinodermata > Echinoidea > Camarodonta > Echinometridae > Heliocidaris > Heliocidaris tuberculata. The sequence continues at coordinate 41,524,439 of CM046836.1, forward strand.
AGAAAGTCTCATGGATAGCAAAAATTCAGTGTTGTGTCAGCTGTGATTCAATTATTTTGTGGCATGAAAGTTTTTGCAAATTTGAAACACTCACAAGATTCGTGAAAATTTCTATTATTTCAGTATCCACCTTTTGTTTTGAATTGCACTTTGTATTAGTCGGTAATGATTTTTGAGCCATTAAAGGGGCATGATCTCATTAATATTTTCATTGATTTGAAAATTTATCTTGAGCTGTAATGTCCAACATTCTGAAGGAAAAAGTATCCCATCTTTTGCTTTATACATTGTACTTGTATAATGTGAAAATACACTTCTATTATATGTGTGAGGACAAGATGTAAATAGTCACTCTACAGATTCAAAACAAAACATTAGTCAAGGAAAATACAAACATATTAATCAAGAGTTCATTCCTTTTTCACAATCTGTAAAATGATATCTGTTTTGGGAAAGCTTTCACTTGTTCATTAAGTTCCGTCAGTCCTTCGTCATAGCTGGCGCTGTTGCTGATCATGCAGTACAAGAGTGTTATGCATTGAAGAAAAAGTACATTGGCCCGAGTCTCTAATTACCCCATTCACCCAAAACAGATAAATTTTTATTAACCCTTTCAGAACAGGAATTATTTAAGGGCTGAATTTATCATATTTTGTTCTTCAAATTGGCAACAATAATATTTTTCTTTTAGTGCTACATGATTTATAAGGTGTAACGTCTTTGAAGACAATATACATGGTTAGGAATTTTATCGAAAAGTTGAAAAAATTGCCAATTTTCATTAAAAAAAAACAATGATTTTGAACCTCTCAAAGTGTTGCCAATTTAAGGATTTTAAAACTTATTCCCCTTTTTAAAATTCCTGGCATCAAACGCAATATGGTCATGTCAAATTTTTTGCTCTTTCTACTCGTGCATCTGGTATATTTTTTAGAGCTCTGAATCAAAAGTTATTGAGCCAAACCACAAAATGTGGACAGTGGTCTCAAAAGGGTTAATTCTTCATGCTACATGTACATCACTAATCAGGTGAACCTATTCACTCTCACATATTCATTGTATGGTGAGTTTAAAGGGAAAGTCCACCCTGACTACAAGTTGGTTTTAAAAGAAGCAGAAAAATTAAAGAAACAGATCAGTGAAGGTTTGAGCAAAATGTAATAGATAAGAAAGTTATGAATTTTTAAAGTTGTAATCAATCAAACACAAATTTGCAACTCCATGACGTATCTTGCGAGCTTCTCTCCCATTTGCCCTGTACCCCAAAATTCATTAATTCCCATTTTCTCTTAAGAAAATATAAAATCATACATGCACCTTAGATATAATCATTGCTCATATGTTTTTACACAAAACCTGTAAGGGACAAATTTATTCCTTCATCAAAAACTATGAAAAACTGTTTTCTCTACTAAGCAAATGGGAGAAGAGCTCGCAAGACACGTCATGGAGTTGCCAATTTGTGTTTGATTGATTACAACTTTTAAAATTCATTACTTTCTTATTTCTTATCGGATTTTGCTCACACTTTCACTTTCTGTTTCTCTCATTTTTTTCATTTATTCAGTTTCTTAATACCAGGGCGGACTTTCCCTTTAATTACTTTGTCATTTTGTTTCAGATATTGTTGCTTGTGTGGATAATTGTGAAGAAATCTGTGGTTCCACAACCAGTTGTTCAAATCTTGCCTTCCCTCTTCTTGTTTTTGATCCTGATCTTCTACCAGAAGGTAAGCTGGAATTAACACATCTTCTTCTTTTGAGACTTTTCTCATCCAATACTTTTGTCAACATACTGAATAAAGACCAGTTCCCTAAACATGGTACGTCTAATTTTTTTTCAAGAGTGAGTTGCTATCCCTTTAGACAGGAGTACAATAGGATCAAGTTTCACTTCAAATCGATGATGTGAAATAAAAGAATTATAAACAATCCTTGTTTTTCTCAAAACTTAGTTTCATGGATGTAGCATGTTTTGGAAATGAATTCTTGGTTGGGTGGGGGGGGGGGGGGGGGAGGGGGAGAGAGAAGCACTTGCCTTTGAACTGTATAGAAGGGTGTCTCTGCAACCACAAGAATCTGATCTTGTCAAAAATTTCTTTGTAGAGTTATATTTCCCCCTGGATTGATGCAGACCCTGTTCAGTCTTCTTCTTTATTTCATCATAAATGATAAATTTAATGATGGGATGCCTCCCGATATTGCCAAATCTTTTGCTCCAAGCTTCTATGGAAGAAAGTTGATAAGCCAGAGAAAAAGTTCTGATTTTGAGTTTCAAATTTCAAATTTTTTATTGTTTATTTTGTATCACCTTCAGAACTAAATGTTATATGTACATGTAGCTTGACATCAAGTGAACTAAAAATCAGTTGAGAACAGAAATGAGATGAGAGTCAAATAGGAGAAAGGAAAGTGAACCATGAACCATTTACAAATCTATAGAATAGTTCTGACAGACACTTTACCCTATCTCAGGAGCCCATGGGTTATTGTCCGCTGTAATACTTAGCGCCCTCATGAGTTCACTTACGTCCACCTTCAACAGCAGTTCAACCATATTTACGATGGACCTCTGGCGATGGATGCGAAAGATTCCTAGCGACAAGGAGATAGGGCAGCTTAGCAGAGAGACGGCTCGAAAATATGAAATGGAGTTGATGATAGTGGGCAGGTAAATCTGTAGTGGCATATTTTTGGGGTGTGAATAGTTTTCATAAGCTATGGATCAAGCTGCTTTGTGGATGCCACTTTGAACTTTAGAATGATAACTACGCCAGTGATGCATCGATCTCTACCTTACGTGGATATCGCATCGTATGCATGGCTCTATGCGAGCAGTTGATGCGGCCGCACAGCCAAAATTAGGAGCCCTACACTCAAACACATTATGTGGGACCACGTGAGACATAGTGTGGGACATCGTCTGCTGTGTACGATTCCAGTGCACTCCTATTCGAAAGATACATGATTTGATCTTTTATTTTAAAAAGACATTATACTAATTGTCACATTAAATCGCCTTTAGAATTTGCAAGGGTACACTTGTTTTGCATGATTTTGCACTTAAAAACAGTACAGCGCTGGTGTTTTTCTGCGAGCCCGAACATGGCTAGCTTTGGGCTCGCGGTCGCATCAAACATAGTGGGCGTTGCTTTATTCACTTGGTAGAGATTGATACAGTGATGTAATGTTGTGATTTAAAGTGATGGTCGCATTCTGCGGGTAGTGATGTACATTGGCCCCCTTGAAACACTGCTGGTCATGACAAAGCATCAATTTAGAGTGTTCGAACTTGAACCGTTATTATGTGACAGTTGTATGACACATGTCCGGCATCAATTACTCCACGATCAATGTCTTATGCTTTCTGAATTCTAAACTTCAACCCTGAACAAGACACTGTACCTATTCCTAATCATAACCCCCAACCTAACGTAAAACCTAATTGCAACTCTAACTTTAACCCTACATATTTGACGAAATGAAGCCGGAGCAACTGTCACCGAAGCAATTGTCAGACACCAATGCCACAATGTCAACTTTTGTGAACAAAAAGGGTAAATGGAAAAATATAGAGAAGTGATGAAATAAATTACAAAAGAGATGTTAAGCTTCCCTTTGTTCTCTCTCGTCACAGGTTGTTTATTGCTATCATTATCATAGTAAGTATTTTATGGGTTCCCGTCGTTCAGAACAACTCCAGCGGACAGCTGTTCGTCTACATCCAACAAGTTATAGCCTATCTGGCGCCCCCTATCACTGCTGTCTTCCTCCTAGCTGTCTCGTGGGAGCGCACCACGGAGCAGGGTGCATTCTGGGGACTTATACTTGGCATGGTGCTCAGCGTCATCAGGATAAGTTTGACGTTGGCGTTTCCGGAGCCAATGTGCGGCGAGGTGGACAGTCGACCGCCATTCGTTGCTGCAATCCTTGTGAACTATATGTACTTTGCCATGATTCTCTTTGTTTGGAGTTTGATATGGGTGATCGGAATAACCCTCTTTACGGAACCAGTACCTTCGCAATATGTGAGTATTAACCCGTTAACTGCTGCATTATTTGATTCCCATTGGTTTAATACAGGCACCACCTGATTCCCGTAGGGAATGGGTTGAAACACCCTCAAGTTACTTTCATAATTCAGTTTTTAACCTGTTAGAGAAGATTTTGTATGAGATGCATTTCCAATCAGTTTCATTCTAATTAAATGACATGCTCTATATTCATCAGGTTATTTAAGCAAAAAAAATTTCCACTCACATGCATTTGGCATGGTTTGAAAGACAATTCATTCATTCACAGAAAGGCTACTGTAGTAAGAACAGAAAAATTAACAGAAAAATTGAGAGAAACATATTAGTGAAAGCCTGAGGAGAACTGGACAACAGAGTAGGAGAGTTAATTATTTTTAAAGCTTTTGTTCCTCTGAATTTTCTGCTTTAACCTCATCCAAGTTCCAAAAAGGGTTAATTTGCATCTAGTATAAGCAAGACACATATAATCAACCACTTCAAAATGGGAGTGATATTTACATAATGGATAAGAATCTGCTTTCTTATAAATTCTAATCAATTGTTTTTATTCCACAATGTTGACATTTGCACAGATTACCACTAGCCACGGTTAACCTTCATTATATGTAACAGGAATATATGGAGCTCAGAATCCATTATTACCACAGATGATGTGAGTATACAGTGTGAGTCAATAAAAAGGAAACCCATCTTCAAGCCCAAATATTTTAAAAACCAAGGGAAATCGCTGAAATGTATTATAATGGTATGATAGTTGATAAAAGCCCCGTTTTAATAGACCGCGTCCGGACGGAGTCGGGACTGATGCCAGGTGATAAAACCATGGGTGGTCCATCCCGGCGCGCCGTCTTAACAGACATTCGCTGAAAACCTGACCGGGTAGGTTCCCATAGTAACGTATAGAACTGCATGACTTCCTGTCGCGCGCGCGGGAGATTCAAAACGCGGGGAATGTGATATTTCACGAGAATCGAGTTCGAGTCATTGCGCAATGTCGAGCTGTCCGGTCAGAAACTACCCTGAGAGCGGCTTAACAGAACGGCTGTCCAGAATTAGCAGGGGTAGAGTCGTGATTTTACCCTCGTTGGACCTAGTCAAATTTTGGCAAAATTATAGCGGGTAGATTCCGGTCAACACCTCAGTAGGAGCGGCTTAACAGGAAGGGGTAAAGAAATCTAACCCGGTATCACCCTGTCAAGGCGTTTTAAAAAGTGTCTGTTAAGATGGGGCTAAAGTCTTCTTTAATTTGATAGGCTGCTCAACAAAATGCGATCATGGATGATTGAGCACCGGCCATTTTCAAAAGCATGTCAGAATTGTCTTTGCCCAAGTTTGGGCTGAATGGTGTTCAGGGGTTACTTTCATTATTTTGTGAGTGCATTCAACTGGAATGGAGATCATTCAACAAACCTTAGCTTGACTGTTCATTTCATTCAAAACTTTGGCAGAGGCAAATTTGAGATGCATCAGGAAAAATATTACTGTTCAGCTGTCCTTGGTCAGATTTTATCGATGAAGGTGTCAAATTAAAGGAAAGGTGATAGGCTACAATGTGAGGTATCTTTGATTAAATCTCTATGTGCTGATTGCAACAATATTTACGGTTGAATCTGGGTTTCCTTTTTATTGACTCACACTGTATAGTGATAGAAATAAGACCCTGATTAGAGTCATGATGAGTTTCAAATTTTCGACCATTTTCCTATGGTTATCTTCAGGAACTAAATCATCTTTGTACATGAACTGTTTATGTATTGTTTATGTATTGCTTGGTTATGCTTCCCAATCACTCTCCTTTGTAATATTTAACTCTCATTCCTTTTCTGTTTCTGTGATTTAATTGATGGAGTTCACTTGATGTCAAGCTTCCTGACTATATATAAAGAGTTCATGTACATAGATGATTTAGTTCCTGAAGATGACCATGAATAAATGGTCCAAAATTCCAAACTTATCATGACTCTAATTGGGATTTTATTTCTAATACTATATATAGAGGTCCATTTGTATGTATGTCATTTGTTTTGCATCTTGTAGTTATATCGTCTGACATTCTGGACACGGTTCAGTAGAGAAGAACGTCTGGATATCATGGAGTTGAGAGAAGGAGAGTCAAGAAGAGAATCTCATGATACAAAAGAAAAGGTAAGATGTGAAAAGAGCAGATATGGGTAGATAAAGAGAGAAAGAGGGAGAGAAAGAAAGAGAGGGAAGAAAGAGGGCAAGAGAGAGACAGAGAGAGAGAGAGATGGAAAGAGAGAGACAGAAAGAGAGAGGGTTGGAGAGGAGAGACACAGAGGGAAGAGAGAGACAGAGAGGGGAGAGAGAGGGGGAAGGGGGGAGGAGAGGAGAATCAAGAGGAGAATCTCATGATACAAAAGAAAAGGTAAAATGTGAAAAGAGCAGATATAGGTAGATAAAGAGAGAATGAGGGAGAGAAAGAGGGCAAGAAAGACAGAGAGAGACAGAAAGAGAGAGGGTTGGAGAGGAGAGACACAGAGGGAAGAGAGAGATTGAGGGAAGAGAGAGACAGAGATTGAGAGAAGAGAGAGAGAGACAGAGATTGAGGAAGGGGGGGGGGGGGGGAGAAAGACATACAGAAACACAGATAGACAGACAGACACTATATGAATGCGAGTATGTAGATTTGAGATTATCAGGTTAAAAATCAAAAGAACATCACTTTTATACGTGGAAAACTTCATGTAACCCCTTTGGTTAGTTATGAGTAGTTATGAAGGTTAGTTATGAGTAGTTATGAAGGGAGGAGTTATGAAGGGAACTGTAACATATTGCTACCAAAAAAAACCCCCCAAAAACCAACATTCTGGTAGTTGAATTTGGAAAACATCTATCCTAAAATGTTGTGAAAGGTAGATCTGAACGTTTTTGAAAGCAAAAATATTAGCATGTAATATGAAAGTTACCCTCTATAGCACTTGTCAGTAGCAAATTGGAGTAGACTTTTCTTTATGTAACTTCTGCCAGATCTTTGCATGGTGGATTTTGAGATTATGTATTTTTGAATTTTATGCCACACTCAAAAGATGGAGAGGATCATTTTCCATTTTCCCATTATTGTGACACTTGTCATTACTGTAAATGACCTTTGACCTGTATCATTAATGTGTATTCCAGGAAGGAGACGAGGATGAAATGGAATCTTCAGTAGACAACACAGAGAAACCAGGTCATGTAGTCGGGAAAACCGAAGAAGGTGAGAAGTATAATAATAATGATTATAATAATAATAATGACGATGATGATGATGATGATGTGAGAAGTATCCTTACTATAATTTGGCTAAGCTCAGATCTTGTCTGTCCTTCCGTTTGTTTGACGGCGCTTTTCTCGGCGATTTTGCACTCAATCGAGCTGGGGTTTTTTGTAAACGTGGTTATATTGTTCCCAGATTGTCATGAAAGGGGTTGTTTGTGGTATTTTGGTCGCATTATTCAAAAGGTTTTTACAATTCGTAACTTTCTTTGGCAGGCCCCGAGTAAAGCTTCAAAGTTCCCAGTCCTTTCGACCTTTTTCGGCTCAGCGAAATTACATAGGCATACATTACACGTACGGTATGCTTAAGGCTATGCTGATGAATGAACCGTCGCGTTGCGCGTAGATCTACACTGCATGCACTCGGCCTTCATTCAGTGTGTTTCCGTCCAGTGAATCCATGGCATGGTTGTATATGTAATGTTAGACTTAATCTGAAAATTGTTCAACAGTCAGAAATTGCAGGCGCTAATGCACATCCCGCCTGAATCTAGAACTACAAGTACAACTAGCACCTGAATTTCAGTCACATCGGACATCGGGAACGGCTGTAAATATTTCGGCTTCGATGTCGATGTCGTCGATCTGACTCTCGATCTAGATTCGTCTTCGCAGTGTATCTGTAACATACAAATTCATAGTGCTTTGTTTTCACATAACATGCCATCTCATATATTCTGATGACACGTTTATATTTTGTTTGACATGTGTTTTAGGACACTCTGTTGTATATGAATGTTTATTAAGAATATAGACATGAATATAACAGAGTAAAAATAGTTTATCGCTTAAACAACCAATACAGTGTATCTATAACAGACGTACAGAGTACTGTATACGCCATATATTTCGCGGGGGTTTTATTTTCGCGAATTTCACGCATCATGAGTGGGTCCCAAATTTAACAACACTCCAAAATATTGCCAACATTAGAAGTCGGTTGAATTTGTTGTCTCCTGGTCAGAAATTCACCACTTCGCTTTGCAAAAGTACATCATCACCACTATTTGTAGATTTGAGAATTTTCCGACCGCGAATTCAACTACTCGTGAAATAGTCTGGTTAGTCCTACTTGCGAAAATTTATGGCCACGAAATTTATGGCTTATACAGTAGTTTCTTTTTACATTAATGATAACATGCCATCTCAAAATCATGATCTTTTCATCCGTATACTGTAGCATATCTTGCCTTTAGTTGACGTGTTTATATTTTGTACATTGTGCTTTACATTTCTAAATAAAAAAAGACATAATCTAACATACACATGTCGATATTGTTATTTATTTGAATGAAACTGAATTTTGTATTCTAATAGCCTATAACGTTTAAAAGATGCACGAGTTCCATAAGATATGCATTTTCAGTGCATGTTCTAACATTTTTATCAATTCCTTCAATGCATAACTACTTAACCTACCAGGAAAAAAATATATCAGAAACCTAAACATGCCAGTGGAAGCACTACACAAATCTTATCACTTTTCATCACAACAGCCCCCCCCCCCCTCCCTCTCTCTCTCTCTCTCTCTCCTGTATTCTTTATAATTTCTATCTATCCCCCTGCATGTCTATTTTTTTCTCTCTCTCTCGCTGTCATTTTTCCCACTGTGGCTGTATCTCTCTCTCTCTCTCTCTCTCTCTTTCTCTCTATCATTTTCTGACTGTCTATGAGTCTCTCTCTCTCATTTTTCCCACCGGCTGTTTCACTGGCTGTTTCACTGGCTGTTTCTCCCTCTCTCTCTCATTTTTCCACTGTTTCTCTCTCTCTCTCTCTCTCTCTCATTTTCCCCAGGCAATGTTTCCCGCTGTATCCTTCTCTCTCTCTCTCTCTCTCTCTCTCTCTCTCGCTTCTTTCAACATTCCACTATACATGATTGAGCAACCTTTAATTGAAGAACTACAAACAAATGCAATCTGTTGTACATTGTAGGGTACATGTACTTACACATTTATTTTGGACTTAATACATGTAATGATAATATTTCTATATTACCATAATTGCCTCTTGACTGCTTACTAAATACACCATGTTACAATACATTTTGTTTTCCATTGTATACGGTTAGATTTTGATTTCACTCCGTAATGATATTCAAGTTCTCCCCCCCCCCCCCCTCAATTTCATCAATAAACTACTTGCCTTTTACTGTGAATGGGTACTTGGGCTGTACACAGGAGAAGACCCCCCCCCCCCCCCCCCCAAGGTGCCAGGGGTAATTTATGCTAGTAATAATAATGATTATAATAATAATTATAAAGATGATCATGATGATCATGATCATGATGACGATGATGATGATGAAAACAACAGTAGCAGCAATGTTGACAATAATGATATATAGAAGGAGAATAGGAAGAAAAAGGAGGAGGAGGAGGAGGAGGAGAAGAAGAAGAAGGGAGAAGCAGAAGAAAAAGGAGCAGAAGAAGGAGGAGAAGGAGAGGCAGATAAAAAGAAGAAGTTAATGCTAATAATCATAATAATGGTGATGATGATTGATGATGACATCGACAACAACAACAACAGCAGCAACAAGTAACAACAACAACCACCACTGCTGCTATCGCCATTAAGCATTCATAAGACAGAATTGGTTGTTTCGGCAAAAGAAGTTCAGACAAATTTGAAAGTCATGAAACAGGAAAGAAAAGCAGACAATGGGACAGTTTGAAAGTAGAAGAACAAAATTAAGATCTAGATGAGTCGGCACGTTCACGGCAATTTAAGGGTCAATCAGATTTATGATTTCATATCTCTGTTCCTTACCTCAATTTTATATATCAAGTTGATATGACTTTTAATCTTATACTGATATTTCTTCACTCTTAGATTCACCCCTTATTGAAAAAAGCGAGCCTAGCCGGTGGCGTCGTGGTTGGAACTTTTTCTGCGGCATCTCGTCCGGTGAGGAAGTCCCGACAGAGGAAGAGCTTCGGCAGCGTGAAGCCAGACAGATGGACAAGGTTATCCAGAGCAGGAGAGATAGGTACATCTTGAACTCTGTAGCTGTTATAGTGCTTGGGCTCGATATCTTCCTTTATGCATATTATGCATGATTTACATCAAGCTACGAGTACCTGTAGTTATAGCAGTGTTCACTGCAGGGACTCACTGTCCCTCTTCCATGGACAAGAAAGGCTCATCCATATATGCCGCTGTGAACTGCCACAAAAAATAATAGTGGCATTTCTTGGATGTATTTAATGAATGGCAATGGCAATGGGGATGCATGATGCAGAGGTCCTATGCATACTCACTTACCTGTGTGTTATAGGATATGGAAATGTGAAGCACAGTATGCTTAAAGGAGAATGAAACCCTGGGGAAAAATCAGTTTTAATGAAAAGAAAGGATAGAGAGAGCAATTTTTAAAAAGTTCCATCACAATCGGTTAAGAAATGAGAAAGTTAAAAAAGTTTGAAAAGTCGCAATTTACTTTCTATGGCGATCTTCAAAGTGGCAATGTTGCTTCAAAGTGACAGGTTTAGTAGTAGAACTCTCAATATGTTTTGTACACAAAATTTCATATTTTCCCCATTATCTCTCAAGGTGCAGCTTGTCTCCTTCTTAGCTCAAGATATATCATGGGTATATGTATTTGACACAACATTTGTTGAGTTCACAAAAAGACAAGCAGCATCTTTAGAGATAATGGAGAAAATATGAAATCTTGTGTACAAAACATATGGAGAGTTGTACATGTACTACTAAACCTGTCACTTTGAAGCAACATTGCCAATTTGAGGATCGCCATAGAAAGTAAATTGAAACTTTTCAAACTTTCATAACTTTTTCATTTCGTAACCGATTTTGATGGAACTTTTTTAAAATTTGCTTCTCTCTATCCTCTCTTTTCATTAAAATAGATATTTCCCCAGGGTTTCTTCATTCTCCTTTAAAAAACCTAAAGGCAGTTTACTGCAGCATATTTGAACGGGCCTTTAGGATGATATTACTTGTGATTACTAACTCAGAGGAACCAGATAAAACCTTACTGCCTCAAGTTTGAGAATCTTCTTTTGTCATAGTTTTCCATTCGTTTTCTCTGTTCTTTCATTGATTCTATTGCCTTAAAGGGAAAGTTCACCCCGAAGATTACTTGAGTTTAAAAAATGCAGAAAAAATAAAGAAAAATATTGGCGAAAGTTTGGACAAAATCCGTTAAAGAATAACGGAGTTATGGACTTTTGAAGTTTTGATTTTGTGACGTCACATGCGAGCAGCTCCTCCATTATGTAATGTGATAAATATTCCATAAAATACAGTTTTCTCAGAAAATTTAGAATATTTTCGTCTGTGCATTTGATATATTGTCAGAAATGTTATTCAATACTAGATTCTGAAAAGAAACAATATTAATTTATCGTGGAACGTAAAAAAAAATGTGAATATATGGAATATTTATTACATGACCAATGGGCAGCTGCTCGCATGTGACGTCACGAATCCAAAACTTTAAATAGTCATAACTCTTTTATTATTTGACCGATTTTCATCAAACCTTCGCCAATATTTTTCTTTATTTTTTCTGCATTTTTTAAACTCTAGTAATCTTTAGGGTGAACTTTCCCTTTAATGCCGTCGACTAGTCTCCTCACAAGTAGCTGTATTCTTTATTGGGAGTGTATTTCAACTTGCAATAATCTCTTTATAGAATCAACATTTGAAGCTCATATTTTGAATAATAGCATATCGATATAGAACCCCTAACATGCAGAACAAAATATATTTTGGTGATTGGTACACTTTAAAATATCAAACTTAGATACTGAAATTTCATTTAGATATTTGAGCTTTCAATATTGAGCTTTCAGTGATTGTACTGCCATAAAGTATCAAGCTTCGATACTGAACTCATTTCCTTGAAGTGTGTACGGAATCCTATGCTTTCATTTTATATATGTTTTGTATTGTGTGTGTGTGAGAATACAGTGGCTTTAAACAAGTCATATTTTTAAAAGAGTTTATTGTAATTCCTTATGTGAAATGGTGGTATTTTTGCTATATTGTTGAAATAGTTGTGAAAGGGGCAATACTAATACTTTTGTGCAAGAAGTGAATATACAGTACCAGTATGTTTTGATTTCTGTAGTAGTTGATCAAACAGCAAAGTGCACTTTTACAGAGCTGCCAAGTAGTATGGATTTCCCGTATTTCGTACGAAAATCAAGTTAAAATACGGGAGTACGGTTTTTCATGTTGAAATACGGAAATGTACAAAATCAGTTATGTATATACATGTAGTCTATGGCCGGTGCGTGCGCCGTGTCAATCATGTATTAGTCTGTGGCATGGCTGGTGCGCACTCCGCGCGCTAACGGGTAGACGTACGTATCGGATATCCGTTCGTATGCCAAGTATGTTTACTGTGTGCTTTGCTTATGCTACAACATGATTGTCTACGTGTGGGACTGAAATGTAATCAGTGATCGAACTCTGCTGATATACATGCATTTATTTGCCACGCGGAAAAATACTGATTTTTTTGCCAAAATACTGATTTTGGGGGTTAAGCTGAAATTGCAAAATAGAACTTGGCAGCTCTGCTTTTATAGCGTCTTCCTCGAAATTCTTGTTTTACCTTGTGCATGTACTGTATGTTCTTCACTAATATTTATGAGAATGAAATTATTTTGTATATATGGAATTAAGTACTTAACATACAGTACATGAGCAAATTAAGCTGAACTGGATACAGTATTTACGTAATCAGGATGCAATATGTAATGTATGAATTTACATGTACACGTAGTAGGTACCATGCACAAACATAAAATGTAACACATATGAGCATTGCCTGTGTGAATATATCATTATATGAAAGTTCAAGATATATGGTTTTACATATAGGTTTGGATATTTTAGAAATTTTAATGCAGTGATTTTTACGTCATTTTAAGTGATGAAATGAGCAGTATTCTCTTCATATTCTCCACCAAGTATGTCCATCAAATAAGAATAAAAATTGATGATTTGTTCTCGGTATGGTTTTACTAGCAGGGAGAATTAGTTGTATGTGTAAGTTGGGAAGAAATTTGAAGAATGTAATTAAAATAGTATTTTATTAACCCTTAATCAGCCCCCATGTACCTACCCCAGTGCCACAGTGCTAATCCCTATTGTGCAAGCCACTAACCCCCCCCCCCCCTTGTGCCGGGTTTAGTTTTTGGGGGCTTAAGCGCGAACAAACAATGCGACTAACCATGTACATTTTAAAAATGTTAATATATTTATAGAATTAGTTTCATTAAATTTGCATTTATGGCAGAAAGAATCGTATAATAACTACCTTTTTTGTGCGATAAGGAATTTTAAGTAAATCCCCAAACTATTGATATAATCAAGAAAAACTCACTTCACCCTAAGTCCAACCTCAGGACGTCAGATCCCCAGGAGTTATACATATATAGATATTCCATGTTATATGATATGAAAATGATTTCTCCCTAATAAACAAAAATTTGTGGCAATATAAGTTATTGGGTGCCCTCTATGCTTATATAGATAGAATGCCTCCTACCCCCACAGAAGGGGGGGGGGGGGGAACAGTTCCCAAACATTATGGCAAATCAGAAAATTCCCCTTTACACCTACATGTAATACACCTAATTTCCCCATCAGTCGATTTTTGTGTGTGTGTGCACAGGACTTTGCCTTAAGTAGGATTTATGTCAATATATATATTATGTTTAATGTATTTTTACATTGTTTGTGCATTTAGTAAGGCTTCTATTAATTGAAATAATTTTCTATTTTATTTTGCGCATACTGGGATCTTTTTACAGTTCTTTATTTATATATGTTCAATATGGTATTTTTATAACAATTCACATTTTGATAACAAAATGAAAAAAAAAATTCTAATTGGACCTTGTTTTTGAAGGGCAAAATCAGGATATTTTATCTTTCTCTGTGTGCCTGTTTTAAGCAATTGGTGCATGACCAATGTATGTGTGAACACAACACTCCATTTAAAATGTGCCTATTCTATATATGCATTACATTGCTAATGATAATTTTAGTCAGGAAACATGTTTACCTCTATTGCAGCTGTTGATGACCTGAAATATTGCATGAGGCTTATCTGACATAGCAACAACTGATAAATATCAGTTATTATTTCCATTCATAGAGATGCAGTCTTACATTAGGTACCAGTCACACCGCAAAACCGACTCGACACTTATTCCAAACAGACCGATTCTTGGCCCTGTTTCATAAAACTTGTTATCAATAACAAGCTGCAATAACTGTTATAAGCTACTGAAATCCTTGCATCGGATTGGCTGAGAGCAAATTTGTCCTAGAAATGTGGCAGTCGTTACTGATAACAAGTTTTATGAAACGGGCCCTGTTGTCTTTAGGGTCTGTCTCGCTAGTGTGACTGATGCTTTACAGATGATTCAAACCATTCATGAGAACTAGGAAGAAACATTCAACGATAATTTTGTTACACGTTGATGTACCTTAAACTGAATTTGTGCCTACAGACATTTTGTTGCAGGAACAAATGGGAAGCGTTCAAATATTAAAGCTGAACGGCAGAGTACTAATCAAGGTTCTATAGGTTCTTTTCCATTGTGTACTCTATAAGTATCTTGTCTTCCACTAATACATGTATATAGCATTGAAATGCCTCCAGTGCCTTGGTTCCTATAAATTTTTTTAAAAGTGTTTGTATCATTGATCTTCAGTCATCTCACGTTTCTCTGCATAAGCAGCATGTGTGTTGGAATGTCAAAGAATCATCTGACAAAATGGAAATTCCTTTAACCCTTTCGAGACAATTGACCACATTTTGTGGTTTGGCTCAGTAAGTTTTGATTGAAAAATATACCAGATGCATGAGTGGAAAGAGCAAAAATTTCTACACATACAGTGTACTATGTCCATTTTTTTTTTGCAAGACCATATTGCGTTTGATGCCAGGAATTTTGAAAATGAGAATAAGATTAAAATCCTTTAATTGGCAACACACTGAGAAGTTTAAAAGCATTGTTTTTTAAAATCAAAATTGGCAAATTTTTCAACTTGTTTCAACAAAATTTGTAGCCATGTATATTGTTTTGAAAGACATTACACCTTATTAGAACCATGTAGCACTAAAAGAAAAATATTAGTGTTGCCAATTTGAAGAACTAAATTTGATCAATTTGGCCCTTAAAGGGGGTACCCAATGCTGAAACAATGTTAGTTCATTTAAAAGATCATGATTTTATTAGAAGAAAATCATCTGCCTTAAATTTTTTTAAAAATTCGTGTTGCCAGAAAATCCCCGAAATATGGTAAGATTTCAGGATATTTTCGCCCCTCAACTGTGTCCCAATTTCAGCTAGGTAACCACAATGACGTCAAAGTGGTTACCTTGTCGCGCAATTATAGCAAAATGCGCGCAAGGTGTAATGCATTTTGTACAGTCTAGCGCGCAACACATCTGCAATACGCGAACCTGGGTAACCACTTTGACGTCATTGTGGTTACCTAGCTGAAATTGGGACACAGCTGAGGGGCCAAAATATCCTGAAGTCTTACCATATTTCGGGGATTTTTCTGGCAACATGAATTTTTAAAAAACTTAAGGCAGATGATTTTCTGCTAATAAAATCATGATCTTTTAAATGAACTAACATTGTTTCAGCGTTGGGTACCCCCTTTAAATAATTCCTGTCCTGAAAGGGTTAAGCTATGTAAGTTACTGTTTGTATCTTAATTATTTGAATATGTTTCTGACAGACTATGTTATGGCATTATGAGTTGGGAATGTGAACAATATTAAATCATATTTTATTATGGTAAATGACAAGTTGTTTGGTGTATTATATTCTCAAGCTTTCCATATGTCGTTCCAAGCTAGATATTGGATATATTTTTCCTTTTATTCAACGAGGAGGAGACAACTTGAACAGTTTGCCCCCTTGCACTATTCCTGCATCAAATTGCTCCTTTGAATGTTGTTAACAGAAATATGGCGCCATACAGATGCTGTGAATCATCATGATGAAATTTTTAACTTTTTAAAGAAAGATTTGTCAACATTGGGCTTTTAATGAGACACAAATCCCCCTCTACCCTGCCACACTACATCTTATTAAGTCAGGACGGAGGTGTAGTCATCAAAATTCTTCAAAGCTTGATTTTAGTTTGACAGATATTTTTTTCAAACTCCCTCTTCTGAATAAAGATCACTCAACAATTATCAAGAATATGGGATAATGAGATCTGGGGGCGTTTCATCAAGTGTCTTGTCAGTGATTTTTACTGACAAATTTGCTCTCAGCCAATCGGATGCAAGGATTTCAGTAGCTTATAACAGTTATTGTAAATTGCCAGTGAAAGCAAGTTTCATGAAATGGGGTCCGGATTGTGTGCGCCAGTAAAACGGCTCTTAGCTGGAATGTTTTGCAGTACCTCTGTGCGAGCAGAGAGGTTGCCTCCTATATGCGGAATGGAAATTGAATCCAAATACCAGGGTAATTTATTATGGTATATGTAAAGCGCTTTCAAAGAAAGAAACAAAACAAACATATCTTTGGTACTATACAAATGTAATGATAATAATCATCATCAGTGGCGTAGCTACAGGGGGGCACGGGGGGCACATCCCCCCTTCCCACTGAATGGTGGAAAAAAAGAAAAAAAAGAGAAAATGAGAAAAAAGAAAGGAAGAAGTGTAAAAAGGACTAGAAAGAAGACGATAAGATCAATTCTCCCACACCCTCCCCCTAATCAGTATCCTTGTAAATTCGCTTTAAATTTTTCCCCCAATGATGTCAGTGCCCCTTCAATGGCTTGACTCATGCTATGTCATTGATCATTATTATTATTGATAATGATAATCATAATCATTCTTCTGATTCTTCTTATTTTTACTAATAGTAGTAGTAGATCTAGTAGTAGCAGGGAAATGTCAATTAGATAACATTTCCCAGGTTGTAGTATAAGCAGTAGTAGTAGTAATAGTAGTATAGTTATAGTTATTATTATTATTATTATTGTCATTAGTATTATTGTTATAATGATTATTAATATTACCATTAATAGTAATAGTATTATTTTTATTGTCATTATTATCATTATTTATGTTGCTATTGTTATTATTATTATTAACAATATAATTATTATTATTATTATCATCAATGATTAAATATTCTTATTACTATCATCACTACAATTATCAGATAACAGAGACAGGGGAAAAGGAGGATTTGTGGAGAAAAATGACCTGGTGCTGGAGATCATGAGAACTTGAGAGGGATTGTGGAAGAAGAAGTAGAAGAAAGGAAAGGGGTAGGGAAGGAGAATGGAAGAGCATGAGAAGGAGAAGTAGGGCACTTCTGCTATAGCTACTGGCGTAATGAACAGAGTAAAGTGATTTTACCGTTCAGTTTTGAGAAAAAATGATTATTACCCATAGATTTCACCTCTATGATTATTGTCGCTAGATGGCGCCGTTGCTGATTGTCATTATGAGCCATCGATGTGATGAGCACATATTTTAAGATTGCTTTCCCAGTTCTTGCTCTAACTGGGGATTGTTCTAGGTTTTTCTGTGTTGCTGTGTTGTTCATATAAATGGGCTATAGAACACAATGAATAAAGGCCCCATTCCACATAACGGAGACCCTTGAGAGACCACTGAGAGACCCAAAATTGGCAAGATCTCTCAGCAGTCTCTAAGACCATATGTGGAATGGTTCTAAAAACCCTTGAAAGATCATTGAAAGACCAACAAGTAATTTTCCAGCAAATTTCTCAGAGATCTCTGAGGGACCTTGAAGATTGCCGAACGTTCACTGAGAGACCAATAAGACTACTGAGAGATCACTGAAAGATCATCTGACATACTCCCTGAGATCTTCGAGAGATCAATCAAGATCTCTGAGAGACTGATCGTGACCTCTGAGAGAACAACTTAGATCTCTGAGAGACCTCTGAGAAAACAACTGAGATCTGTGCAAGACCAGATCATATGTCAAATCTTGCTGATCTTACAGTAGTCCTCCAGCGATCTCTCAACAGTTTTTCATTGATCTTTCATGCAAATATTATGGTCTCTCGGTCTCACTGGTTTCTATAAGTTTTCACTAGTCTTTCAACCATCCCTCAATTATCTCTCAATAATTTCTCAGTGATCTTCTCAAAAAATTGGCAATTCTTGAGAGACTGTCGAAAGATAATTGAAAGACTAGTAAGACCCTTGCTCGCTCATTGAGAGATCGCTGAAAGACTACTGAAAGACCATTTTCAGCATGAAAGACCGCCGAAAGGCTATTTTTTGGAGACCATGGAGACCATGAAATTCACTGAAAGATCACTTAGGAATCATGAAAGACCTCGGAGATCATTGAAAGTTCACTGAAAAATCATTGAGAGATCTGTCAATTTTTACGGTCTTTCAGTGGTCTTTCAGAGGTCTTGCCCTATGTGGATTAAGGGCTGATATTTGGTTGTCCAAAGGGAGGGAGCGAATCCCCCCTCCCAGCTTGGAAAAAAAAAAATCTTCCCTAGAATCTCAACGGCCCTTTAAATGAATTCCAAAGTGGGGGAGGGGCGTTAGCCTTTTTCTGTTTTTTAACAGTCACAGAATGGGATTTTCCATGTTTCTTATTTTCAATAGGGCATTACAGCCCCTCGGTCCCTCTGGATCCGTGCCCAGCGGCTGCAAATACAGTATGTGCCATTCATTCGACAGGGGAGGGAAAATTGGCAGGGACGGGGGCAAATAGACCCGGCCCCCGGACTGCCCTCTTAATATTGAGAGGGGAAAAAGTTTAAGGGTGACTTTCTGGGGTTAAAACATTCGCCCCTCCCAGAGAAACCCTTCACACTAAGAAAAAAAGGTACAATTTTGCACCCTTCAAATGCAACAAAATTTGCACCTTTTTGGATGCAACTTTGCACCCTAAGAAGCTTTTTGCACCTTTAAGGTTGCAGTTAGCTACTATTTGGGTGCAGAGTTGTACCCTTTAGAAAAGGTACAAATTTGCACCCTTTTGGATGCAAACGTTTCTGCACCCTTAAAGGTGCAAAGTTGCACCTTTTAGTGTGCAAACTTGAACCTTTTTTTTCTTAGTGTGTTGAGACTGCCCGGGATTCCCCAAATCCTTGATATAATTATCATGAACAAAAATACTAATTCATCTTTAAACCTTATAATATAGCTCACTTTTTTCTTCTGTGGGGGCGGGGTAGAAGCCTTCAGGTACTCAGTTTCAGCAACATGATAAAAGTCTATAAATCGAGGCCTAATTTTCATTTCCATGTTAAGATGAGGGTATAGGGGCGCGTGTAAAGTCTATGGTGAGAATTAGTGTTAGAATTATAGCGATAGGACTAAAAAGTAGGATTTTCAGGGCCGCGATTCAAAAGTGTTGTCAATAACTTGCGATGATAGTTATAAGCTACTGAAATCATTGTATTTGATTGGCTTAGAGTATATTTGTCATAGATCTCTACCAGGTTTGTTTGTTTGTTTGTTTGTTTTTTATAATGAGTTTAAAAAAAACAGGGCCCAGATTAGGTTTAGGGCTGATATATATGGTTAAAATAATGTGGGTTTATAGGATAAGAGGGCTGGGTGATGTGAGACAAGAATCGTGATTTGGCACTCCTGCTTTGTAACTTCTAAAATATTCATTTTAGCCTCTCCATTTTTATGTGGTAAATGATATTAATATTAGGCTACAAAACAAGGTATTTTAAAGATCCAAGTATTTTATTATGCAAATAGTCATTTAAAATGAGGTACTTGAACGGGGTGCAGTGGGACAAAACTCTCGAAAATGCTAAAATCACCCGCATATTTCTGGTATAGTTGATTGATTGATTGATTTTATTTGCCAAGCCTCTAATATACAAGAATGAAAAGAATATCAGATCAAAATTAATATAGCCTGGACAGGATAACCCACGAAAGCTCGAGAGGAGCTTATTTTCAGTGGGGTCCCCAAACACAAAATTATTAAGTTAAATTGTATTATTTACAGACTGAGAAGGAATAAAAATGTCAAGGATAATAACAATGATAACAACAACACTAGAAGAAGAAGAAGAAGAAGAAGAAGAAGAAGAAGAAGAAGAAGAAGAAGAAGAAGAAGAAGAAGAAGAAGAAGAAGAAGGAAGAAGAAGAAGAAGAAGAAGAAGAAGAGGAGGAGGAGGAGGAGGAGGAGGAGGAGGAGCAGCAGCAGCAAAAAGAATAATAAAGAATATGCTGAATCTCTAAAATGTACAAAAACAAAAATACATACAAAATTGGACAGTATGAACCTGGCAGAGAAAAGAAAAATGTTCTGTATTCAGGCTATTTCAATTATAAACCATGTCATTCGCTTCTCTCCTCTGACTCTCAAGTGATATATAGGTATTCCCTGAATTTCCTCTTAAAATGAGCAAAGTTTTCTATTTCCTTTATATGATTAGGAAAGCAATTCCAATGTTTTATGGCAATGTAATAAAACGAATTTCCAATACTACCTACTCTTTCTGGTAAGTTAAAGTTGAATCTTGCTATTTCTTGTTGTTTACGAATAAGTGCTGGGAATGTTAATTTTGATTTAAAAAACTGGCTGAATACTCGGCACGTAAAGTTAACTTAAAGACACATACCCATTAAAAAAAATACTGGGTGAACTGAAGAGCGTTTTGTAAATTTTAACCTATTTCGACGGATTTTCGCAAAAATAAATCATTCTTCATAATGTTTATGTTTTTTTGTTACACACAAGTTTGTCTGAAGTAGTATAAATGATTTGTTAAAAGGAATTGATCGATATGACTTCATGACGATTTTTGATGAAAAAATGTTTTCATGTAATACGTTTATGGATTATGACTGATTAAAGCTCATTTTCCTTACATACACAAAAAGAAACCGGGGTGACGGCCTGCAAAATATTATACGGTATATATTTGTATTTATCTCAGAGAAATATCGCTGGCAAAGTATCGGGTCCGAATAAGACTGTTTACATACGGGGTGTTTATTAGCTAAGTGGTATACTTGCAAAACATTTGATACTTAGAGCTAAAAATAAAAAAATAAAAAAAATAAAAAGTGAAAACTAAACCTACAAGCGAAATCCCAGTATAGCTGTGAACTGTGAACTGTTAGTCAAGACCTTTCGTAGGATTCAAATTAATTTATAAGAGGTAAATTATTTTCTTTAAATAGAGGTGGCGCCCAGTTCTTCCGCGTCTCAGCCTTCTCCCCGCTCTCCAACCTTTGCTTCTCATGCAGGGAGTCTCGGCCTTTTGAGAAATGTTCCCTCTAGTCTGATAGGCCTGGATACGCCTCTGCAGGCAACGGGTCCTCCGAAAAAATATTACAGTAATATTTAATTTGCATGTATATATATGGCCGGCCTGGATCTGGATGTAGCATGACCGCATGACCGGCCGTGTCGCATCGCTCGTACGCATACCGTATACGTCGCTCTCGCGCGCGCGCAATTAATATGCGAATCGACGCGCGGTAGTATAGTAGTACCGGTAGTACATACAGTACATATGCACAACAACAACAACACGGTATATACGCTAGCTATAGCTCGAACTTCACATCAGAGGAAGATTTCAGAGGAACATTTTTTTCTTATCGTGAATTGTGTCTTTGGATTGCTATTCAGTGGACTTAGTCGGATTTTACGGGAGAAATCAATTGGATCCTTGACAGTTGGTGAGATCCTTGCCTTGAGATGGGATGCTAAAACACTGAAATATTGTCATCGCATTTTCTAAATTGTGAACGATAACCCGCACCATACCGTACATTCACTAGACACATGCACAGTCACAGCCACAACCGTGCATGACGTTTTGCATGGGGAAAACGTGAGCTAGCTTGACTACTGCAAACAGTGGATCATTTGTTGAAGGTGTTGACTGAAAAAAAAATCGATGAATTTTTGATTTGTTGTTTCTTAATGCAGAAAATGGATTGAGAATATCTCGACGAGAATCCTCTTATTTGTGTTCATCTCGTTGTCTACAAATTCCCCGAACTCTAACTTACATCACAATGAATGCTAAGGCAGACATCAATTTGGATCGGATTATTGAGCAGCTCATGTCTGTTCGTTCAACCCCTGGGAAACAGGTATGATGGGGAGCCCTAACATTCGGTCCAACTGTTAGTGTTAGATCTGTGTCTACCAGTGGCGGAGAATATGTGTTATGCAATTGCATACATCGGGGAGGGGGGGGGGATGACCAATTGTTATATCCCCCCTGATGAAAAGAATTTCCTCCATATATTTCCGCAATGGTGTTTGACCACCTAAGATTAAGAATAAGATATGAATATAGATCTAGGCCTACTATAACTTAGACATAGACTAGAATCTATACTACTGGTACTAGACTTTAGATTAAGCCAGGTTTAAGCATTAAATCTAACTTGTTAGTCTACTAGTAATCTAATTGACTTAGAGGAATGTAAAATAAACTTGTTCAGTTTCAAGTCAAATCTTGAGAGGTAGAAATGTAGAGGTCTATCGTTACCTGATATTCTAGAGTAGACTGCACTACAGTCTACTGTCCATTATATTTGTGTAAGGTCTGTCATAAAAATATTGTCCGAGAACAATGTCAATGTTTGTTTTTACACAAGTACTATGTTATAAATTTGATAGGGGATTGTGAATAAAATTACTGGATAAGACATTTTCTCAATATTTTTTACTTTTTTTGAAATATTTGTATATCTCGATAAAGAGGAAGAGCTTGCATGTTTATCAGAATGGCGCAGTTTATAGGATGGGGGAATGCGCAAGCGCACACTTCAGGTTGAGCTGTTGAATTTAGTTCTTTGAGTTCTACTTTTGAATTTTACAAAAAGCACGTGTGTCTCTGACACTGAATTTTGTGAATACTTTTTCATTTTTTAAATACTTCAGAATAATGTCAACATAATCTAGATCTAAAATCATCAAAAAATCTTGATGGAAAAGTTTTTAATTTTCTGTTTGACAATTAGTCACAATCTGTCCAGATAACCAACCTGTCTTGACACACAACATGTAGATCTACATACACTTCTTGAATTATGTGTACAAAAAAGTGCACTCTCAAAAAAGTGTGCTGCACAGACATAAAATCTTGGTGTTCTTTAAACCATACCCTAGTCAAACTTTAATTATCCCCTCGCCGACAAAGTCGTATTGGGATGTAGTAACGCCGCCGTCCGTCCGTCTTTCCATCCGTCCTTCCGTCCATCCGTCCTTAACAAATCTTGTGAACACTGGTTTCTGTTTGATGGATTTCAATGAAATTTGATATGAAGATACATGGTATCAAAGTACAGCTTAAGTTTGATTTTGGAGTATGTAGGTCAAAAGGTCAAAGGTCATAGCTCATTAAATATGCAAAAATATCTTATGTATCTGAAAATGTGGTTTCTGTTCAATAACTATAGTAATGTTTGATTTTAATAAAATTTGCTATGAAGGTACATGGTATCATAATACAGCCTAAGTTTGATTTTGGAGTATGTAGGCCAAAGGTCCTAGCTCATTAAATATGCAAAAATAGCTAATTACATGTATGTATCCGAAAATGTGGTTTCAGTTCGATAACTTTAGTAATGTTAGACAGATTTTCATGAAATTTGGTAAGCAGGTACATGGTATGAATATATACATTGTAGCTTAAAGGGAAATCCAACCTTTATAGTAAGTTGCTTTGAAAGAAAGAGGAAAAATCAGAGAAGCAGATTGGTGAAAGTCTGAACGAAATCGGACAAGCGATAAGAAAGTTATGAATTTTTGAAAGTTGTAATCACTATGCATATGGGAATTTCAAATTGGCTGAATAGGTAATGTCACTGTAATGTAATGTAGCTGTGGACAACTCCCCTATTCGCTCTTACACACAAAATGACTAAAATGTCACCTTTTTTCAAAATGCATTATTCAGTAGGATCTTTTCGTTCATGAGGACCTATAACAATATGCTATCTCCAATATATTTTGAGTATTGCCCCGAGGGTAAAATCGCCTCAAAGAAAACCACAAATTGATGATATTTTTGTGTACGACAAATGGGAGAGTTGTCCAAAAAAATGTCACAATTGACTCACCAAATTGCCAATTTGAGATTCGCATAGATGTAGAGATCTCATTTTTCAAACATCCATAACTTTCTTAGTCCTTGTCCGATTTCTTTCAAACTTTCGCCATCCTGTTTTTCTTATTTTTCTGCTTTCACACAAATCATCTTATTATCAAGGTTGGATTGCCCTTTAAGGTCGATCTTCAAGTACATGTACATGTATGTACATGTAGGTCAAAGGTCAAAGTTCACAGTTCATTAGATATGTGAAAATAGGGAATTATATATGTGAAAATGTGGTTTCCATTCGATAACGTAAGTAATGTTGAGTTTGTAAGTCAGAGGTCAAAGGTCACAGCTCATTAAATATGCAAAAATTGCTATTATGTACATGTACATGAGAAAGTTTATTTTCAAATCTTCTCATGGGTCATTCCATAAAGTAATAACTTTCTGTACATGTACATCCATTAGTAACTTCCTTGCCTAGTATGGAGGTAACTTGTTGTGACATATATGGGCCCATTGTACCCGGCGGGGGGATGCTACGCTTTGCGCTGCCCTCGTTTAGTTTAGACTAAACATTTAGCTTTTAGACTAAACATTTTGTTTTTAGACTAAACACTTAGTTTCTAGACTAAATATTTAGTTTAATTGTTCAATCATTAAGACAAACATCATCAGCTCTTGAGCTGAATGTCTTGTTTGCTTGTTTGTCTGTAGTTGTTTTTGTTTATGATAAACCATTGCACTTCCATTCTATTCCGTATAATAACAACCCCAGGTTCAGCTACCAGAGAATCAGATTCGGCATCTATGCCAGCTATCCAGGGAACAGTTCCTAGAGGAACCCATGCTGGTTGAGCTAGAAGCTCCTGTCAACATCGTGGGTGATATCCATGGCCAGTACGGAGATCTCATCAGACATTTTGACAAGTGTGGCTTCCCACCAGACTCCAACTATCTCTTTCTGGGAGATTATGTAGACAGGTAAGAATTTATGCTTGACAGCCGACCGTCCTTTTTTAGCTGTTGTATTTCTTTGCCCTCTTTTCATAATGACCTATCAAAAGATGTTATTTAAAGATGAAAGATTTTTTGATTGATGGCACATGGATATATTTGCAGACAAATGTGGAAATTATGCCTGGTGAAAACAAGCAATATCTATGTTGACAATCTTGCATAAGTTTGAACATTCAGGCAGCAACACAAACATAATTTTTCTGTATAACTCTTTAAGTGGAAGTGCTTTAAGTCACTGATATTTTATTTGAAAATATAAGTTGATTTGTATGGCAATTTCACGTGGTTTAAATGAACATTATTCTAATCAACCAAACTTGCCTGCATAATTGAAAGTTTTATGGTGAGCGTACATTTACATGTAAATGTGGAGGTGTAGATATAGTAATTCTTCACTTGACTCTCAATCCACGGGTTTGGAGTTTGAATCTCAGTCCGGTACTAACGTCACTAGGCAAGACATTAATCCACATTGCCACTCTCCACCCAGGTATTAAATGGGTACCTGGCAGGAGTATTTCTTGAAATGCACTGTGCTCTGATTATGGCCGCCGGAGCTAAAGCCATGGTATTGATGTCCAAACCCTATGGAAGTGCATAGGGATGTTATATCCTAATGTGATATGTGCTATACAAGAACAGTTTAATATTATTATTATTATTATTTTATTATTATTATTATTACAACATTATTTCCTACGTTAGGGGGAATCCTATCAATGCAGTTTATTCTGTCACAATAGAAATTTGACGTTACGGCAAAAGCGACCATGCGTAAAGAGGAATGATAACAATAGGATGAGATAAAATTATTCCCCCTAATGCTGGAATAAGAGTTATTGTTATTATTATTATTATCATTATTATTATTATTATTATTATTATAAGTAAATTCATGTTCTGAGGCCACCACACATCTTTTGACAAGATTTTGAAAGAAACTGAAAAAAAATAGAATTTCAAAAAATATAAATTCATGGTGATGGATGTCCTGCTGAATAACCAATTGAATAGAAATACCAGTAGGAGAAAATGCCTGACAGCATATATCTATGGTACTGACGTAATACCATTGGCATAACTGGCTACTAATTGTTAGCCTATTTGTCCTTTTCTACAACCAAAAGGTTTTAGACCACCAGTGTAATTTGGTGTTGATATTCATACATGTATCCCCATATTGTGTCACATATAAAAATTTCATTTTGAATTATATCTAAACCAATTGCATAATTTCTCATAATCCAGTCTGCAGGCTGACGTGTGAGTGGCCTTCTTTGCCTTATTAACAATTAATAGCGATAACCAGGTGATGGCTATATACCCATCAATCTATTGATAGGATATGCAAATGAAAGCTTCTTCAACCGAGGGTATAATATTAGACCATCTCTTTGCTATACAGAGGAAAGCAATCCCTGGAGACCATCTGCTTGATGCTGGCCTACAAGCTCAAGTATCCCAACAATTTCTTCTTACTGCGAGGAAACCATGAGTGTGCCAGTATCAATAGGTAAGTGTCTCACTTTCACCACTCCCGTCCCTGTTTTCGCCTCGTTTTTGACATGCGGTAGACCACCTTATAAAAAATAAAGAAAAAAAAAACTGTATCAAGAGAAAGTGACATGGGGTATTTTGCATCTAAAAAAATGTATATTAAAACACACAAATTGTAGATTACATGTACATGGAGGGACCTTTGTTGTAAGCATGCGGCTATTAAAAAACAAAAACATCACTTGCATTTGATTTAATTTACAAGTAAAGTGGTTTTTATTTTGCTGCTGTGGTTTTTGTGGCGGTGTACCACCTCGATTCTGAACAAGGCTCTACAAGTCTTCATATAGAGTGCTCACAGTATGGTGAAGCTGCAGAGAAAATTATGGGTCCAAAAATGGTTCCTTTGTCAATATTTAGTTAAACTTTCTCTAGCCTAAAATTATGTGTGAATGCAAATTAACTTTGTGTTTACACATAATAGTGTAGATGGAATTTTTGAACTTAAACGTTACTCAGTTGATGGAGTTGATCAAGGATTCCTAAAATTTAGCTTTGGGAAAAATACATTTCTTTTCCCTGTTGACTTCATGACTCTTTCATGGTTGAGCATTCTATCTTTTTGTCTCATACTTTCTCTAATTTCAGGAAGAGTTTTAGAGCATTGCATGTCTGTGGTACTCATACATAATTGAACAGTACAGTGTATATTGTAGGGTTTGAATCCAAGTAATTTGCTTAACTACGATTTATAAAATTGATTTTGAACAGTAATATGTTCATATATGCAACTTATACATTTTACATGTTGTACATTGCAGTGATGGATAATATGATCTAGACAAATATTACAGAAATGAGTGATTTTTACACAAAAGACTCTACTTGGTACAATGTGAATCCCGTGATCAGCAGTAAGTTCGCATAGGTTTCATCGAGGAAAAAATGCCAATAGAGCCTCCTTGCCTAATAATCAATGAAATATGTGTTACTTTTTTGTTCCAACAATGTATGCATGTCATGAAATTAATTATTTCAAGCACTATACAAGATATTTGCATTTACACACATTCCAATGCAGTGTGTAGGAGTAGGTGATCGGGTGGTCAAATTAAATTATTTTCCCTTTTTTTCCCCCCTCTATCTCCTGCTACTTCCATCTTTATAGCCTAAGAAGCAACTCTTTTGGTCAGTGATGTAGTATGGTTGGCAGTTTCCCCTGGGAAACACTGGAAAGTACCTAGATATACGTGTATGTAGGACAATGCATAGCATCAGCCTAAGGTTACATTTCTATCAATACCCTTGCATGATAAGTAATGAAACACGATCATCCAATACTCCTGAAACTCCGTACAGCTATGCCATGTAGTCAATTCCAGACTGCACCATGTATGTAGAGAATACAGTGTACATATAATCCATGGAAGGAGATTCCAGCCACTTTATGAGATGTGCCTTGCACATGCACGTAACTATCGATTGCATTCTAGTGGAGCAGGACATAATGAATGTATCATGTACAGAACTGAGCCGTGCACAGAAAGAAGAGAGAGAGAGAGGGGGAGCACACAATCTTTAACCATAGATTTTATTCTAGTGGACCAGGCTTAATGAACGTATCATATACAGTGCACAGAAAGGAAAGAGAGAAAGAGAGAGAGAGAGAGATAAAGAGAGCAAATATTCTTTAAGTATCGATTCCATTCTAGTGGACCGTGCATAATGAATGTATCATGTACGTTGCGCAGAAAGGAAAGAGAGATAGAGAGAGATAAAAAGAGCAAACATTCTTTAACTATCGATTCACATTCTAGTGGGCTGGGCATAATGAATGTACATACATATACAATGCACAGAAAGGAGAGAGAGAGAGAGAGAGAGGGATAGAAGGCAAACATTCTACGGAAATATGTGATGAGCAAATGTCTGAATATGTTTAGATACAAAACCCAAATCATTAGAGATTTCCAGGTGGTTTGCCGCCTCTATGTCACTGTATATGTCACTCTGTTGAGGAAGCAGTTTAATTCGGTCATTCAGAGTGAACATTTCTAGAACTTAATTAGAAAATTACTGAAATGTTTTAGCACTTAACCAAACATTACCGTTTTTTTTAATTTTGTGAAGAAAAGGTATTTATTATAAAAATTGTACCTTTTCAGTACTGTAGAGGTGAATGTTTGAATTTAATGCTGATGTGAATGCAGAAGTATGTTTATCTCATGTAAACTTGAAATATTAAACAATTTGGCCTATGCCACATGGGCATGTTGCTACAGAGCTTTGTGTTTTGTTAAAATAAGGGAATCTGAAGTTTACCTTCCATTTATTAGAGGCAATCTAATCTAATATTGATGTGAACATAGAAGGATTTTTAGTCATGCAAGCTTGAAACATTAAACAAGATGGCAACAGGCTATTAGAAGTCTGAATTTTACCTTCCAGTTATTTCCTTCCAGTTATCAAGGGTAATCTAATCTAATGTTAAAGTGAATGCAGAAAGATGTCCGAGTCCTGTGAGCTTGAAATAATAAACATGGCCAATGGACATGTACATTCATGCACATGTACAGTGTGTTTTATTTTGTTATAATTAGGGAGTCTGAAGTTTACCTTCCAATTATAAAGTGTTGGGGTAATCTAATGCTGATGTAGACCTAGAGAGATACATGAGTCTTGTAAGCTAAACTTGAAATATTACACAACATGACAAATGTACATGTACCTACAGAGCTTTTTCTTATGTTATGATGAGGGGGCCTAAAGTTTACCTTCCAATTATTAAGCGTTAGGGGTAATCTAATGCTGATGTAAACATAGAGAGATGCTCGAGTCTTGTAAGCTAAACTTGAAATATTATTACAACATGGCAGATGTACGTGTACATATATCTACATGTACAGAGCTTTTTCTTATAAATGTTATGATGAGGGGGTCTGAAGTTTACCTTCCAATTATTATGTGTTAAGGGTAATCTAATACTGATGTACATGTAAACATAGAGAGATGTTCGACAGCTTGAGTGACATCACATCTAAGCTACAAACAAACGTGTAGCCGATGTACAACAGCAACATTGTGCATTTTTTTGTGACTTTGCTGTGATAGGACTGCTGCAGGGATGTGTGTGTATGTATACATGTATATAAGTGAGTTTTTGATATTAATTTAATGCTGATGTGGACATAATTGTTTTATTCATGGAAGCTATAATGCAAAAGCAAATTATGCATTGTTAACCCTTTCAGGACAGGAATTATTTAAGGGCTAAATTGATCACATTTCGTTATTCAAATTGGCAACAATGATATTTTTCTTTTAGCGCTACATGGTTCTAATAAGGTGTAATTTCTTTGAGACAATTTATATGGTTAGAAATTTTGTCGAAAAGTTGAAAAAAAATGCCAATTTTGATGAAAAATAAAGATTTTGAACCACTCAATGTGTTGCCAATTTAAGGAGTTCAAAGCTTATTCCCATTTTAAAAATTCCTGGCATCAAACACAATGTGGTCATGCAATAAAAATGGACATGTAGTGCAGAAATTTTTGTTCTTTCTACTGAGGCATCTGTTATATTTTTTTAGAACTCTGAATCAAAAGTTATTGAGCCAAACCACAAAATGTGGTCAATTGACTTGAAAGGGTTAAGGTACAGAAGCTGCATTGGACAGATTTTTTGTAATTGTGTTATGATATGACTGCTACAGGAACACATGTGAAAGTAAATTTATGCAGTGAGCTTTTCATGGTAATCTAATGCTGATGTGAACATAGCTGTCTGATTTGCAAGCTTAAATGTAAAAGTGAAAATTCAGCCCCCTCCTCCAAAGCAAAACAAAACAACAATAACCAACAACAATAATACAAAATTATGGTCAATAATGCAACATTGTACATGTACATGTACAGACTTTTTTGTTGTCAAATGACTAGAAAGTGTGATGTTGCTATCCAATCAGTAATCTTTTTGTGGTAATCTTACATGGATGTGAACATTTTTTTTGTTGTAATCTTAGACATCTATGGCAAACATGTGGTCAATCAAGCTACATGTACATGTTTTGTATAGATCTTTGTTATATACATGTTGTAACTAGAAGGTGTGATGTTGCTATTTTTCTCCCTTGTAATCTTGTGCTGATATGTACTCCTTCTTTAGGCTCATGCATAATTTTAGGGCTCTCTCTTTTTTTTCTTCAAAGAACCTGAATCAAGCATTCATCACTGTACATAATGTGTCAAATATTAGTCCTGGTCATAATCTGTAGACAGAAAATGGTGCACTTAGAAACATCCGTAATAAGTGCCTAATAAATGCTTTTTAGTAGTAGTAGTATTATTATTATTATTATTATTATCACTGGCCATTGACAGTGTGTACAGAAATAGTGTGGGTGTCATTTTAAGCTGCATTCATTTCAGTTTTCTATCAGACAGCATGAAGAGCAGAGGTGCACCAATTTACATGGTTACTCTATTCATCTGCAGGTGTCATTAGCTTATGATAGTTAACCCCCCTACATTGTATTCCACTGGTATAAACAGCAATGAAAAAAAACGTGAATATGCACGGGCAGATGTCCCTTTTGTGTGATCCAAAACCATATCTCTCTCGATAGAGATATCACACAAGTGATTGCTTTCTGTAGGCGAAACCGTCGGTTGATGGGAGGAATGAAATTTGCTTAACGAGCAGCGCCTCTCAGATCATGGAGGTTAACGCTGCAGGCATTCAATTTACTCAGAATGTATCTTACACCTGCCCTTTGCAAAAAGTCACTATCCATTTCCAAAGATAAAAGACACTTGATTTAATGAAATTGTGAAATGTACATGTAAGTTTTGCATTAGTTTTGATAATCATGACTTTAGATTAATTTACATCCTGTTTGATAATGACAAGTAATTATTGAACTTATTAAAAGACTGCCTCTCTATCATGAATTTTTAAAAATGTTATACTATTATACTGTTATACTATTACCATTGTTATACTGTTCTATTACATGTAGGTGAGATAGCAATTATACAAGTAATTGAACCATCTACATGTAATTCATGAATATTGGTTCATGTAGTACTATCAATATAATTTTGAGAGATAAAAATGAGGCCTTTCTCATTTCATTATCTTGAGTTTTATCTCACTATAATGTACATGTAAGTGTAAGCCATCTGACACACCTCTTTAGTGTAAAGAGAAAGGCAAGGTCAAGTAATAATAGCCAAATTTTGCACTAATGGATGTCGGACATAGAAATGTCAAGCTAAAAACACTACAATAATACACACCCACAATGTACAGCATCAAATCCATGCATGTGTACAATACACTCTGACTCCTCCAGTCAACCCTCAATGCATGCATTCTGTGTATAAGACGCTACGCCAGTATTAGTACATGTACAATTTGTAATGTACATGTAGTAACCTTCACTGCAGTATAAGTATAGAGTCGATGTGATTATAAATGTATATAAAACAGTACATGTAGACATCAATGAAAGGTACAAGAACATGTGAGTGGGTTTTTGGTTTATCTGTATTCTCATTAACTCTTGAATGCTCAAATTAACCCTTTCAGGACAGGGATTATTTAACCCTTTCAGGACAGGAATTATTTAAGAGCTAAATTGATCACATTCTGTTCTTCAAATTGGCAACAATAACATTTTTCTTTTAATACTACATGGTTCTAATATATGTAATGTCTTTGAAAACAACATACATGGTTAGAAATTTGTTAAATAGTTGAAAGACATTGCCAATTTTGATGAAAAACAATGATTTTAAACCTCTCAATGTGTTGCCAATTTAAGGATCTCAAAGCTTATTCTTGTTTTTTAAAATTCCTGGCATCAAACGCAATATGGTCATGCAATAAAAATGGCCATACTGTGTGCAGAAAATTTTGCTCTTTCTACTCGTGCATCTGGTATTATTTTTTTAGAGCTCTGGATCAAAAGTTATTGAGCCAAACCACAAAATGTGGTCAATTGTCTCGAAAGGGTTAAGGGCTAAATTGATCACATTTTGTTCTTCAAATTGGCAACAAAAATATTTTTCTTTTAGTGCTACATGGTTCAAATAAGGTGTAATGTCTTTGAAAACAATATACATGTACATGGTTAGAAATTTGTTGAATAGTTGAAAGAAATTGCCAATTTTGATGAAAAACAATGATTTTAAACCTCTCAATGTGTTGCCAATTTAAGGATTTTAAAGCTTATTCTCCTTTTTAAAATTCCTGGGATCAAACGCAATATGGTCATGTAACAAAAATGGACATAGTTTGTGCAGAAATTTTTGTTATTTCTACTCATGTATCTGGTATATTTTTCAGGGCTCTGAATCAAAAGTTATTGAGCCAAACCACAAAATGTGGTCAGTTGTCTCGAAAGGGTTAACTCATTTTCAGTCATGGTGAAACTCAAATAATGATATCTAAGCATCATGCAGAGTGGACATTGATTGATATACAAGACTACATGATTATTGGAAGTAGCATGATACCCCTGTATGGATATTGGAATTTAATGCAGACCAGTTTGATATATAAATTGATCTCTCCACATAAATTAAGGGATTTTAAATGGCACTGTCTGAATCACTAACATATTTGGAGGGGGCAGTGAGGCACTTTGCCCAGCCTCCCCCTTGAAAATTGTCAACAAACTGACTACCTGATTTGTAATTGGTATTGCTACTTTGCTACTTTGATAATCACATTTTTAAAGGTTGTTTAACCAGATAGAATTACAGAGTGATATATGCTTAAAATACTGATCAAGAGAAAAGGTGGTGAAAATATATGTACCTTAAGGCCACCGCACATCTGATTTCCGAAGAAAATGTAATGTCAATTGACAAATCATTTAAAATAGGAAAATGTTTTTGATCGAGGGTCTGAATAGTCATACAGATAGTAAAATCGATAATATGGCCTTTGCCGAGTTTTCCAGTCGGTGGAATGGCCAAATCGGCTCCGAGTCGTAGTGATACGAAATTTGTACGACTGCCTACGATTTGAAACTAATTTTGCCCTTTTTTCCCTGTAGAAAGCTGGCAGCTCACCAAAACCCTGTGTTTAGTATTCATATTACTTTTCAGAACCTGAATAGGGTAGATTTCATTTGTTAAAATGCCAATATTTAATGGCATAGCGATTTATTTCACAAATCGTATCGCAGACTGATCATAAGGTGTGCGGTGGCCTTTATGCATTCTAAGCTAAATCTGTGGTCAAAGGCAACATGGTATTTGCTACAAATTGCGTCCAGTGTCCATTCAACTGAGCAGCATGATTGACAGGCTAAAGCACACATATGAAGGTAATTGAGTTTTCCCATTGGGAGCGGTTTACCCACCATAAATGTCAAGTCTGTCAGCTCAGACTAACAGCCAGACAGATCAGTGCTAATTGAGAATACAAAGGAAAAATAGAATTTCCGCCGAGACTGGTTTAGCATCTGGTTCATAAAGACTGAGATAAGATCACATTACAAGATGATGTAAATGCAGTGCCAGATCCAGGATTCTCTGGCGGGAGTGGAGGCACAAGAGTCTGAAAATTCAATGATAAGCAACAACAACACACACACACAAAAAACACCTTTGTACGGGCTTCATGTGTTTGGCATCTATATCACTGTGTATACTTCAAATATATTTAAAGAACACAAAGCTGTATTTCTACTATTACCTGCATCCAGTTCAACAATTACAGTAATGAAAATGTGAATTAATAATGAATCTCTTTTTGTACATAAAATATTCATTTGCACTATTGAATGCAAACGATATAGTAAGATCACTTTGTGAGATTTCTCCTCATCTACGTTGATACACTATGGCCTGTATGACCCAGGTCTAAGTGTGGTTCAAACCCAGCCTAAATGGCCCTTTAATCCGGAGTTTAAAATAATCACATTCCAGTGAAGTGTGGACTCTTGAGTGTGGTTTAACTTTGTACAGAAATGTAGACTGCAGCTAGGGTTAGTTTAACCCTTTCAGGACAGGAATTATTTTAAAGCTCACAGACAGTCTCGGTAGCAAAAACATACTGGCAAGAAACTTATCTAACAAAGTCACATTCTATTCTCCTTTTATCATAAGACACATGTACGAGATTATTTAACATTCCATTCACGATTTCGAACAACGTTTAGTGTAAATATCTGTAAGAAACGCTTGGTAATGGCTTTTCACTGCCTCACGCTAAGACCATATCCACCCGAAGGTTCCCCGCACAATAAACCCAGCGCTTCGCACACTATGTGTAGCGTATTCTATAACACACAGCAATACCCATGTGCGTAATGTGTGTGGCCGTTGTTTGAATTTACATCCCCTCTTTTTTGGGCCAGGGATTTTTATTACTTTTCACCTCTCATACGATAAATATTTCACTTGAGGAGGAAAAAACTTCACAGCATCTTAGTTATGTTAGTACCCTGCTATTTATTAAGTAAAATCAAAGAAATCTCACGAAAAGTTTTTGAGAGCTTCCCAAAACTATCTTCTACCTTTAAGGGCTAAATTGGTCACATTCTGTTCTTCGAATTGGCAACAATAATATTTTTCCTTTAGTGCTACATGGTTCTAATAAGGTGTAACGTCTTTGAAAACAATATACATGGTTAGGAAATTTTGTCGAAAAGTTGAAAAAATTGCCAATTTTGACAAAAACCAATGATTTTGAACCTCTCAAGTGTTGCCAATATAAGGATTTTCAACCTTATTCTCGTTCCTAAAATTCTGGCATCAAACTCAATAATGGTCATGCAGAAAAAAGGACATAGTTTGTGCAGAAATTTTTGTTCTTTCTACTCATGTATCTGGTATATTTTTTAGAGCTCTGAATCAAAAGTTATTGAGAAACTAAACACAAAATGTGGTCAATTGTCTCGAAAGGGTTAAGTCCAGTTTAACTTAGATTGGAGTTTTAAGTTAATCCAGAGTTCAGAATACGGGCCTATAAGTTTACAGACAGTAACGGACAATAGAAGAGAAAAGGGAAATGAATCAATTTTGTGCATCTTGTCAGTTGAGAGCAAAAAGGATGTTAAATTGTACTTTTACACAGAGTTAATACCCTCCTGGCTCTCAGTGCTCAGACAATGTCTTTCGCACCAACTGTAAAATCTCTTGGTTAATATATATCATCTAGAAAATGGATGAAAGTTAGGCCATGAAGATACATCTTTCTTTCTCTCCTATCAAGTGTTTCAAAATAATTCTAACATTGCATACTAGCTACATCTATACTGTATAACCCACAATATTACCCCCCCCCCCCCCGCCCTTTTCTCTCCTATATCATAAATGTATGGATCTACACATACAATTGTACATCTTCCTGTGGATGCCCTGTTTTTTGCCAAATGAAATTATCTTTTCATCAATCTATCAATTTCAGTTTTATGACACAATATGATATTAGTTAATGAACTCCGAAACCAATTAGCTGAATACATGTGTAATAGTATTTTACACACTTATCTTATGAAGTAAACCAATTCACCTACACTGTCATGGCTACGAATGAGGATGATGCAGGTGTATGAATCTAATCAATATAGTCGGAAACGTTCTGCATCAAATAATCCAACCTTTTTTTTTCTCCATTTGTTGGATGCGTGTTGGATGCCATGGTTACAATTCATATTCAGAGCCTTGTTCTGTCTGAGCTCTATGCATGTACATAATGCATAATGCATTGTGAATTTCTAACTGTATTCTCATAAAGTAAAGGAGTACTTGAAAGGTCATGAATTACAATGTGCTAAATTGATTTATATACAAATGGCTTTGTCATTAGATGAGCATGTTTCTACATGTACATGTACATGTATATACCTTACAAATCAAGAACATCACTTCTGTCATATGCTTGTATAAAAATGAAGTGTTGACTCCAATGGCTTGCAAATCACAGATTCAAATGGGGGAGGAAGTGATTTCTCTTAATATACAATGAATACAATTTTGCCATAGTTTATCATTCTATTTCATTAGAATTTATTGGAATTAACTGCAAGTATTATATATCTTTAGAAAGCTTGGAATAAATAGTATTTGGGAGATACAAGCAAAAACTAAAGAATTTAATGACACTCTGCTGGTTTCGAGCCGATTATCGCAAATGTTCAGTATAGAAAAACTATGCTTGTGATTCATTGTTAAATATACATGTAAATAACTAGTTTTTCTTTATACTGGTTAAAATTCATGCATTATACTATGATAACATTTCATATTTTTTAGAGAAAAGATTGAATTGTGATGCATTGTACATGTATGAATTGCATTCTGATCAAACAAAAACAATTTGATAAAATAAAAGTCAAATTATTATGAATCAATTAATCCTGAGATAAAAAGTAAAATCAACTTGTTATTGTACATGTACATTGCATTCCATGGTTGCCATGCAATTTGTTTACATCATCTTCTGAAGAGTATATATACACCCTAGTGAATATGCTAACACCTCACTTCATTTGATTAATTGAGGACATTTAGACATACACAGTGTTAATTTTATTTCATACATGTATCTTCATTTAAATGGGCTCTAATACATGTGGGTGGAGAGTACAGTGATTAATATACAGTGTGTATGCTGCTATTTCTATTTTTTCATTAAGTGTGCGCTCATATGCTTTGAGATAGGGTCGAGAGGTCTCATAACGAAAGACAACAAAATGCAGATCTCCAAATTGTTGAAGTCATCTGGCAAGTCAATCAGAATTAGGGAATACATTCGAGACATTGCGAAAATTGCTATTCTTACCTCCTACGTAATATACAATGCTAGAGGAGAGCCAACTTGGATCAAACCAGGTTTGCTCACCCCGTGTACTCATTAATTGTTGAATACCAGTATTTGTACCCATTTTTAAGGAATGTTTATTGATTGTTAGCTTTTTTTTTTCTTAATCTTCTTAGACATATCCAGCTATATAATCATTCTGATACTCATGTAACACGGAGTGTCAT
Source organism: Heliocidaris tuberculata (assembly GCA_025618425.1). Lineage (NCBI taxonomy): Eukaryota > Metazoa > Echinodermata > Echinoidea > Camarodonta > Echinometridae > Heliocidaris > Heliocidaris tuberculata. Next base: position 41,562,323 of record CM046836.1, read on the forward strand.
CACTGCCCACCGTTATTACCGTATTATCTCTTAAAAAATACAAAACAAAACACGTCTTTTATTTTGTGTGTGTTTTTTTTTTTTAATAATGATTTTATCTGCGTTTATGGAAGAAAGCGGAAAGTTAATAAATTTAGTAAGCTTTATATGCTGTTTGCTGGTATGTACTGTTAGATCCTGATTTATAAGTTTTTTATCCGTCGTTCAGTAAGACTAAACTCGCATACTTTGTATTTGTTATTATATTATATTTAGTCTATACATGTATCTAATTGCATGCCTGCATCTCGTGTCTTCAAACTAAAATCTAAGTATAGTAATTGAGTAGTATATACATTTTTTAATACTTTCAATAAAATACATTTTTCCAGTAAAATTTTGAACTTGCTCAAAATGTCCTACTTTAATCACGTATATAAGATTCTCATAACCTCACACTATGAAAATATTAACTTAATACTTTTTGCTTTATATATTTATATGGAAAGACTATATCATTATATCTTTTAATATTTTTTGTTACAGTTACTTGCTCCTACTTCTTTACTTATTTACATTTCTTTATATATGCAGTCACAGTTTTAGTACAGTGTTAATTTCTTTCACGATCTATAGTGTATCACCGTAGTACTGCAAGTAAGCGATTCTCAGTTCCTATTTCTTTATTAATTATCACTTTCAGTATCAAGCTCTGTCGACGTGCGACCAAATTTTATGCTCAAAGTAATGTTTAATTTTCTAGTGTATTGTTTTGTCAATCCTTGTACATATTTTCGCCTTGTACCGTCCTGTAACACAGGCAGTATCCTAGGCTGAATGTTTCTTTACATGCTTGTTTCTGAATTATTTTCAATAAATAAAGTATGTATTAAAAAAAAAAAAATATGTGCATGTACATGTAAGTTGACCTCAGAGATCATTTACGAACAAAAGAGTTTGGACTGTACATTTACATGTAAATGTACAAAAAATATTTACTTTGAGGCTGCCATCAACATCAAGCAACTCACTCATGATGACTGTCTCCTGCATTCACAGACTCTGTTAATTGTAAAATGCTTAATTTCCCATATACATTTTCTTTGTATTTAGAAGTATATTGTTAATGTCTGAAAGTGTGTTTCTTCTGTAATATATTATTTTGTATAATGCTATTGAATGCAGAAATAAAATCACTCAAACAAACAAACAAACAAACATGTACATGTAGATGTACATGTACTTTGAATGGCAGTCAGAGTCAATTAACAGACAGGAAAGAAAAAAACAACACAGAAATCCTAGGCCCTTTTTTTATTTACTACTTCCCTAGAGAAATTGGATGCATATGTTTCGGAACAGCTGATGATGTACAGTGTACATGTACTCATAGCTTTGCCCTCAAAAGGCAGACAGAAATTTAACTTTGACAGACTAGAGATGGTTCATGAGGAATGGAAGATTGTTGGCTTGTCCTTCATTTCACACCTTTTTCTATTACTTGTGAGGCTCTTTGAAAATTAGTGTGAGAAAAGAGAAGATGGAGAGAGACAGAGACAGACTGACAGGCTGACCAACGGAAGTGGACATACAGTGAGCACATCAGGGTGTTCAGACACAAAAAATTTATACCAAAACAGTATAGCTATACGACGTCTGAACGCTGACTAACGAAATATCGTATAACGATACGTCGTACAACGAAACAAGGGTCAGAGCCTTGTTTCGAACTAGAACTCGATAACGAATCACCTTTACGTGGTGTCTGAATGTACATGTATGGTGACCATAGAACAGTATAACTGGGTGGGGCTTAATGTGAGTGCACGCGAAAGGTGACCTTTCCAGGGGGCAGGGGCTAGCGGCGACCATAACAACATGTGCAGTGGAAAACTGTGCATCTATACAATGTTTTTTTCTAATCGGTCGAGCTATGTATCTGAACGGTCCGTAGGCTATACGATGAAAATTTTATACGACGTTTCTTTATCAAGTTTTGGTATAAACATTTTGTGTGTCTGAACAGGGGGCATGTTGTATGATATTGAATGGCCGGCCTTGAGTGTTAATTGTACAAGCCCAGTACATTACACTAGCTGATAAGTACATACATGTATGTGTATTTCATGAGTTGGCAAGAGTGACATGTACATGTATTTTCAAGGCGAGTGTGATAGTCTTGTGTCACACGAAAGTAGAGCCATTCTATATTATTGTTATAATTTGTATAGAATTTTATATTACTTTTTTTCTCCAGTTTTCACCATCACATCATCATGTCTGTGCAGCACATAAAAGAATTTTGATTTTGTCCCTTTCCAAACATTTTGCAAGGTGCATGTACATCAGTAGTCTAATTAAGCCTTTATATACACATGCGTTTTTACTTTCTATGCCTTTGCAGAAGCTCACAAGATATAACTTTCTAAATTATATCCATTATTATATATTATATATTTTTAAGATACATTCTTACATACTACATGTACATGTTGTAATTCGTCAGTGCTTTGGCAATAAACCAGTTCGTAATAACAATAAGGATAATTTCAGGGTCATTAGCATGTACTAATTAAAAACTGGCTTATTCATATACAGTCAGTGTTGAATTATTATGACTATTGAGCTTTTGACATTTACAAAGCTGAATTTCATTATTAGCAGAGCCTTATGATACTGTCTAAAATTGCAGCTTACATGTATGTTTATTGCTGTAACCTCTCAAATTTGTTTTGCTTTTGTTTGCCAATTTAATTTGCTCGATTTGCTTTTAGCTGTTCAACTGTAAATTTACAGTGACATAAATGTACAAAAATGATGGCAAGTTCTCGTCACAACTTTATCAGTTGGTATGTTATTTTCAATTTGATTTTCCCTCTATTTGATACAAGCATTAACAGAAATACATGTAGGAATGAATGGGAATATAGAACATACAGTAAAGCATTGTGGTTAGTGGTGTGTAATATTTTCAGACAGAAATATCTCCCTGGAGCAGAAATCATGGACCTTGGGTATTGGATGGAGAAGAGCTAGGCCATGCATGCAGGGTACTTGAGAACAGACAAGGACAACCTTGACATTTGTGTCAGGACTTTTCTGTCAAGACTTTGCTGTCAAGACTTTGCTCATGGTTATTTGCTTAAAATGTGTAGAAGCATGTGAGAGAGCAAGAGAGAAAGGGGTGGGAGGGAGGGAGAGAGAGAGAAAGGGGGGGGGGTGGGGGGGGGGGGGAGGGAGAGAGATAAATAGATATTAACAGAAAAAAGCTGAGAGAGAGGGGGAGAGACAGAGAGAGAGGGAGAGACAGAGAGAGAGGGGAGAGAACAGAGAGAGAGAGGGGAGAGAGAGAGAGAGAGAAAAATGATCATGGAAGGAGGGTGGGAGAGAAATAGAAAAAGAAAGAAGCAGAGAAATGGGATACATTGTATGCATAGATATTGTGAGTGACACACAAAATGGATACATGTAGCATGAAATATAAAAAAGACCAAGAGACTGGTACATGTGTGCATTGTATTGCCAATTCAAGTTCAAATTTATTGTCCAAATTTTTGGAATGAGCACGTTCGTTCTTCAGGGACAGGACCGATTATAAGAGAGAGAAAGAGAGAGAAGAGAGAGAGAAAAAGAAACAGACAGACACATATTATCGAGACACAGAAGAAAGTGCAGTGTTGGTATTGCTGTGCGTACATGTAGCGTATAGCACAACGGGGCATTCCTAAATCAATGGAGATCCATTGTTTCTCCATTGAATGGGTTGGCTAGTTTTCAACGTTACCTTTGACTGCTCAGGGGTCTGGAACAAATTGCAGAAAATAAGAGGACAGAGAGAGAGAGAAAGAGAAGTGATAAGGGGGATGTCAAGAGATAAGTGAAGAGAAAATATTGTATGTTTTCAGTGAAAGGATGTGTTGTTTGCTACTTTCCCCCATCGCTGATCATTTTCATTGAGTATCGATACAGTCAAGTAACAGGTATTAGCTAGGCCACTGTACTCTCTCATTCGTGACCTTGCCCTTGTGTACTGAGCAAATAGTACTTTTCTGAGTAAACGGTCAGCTGAGAGCCAGGAGGGCGTTTAACTCGTGTAGGAGAGTAAGTTGTAATGCCCTTCTTGCTCTTAATTAGTAGATAGCTGTAAGTTTTGTAGTAGGGAATAAATTAATCTTGATCACTTTTCAAGGAAGAATGCTACGATGACACTTTAAATTTGGCTGCCTCATCCAATCCAGCCATCTACTACATCAAGTGATTGAAGAATTGAAAAAGGAAGAGAGAGGATTTAAAAATAGACGGGAAGAATTACATGTAGAAGACCAGGTCCCTGTTATGAAAGAGATGCAATTGATTACAAATAATTAGCAAGTGATATCAGTCACATCTACTCATACTATCCTTTAGTACAATGTCACGATTGATATCAATTGCAAATTATTTTGTAATCAATCGCAAATCTTCTATAATAGACGAGTCCTGAAGTATTTACAGATGGGGGGGGGGGGGGGACGAGGGAAAAGACAGAGAAACATAATGTTGGGATAGGGAGACTACACAGAGAAGGGAAAGAGCGAAACAGAGCAAGAGGGAGAAAGGGGAAAGGAGAGAGGAGAGGAGGGGGAGAGTATATAATGTAGAGGAAAGGTAGATAAAAGATGTAGTTATAAGTAATTTGGCAAAATTGTAATCTGTAGTAGTACAGGAGTGCTTTATATTGGGCTGATTTCCATGACAGGATACAGGATGGGATAAATATTTCATTTTTTCACTCTTGAAAGTATGAAAAGATGTGCATACTTATCTTCACTGTTAAAAAAAAAAAAAAAATTAGGGTGGACTAAAATGAAATATTTGTTATATATT